>JAQISU010000008.1:2612500-3360000 GCA_029339505.1 Unio delphinus | reverse complement strand
ACCTAACGGTACTCTATTTAACCTTCCCATAAAGACCGTCTTCTAGCAAATATCGCACGAGGACAAAACCGATCAACTCGTTATTAAATAGGTCAATATAATTCTCTTAAGACCCAATCCGTTTTATTCATACTCAAATGACCTCTCGTATTCGACTGGTGCGCTATCCTGAGTACGTTCGATCTCAATTTCTGGGGAACGACACTAATTGATTTAACATGAGATCACATGTAGAGTATTTCCTGTAAACCTTTCAAAAGTATAAAGTTAGACGATTTCGTGCCCGTACATTTTCTCACGGTACCGGATAATGTTTCTCCGCGGTCGCGCGTAGTAAAGAGTGGTCGTGTTTCTGCTCATTCAGAAATTCTTCGCGAGTGATATCAGTAATGGTTTCCGGTACTTTTAACTTACGCAGAGGTTTGTTGTTCTCTGTTACCTGCAGAGGCGTAGCGATGGTATTTTGCGCCCGGGGACAAACTATAAAATTGGCGCCCCAGCGATCTTGTGACAGATTTATTACCCTTGTTTTCTTATTATAATGTAACGTTGCAAACCTCATTTTGGCGCCCCTGTACCTTGGCGCCCGGGGACATATGTCCCCCCCCCCCCCCCGCCCCCACCCCTCGCTACGCCTCTGGTTACTTGAGCCCTGATTTGCACTGTTTGGATGATTGGGAATCGGACATGGTTGGGAGTTTAGATCCCTGCACATTGTAAATCGTAATATCATAGATCGGGTTAGCTACGAACAACGTTTCCACGGTTCCGGCCAAGAAAGGTGTTTCGATATATATCCTTGCGACGGTAAGGTTGATTGTTTGGTTCAGTAGCATACAAGGCGATTTAAATCCAAGCACGATTACACTAGTGGACACTGTGTGTCGTAAAACAGTTACTTGGTGTCCGTTGACAGTGACATTTGCCGTCGATACCCTTGCCTCGGGGAAAATGCACATGTCGATCGATTGGATTGCATCGCGACCGATATCGGCACGCACCACTGGCTCGAACACTGCATTCCACTTAGCCTACTGAGAAACATCGAGCTTTCTATCTACCTCTACCGACTGTCATATTTAATCGCCTATGAACTGCTCACTGCAGACATCTAAGCGATATCACTGAAAATTGTTAAAGCTGCATTAAAGATCCAAATCTTTTTCACACACACACACACACACACACACACACACACACACACACACACACATTATGTTTCGTTATATTCAATGCATAGCAAATACATTATCTGTTTGTTTTCAAAGCCTGGAAAATACTAGATCTGGTTTTATTCAATTAATAAAAATTAATATGTTTTGTTATTCAATGTATAACAAGTACGATAACCAGTACTATATATGGTTTATTCAATGCTGTATTTAATATATGATAGTAAAATGTCTTATTGTGTTAAATACCTAAACTTTACTATATCGTGCATGATACAATATATAACAAGTACTATGTCATACTGTATACAATGTATAACAAGTACTATGTCATACTGTATACAATGTATAACAAGTACTATGTCATACTGTATACAATGTATAACAATTACTATGTCGCACTATATACAATATATAACAAGTACTATGTCATACTGTATACAATGTATAACAAGTACTATGTCATACTGTATACAATGCATATGAAATACTATGTCGTACTGTATACAATGCATATGAATAATATATGTCGCACTGTATACAATGCATAAAACGTTGTTTGACTTACTATATCCGTACCGCTATCAGTTAAGCACATACATTTGATTTGTTGTTGTTGGGTGTTTAACGTATTTGCTATGAGATAATGAGTACACGTGACTAGCTACCAGTATATAAATTTGAGGGCTCGTAAACCTTTTGAGATATGAGCGATCATTCCATATTTGACTGTGGTCTACATGATGACATCTTTACGTACTGTGTTGTTGGTTGGGTTGATAACGTTCACATGCACAGCAAATGGATTGTTCGTGTCAAGCATAAAGCAGATGATATACCAAGTTCCAAACGTTATATGCATGCTTGAACATTGCTCGCCGAACATTTTCAAATGCGTAGAAGATGCAGACTGCCGCAACACGATGGAATGCATGCAGTCATGCGGAATGAAAAACCAGACGTGCATGTATGACTGTCTGAACACTTATGAAGACGCCGCGTTTGATTCTTTTATGAATTGTATCGTGGACGGGCACCACTGCATGAAACTTGAACCTCCGGATCCAGATTTTAGATGCAACCCACCATCGTACTACATGAAAAATTTCACTCTGGACCAACTCATAGGTTCGTGGTATATTGTACGCGGAATCAACCCGGAATATGACTGTTTCGACTGCCAGATTTCTACATATGCACCGGATCCGGCATCCAGTAATTATACTCTGACAGAAAAATATGACGTCACCATGTTAAACAGATCCATACGTCACCGTGTGGCTGTGCAGCAAGTGCAGCAGAGAGATCCACAGAATGGCGGCCTTTTAGACTATACGGGCATTTTGATGGGCCTAACTATGTATGAAAAATGGCAAGTGATAGACTACGATATTACCGGTCAATATGCTGTTGTTTACTATTGTGGCCATATGTCAGATGATTGGTTCTACGAGGGTACCCTAATTTACTCAAGAACAACTGCTCTTAGAAATGTCGACATTCCAACGATTACCAATGTCCTAAAAACTAAGGTCGGACTGGATTTCAGTAAGATGTGTGTACCTGAGACCAAAATGTGCAAACAATAAATTTGTGTCCGTCAAATCCAAGTTTTATTTTTATTGTTAATGTCATTGAAATATGTAAGCATTTGTCTTTTAACACTTCTAGAACTAATTTAAACGCCCTTACCTTTCCTTATTACAAAAACAAACCCAATTTGAATCATTATAATCATTTAGGTAAATTGTAGAAAGGCATACTAATTGTTTTGTACATGCATAGATAAGATATATATTTTTTTTATTTGGAATACAGTCATGCATGAATGTTATACATGACTTGCAAAAGGTACTTTGTATTAATTATCAGGTATTGTACGCTAGTTCGAATTTATATTTGTATCCAAACTTCGTATATGTATACATTAATGTTTATCTTTGACTGGGAAAAGTATACGATTGTATTTTTGTGACACTAGAAAACCATTCAGAAAACCATAAAAGAAAAACGTATGATTTATTGTTTGACAATGTGTAAAAAAGTCGATGATGCAATTTTTATATCTAATGACTTTGACCCAATCTGTATACAATTTACAAACTGTAGTTAATACAAGTCAAATAACTGTATGACACGTTATCAGGTTCATACTGAATAAAAGAATCCAACGAAATAGTCGAAAAGAAACACTACAGAACAATTAATACTACCTTTCAAAATTACATAGCTCTATCGGTGGCTTATTTCGTTTTCTTTCTCACGTTCTCTTTCTCTCTCTCTCTCTCTCTCTCTCTCTCTCTCTCTCTCTCTCTCTATATATATATATATATATATATATATATATATATATGCACAGAGACAGAGAGAGAGAGAGAGAGAGAGAGAGAGAGAGAGAGAGAGAGAGAGCATAATAACAATAATTTGAGGCCACTAGTGGACAGAGAGGGTAAACGTCTGATTGAATATAACATTCTTTGTTTACGGCTGATTCCCAGTTTTATTTCCTCTACGATGTCGTATATTTCTGTCTTATTGCAGATTTGTTATCAATTTATCTGCGTCTTGTTTTGCTGGGCTGCATTTTGACTATAAAAAGTGTTCTGCTGAGTTCAGACTGCTGGAGGAGTCTGTGTGGAGCTCTTAATCACACAGCTCTGGCAGTCCACTGTTCTTTCTCTTAAGACTATAATATTGCTCACATAGTACACGACACAAATCTTATATGTCATGACGTAAACTATCTGGTTGATCGGAAGAATTCTACTAATAATAACAGTCGCATCAGTTGATAAATGGAGGGAAGATTTTCGTTGGTTAGAAAACAACTATGTGATAAGACAATTGTGTTTATTTGTAAATAAACTGTATGGAGAACTACTTCATACTTCTAAGGATAAATAATTCTTGTTTGATAAGGTTTCAAAGATAAAACTGTGAAACTTAAAATCTGTAAAGATCATTGTGGCTATGTTACAGCACTTTCACTACGGTTCGTTACAAACGAATTTAAAACCATAGGCAAATGGATATATGCATTGGCAGGAGACTAACAGTATAACAACTGATTCACAGTTCTACATTGACAGTTACAATGTGGGTATTGGAGTGGGGATAGAAATCCACTTCTCCACCATGGTAACTGTCATGGTCGAAGTCTTGTTGTTGTTATAGGGTTTAACTCCATTTATAAGCACATGATAGGCTATACATGGTGGCCAGTATTATTGGTGGAGGAAGAACCCGGGAAAATCCCCGGAAACAACCACCGACCCACGAGAAGCTACTGGCATGCTTTCTCACATAACTACATTAGCCGAATCTTAGACTCGAACCCACGCAGGCAGAGGTGAGATGGCAGTGATCCATAACGGAAAGCGCTTTAGACCATTCGGCCACTCGGGGCCCCTCGAAGTCTTGCACTATTTGACTATCGGATCCCATCACTATAGTCATTTACCGATAGTCTTAATTTCTTTTGTAAGTGGCCCTGTACGTAGCTTAAACTGTTAATGAACACGAAAATAGATTTTTTTTTTAAAACCGAAATGTTTTACATATGTGTCCAGACAATAACAATTCAGCCAAGTCACAATTAACTCATGAAAGCACCAAATCCAACAATGAACTCATGAAAGCACCAAAACCAACAACGATCTCATAAAAGCACCAAACCCAACAATGAACTCACGAAAGCACCAAACCCAACAATGAACTCATGAAAGCACCAAACCCAACAATGAACTCATGAAAGCACCAAAACAAACAATTAATTCATGAAAGCACCAAACCCAAAAATGAATTCATGAAAGAACCAAACCCATGAGTTTATAGCATGGCAAAGAAAGCAACGCATCCTTTGCTTTGACTATTTAGCATCTACTCAGATCACATATGCTAATTTCGATAAACGATTAAAACCGTGATGAGGAATGTTCAATAGAGAAACAACCGGTTGAATGTTAATTTATTAACGAATTGAGAATGAACGAATTAAGAGGCTCGACTTGGAAAGCGGCTAAACAGTTGTGTGTTATGCCGGATGTCGTAATTTACCACGTTTGGCGTTATTGCCATTGTCATTTGCGTTATTGATCAAATGTACACAAAAACGCATCAAAGAGATTAAATATTCAACATATATTTCAAAGCATAAAATATATCAGTTTCTGCAACCGTTAGTATCAGTGTAATAATAGTTTCTTTGATGGTGAATATTGTTACTTTGGTGCTATAAAGCGTCAGGTGCGATTTTAACGTACGAGCCAAGCTGCCAGACAAGATCATAGTCATTAATACCCTTCTCATCAAAATGTTTTGCTAGCTTTGTCTTCTCTTCCATCCTCTATAATATTTTGTTGTTTCTTTTGGCTTTTTGGGATATACTTCCATATTCTACTCTCCAAAGTTCTGCTGAAGCTTTATATTGTATATGATTTTTTGGAGGGAGGGGGGAGCCTAAATTAAAAGACATTTGCTGCAACTGTTTCTGCGCAAACTACTTAGCGTTCTTGTTGTTAAACTGGTTTTCGTCATCAGACTATTTCTTATCAGGCTTTTGCCCTTCTAATATTTATGTAAAAGTATACTTTCTGTCAGTTTTCATTTTTCTTTCACTGCACAGCCGTAGTTTCAAAATATTCGCTTATCAAATGTGCCTGGCTGTCGTTCAGCTATGAAACTGCATTCTATTTGATTTGTATAGTGTTTATGTATATTGTTCAGCTAACCATTCTTTAAATACATTGATTTACTTTTTCTATTTTCAAAAGTTCCAACATTTGATTGATATTTTTAACGCAACATGATATTCAGGATCGTAATAAGAATTTCATAAACATTATTCTTGACAGACATTTAAAACGGTATTAAATTGCTTTTGCTTTATACGTTATCTTTAAGAATTATCGAAGAGGATATTGATCAACACTTGGTAGTTGCATTTTGGACATGTTTCAAAGTTGCTTCAATTGTTTCAAACATAAGACTGAAATCAAACTTAGCCATTCATATGGTCGACTCTGAAAGGTAACATTGTTTTGTGTCAATTCTATTAGTGTTCCTATTGACCTATCTTTATTAATATCTATTCCACGTTCGTGTTGGAATGTTTGACCATTTAACTTTAAATGAAATTTATCAATCCGGATCTATTCTATTCTAGCGCATTTTATGATATTTTTCCTGTTGTTTGAAATCAAATTAACATTTTTTTGCTTCCCTGTTATTTTGTGACAGAGATTGTTTTGCCCATACTTTAATCTCATCCACATCTATAAACAAATCGACATTAAAATTTACATCCTGGCTTTCTCATCTCATGAATTAATTGCATTACCGCTGTGGGAAAAAAGTTGAATGCATTGCAGCGTACTGGCATATTTTAAAACCGTTATGGCCATACGAAATGATGATACTCCCTTTCTTCTGAACATGATTACATCGCAAAATGAAGCGCCAGATAACGATTTCAATATGTTTTTGTGGTCATAATCATCTCCACAACCACGGTTTCGCCAACAAAGTGCCTGAATCAACTGATTCAATGATACAGTCCTCGGCTTTTGTTTATGGACGTCATTTAAATTTTCGTGTGTGTGTGTGTGTGTGTGCAAAACGTGACCAGCTTGTTAATTTTCGTAAATAGGCTTTAGCAAATTTATAGCTCTCCGCTCCAATGACGACCCCGCTTTTCTCATTATGTTTGCTGATTCTTTAAATGAAAAATGTATCATCAAGGGTCACTTGCCTAAATGATTCTCTAACAGGATTGCATAATAAGCTTTGGAACCATGGATTTATTAGTAAATAATGGACAGCACGAGGGTAACAGTTGCGCACATTCTTTTCTTATTCAAATCACGAAGGAAATGTGCTCTCATCTTGAGGATAGGTCCGAAGCCCTGAAAGGAGTTGATACAAAATTTTTTAAAGTGTTTTTAAGTCAACAAGATCGAGCCACGATGCAGAATACTTGTAAAATATGTAAAAAAAAAGTTAACGCAAATAACAAGCGAGTGCTAAGTTGGCATTGCACACGATGACATTTAAGGCATTTCATAAAATTGTTACCGAAACCTATTTGATACAACAATTTCCAATCTTGATTATTTGAAAATTATATCCGCTTATGTTGACATGAAATAACAGCTCGTTAAAGTACATAACATTCCGCTCAAAAAAAAATCCTCGCTATTTTGTTATATAATACCGTATCCATTTTAAGGATTTATTAGATTTTTGTGATTAATTGTTTGATTATTGAAAAACGGTGTTGAGGAAATATTACTATGCCCGAGTAATCACTGAGATTCTTCACCAAACAATCCTTTACTGATTCAAATACATAACCAATTTTTTTTCCATTATAATGACGTTTTTACTCTACCCCTGTGTCCATTTTTATCATTTGTCCATTTTGGTATGACTTACAAGTGTAGTGACTCCTAAAAAAGTTGTAGTTTTTGCAACATTTGTTTAAATCACCACAGGTTCTTGTTTGCAAAAAAAAAATGGCCAAAATGTTTTCTTTTTTTTTCTGTAGAAATATTAAAGACATACCAAGCATCAGGTATTTCTAACAGAAGGTATAAGGCAGTCATGTTTAGGAAAGAAGCCCTGCAGAAAATTGTGTACGATCTACTAAATTTCAGTTAATTATCTTCGGAGTCTATTGATATCTGGCGGTGTCAGTAGTAATTAAGTAATATTCGATATATTCGAGTTTCCTTCTTGACATCCAAAGTTTCTTAGACAGTTAATACTACTGTCATGAGCGTCTTTAACAATTTAACTAACATCAATACATCATTACGTTCATTCCAAATATTTGCATTAAAGAAATATTGAAAATAAAACCGTCAATATTGTATGCTAGGCCGTGAATTTCCTTGATATTTTAAGAGAAATAATTTTTGATGATACACTGAGTGGAATACCAAAAACTTTTCATAGACGTCGAACACATTATGACCCAGAAATTTGGAAAAATTTGTTATGCTAGCAGACGAACTAGATGTAAATCCCACAATATGCATACATGTTTTCTTTATTTTGTGTTATGTGTTCATTCCCCTTGATCTAGGAAGAGAATATATGTCATTACGAATATTTTCTGAGCAAACACACAAAAAACATAGCAGAAGATAAAGGTGAAAGGCCGACATTATCGCGTGGGTGACAGGAAGTAATGCGACATTAGGGCCTAATCAGAATGGTCAGTTAAATTTATCAGTATATTTACATGCACAAAAACTTTGAATATAGTTTATGTTACGTCAAGTAGCTTAAACTAAGTAACAAGGCATGGTAAAACCCAACAAACATTTAAGTTTCTAAAATATACATTTATTTCCCTCGATGGCAAGGACCAGAATGACATGTTTTCTGAATGGAGATTCACAATGCTATATAGCAGATTAGAGACACCATATACAATTTGCAAGGAGATATTATCACATTCAATGTACAATGAGACATTACCAGAGACAGTGAGCAAAGGAGATATTACCACATACAGCATGCAAGGATACTCTACCACAGTCAAAGCGCAATCAAACGGTACCACATACAGTTTGAAAGGAAACATTATCACAGTCGTTGTGCAAGTATACAGTACCACGTTAAAACTGCATGGAGACATTCCCGCATACGGCATTCAATATTTAAAGAAACATTAACGCAGTCTATCTCGAAAGAGACATTACCGCAGTAAATGTACAAGGAGACACGATTAGTCAGTGTTAAATAACCCCCTGCCACAGAGAATGTGCAAGGAGACATTGCGACAGTGTGGAAAGAGACATTAGTACCAAAATTGTACAAGGAGACATTACCACAGTGTGCAAAGAAACATTAGCACAAAAACCGTGAAAAGAAAAATTACCATAGTGTGCAGAGAGACATCCGTACATAAGGTGTACAAGGAAAAGCTACCAGTCAATTTGAATGGAAGATATTACCACAGAAAACGTACAAGATGACATTTCCACCATGTCAATATTGCAAACACACGTACAGAAACGACGAACGAATTGTACTTTACTGATATTCATGAAAAAACAAAATTTTATTTAATTGTTTCGAATCGACTTCAAGGTGGAATTGATCAATAATTGGTTGGCACCGTTCCCGATTGTTATTGTAGCATTGTTGCCTTAAAAATTCTCTGAAATGAGTTTCACGATAATTTAGAAGTCACAGATATTGTCCATAAGATTTTGGAGATTACTTTTGGCATAATCACTTGACTTTTGGGTATTAATACTTTTTATAATAGTAACAATATCTTGTGCTGCAATATCGACAAACTTAAGATTTCGTTATTTCTGGAATTCTGGTAACTCAATATATGTATCAACGACACATAATCGTGAGTGAAGAAATAATCGCAGCATATGGTATTGCCAAATCTGAGTAAAACTATTTAATGTGTTGTGTGGTCATCATTAGATTTAGATACGAAAGGAGAACATTGTAGAAAAAAATATCTTTTAATCTATAGCATTTTCTTGAACTGTAACCCGGATGATTTATATTGTCATACTTTAGAACAGCAATTTGTGTGCATATTCATCCAAGTGTTTTAACCTGGCTGCTTATCTTTTCATATTTTGTCTACAGATCCACATAGCAATGTTTATTTTTTGGTATGAGTCTGACATGTGTTCTTGTAATACAGAGACGTGGGAAATACATTACAAACCTCAAACTTTTTTTTAGCACAACCTGGGACGATACAGCATCATGGGGAATTTAACATTGGAAATATTGGGCCTGTATAGGGTCAAGGGAAAGTGGGGTTGTTGTATAGGGATACTAGAAATGGAACAGGTGAGGTGACACCACGGTACTGCATATTGTACCAATGTAGGAATGACCTCAATTGAGCGAAATACTGGCAACAATGTTGCAAATAGTTGACCTGAATACGCGCTAACCTAGGTAGACATAAATACACTAGAAACATATACATATATAACACATAAACATAGACTGATGAACATCAAGCTATCACACAAATAACTATTCAAACGACTAAAAAAAATACAAGAAAGCAAATCTTTTCGAGCATATGGGTGGTCCTTCAAAAGGGCATTAAGGTTTATTCCATTTTCATACAAACCCCAAATATACTATCCACACACGGGAAATAGATAAAAGAAACACAAAATCTACAATCCACAAAACCGTACGCGAACGCATACAAACACGCAAATACACACACACAACACAGAGGGGAGAGAAAATAAACCAAATATACTATCCATACAAACGTATGCGTATGGATACAAACACAAAAATACACACACACACACACACACACACACACACACACACACACACACACCACAGATGGAAGAAGACAAATCCCAAATATAATATCCAGACAACCGTACGCGCATGCATAAAAACACACACTATACTATCCACACAGAAGGGAAGAGTAAAAAAACAATAATATATACTACAACAAAATATCCCATTATTTACTATCAAAAATCCCAATATATACTATCAAAAATCCCAATATATACTATCAAAAATCCCAATATATACTATCAAAAATCCCAATATATACTATCAAAAATCCCAATATATACTATCAAAAATCCCAATATATACTATCAAAAATCCCAATATATACTATCCACACAAACGTATAAGCACACATACTAGCACACGCTCTACTATCTACACAGAAGTGACCGGAGAAATAAACGCACTCTACTATCCACATAAACGTACGCGAACACATACAAACACACACATACACCCACCACAGAAAGAAGAAGAAGAAAAAACAAATACACAATCCATACAAACATAAGCGCACACATAAGCACACACTATACTGTCCACAAAGAAAGGACGGGTAAAAAATCCTACTACTATAAAAAAAATACCCCAATATTTACACAAAAGACCAATAGCTACTATCCACACAATCGTACGTGCATGTACTATCCACACAAACGTATGCGAACACATACAAACATACACTCTAATATCCTCACAGAAGGGAATGGATGAAAATATGCACTCTAATATTTACATAAACGTACGCGAACGCATACAAACACATAATACATACACACAGAAGCACACACACATAAATGAGTGAGTGTTTATAGTCACATTACTCCACACCCATACCAATTTGCAATAGTCTCTTTTCTAGAATATTATGGTAATGTTTTATTGTTTATGGTTGCGTCATCGTCTTGCGGCAGGCTTTATCGCAGAATAATGTATGCTTCGTCGGTAAGAGAAGGACACCTCTTTCGTGTCTATACGACAGTCGACCTACCTTCTGTCTGGTTTCTGCTGTTGTTGATGCTGCTCTCTGTGCTTCTGAAGCCTGCACTTCTCCATCCATAGTTCTTTATCTTTCTTGATTTCCTCTCTGAAGACCATCAGGTATACGGCTACTTTCAGTATCCTGATAATCTCTCTCTCTCTCTCTCTCTCTCTCTCTCTCTCTCTCTCTCTCTCTCTCTCTCTCTCTCTCTCTCTCTCTCTCTCTCTCTCTCTCTCTCTCTCTCTCTCTCTCTCTTCAGGTCTCTGTGTATCAGGCCTTGCCTGACATGAAGCAAAAGTACGTAGACTTAGTTTAGTTTACATAAAGTAGATAGCATCTTCATAGGTGAACGAGTCAACAATAGATGGTCAGACTGGAGACTGCTTCGTTTTGTATGGTTCACGCGCGCACGTGATAGAAAACATCCCTACGAACTTTGTTTGGTAGAAACGCTATGATTGTTGATTTAGGGTGAGGGATAATGATAAAAATTGAAAACAAATGACAGACATATTTTTTTCAAAACACATTTCTATTAAAATGACCAAGAATAAACAATTGCCCATAAAACATTTTTTCAAACAACGTTTTGTTGTGAGATTTCTACGGATGGAAGTTGTTGGTTATTTATGTACACTACATTTCTCTGAGAAGTAATCGTTTCTTCGCTTCGTCCACGCACTCTGGGCCAAGAGAGCTTCGATATGATGGATCTACAGAGCCATCAATGGTGGAGACGAATGATCACATAAGTCTTTGTACCACTGATGAAACACGGCCTCTTCTGAGATGAGACCACAAGCGTCCTCCAAACAGTCGTCCAATTTGTCTTCTTGACTCATCATCAGACACTTATCGTGTTGAATTTGACTGAAATGATCATTTTGACATCCATAGCAATCTTTATTGATCAATTCCGTAATTGTTTCTGCCAGGTGTTTGGCAAAACAGGATACTTGTTCTGGTCATCTGGATCTCATCACCGCGTCCTTTAAATCTTTGTCTTAGAGTTCTGGTTCCACAGTATCCTCCCATTCCATTTCCACAGAATCTCCACCATTCAAACAGGGACAATTCGCGTCCATAATTTCTAATAATCTAGAATCACTTCTTTCAAATTGTTGATTTATGTCGTATTATCGAATCCTGCATACAAGATGACTTTCACCATGTTATGTACGGGTATTGGCTCTCCAAACTAAAATTTTACACAAATATGGCCTGATAGTATATGATGGAAGTGTATCTCGTCGCTGCTTTGAACGTAAGTCAAATCAAAGGTCCACAAAGTATAATGCCGTGACTAATGTTGGTTCCTAACTGTCCCGTGATATCGTACAGGGACAAGTAATACCTCAAGTAATTCTTCTTCTCGTCACTAAAGTCAAGTTCGAAAGGCCTGGTACACAAGGTTTTACCATCTCGACTGACATCGATCTTGGATGCGCTATAGTGTTGTAAATCATTTTCCTGGAAAGCCCCATAGAAAGATGTATATTTGACGATCAAACGTATCGGTAACTGTCCTTGGAACAGAAGATATTCGATCATCGATTGATATCTAGCGGGAATGGTAAACGTTTCACTTCCACGCGTAAAATCGGATATTTGGCAGTCGTTCTGCTCCAATTGTGACTGGTGTCGTTTCCGACTTTACGAAACACATCCACACTTTGTACGTAGAGTCTGGCATCCTTAATGACTGTTTTGTATTAGGAAAGCTCAGTTATCAATAATACTACGATTCAGTCTCAGGCGGACATCCACTTTATTCAGCAAATACGTCATGGTGGATCCATGAATGGTGTGTGCGGCCAATACAAATGTTTGCTACCGGTCCGGTGGCCTAGTGGTTAGAGCGTCCTTCGCGGGAGCGGGAGGTCGTGGGTTCGATCCCCGGCCGAGTCATACCAAAGACTTACAAAAATGATACTAACTGCTGCCTCGCTTGGCGCTCAGCATTAACAGGTTAGTGTTAGGACTGGTCGGCCTGGTGTAAGGATAATGTTACTGGGTGAGACATCATACTACATGTCTGCGGCATGATGCCCCAGTGCTAGACATCACTATAAACTGCCTCACTGCAGATGTCGTAGCAATATTGTTACGGCTATTGGATTTAATTTATTTATTTTTTTAAATGTTAAATCCAAATTTGTTATTTTGCCTTTAAAATGAATTGATTGGGAGATTTTTTCTAGAATGTTCAGGCTGACTTAGATTCTCTAATTGTAAACAAGTTTTGACCTTGGCTTGTTTGACCTAAATCCTGACCTTGCTTTAGACATTGTCAACAAGCCTCTAAATCTATTGGTCAATTTCAGGGACAACATTTTATAAGTGAATGATTTCCTTCTAGAACATTCCATTATTACGTGACTAGGTGAAGGTAGACTCTTCCTCTGACCTTCTATCAATTTCTAGAAAAGCGCGTGATTACTTGTTTACTTCAGAAAAACAATATATATAGCTGTGTTTTAGAAGCTAACTTTAGTAGAATATAAATTGGGCTTATTTTAAAGAAGTTGTGTATTTTCTGTTTTGAGTTTAATATCTTGTTCTGGACTGTGTCAATTCGTTGGAAAAGAATTATTCTATTTATCTGGAAAAGGACATATGTTTCATAATTTCATCTGGATGATTTAAAAACAAGAACTGCATCACGTGACATTGTCAGCCATTTTGGATTATTACATCGTCAAGATTCGAACCTGGAACTATTATAACATTTATTTATTAGGACTTCTAATTTCATTAGTGGATTATTTTGTGAATTCTATATTTGTTGGATTTGATTCTCTAAAACAAAAAGTTCATTTATTTTATGAAAATAATTGTACTTAATAAATTCATTGTTAAAGTTATACAAGCTTGTTAGTTTTCACTCTTTCTGTGTTGCTGCTTATTCGAGCCTAAGCACGTAACAATATGACTTAATTTTTTTTAAAGCTACGTTAAAAATCCTAATCAAACAAACAAACAAATGTTGACCAACCCATGATTTCAGGAGATCTGCGTAGTTTGTCAGTGGATACATTTACAAATCTATACAAATATTTATGAATCTACGACTGTACAAATAACCGATCAGTCATGTTTGTTTCAATTTATTATTTTTTCAATTGATTATTGTTTCATTTGATTATTATTTCAATTGAGTACATTTGGATCAGTTTCATTACACAAGAATATTTGAATCCTATTTTCATAACGTGAGATTATGTGAATCGGACTTTCATTACATGAGATTATTTGAATCCTACTTTCATTACATGTGATTATTTGAACCTTACTTTCATTACGTAGGATTATTTGAATCCTAATTTAATTACGTGAGATTATTTGAATCCTACTTTCATTACATGAGATTATTTGAACCCTACTTTCAATACGTAGGATTATTTGAAACCTAATTTAATTACGTGGGATTATTTGAATCCTACTTTCATTACGTGGGATTATTTGGTTCTTATTATCATTACATGGGATTATTTGAATCCCACTTTTTCATTACGTGGGATTATATGAATCTTGCGGCTTTACATGAGTATACAGTAATCGTTCTTTTTTCTTCCTTTGTGAATGCTTGCATAGAATAATTGAATAAGACGTACGTTTTAGAGCATGAAAGAATAACAGATTTTATAGAATATATATATATATATATATATATATATATATATATATATATATATATATATATATATATATATATATATATATATATATATATATATATATTATTATTATTAATTCATTTCATAAACTTCCATCTTTCATTACAATGTGTTGTGTTTTCATTTGCACCAAGCATCCATTCAGGTCTATCCTATTACAGCACATTGTTGCTTGTGTTCAGTACCGTTATGTGACCTCCACTGTTCCATTCAAAGTATCCATATTCAACAACCCACACTTTTCCCTTGACATTATACAGGCCCAATATTCCCCATGTTAAATTCCCTTTGACACTATATCGTCACAGGGTGCGCTAAAAACGTTTGAGGTTATGACGTCTCGGGGTGAGTAGGTTTGTAATGTATTTTTTTTTTGATGCTATATATCGTCCCCATAGGTTACTCTGGTTGATGCAGAACATTAGTCCAACCAATAATTTTCATATATATATATTAAATATTTTCATTCTGTCCCGCAAATTGCTCTCGACATTAAATGCACAAAGATGTCGTCGCATATATATAATTGTTAACAATATCCGGAAAGTACCATTTTGAATCTGCAGCACCACATTTTTTCCATACATCGGCCTGGTAAAACATGCTCTCCAACTTGCTGAAGTATAGTCGATTTAAAATTATACTTAGCACTGACTGATCGAATCTATGACATGCGCCATATGTAATTTTGTCGATATCACATGACCATGGTACTCTATCCACAACCATACAGTTCGGAATCAGAGCACATGATACCCAGGGTTTCATGACGTATTCCGCAATGAATTGAGTAGAGTGGAGAATCATCCAGGTTGCGTAAGTTTCCATTGTGTTTCTGAAAGAACATGGTTCTTCTCCCAGTGTTTTGAAGGTTTGAAGATCGGTGTTGGAGACGGTGGTGTTGGGAGCGAAGGAAAGAGTAACTTCTATGCCCTGTTTGTAAGCAGATTTAAAAACTTGTTCTAAACTCCTGACAAATCGAACAGAAGAGTCCATCCACATAATAGATCCGTAGTCTTGCAGAGCTAGCTGAAAAGAAAAATATAAACAGTTTTGTAATGTAACAGGATTACTTACTTCAGTCCTCTACCAATGTTTAACAGCAAAAGAGAAAGATTAACGCAAATCTAAGATAAGGGGTGAAGTTGTATGTATGATGCCATTCAATACACGGATTCTAATTGAAAAACAAAAACAAATTTGGATGAAATAATTCGATTTCTTGCAAAAGCAATATTACGACATTAAATGAAACATTACAAAAATATAGGTCTGAGATCGCGCACTTGGCTGCTGACATCTACCTTTGGGTTTCTATGATGCTTTCTGGGGAAGTTGCCGAAAATTTTGTTGATTTCTAATGCAAAGATGGTTTTCAAAGCTTCTCCTACTATCTTCAGCTATATTAAATTAAAGACGATCAGTGTTTCGCCACGAGTAAAAGACCTCAGAATACTACTGTGAGATATTTTGAAAAATAGTTTTAAAATATTATCTCGTTTCAGCAACAGACGCCTTTTTTGAAATTAGATGTGCATTATTTTTTAGAACTACTTTAAGAGTTTTCGAATACAAATACCTTTAATCAAATTCATGCTGTATTTTTTTATTAACGAGTCATTAAAAGTTTGTTTCTATTTTTGAAGATATTCTTCATTATTTGTTTTGAAAAAAGAAACACACAGTAAAACAATTTAATGCCAAGATGCTATTTTGTCAAATGTGGTCAAATTTCAGTATGCGCGTTTTAAGAAGAAGTTGCTAAAATGCTTTTGTTGTTAATGTTGGCGGCCATGTTTAATGACATATGAACACATTTGAACTGCTTTTTTCTTTTCAGGAATGAGCCTGGCCAAATTTGATTCAAATTGGTCAAGTGGTTTTCCTTGTTTTTAGAGGATGTGTAAGAAAAAGTCAATATTGACAGACGAACGATGGACAAAGAACAACACACATCAGATGTATAAATAAAAAAGAATTATAAACAAAAACATAATAACTTCCTTTCTCAAACAAAGTTCTTGATAAAGTTTGATCAAGTTTCACATGAAGGATTTTGGATTTGCTTGACCTGAATCCAAGTCATCCAGACGAGCAATCGCAGACTCAACTGGTGTTCTTCTCTGGATGTAATGTAAGCCAAATGATGAACTAAATTTGTTTTCATGTAAATACACCCTGAAGGAAGAGCATAAACACTGACCCACCCGCAAATAACGCGAAATAAGTTTGTGAGTTTATGTTGTTTGCAATAGGAGCTGTATTGTACTGAATTGCAACCAGAGATACAGAAAACAGACATACATAAAAAGATAGAATTGATGCACTTACTTGAATCGCTATGGGTTTCCATGCAAATCCGTAAATGGTTCTGACATGATCTGGGAAGGCCTCGAAAGGAAACTTTCTAAAATCGCATTGGCAAGCACTTCGCATCTGCAATTACAAATACACTACATTCCAAAATGAAAAGAGGAGTTAGTATATTGCCAAAAATAATTAATGTCTTTTGTGATCAAAGACACGATGTGTTATCAGATTATTAGAATCTCTCTCTCTCTCTCTCTCTCTCTCTCTCTCTCTCTCTCTCTCTCTCTCTCTCTCTCTCTCTCTCTAAACGGATTAGAGTATATTTGCCATATATTTTAAATACATAAGTAGTTTGTATAAAGGTAGTCGTGTCACTACGTACGCAATGAGATTTGTATACATATATATGAATCGACTGATCTTCCTTTAAATTCATCTTCATTTTATCCTTTCCTTGTCTCTGCATGTTCAGGTATTGAATATGTATCTTTGTTCACTACGTCTTTTTCATAGTTTTTCGGTTTATTATTCCGCATGTTCATTCCCTATGTACCGATTTTGCATCTAATATCTACTGTTTTTAGAATATTTTCAATTTTTATCAACAGTTAATTTTCATTCAGAATTATCAAAGAGTGTATACAATTCGTTATATTCGTAAATTTATATATCAATATATGACTTTACTTACACGCGTCATTATTTCACAAATAAGTTAGAAGAGGAGCAGTAATTGGTCTGCACGCCTTACAGTGTTGTAATATTTCAACATAATAGAGTTTTGTTGCCATTTTAACAGAAATGTAAGAATAATGAAATCCCAATATTACGTAATCAACTTTGTGTCAAATGTCAATTACAAACACGCTTTTAACAGCTCCGGTAGCCTAGTGGTTAAAGCGTCCACCGCGGAAGCGGGAGGTCGTGGGTTCGATTCCCGGCCGAAAATTTACAAAACTGGTACTAACTGCCGCCACGCTTGACGCTCAGCATTAAGAGGTTAGTGTGAGGACTGGTCGGCCTGGTGTCAGGATAATGTGACTGGGTGAAAAATAATGCTACATGTCTGCGGCATTATGCCCTAGTGCTAGATATCACTATAAACAACCTCACTGCAGACATCGTAGCGATATGACTGAATTTTTTTTTTAAAACTACGTTAAAAATCATAATCGAGCAAACAAACAAACATAAATGTAAGAATAATGAAATCCCAGTATTACGTAATAAACTTTATGTCAAATGTCATATACAAACAAGTTTTTTTTTAAAAAAAATTATTTATTATCATAAAATATTAGTACTATGACAATTAAACCTTACACTTAAATTTAACTTCCACGATATTCTTTCACACATAAGTAGGTCCCCGATCAAGTCTCTTTGCCCATATTTCAGTGGTATCTCTCATGGATGTATATTTTACAAGATCAGTCCTTAGGTGTGTGTGTGTGTGTGTGTGTGTTTATGTGTGTGTGTGTGTGTGTGTGTGTGTGTGTGTGTGTGTGTGTGTGTGTGCGTGCGTGTGTGCATATTCCAAAATTTAAACCCATTGTTAAAACATGCTACAACATATATAGTTATGAGCATATCTTGGAAGCAGATTCAACTTGTGTATGTGCAACCCAAATCTGGTCTCCTCCTCTCTGTCTCGCTTGCAATCTATCAAAATATCCGGAGACAGAGACCCTAAGGCATTGATTTAAATGTTATTTCGGCAACTCCTGCGACACCGTTGGTTGCCAAATTGTATCGGCATTCGTCACTCTCTTGGGTCCACCAGCTGCGCTGAGAGAGGGATCTTTTGCATGGACAACCGCTGCTTCTCCATACTACCCTGCCTTCATAGCTCCGCTGAAGAGAACATTATAGTGTGGTCGTAAGGCGTCGTAACAAAACCGGAATCAGCGTCTGCTGGTTCTATGCTATAGCTCGATTGATGTAGAGCTTGGCGCCAGGGGTTGTTTCCGACAATGGGAGAGACGGTCATGTCTCATTGGACATCTACAACGCGCATCAGGCTGGGCAGCTCCAAGACAGTAAGTCGCTGACCTGACTGCTTTGCTAGGTGCGTCGAGCATAGAGATTATTATGACAAGGAAGCGACATACTCTGCACCAGGTAAGACTCAAACAAGAAAAAAGAAGACTCCAGCTCTTCGTTACTCAAGCTGGGACGTCAGGACCATGTGTCCTGGACTCACCACTGACAGCCAGCATATCGACGACGCACTGAGACCTGACTGTCCGAAAGCGGTACCGTCAGAGAAGCCAACTGCACGTTATTTTCGCAAGGAATGCCTTCAGACGAACCTAGACAGCACGGTGTCGGCTACGCTATAAAGAATACGCTTTTCTCCTATATAGAGTATCCGTCATCAGGCAATAAGAGGATCCATACCTTCCAGCTGCCAACATCCTCATGCCCAGCCAACATCTTCAGAGTGTACGCCGCAACCCTTTGCTATATCCCAGAGGAGAAAGACCAATTCTACGAATCTCCAGTATCCCCAGCCTTCAAAGTTAGAGTAGGAGCTTAATACAACACCTGGTCCACCGGCCTCGGCTCTCACGGAAGGGACAAGATTAACAAGAACAGTCAGCGACTACTAAAGATGTGCTGTTCCCAAGTCTATGTATGACAAACACTTTTTTCAAATGTAAAGAGATCCACGAAGTGTCATCATCTGACGTGCGGAACTAGCAAGTGTCCTCATAACCCTCGGTTATCACAGTGCCGCCTGAGACACGGACCACTTCCTCGCGGCCAGCAAGGTGCGAAGAATATGCACCACGCCAAGAATGAATGTTGCTAATACATACAAATCTGATGTACAAGCAGCCCAGAGAAGACAGTAGCTCATCAGCAAGCTGAAGGAGGCTGTCAACAAAGAGACATCAGATGACACCATCGACATCAAATGGTCCCACCTTTCGTGACGCTGTGTACAAGTCAGTCATTTATTATTGCCTGCGATTAAAGAATTACAAAATCACCGATTCATATTGAGTCAACTGGTAGGAGATGGAGCATGTTACTAAGGCGAAGAGGAAAACCATCCTGGCTTACAAGACTGCGCCTAGCCCTAGTACACTACAAGCTATCAGGACTGTCAGGACCAATGCACAGAAGACCGACCGCCACTGCGTTAACACCTGCTCGCTGAACCTTTGCACCAGTATACAGATAGTTGCAGACACTGGGGAAACAAGAAGCATGTAACAGCGTATCAAAAAGGCGACATGGTCCCCAATTCTAATACCTCCCCCCTACCCGCTCAAGTTCAAGTCTGGTGATGTCATTACAGAACAGGGTAAACATCTGCAGAGCTAGGTTGAGCATTATCTCGAGTTGTATGCACCCGATACGTCGTCACCAAAAGCGCCATGAAAACCATCATGGAGGAACTAGACACACCGCCCACCATGTAAGAGCTCAGAAAAGCCAAGGACTGACTTTCTTGTGAGAAGGCCCCTTGGAGAGACAGCATCCCTCCTGATGTCCTCAAGAGCGGGAAACCAGCATTGTTGCAGCCCCAACCTAACTCCTCTGCCTCTGCTAGGTACAGGGACACATCCCCCATGACTTGCGAGATGTCAACATTGTCATCTAGTGCAAGAACAAATGAGACTGTAGCCACTGCAGCAACTACCGAGGCATCTCCATCCTGAGCATTATGGGAACGTCACTCGCCGTGTCGCGTCTAGCATGCGTTTGCAGACCCTAGCCTCTCTGGTCTACGCAGAGTCCAAGTTTGGCTTACAAGCCAGCCGATCAACTGTATACATGCTCTTCTCACTTGGCCAGCTGCAGGAGAAGTGTCGTAATCAGTTGCCCCTCTACATCGCTTTCATATACCTCACGAAAGCGTTCAACTTAATAAGCCGGAGCGGATTCTTCCGGATCCTGCAGAAGATCGACTGCCCTCCACGACTACTCGCTGTCTTAACGTCGTTCCACGAGAGCACGCAAATCAACGTGTGCTAAAATGACGCAACATCGGAGACATTCCAAGTCATCAGCGGAGTTAAGCAATGCTGCGTTGCGTCTCTGTGCAGACACTCGTTGCCATCTTCTTCTTTGTGCTCCTCCAGTACGCCTTCAAGGACTGCAACGAGGGAGTGTACATCCACACCATATGCTGACGGCAAGCTGTTTAACATCGCCATTCTCTGTGCTAAGGCTAAATTCACAAAGGGTCTCATCCATGAAGTGCTCTTCGCTGACGTTGCAGCCGTAACATCACACACGGAAGATGAACTTCAGCAGCTAGTACGTCGCTTCTCCCACGCCCTCAATGAGTTGGACTGACCAACAGCCTGATGAAGACTAAGGTTTTGGCGCAGGATGCATACAACCCTCCCAGCATCGCCATCGATGGGTAAAAACTTATAAGTTGTTGATATCTTCACATACCTTGTGTCCCCCTTCTCCAACTCGTTCTTCATCAATGCGGATGTAAACCGCAAGATTTCCATGGCAGCAGTAGTTTTGGCCAGAATGAACCAGAGGGTTTGGAACAACTCTAACCTCACTAAGAAGACCATACTACGCCTTCTACCAGGCCTGCGTGTACAGCATACTACTTTACAGCACCGAGGCATAGCCCACCTACTCAATCTACGAGAGGAAACTTAACAGCTTCCACATGAGATTCTGCGGCTCATTCTGCGCATCCAGTGGCAGGACAAAGTATCGTACCCAAAAAGAGGTTCTTTAACGCACCAGCATTAACAGCATGTTCTCCATTCTCAGCGATAGGCGCCTTCGCTAGCTCGGCCACGTCAGAAAAATGTACCCAGGTAGCATTCCCAAGGACTTGCTATATGGCGGGCTGGCATAAGGCGCACGACTTACATGACGGCCACGTCTGCGTTACAAAGATGTCTGCAATAAGAACGTGATGACAACCAACGTCAACGACTGGGAGAGCTGTGCTGGCGACCGTTTCGCTTGGAGTTTTGCTGTCAGACAAGGTGTTCTGAAAACCGAGGAAGTGAGAAACACAAACTTCGCTGAAAAATGAGCAAGGAGGAAGCATTCTCATTAGAATGCAGAGATAGCACTTTTCGTTCTGTCTGGTGTTCATTTATAATTCTCTATAATTAATACCATATACCTTGATTTTTTTCATAGGAATCCGGAATGACTGTGTCGACAGATGTGAATTATAAGGTAGTCATTCGAGTGTCTGCTACACACGAGTGCATATAGCACACAACAAGTATCATCGTGAAAGAATATAGGATGGTATGCACAGACATGGAGAAGGGTTCCGTTTACCCCGGACTTAGTTTCGAATCTCCATTGAATAGGAATTAAAATTCTCTTACCTAAATGATAGTATTTGTTTCTTTATTTAAATATTAATTCTACCTACTAATAGCAAGCATTTACCTATATAATTCAGTGATAGCCCTTTTCTGAAATTGATCAAATTGTCTAATATATAAAAATGTAAAATAATACATTCACCATTCAGACTGATTGTACTACTTACTCTTATTCTCTGTAGAAAAGTAAGACCAATGTCAAAATAGACGATCTGCGTTACTCCATGCTCTTTAAATATTACCTCTCTTACATAATTAACCATTTTAAGTGACTCAGAAAAATGAGTATGCGATGCAGCTGTGACAATAACCGGAACATCTCGACGGCTTCTGGCGTGATCAGCAAATGGATAAAGTCCGAGACCCTTCAAGTATGGTGTTGCAGCCTCCAAAGGATACTGTTCAATGACCTTTTTATTAAGATTAATCTCATCTGTAAGAATCTTGGGACATTTTGACGGCATGTCAAGGGAAATTCCTATCATGAAATGAAATAATCAGTCAATCAGCTAATGTTTCAATCTATCAATTAATGTATCAATTAATCAACTAAAATACACCTGCTAATTTAAATAGTAGATATTGTACTAAATTACTCTTATGTAGGTAGAATCTTCGTTTAAATTTGATAATTTCATGTAAAGTTTATCCATGAACTTTTATCGTTGACAAAATCTTCTTTGATTTAGGTTCCCATCTCACATTTGATTCTGTAAGGCATAAAATATTAAGGGATGGATCTTAATAGAAGCAGGAAATGGTAGACTTAGATAGTAACATTACAATGATATAACTTATCTAAAATATGATCCGTTATCTTCAAGCAGTTTTACCGCCAAAACATCTGTATAAAAATCTACCAATTATTTTTTAATCAATAATCATAGACATTACTTAACTTATTTGGGAGTTATGAATGCTTTAAGAATATTGCACTTCTCAAAAAAGCGACTTCTTAGGAACAAGAAATGTGATCAATAAAATCAGACTATGCCAAACGGACGTACAATAGTTGCAAACTATGCATCTACCAGTGTGGTGATAGAGCACACAAAACTGCTCATGTATAATTGAACATAGGCACAAGAAAGGCTACATGAAATATCGAAGACTTCCTTGCTTTCGTCATTTATTGTCATCGAAACTGCAGGCTTTAGACGTTTCTTCTGGCTTTCGTGTTTTATTGTCCATCGAAACTACAAGCTGTATACTTTTCCTGTGTCCGTTATGTGTTATTGTCCATCGAGGCTCCAGACTTTAAAATTCTCTTCTATCTGTAGTTTTTTTTTCTTCATCCAAACTACGGGTATTAGAGTGTCCTCTAGCTGCCGTGTTTTATTTTTTTGAATTAAAATTGCAAACTTTTGAAAATTCAACAGATTGTAGATATTTAATTTTTTTTGGGAAAAATTTGAGAACTGTCTAATACCTTATTCGAATTGTGCAAATGAGCTCATTTAAATAACCTTTGAATCATGCAAGTTCTTATTTATTTAGTATATATCAGTAGTTTATCCTTTTTTAATTATGTATGTACGAGTTTCATATGCTATTGAATACTTACTAATTCTCGATGCAGCTTTTCTGCTAACTGGAAATTAAAAATACTATTTCATTAATTCGCATAAAACAAAGAAGTGATGAAGGTTGTGCATTTTCTTCTTTCTTACAATTGATAATTATAATATATAATTCGGATTCTTACTGTAGTTAACCATAATGGCAAGCAGACAGATACATGGAAAAACAGTTGTATTCTTATATAATATTCAACACACTCGAGATATTGATAATTATTTTTTTTGTTATTTTTTTGGGGGGGAGAGGGAGGGGGGTTTTGCGTTCAAATTGTAGAAATAGGTATATGGGAATTTAAAACACTGTTAACGTGTAAATCTGTTTAATGCTAAGGCTAGAACAATTATGAATTAACATTTCGTAACAGGGATATGAATGAGTAGTCAGTTTATTCAGATAAAATTTTGTCGTAGAGAATATAATTCGAATGAAAATGGTTCATTCGAAACCTCTTCCTGTTAACAATGTTTAACTGATCAGTCTTGAGGAAGCCGCGAGTGGCCTGAGTGGTCTAAAGCGCTCACCTTTACGAATCAATGCCATCTCACTTCTATCTGTTTGGGTTCGAGTCTCGGGTTTGGTCAATTTGGGTACATGAGGAAGCTTACAGGTAGCTTTTATTACGTCGGTGGTTCTTTCCGTGCTTTTCCCGGTTTCATCCTCCCCCATTTATATTGGCCGCCATTAGGGCCGTTCTTTCAATTTTTAACGGGGAAGGGAGGCTAAAGATGGCAAACCATGACGGGCTTGTTAATGTTCGTATATAGGCTACTGCAATTTTACAGCACAAGCCACCCCCACCCTCAATGGCGTCCTTGGCCGCAATGTATAGCCCATATTGTGCTGAAAAATGGCATTAAACCCTATAACAACACCAGGCCAATCTTTATTTTACATTGAATAACTATTCAGCAGACCAGTCTATATGTGACATAAAATAATATATTCGGCAGACCCGTCTGCATGTTAAACGTAATAATGTATTCAGCAGACTAGTCTATTTGTTAAATAGAATAATGTATTCAATGTTCCGTGGCGAGTCGGTACTACGTTCATGTTAACTTTTGTATAACAAAGAAACATAATTCCAAACAGCTGAGATTTTTTTCAATATCTGTGTTAAGAAAAGGTTCTAACGTTTGCTTAGATCAAAACACCGCTCTAAATAGTTGTGACTTGGGAACATTTGGTTAACAGCATTTGTTTACCCTAATCTGAGGCAGGGACGTATTTTTTTTTTTATTTTATTTTTTTTGGGGGGGGGGGAGAGGGAAAGGGGTAGGGGGCATTAGTTGTAGCATAACACGTCTGCCGATCACGGTCTATGATGCTTGTTCTACTGATTACTCATAATAAACTGTACATACCCAGATCTGCATGCGCTTAATGCGACGGCAGCTCTGGGTCTGTGGAGTTTGCAGTTGAACTCGTGTTATATGCGAGTATTAACGGTAGGCTGGCCGTCCTGGGACTTAAGAGGACCTAGTGGCGTCACTCCTGGGGTGGGTGGGAAGTGTGGACCGCACATGGGTGACACCAAAATGGCTATTACATTTTTTAATTTGTGTGCAGGAAGGAGGTTCATAAGGGTGAAACCATGCGTTAACGCACATGACTGTCTATAAAAAAAATTGAATTTTTGTGTAGATAGGAGGTCCATGGGGGGTAACTCCATGAGTTACCGCACTGGGTGACACCAACGCTACTGACATGACCTAAATCATAATTCTTTTCGGTTTATAATTTACCTTTTTTCAGTTTTGAAATGTACACGGGACTTTTCTCTCTTTTTATAAAAACTTATATTTATAACATTGATAATTAAATTGTTGTTAAATTTTACAAAACTTGTTAGTTTTGCTTCTTGTATTTCTTTTTGTATGACCACAGAGTCGTAACAAAGTAGTAATTGCGACCTCACCGAATCCTGATAAACAATCTGAATCAGCTCGAATTTCACTAGTTAAGAATGTAAGTCCACCGAGCTCAGAATAACTCTAGATGATCTCTACCTAAAAACTAATTGCGCTGCACTCCTTTGCTTGAGTATCGGTTTCAATTCCCAGACTGGGTCGAGTTGGTGGCAACTGACCAAAGTCACTAGGTATATTTTCTTAAACACTGTAGTAACTAAACCAGAACAAGCATTATTGAAGGGGAACACGATTGTTTTTTAAAAGAAAAACAATCCGATTCAGAATGAGATACAAATAGACAATGACAGTTATGAATAAGAACGACTGTTTAGGATTATCAACAATTCAACTACTATTCTACGAGTGTGGATGATTCCCGCCAGGTAAAGGTTCCGCAGTTCATATTTCCTAATGAATACTTAAACGAAGTCACGTCCTTTTTGTCATTTTGATCGAGCCAGTAAGTCAAGGAATGAGTAATTCTACCATACTTCTGATCATGAACCGTAAATCAAAAATACCGATCTGCAATGCCTAACACTCTCCATATAATAATATTACTACTACTACAACTAATACTACTATTACTGCTACTACTACTATTATAACTACTACTACTGCTACTACTAATAATACTGATACTACTACTACTGCTATGACTACTACTACTATAACTACTACTACTATTACTAATACTACTAATAATAACAATAATGCTACTACTAATGCTGATACTACTATTACTACTACTACTACTATTACTACTACTACTACTATTACTACTACTACTATTACTACTACTACTAATAACAATGTCTTTATCTATAAGGATAACATATTCAGTATTATAAGACATACATCCTTACACAAATGTATATATATATATATATATATATATATATATATATATATATATATATATATAACTCACTTATTTCTTCAGAGATGAAGTAAGTAACCGATTCTGCAAAACAAAATTATTAGATATTAGATTTCAGGTGGAATAGACAACAAGAAGAAGACATATTCAGTTTCTCTCAGCCACTTCATTTATAAAGTTAAAATAATTCGATTTCATGAGGGTATTCAGATGCATAGAATGTTTTGTTTTAATCAATTTATTTATGTCGTGAAATATTGGGTTCATTTGGACTTGTATAGAATAGGATATGCTTAAAACAAACACTAATTTTACCTTTTCCCTGCATAAAAGTATATAGAACCAAGCCGCACTTGAATTTTTCAAAGTTTACTTGACTTGGCTCGCAAATAAACCAAATCTTTAACAAAATGTGGAACATTTATCGTTAATTATCATTCAGAAGTAGTGTTAAGTGTTACTTCTAACCGCACTCTACCATCCTCCATATTTAAAACAAAATTTAAACCCTTCCGATCGGAAAATTAAAATAAGAAGCTTTGATTTTGAACACAAACAACTTTTATAAATCGTTTCGAACATTTTAGGCAGATCATTTGAAGTTTCGAAAATAAGATATAAAGATAAAATTTATAAATATAAATTAGAAAATTAAATTTCGAAAATAGCAATCAGAAACATAATTTAGACAATACGTATTTTTTTTAAAAATTACATTAAAAAAAAACTAAAATTTAGAATGATGATGACATCATGAATGCAGATCTTTAAGAATGATGATGAGATCATAAATGCGGATCAATAAATAACAATTGATAATGCTTAAATGTTTACTGAAATTGGTGTGCAAAAAGAGACGAAAGATAAACTTA
This sequence comes from Unio delphinus, assembly GCA_029339505.1. Classification (NCBI taxonomy): domain Eukaryota; kingdom Metazoa; phylum Mollusca; class Bivalvia; order Unionida; family Unionidae; genus Unio; species Unio delphinus. The sequence continues at coordinate 3,331,962 of JAQISU010000008.1, read as the reverse complement.
TCTAGTGGAAATTATGTTATCACAACAAAACAAAACAAAGACCATTATCTCATTAAGAGAATATTTTTACAAATTGTGGTAACATACGAATAAAAGTTTATGTTGCTTTACGTGCTGACACTGCTCTACACCCTACACTGGCTATCCATTCAATCCAGACTCAAACAAAAAAATTGTTCTCTGTGATACGGTTCACTGATGGACTCTAGTCTAATATACATATCCGACCCCACCCATGTGTGTACACAAGTAAGATACTTGATACTTTCGCCCCTCTTCTCACAATGGTATATTCATTATCCCCGACTATGAAAACAAAGTCATATGGACAATGTTTTTTGTATACTAGGACCTAGCAACGTGGAAAGAATTGCCCATTGAAATTAAACATAAAGACACAATGGTCCCTTTCAAAAGTGACCTTAAAACTCACCTGTTTATAGTGCAAGAACAAACTTGAAAACCGAAGAATGTTTCGGCATGCGTTTATGTTTTCTAATTACATCTTGTCTTTTATGTTGTTTTTTTTTATAGTCATATCATTATATATGTTGTAAAGCGATTAGAACTTCTAAAGATTAGGCACTATACAAAGTCCTTATTATTATTATTATTATTATTATTATTATTATTATTATTATTATTATTATTATTATTATAGTTGTTAATGAATCATTTATACTTGCATTACTTGATTTTATAGAATAAGAAAACAATAAACAAAAACATATAATGTAAATGAACAGCTGTTATAAAGATTAAAAATCCTACAAAAATAGGGAATATTATCAAAAAGTAAAAAATCGTAATGGGGAAAGAGAATTACAATAAATTCCTTGTTTTTGTTTATCAGGCCCATCATTAGGCCATCAGCATATCCTTGTATCGATGGTGTAATTAGGGGACGCTTCATTGGCTTATTTCAATAACTGTATATTAATATTCAAGTCTTCATTAACTATTTTTTTGTATACTCAACAGTGTCCTTGAAAAGTTGTGAAATTATATAGAGTCTGTTATCTGCTTAATTTCATAGTCGATCCCAATTTGAGTATCATCTGTTACTGTGCTATAATAATAATAATGATGATGATGATGATGATGATGATGATGATGATGATGATAATAATAATAATAATAATAATAACAATAATAATAATAATAATAAATAGAGGATCTCAAATGGGTAATGATTTAATATTCAATTTATGGAACGAGTTGAATAAATATCCAGCTTTTGCGATTCTTGGCGAGCGGAAGCACTTTCCATTATTCAACAAAATTCATAAAGCTAACATTAAATCATTACACATTTGAGATTCCTTTTATCATATAGTTTTTATTTCATTGAAAATTATTTATATAGATTCAAAAATGAATAATTTTGTTCATTTTGATAGACGCAACATCCTTTCATTTACTATGAGTTAAAAAGGTCCGTAATAAAATTGGTAGATTATACATTTTTACAAACTTTAAATTAAAGATAAAAAGTCCATCCGAATAAACAGAATATTTTACAATGACAAAATCATTGTTCAACATAGAATGTAAAATGCGTGTGATGTCACATTGTGTGATACAGCACAGATTAACGGTTTCAGAGGGCCCATAATACACAACCCATGTTTATCCTAAAATATCACTTTCACAACTAAAAATTACGTTGTTGTGATATTCAAGTGAAAATAGGAATACTGGATGCAGACATTCGCATATTTATTGTAATGTATTTGTGACCGTATATTTGCACTATTTGAACTGGAACATTAGATAAGACGTAAACAAATTTCTTTTTTAGTTGGATTTGTATCCCATATTTAAGGCATAAAGATGCAGTGGTTGGAAAAAATTATCAGCTGGGAGACCGGTGTATGTCAACTTTCTTCTGTGAACAGAGGTGAGTTTATTTACTAATGAAAGTCAGCATTTAAACCTGAGTGTAATTTATAGAGGAGGTGGTATTAATTAAGACATCTGAAAATATGCTTTCTGATATGTTTATCAATACATTTCTAAGTACAGATATAACAGTTATGGCGGGATATTTAGATAGGTCATTCTTTTCATTTCCCTTATGAGTTGTGAAACTTTGGCTACATTTAATGACTGAAAATGTATAGGAAGTTATATAACAGTTAATTAATTCTTTCAATATCTCTGAGATTGATAAAGCCGACATTTTTAGGGTTTTGAGGTTTATTCCATCTAGATCCGCTGATTTGTTAGTGGGTATTTTATAATAACATCAGTTATTGTAATTAGGGGGATATTCAAGCTATCATGATCGGGCTCCTTTTGGTTCACGAAGGCAGTAATCATGTCTCTGTTAGGCTCTGCAAAGTTAAACCTTTCAAGTGTTTGGGATATTATTACACGCACAGGGGTATTCACTTGACCGAGCGTTGTCAACCCTGGCGCGAATCTCGCTAAAAGTCATATGTTTATATCAATTTTCCAAAGACTTCCATACAATTTGAGTGGTAAATTGGAAAGTCAGACGTGTCTGCTTTTATATACTAAATTTTGCTCTAATCAATTCAAGACCACAGATAAGAGAACTTGCCAAAAGTACATTAACCGCACCTTTGCATGGCTTTTCTTCACCATCCTCAGATTTCCGTACCACCAGCCGGTTATGCCATAGAGAATACACAAAGTATCACCTTTCTCACTGGGATTAATTAACTCCGCATTCCTAGACCAGTCAAAGTACAATTTTACCTGCGTATTAGACCTATATAATTACACATATTCTCCACTATGGACACATAAGCGGTATCTACAAAGTCCCTACTTATTGATTCCATTGTGTAATGTTCTGGTTTCCTACTGTAAATACTGCCATCTCAACCACAACACTATTATACACCACTAGATTTTAATATGGACTATGTTACTAAAGGGACTATCAGTTGGTTTGGACCTAAATTCACTACAAATTTATTACAATATATTATCACCAAAGAAAATAGGTTCACTTGGTTTCCGACATCGATTTCATTTGTATAACTAGTGGCATTAAGTATAATCTTACATTATTACGTCAATATATTGTGTCCTCTTCTGTTGTCAACATATTGTGTCTGAATTGCATTATACAGCATGCTACATCATACTTTGAATAACACAGATATCCTAAATTACATCCTAAAACATTTTAGTTTGTGAGAATCATATTTATATGTGCCTGTAAAATATATCATGAACTAAAGCAAGAAAGACTTTCTGTAACATGCTCTGGAGAACTCAGTACTAATTTTAAACTGTACCTATGTTACTGCAAATATTTTAAGTGTAATAAACTCATTTAATTCGATAGGGTCTACTAGCTGAAGCTATACTTTTACTTATCCTTAAAATGAAACTCGTTTGTCCCACTTTTACAATGCAAATATTAATTCGTTCATTCAATTGCTCCTAACCGCTTCGGTGGCCTAGTGGTTAGAGTGTCCGCCCCGGAAGCGGGAGGTCGTCGGTTCGATCCCCGGCCGAGTCATACCAAAGACTTACAAAAATGATACTAACAGTTGCCTCGCTTGACGCTCAGCATAAAGAGGTTAGTGTTAGGACTGGTCGGCCTGGTGTCAGGATAATGTGACTGGGTGAGACATCATGCTACATGTCTGCGGCATGATGTCTCAGTGCTAGACATCACTATAAACTGCCTCACTGCAGACATCGTAGCGATATAACTGAAAAATTGTTAAAGCTACGTTAAAAATCCTAATCAAACAAACAAACAATTGCTCCTATTTAAATTGTTTAAACTAGCGTGTCATTGGATGGGAGTAATTACCCTCATTCATGACACTCCATGACTAGAACAGTAGCTCGATTTTCTCCTCATCGGTTACTTGAATCGGTTGAAGTGTCAATAACAGAAAACTTTCCAAGAATTTAATATAAAATCTGATACGGATTAATTCTAAGTAAATTACAATTGTCTTGTTATTTTTCTTATCGATATTATTGTTATTAGTATTAAAATCTTGTAGTGGAGCAGAAGCTTTCGTTAATACCTTTCTAAACTGATAAGATATCTTAAATGGATGTACTGATTTTACTAAAATTGGTATTTTGCAATCAACAATATGTTAAAAATATATACCATAACATGCAGTTGCTAGTCCAATGGTCCATTAACCCAATTTATTTCCACAATTAAATATTCCGTTATTTTCTGGATCTCGCACAACTATCATCAATATCAAAAGTAAGTGGATACTTTTGAAATGCATCATATACATTTGATGCATCTTATGAACTGCACTACATGGATATTGCTGAGAATGTATGTATGTATGTATGTATGTATGTATGTATGTATGTATGTATGTATGTATGTATGTATGTATGTATGTATGTATGTATGTATGTACGTAGGTACGTATGTATGTCATATTTTATTTTACAGTTATAAGGGATAAAAAGGGAACTTTAATGTATGATATATATATATATATATATATATATATATATATATATATATATATATATATATATATATATATATATATATTAGTATATTAACAACACATTTGGCCTGGCGAATATTCTTTCTCCTCAGTTATGTGGCTGTGCAGAAAGCTAAAATGATTGACACCTGGAACCAATCTTGAGTTCTTTTGTAATTTTTAGAAGAACTTTTAACACGTTATTGGCATCATCCTGTTGAGGAAACTAAAACTAAATGACATTCAGTTTGAAAACAAAGGTTCAGACTTCCATGTGCTGGTTACGAAGAGGGTCAAATATGTGGCCCTTGCATTACAAATCTGACTCTTGTTACGTGCTTAGGCTCGAATAAACAGTAACATAGAAAGAAGAAAAATAACAAGCTTGTAAAAACAAATAAACAATTTATTGAGCACAAATATTTTCCAGAAACGAAAAATAAACTTACGGTTTTGAGAATCAATTCCAAAATTAATCCAAAAATAATTCAAAATATAATCCACTAGTGTAATTGCAAAAGTCCTGGTAACAAAATGTCCTAATAATTCAAAGTTCGAATCTTAGTGAAGCATCCAAGGTGGAAGACGATGTCACGTGATGAAGTCCATTCTGGTCTTATGAAATTCAATGAGCACAATTATTTTCCAGATAAATAACAAAATAATCCTCTTGATCCAAACGAATTGAAATAATTTCCAGTACAAGGTAATTTAAAATAACTCAAAACGACACACAACTTAGTATTCTAACAGCCCAACTTCTACTAAATAGTTCGCTCCAAAACATAATTTATATACCTGTTTTTACGTAAACAAGGAAGGGGTCACATGATCTTCTAGAATCTTCAGAACACATTTACGTTCAAAAATCTCATGCACACCGTGTGACCCAGATGAGAACCAGTCATTTTTACTTTCAATAACTAAAAATAGAAACATGTTTATAACAAAGCTCCATAATGTCCTTGGAATCAAACAATCATTTTAAAAGCTTGTTTACAACTCTGAAGCCAGGTCAGAAATGAGGTCAACATCTGGTGTTTATTTTTAAAGTACAGGTCATCTCCCAATGAATAAATCTTAAACTTAAAATGTTAAATTTGAATCTGACAAACAAACAATTAAAACAAAAATAAATGACTTAAATCAAATATGCGTAACACTCTCTAGTATATATATATATATATATATATATATATATATATATATATATATATATATATATATACATATACATGCACTATTTTTGCAAGACATTTGAATGGAGTACGTAAAAGTGCATCAAGTGTACAGTCAGGACGTTTCCAAAGCGCTTCGTTGATATTAAAAAGTTTTAGAATTTTAAATGTCTTATGCTTATGTTAAAATATTTTGTTTTGTTTAGGCCAGTTTAAATAATTTTAACTTTAGGTATCAACAAATATTTTAAAGCTTAATGTACGATGTATCTCTTTTTTACAGACCATTATCACTGCTACTATTGGCGACCGTATCCCTTCTCCTTCAAATAACACTGAAAGTAAGTATTTATCCCAACGAATTTTATTGTGCATAGCTTTAAATCAAACCCAAGATTAATAAATAAATGGATCTTTAATAAAACGTAGGGGGGGGGGGGGGGGGCAGAGAGATATGTATTGTATACAGTATGTATTTTGAATGATGCCTAATCAAAAACAAAAATCAAAATTATGAAAAATCCACAGAGCTACAATAAATGAAACCTTTTTTTAATACTATTTCATATTATATGTGCATGTTTACAAATATATTTTTAACAATGATCACCAGCTTATCTATTTGTATAAAAATGATTCTGATTGCAATTAATAGTTCGAGTTCTTATTGTCATAAGATATTAAGGAGAGATTTCACTTGTTTTAGAATTTCACAAATAATTTTCATCAGCAACAAAATAAACAATAAATTGCATATGTGCTATCTACTGTTATTGATACTGCATTGCAAATTAATGTGATTATGTAAAACTTCAGTTGTACAAGATTTAACGGGTAGAACAAAAATAAAAAATGGCGTCTACAACAACGCCGCTGAGAAAGTAATTTGTTACGATGCGTTTGTTAACAAACTTTCAATCAATCAATCGAGAGAGAATGAGAGAGAGAGAAAGCTTATTACCATGGATAAAAATGGAAACATAAACAACTACTATTCCAGCTAAAAATATGCACACTTTCCTGGCAATTCTGTGATCACGGCACGACATGTTGATATGTCCGTTTAATAACACCACCCGTTGTCACAACTAGGCATTGCATTTCTGTTTGAAAAGGAATGAGCAAATTTAGTTCCGGATTTAACCGATCATCCTATTAAATATGTAAATAACCTCTTGAGGTACTGCATGGTAACTGTGTAGTTTCGTAGTTTGACACCGGCCTATGTTTATTTAAGGTAGATGGCATGAACTTAATTATCATCAGCCTAGCATTTATAAATTCGCACATAACCTAAATAAATAACGTTGCTTAAATTTACTTTGAGTTAGGCTTGAAAATGGCTTGGTTTGTTTGGTGACTTAATGTCACAGTTAGACTAGCACTTGAGATCAGAATCGTAACTCAGGATGCAAATGAATAGCCAACATGGATTACGTAATTACGTATGTCTGACACAAATAAATATTTACATATCGAGATGGTTGAGTGATGAAAAGTATGCTAATTTGTTATAGTACTAGTGAACATTATTCATGCATAAGGCACATACTTATTCTTTTAGCTGCCTTGTCACATGAAAATATTAAAAATAGCTCTTTGGGGCCATCCGTAAATGACGTCATGCTATTTTGGCCGATTTTTTTAACCCACCCCACCCCGGTCACCAAAAAAAGTCAGACCCCTCAAATATGACGTTACAAACCTCTGTTTCCCCCTTCCCAGAAAAAGCAGCATTTCCTATTTTAATATTAACATGTTTAAAAATATTACGTGGATCTGACAATAACAGCAATGGCAAGGCTGAAGGCAGTTTGGAAAGACAGAAACACCTCAGTCAGCTCAAAAATCAGACTGATGCGCTCCTTGGTTGCATCTGTACTCCTATATGCCTGTGAGTCATGGTTCCTCACGGCGGATCTCGAAAGGAGGATACAAGCTGTTGAAATGAGATGCTTTCCAAGGTTGCTTGGCATTACATATAGAGATCATGTCACGAATGAGGAAGTGGGAAACAGAATTAAGCAAGCCATTGGGCCCTATGAAGAACTACTGACCATTGTGAAAAAGCGCAAAATGAAATGGTATGGACATGTCACACGATCAATTGGGCTTGCTAAGACAATCATGCAAGGTACTGTGCAGGGAGGGCGAAGGAGAGGAAGACAGAGGAAAAGATGGGAGGATAACATCTCAGAGTGGACAGGACTGAAGCTGAGTGACACAGTGAAAGTATCAGAGAACAGATTGGAATGGAGGAAGCTGGTTGTCAGGTCATCAGTGGTGCCGCAACGGTCGGCAAGACTCAGGGATAGATAGATAGATAGATTTTGATGTGACGTCACATTTTAAACACCTTCCTCCCCCTCGTCACAAATGTGTGACGCCCCTCCCCCACCCTTAGGTGCGTGACTTCATTTATGGACGGCCCCTTTGCTATAAAAAAAAAAAAGGTAAGATAGAGTGCTTGGTGGCAGTGCTGGTTCAGGTTGAAAGCCAATTGTTGTGCAAGGAATTAACCTGAGCAGCAAGGAGTGTGAATCGGACTTCTCGCAGTCAAAATCTCCAATGCATGCTTTTTTTAAAAAAAAATCATTAGTTTGTTTGTATTTGTATCTTCAGTAAAAAAAAAAAAAAAACCAGATAAACTGTCAAGAGAGACCTATACTCCAGCCAATCAAACGTTGGTGGGCACATGTAAATATAAAAAAAAATGGCGTCTTTAACTATTTCAGAAATAAACAATTGAAGAAATTACTGTTACTTGTATTGTTAGAGATTGAAAAAGTCGCTCCAGTCAAGGAGATGGAATTAAATTATATCGCTTGGCATGGATAAATGATTTTCTGTGCAAACAGTGGCTAATACGAGCAGGAAAATCGAAACTTGAATTGACCGGGAAATGAATGCGACGCTTCAAGAATACGAGCATGTGTTCGCAGCATTTTAGTGCTGATAGGGAAAGAACTTCTACAGCTTTACCGTCGAGAAATATTCCAGGTTTGTTATACATCATATTAATACGAAAAAAATTCATATATTGGTCAACGAAACGCAATTTATTTGTTATACGGTGTCATGGTAAAAAAATGGTAGATAAAATATGTCCTACGGAAAATAAGATTAAATAATTTAGTAAAACTATTGTAAATTATTTTCATATCATGATTTTATTCAGTAATGAAAAATAACGTCATAATCAAGGTTTATGTTAACCATCTTATATTTTATATAATTAAATATTTTTTTTTATAAAGTCTGTCTTTAAATTACTAGTATTGGGAACATGATAAATTTAAATCCCCACCTAGTACCTAGGCATATCCTTATCTCAACTGACAGTTAAATGTGTGGTTTTTAAGCTGTGTAACATGTATACTGTTCTAATAATCTTTTTTAAATTCACACTTTAAAAGACAAGAGGCAGTTGCAGGTCTTTTACAAATCGCTGTATGACACATGGAGTAAAACCATAGAAATGTTGATGGTTTGCGTTATTCCTATATTTATTAGTAGATGGATCACACCTTGTAAATGTATGTGTCATTTGTTTATTTCTCACGAATTTGATTGTTGATCTCTACTAATCAGTTTTATTGTGGCATGAGACCAGTGTCTGGTTTTCATCTTTGATTACCAATACATTGTTCAATAATGACATTGAATACATTATTTTACCACTGTGGATAATGCAATCTATCCTATATTTTTACTTTTGGATATTTTATAATATAAAAAATGAAGTGCAAGTAAACGTGTAATGTGTAATATAGTTTCAATCTCTAATACAAATTCTAGTTCTAATTTAAACACAAGTGTCTATCTTTTTCTGTATGCCTTTTTTACTATGAATAATTACTATGAAGAGGGTCCTAATCCAAATACTGAACCCATACAAATTACATACTCTGATACCAGCATAGACGATACAGCAAATAAACTCGATGCTGCTGAGGATATCATTCCAGTGACAACCTCAAACAACTGCAAATGATGGTAACTTTAATATTAATATTTATACCTGTTATAAGTAATAAAAATTACATAATAATTAAAATTTACATGCTTTGCATATGTTTATTTTTTTAAAGTGACAATGTTGGCCAGTCTACCATTTTATCAATGTATAAAAGTCTTCAAATTCCAATGAATAATTGAAAAATGCTAAACAATTATATTTTATTTTTTGAACACACATACTTTAATATTACACAATCATTACTTTTGAGGTGAAAACACCTTCCAAAATAGGAAATTTATATGGCCTTTTAAACTTTTTCTCTTTCTTATTTAATAGACTTGTAACTGTTTATGTCACTATCCTCTCTTTCCTGTGTTTGAATTATATTTCTTCTATAAATCCCCATTTGCAAAACATCAGAAAGAGACACTATTCAAGTATGAAAAAAGTTTTTCCTAATTATTTTCCAGGATTTTACTGTGAGAAGGGGGTTTTGGTCAACGCTGATTAAATATTTGAACAGCAAAGAAGGAAATACTGTTCCCCTTACAATAATTTTGTTTCTTTTTTTCACAGATAATGTGATCATTCTCAACAGTCCATACTTCCTCCACGATGGACCCCATCGTAAATAAGAAAAAGAACATTATTGAGTGACTCTACCTCACAAGTCACACCAAAGAAAATGTTTCCATAGGAATACAAAGAACCCCTGCCAAACAAAAACATGCAAGTAACGCCTAAACAGAAGTGGTCTGCAAAATCAAGTACAGACAATAATATAGGTTAATATAGGTGCAGAGACACAAACTGAAACACCATCTCCATTTTTTCTCAAGTATATTAAGACATCTTGGACAGATTCCAAGATAACATGTGAGAAGTCAAGTAAATATTTCAGAAATTGAGAACTTCAGAGAATTGAGAAGATATACTGGTATTGAGGATTACAAACGTTTTATAATACTACAGTTGTTACTCATATAGAATGTGAGACTATCCCTGGTCTAAGTGATCCAAACAAACTTTTATTCCCACTTAGGTTCATTTCTTGCTTATGATTTTAATATTTCTACAAGAAGAATTTAAATATAATTTTAATTCTGGTTTAAATGAATGTATAGAAAATTTAAGAGTATTAAAATATGGCCTTCAAAGGAAAATATTCAAAAACATGCCATTATCAAACAAACATATTCCAGATCTTGTTGCAATTGCATATTGTGTAGAATTTAGCAAACAGACCCCAAGAGGCCCCATAGCTGGAAAATACGTTTTCAAATTACAAAAATTGTCATATTGTCAAAGCTATGTACACTTCTGCACTAGATGACACTTTAATAATTCGCTTTTCAGGTATGTTTGGTGGCTATTCATCTGATACGGACATTTTTGGACAAAGTGATAAAGTACACAAACTACAACTTGGCGATGGTCTTATGGTTGATAAAGGTTTCTTGATAAAATATTTAATTCAAGGAAAAGAAATAACTCTTTATCGACCACCATTTCTCTTTGAAAGAGCAAACAGTTGAGTCATGTCCATGATTCAGGGAGACTTGTAGTTAGATCAAGAATAACTGTTGAAAATTATAATGCTCAACTGATTATATTTGCATTTTTGAAGCAAAGTATCCCAATATTGTACATGCCTCTCTTGAATGAAATGGTTACATCTGTGGCTTTCTCTGCCTCAAGAAATTGATGATTGATATAAACACCGATAATTGATGATTGATATAAACTCTGATAATTGATGATTGATATAAACTCCGATAATTGATGATTGATATAAACTCCGATAAGCCTGCATTTAACCGGGTGGATCTGGCTTACACTGGTCACATAAATCATTTTATTCATGCTCCGCTGTTAAAAGAATAGTGTTAAAATGACTCATTTTTGTTTTGTCAGAACAATAAATATGCATTTAAAACATCTATATTTGGTCATTATGGTTTATCATGTAAAGAACTAACATGATTAAAATCAATGATATCATACATGTTTGTGATTGTGCGTATTCAAACATGCCCATAGAAAATATTTGTTCAAGTGAGAGGAGATTGATAGAAATGTTACTTTATCCCTTAGCTTGCTATATTTTTTATAGTGGGCTGCTTTCTTTAAGTTTGTATCATTCCATTTATGCTACAAAAGAATGGTATGGAGAGCGGACAACAGTGTAAACCATGTTGAGCCTGTGGGTTACTCACATGTAGATCAAGGTTACAATTGTTACATGTTTAGGCTCTCATAAACAGTAACAAGAAAAAAATGAACACAACAAACTTTGTAAAATTTAACAAACAGTTTATTTCCCTAGAAAGACAAGGTATCAATGAAATAAAAAAAGAACTTACAGTTTTTAGAATTGAATCCAAAAATAAAATAAGAATTAAAAATTAGATGTCCTAGTAATAAAATGTTTTAATAAATCTATGTTTGAGTCATGAAAAAATCCAATATGGAAGGCAATGACATGTGTCAGTCAGTATAGTACAGAAGTGTCAACAGCTTTTTTTTAAACCAGAGAAAATAAAATTCCGATGTTTGAATTCTGTAAATTTCAAAAACTATCTTTGTCCAAGAGTTAATTGTTAGCACAAGTATTTCCAGGAAAAATAAAAAATTTGTAAAAATTAAACTTCAGCTGGTCACAACAACAAAAACACCTTGACATGTAAGTGTTTAAAAGATTAACTGAAATTATTTCTGAAATTATCACTATTAAATCCAACTACTGTGCAAACAGACACCCGGATAAGGGTGGTGAAAACTCCTGTAAAGCCAGAATTTCGAAATAATTGCTGCATATTTCAAATACAATGTAGAAGCTATTGACATGAATAAAGTCAACTGCTCTAGTGACCTAGTGATTAGAGTGTCTGCCTCGGATCGGGAGGTCATGGGTTCAAACCATGGCTGAGTCATACCAAAGACTTACAAAAATGGTATTAACAGCGTCCTGACTTTGCACTCAGCATTAAGAGATTAGTTTTGGGACTGGTCTGTCTGGTGTAACGATAATGTTACTTGGTGGGAAATATACTAGGCATCACTATTAAACTACCACAATGCAGTCATTGACTGAACAATTGGTAAAGCTATGTAAAAAATCCAAATCACGCACACTTGTCTAATGTCACATACTCCCAGTACAGCCATGATTTCATTCCATGAATCCCACACCAAGAAAGAGTTTTTTAAAAAATTAAAAAGTTGTTTACCTAAAATCATGAAATAAGGTCAGAAACTAGGTCAAGATTAGATACAAAGTTCTATTAGGTTTTCAAAAAACTGAACTGATTTCTGTAAAATATCAAATCCATTAAATAAAATTACATTACAACAGCATGTAATGAAAAAACAAAATTATTTTTAAAAAATTCAAACTAACAAACAATTAAATCAAATCAGGCATTAATTAAATCAAATATACATAACACTCCCACACACAAAAAAAGAAAGATTTATATAGTAAAGCTTTCTTTTTACCATAAACTAATAATACATGAGGCAAAAAAACAAAAAAAAAATCATAAGAACTCGTGAATTATACAAAGTATACATGAAATAATGCAATTCTATACATGGGAATGTGCATCTGCTATTAAATTATACTTTTCCTTGATGTGCCTCATATCAATATTATATCAGTGCACATGCGGAAAGTTTTATCTAGTTTTGGAACATGTATACATGGTTGACTCCTGTAACTTTTACTGGGTTCTATGAAATTATTCACCAGCAAATACTGAATTTCTTTTTTCAAGTATTCCTGATTGAGAGGGTTCATCCTATACGGGTGTTATTTCACAGGTTTGGAATTTACAATTTCAGCATCATGGAAAATTTTGTTTGTTCTTGGAGGAACATCTGGAATTAAATGCTCATATTAAAATATTAACTGCTTAAGTGCATTTCTTTCTAGCTTTTGCAAATGTGAAAGTTTCTGGTCCAGATTTATAATTTCAGAATTTCGAAGATTTGTCACTCCAATATTCCTAAGGTATTCCTTCACTTACATCTTTGCTAAGTGGGACAAGTACAACTAAATTAATTGCATGTTTAACCTGACTATCTCTTTCATTATACTCCTTTAACATGTTTATGTGGCAAAGTTGTTTTTTGTCTTTGCCTCCCAGGAGAATATATGATGTAATATGAATCATTTATTGTCTTGTCAACCGTGTAGGGATCATAATACTTGGCCTGAAGAGGATTTTGTGGCATTGGCAAGAAAGCCAGAACTCACCAGGCTTAAAACTCTCTCCCTTTGAATTTTTATCAGATCTTAATTTCTTTTTTAACTGAGTAGAGTGCAGATTTGCTCTTGCAACTTCACAAGCCTTTGAGAACTTATACTTATACTTAAAAATATGAACATAATTGAGAAGATTAATTTCAGTATCTTCATTAGAAAGAAGTTTCTCTTTCAACAACTTCTTTGGTCCATGCACAGTGTGTCTACAAAACTAGTTCAAAGCTTGAACTGATACCCTAACACCAAGCAATAGTAAATGAATGCCTTGATTCCAATCATTACCTGTATCAAAACAATATGATTGAATCGTAATTTTTAAAGCCTGAAACCTTTCTAATGCACCTTGGCTCTAAGGGTGATAAGCAGAAGATTTGAATTGTTGGATGCCTAATTCGTACATAAATGGCTAGCAAATTCCAGACATGAAATTTGAGCCTTGGTCAGATTGGACAGATTTGGGAATACCAGATTGGGTAAACGAATCTTTATTAAAGCTTTTACTATAGTTTTAGGTTTAATATTCATCAAAGGAATTGCCTCTGGAAACCTTGTTGACACACACATTATGGTCAACAAGTATTGGTTACCTGACTTGGTCTTAGGTAAAGGACCAACACAATCTCCCATAATTCTGTTAAACGGTTCATCAAACGCAATAATTAGTTGCAGATGTGTCTTCTGATTGGATTTTTCTACCATTTGACAAGTATGACAGGATCTCCAGTATTTAAAAACATCACTTTTTAATCGTGGGCCAATAAAACTTAGTTAAGTCTTATTAATCCCTAACTGATCAGCCAAAGGAGCTTAATAGGCCAGACTAAGTATTTCCTGACTGTAAGATATTTGAACTACAAGTTGATAGTTCACTGACCACTTATCACCAGCATTACCTCTGGAGTTCTCCCTATTTTCATAAGAATGCTTTTTTTAATGAAATGACAGGTACTTCAGTGGATTCAGTTTCACTAAAGGCCCTTTGAAACAGACATATCTCATGATTTTTTTTATTGTTGTTTATCACCCTGATTAGAATAAAGAGAATGTGCAGTTAAAAGAGGATCACTGTGATCGATTCGTTTTGATTGATCCAAACAAGTAGTGAAAGTGACCCCATCTAAAGCCTGACCAATGCATGTGTCAGCTAAAGGTATACTTTCCTTATCAACATCATTCTCAAGAGCTTACTTTATCATAAGGCATAGCTCTTTTAACTGCACAAGCTGGCTATAAATCAGGAAATTGTTGTTCAATTGGATCAACTTTCAGCAGGAGGGAAGGTGAAAAGAAGTTTTTAAATTTAATTATATCCATGTTCCCAGAACATTAAGTCTGATGAACATTTCTCAATGTATTCCTATCAACTGCATTAAACACAACTAAAATATTACAATTATCTCTGATCACTTTAGGTATTTGCGTGCAGTTACAGGAAAATGTGTAAAATGTGGCACAAAAAATATATATTTATCTTCACGACACAGTCAAGTGTCTGGTGGTGATTTCGCTGCTTCATTGGGAAAATTACCAGGAACACCATTAGTTTAAATACCCAGGAGAAAAACATCTTCCAGGATAAAGTTATTGTATTCCTGAAACCAGACTTAACATCTGACTCTATAAACAAGATCAACCAAGACCTGGTGAATATCCGATAAATGAAATTGATAAAGCGTGTCATATTCATGGTACAACTTATCCAAGTAAAAATTTACAACTAAGATATTACAGATGTGAAATTAATTTATGCATTAAATTCTGTTTAATTTTTCATCCATAGAATATTTAGCTAATTGGTTGGTATGATCTGCAATAAAAGGTAAACTATTATTCTGAGCTTGTAATTAATCACTTGATTATTAAAATAATGGATTCGATTTATTATAGCCAAAGAGGATATTGGAAAGGTAGAACAACGATTAGTAAATGTGCTGATGCAGCAAATGGTACACGCGTGTTGTTGTTGAAGATTGGTTAGCACGACGGGGAATATGGTAAATTTATATAACGCAACTTAAACGAAGCGAGTATGCACATTTTGATGTCATCACTCCTAAATGAAGTCCATCAAGCAGATATTTTGTTTTTACCACATGATACTATCACAATTGGTAGACGCCAATCACCGTACAAATATGTATTGACTGTTGTTGACGTTGCAAGATGATATAAGGAAGCAGAGCCACAATTAACAAAGACAGCAGCTGAAGTCGGATCTGCTTTTGAACGAATTTATCAACGAGGATCCGGACCACAAGGTGGTCTATGATGGCCACATATACTGCAGGTTGATCCTGGCAAGTAATTTCTTGGTACAGTTTTGTCGATGATGAAAATACATAATGTCGAAATTAGACGAGGACATGCTGAAATTCATCATGATCAGGCAGTTGATGAGCGATTTTAATCAAACACTTGCTGAGTGGTTATTTGGATATCAATATGCGAAGGAAATAATTCAGAAAATATAAAATTTAGCGAATATGTTGCAAGATTACCAAGTGTGATATCAGCATTAAATAATGAAATTACTCTTACAATTTTTATGAAACCCATTAATGCAATCACACAAAAACACATGCCAATAAAACTTCTCAAAACAACCAGTTTTATGTAATGTGACTGTAAAATACTTATATAAACCTGGTGAACTTGAAGGTGGTAAAGAAAAAGCGACTGATCCTATTTGGAGTGTAATTACACATACAATTTTTAGCATGGCAAGATCCACAGTACCAAGACTTACTATTATAATTCTTTCTACGGTAAAATGTATTGGATTA
This sequence comes from Unio delphinus, assembly GCA_029339505.1. NCBI lineage: Eukaryota > Metazoa > Mollusca > Bivalvia > Unionida > Unionidae > Unio > Unio delphinus. Next base: position 3,315,316 of record JAQISU010000008.1, on the reverse strand, counting down.
TTATTTGAATACTGCCACAACATTACTGTTTCAGCTCACATTAAGATTATTCGGTTGTTGTTTTTATGTCATAATTTCAGCGTCAAGGTCAAAGTTGCGCTTATTACATTTATCTAATTTTTTTCTTATATCACCGCTATTGCCAGCAGCGGTTTGATTAATATTTTCTGTGAAGTCTATGATAACCCGCCGCAAATGAGATATTTTCCTGACTTGAGACACTCTGATATAAACTAATCTTGACCAATCGAAACGATCATCAGCGATTCAAACAAATGTATCAGAGATGGTTAATCCTTGTGAAAAATGGATCGTCATTGCGTATCCTAGTTTTGTCCGTAGTTAATATGGTTGTAACAACACTGATATCAACTAGCACAATTTCATTTAACGCAAGAATTTGTTTCGTTGACAACCCTGGTATATCAACGTCGATATTCTGTCGTTGCGTATCTGCTGGTGGATGACACAATGGTACAGGCAATTCTGAAAAAATTCTGAAAACATTTCTTTATGTAACTGAAATAATTTATACTAACGTGTATCGTGAACTATCAATATACTTGCAACTATCAAACCATTTGATTTCCACAAATTTAATTTATAGGAGTTTCTGTTGTAATCTGTAGGAACATCTGGAAATAAGTGCTCATATTCAAATAATAACTGTTTCAGTTCATTTATTTCTTGCACTTGTAAATGTGAAAGTTTCTGGTCTAGATCTTTCATAATTTCTGAATTACAAAGATTCTTCATTTCAATATCAGTAGAATCTGATGATATTCCTTCACTGAGTGGGACAGGTACAACTAAATTAATTACATGTTTAACATGGCTATCTCTTTCAATATACTGTTTTAGCATGTTTATATGGCAGAGTTGTTTTTGTTTGCGCCTCCCAGGAGTATTTATGATGTAATTTAAGTCATTAATTTTCCTGTCAACTGTGTAGGGGATTTTGTAGCATGGGTAAGATAGCTAGGCCTCTATCACCAGGCTGAAAACTCTTTTCCTTAGATTTTGTATCATATCTTAATTTCATTTTAGACTGAGCAGAGTGCAGATTTGCTCTTGCGACCTCACAAGCCTTTGACAACTTGTATCTAAAATCGTAAACATAATCAAGAAGATTGATCTCAGTATCTTCATTAGAAAGAAGTTTCTCTTTCAATAACTTCAATGGTCCACGCACAGTGTGTCCAAAAACCAGTTCAAAGGGACTGAAGCCTAAAGATTCTCTAACAGCAAACAATAGCAAATGAATGCCTTCATCCCAATCTTTATTCGTATCAAAACAATATGATCAGATCATATTTTTCAAAGTCTGATGGAATCTTTCTAATGCCCCTTGGCTGTGAGGGTGATAGGCAGAAGATTTGAATTGCTGAATGCCCAATTCATACATAACTAGTTGGAAAATTCCAGACATGAAGTTTGAACCTTTATCAGACTGAACTGATTTGGTAAGGCCATACTGAGTACAAAACTTTATCAAAGCGTTTACTATTGTTTTAGATTTTATATTCCTCAACGGAATTGCCTCTGGAAACCTTGTTGACGCACACATAATGGTCAACATGTATTGGTTACCTGACTAGGGATCTACACAATCTACCATAATTCTACTAAATGGTTCGTCAAAGGCAGGAATAGGTTGTAGATGATCCTTAGGTATCTTCTGATTGGGTTTTCCTACCATTTGACAAGTATGACAAGATCTACAGTATTTGGCAACATCACTTTTGATTTTTGGCCAATAGAAGTGAGTCAAGATCTTGTGATCAGTTTTATTAATCCCTATATGGCCAGCCAAAGGAGTTTCATGTGCTAGATTAAGTATTTCCTGTCTGTAAGGTTTTGGAATTACTATTTGATAATTCACCGACCACGTATCACCAGCAGGTACCTGAGAGGTATCCATTTTCTCATATGAATTCCATTTTTAATGAAATAACAGACAGGAACTTCAGTGGCTTGAGTCTCACTTATAGCCCTTTGAAACAAACAGGAGATCTCAGGATCTTTTTCCTGTTCGACGACAAGTGACTGTCGTTTATCACCCTGATTAGAATAAAGAGAATGAGTTGTTAAAAGAGGATCACTATGATCAATACCTTCTGATTGATCCAAACAAGGATTAAAAGTGACCTAATCAAAAGCCTCACCTATACACGTGTCAGCTAAAGGAATACTGGCTTCTTCAACATCATTCTCAAGAGCTTTCTTTGCCATAGCTCTGGTAACTGCACAAGCTTGAAATATCTCAGGGAATTCTTTTTCAATTGGATCAACTTTCTGATCCAAACCGACTGTCACAGGTTCTGACACTAAGTCTGATGATAAATTTACACAATGGAGAGGAACATTAACAAAGCCGCACTCTACTCCCTGAATAAGAACACTTTCATTAGAAGAAGACTTCTTATAAAAAGTCAAAGTACCTGACAATAAAAGACTCTGAGAAGCTCCTGTGTCCCCTAAAATTGTAATATGGGTGGGATTGGCTGCATCACCCAAGAGTGATATAGAACCCTTCGATATGAATGGTTCATAATTCTCCATAATAAAATCAGACTGGGATTTATTAGACCCAACAAATGTATTGCTTTCAATACATGACCGTGACCTCGACCTCTTAGAAATAAGAGCATTTGGAACAGGTCTGTTTTGATTCTGATGCCTATTTTTCAATTTGTAGCAATCAGAAATAATGTGTCCTTTCTTCTTGCAATAGGTACACGTCGGAAGAGACAAGGATCTAGAATCAAACTTCTCTGAAGTTTAATTTTTGATAGTTGTGCTTGTTTGAGGTTTTTTTAAAAGGGCTGGTATTAAGCTGAAATACTTTTATGCTGAGAACGAGACAGTTGAGTAGAAGTCTTGTTAACAAAAGGAACTTTATATGTCAAAGAATATTCGTCAGCAGCTCGAGCAGCATTCTCCAAGGTTTCAATCCTATGCTCATCAAGATAAGACTGCACGTCACTATGGACACAGTTTTTGAACTCTTCAATTAATGTCATTTGCTTGAGATTTTGATAAGCTTGTTCGAATTTCTTGGCTAAGCACCATCTATCAAACAACTGCTTTTTTTCTCTAGCAAATTCGACATGAGCTTGTCCAGCTTCTTTTCTATAATTGCTGAATTTTTGCCGATAACCTTCAGGGACTAGCTCAAAACTCCTGAGAATGCATTCTTTAACCACATCATAGTCACCACTTTGGTGAACTGACAGTGAAGTGTAAATCTCACTAGCCTTACCAGTGAGTACACACTGCAATAACTGAGTCCAATGCTCCCTTGGCCACTTTAAATTTTCTGCAACTTTTTCAAAATGAATGAAGTATTTGTCTACTTCTTTTTCTCTGAAAGGGGGCACTAATCAAATATTACTTGCTAAATCAAAACTTAAGTTTGGATTTAAAGTATGAAGGTGTTTTTCACTTGCCAGCTCTGTTTCTTTCATTTTACATTAATATTCCCTTTCTGCCTTCCCTCTCTCTCTCTCTCTCTCTCTCTCTCTCTCTCTCTCTCTCTCTCTCTCTCTCTCTCTCTCTCTCTCTCTATCAATTTGTTTTTCTTGTAACCGAATGTGCGTCTGCTCTTTTTGTAATTCAATTTGTCTATCTTTCTCCACTTTGTCATATTGTAATTGTTTTTCTTTCTCCCTTTCCTGTCTCTCTGTCTCTCTCCTCTTTGTCATATTGTCATTGTTTTTTTTTCTCCCTTTTCTTTCTCTCTCCTCTTTTTCATATTGTAATTGTCTTTCTTTCTCCCTTTCCTGTCTCTCTCCTCTTTTTCATATTGTAATTGTCTTTCTTTCTCCCTTTCTTGAAATTCCAGCTTCTTCAACTATAATTCCAACTTGAATTTTAATTCTAATTTCATAGTTTTAATGTCAGAGTCTGATGCAGACTTACTGACCGAAATCAAAGCAATGTTTTCCAAAACATTCTTTTCTACTAAGTATTGGACCAAAATCATGTTGATATCGTGTTTCGTTAAAGAAGCCTTGACTTCAGAAAGATCATATTTTCTGGCAAGTTGAATCAACTCATCTTTTTTGAAAAGATCTAATTGCTCCTGAGTAGGATTAGAAAATAATATTTCTACTTTAGGTGTCATTTTAATACAAGCCTGTCAATGTCACTAAAGATTTTTAAAAAAATTTTCAAAACTAGGGGAATTCAAACTTAAAATAAAAGTGTTCTGAAAAAATTTCTAGCCAAATTCCAATTGATCCCAATCTCGGACGAGCACCACCAATTTTTATGTTACATGCTTAGGCTCGAATAAACAGTAACATAGAAAGAGTGAAAGTAACAAGCTTGTAAAACTTAATAAACAATTTACTGAGAACAAATATTTTCCAGAAAAGAAAAAATAAACTTACGGTTTTAAGAATCAATTGCAAAAGTAATCCAAAAATAATTCAAAATATAATCCACTAGTGAAATTGCAAACGTCCTGGTAATAAAATGTCCTAATAATTCCCAGTTCAAATCTTAGTCAAGCATCCAAGATGGAAGACGATGTCACGTGATGAAGTCAGTTCTGGTCTTATGAAATTCAATGAGCACAATTATTTTCCAGATAAATAACGAAATAAATCCTCTTGATCCAAACGAATTGAAATAATTTCCAGTACAAGGTAATTTTAAATAACTCAAAACGACACACAACTTAACAGTATAACAGCCCAATTTCTACTAAATAGTTCGCTCCAAAACATAATTTATATACCTATTTTTACGTAAACAAGGAAGGGGTCACATGATCTTCTAGAATCTTTAGAACAAATTTACCTTAAAAAAATCTCATGCACACCGTATGACCCAACTAAAAATAGAAAGATGTTTGCAACAAAGCTCCATAATGTCCTTGGATCAACCAATCATTTTAAAAGCTTGTTTGAAACTCTGAAGCTAGGTCAGAAATGAGGTCAACATCTGGTGTTTATTTGGAAACTACAGGTCATCTCCCAAGGAATGAATCTTAAACTTAAAATGTCAAATTTGAATCTGACAAACAAACAAATAAAATAAAAATAAATGACTTAAATCAAATATACGTATATATATATATATATATATATATATATATATATATATATATATATATATATATATATATATATATATATATATATATATATATATATATACTTTTTTTTTTAATGGGGATTCTCGCTCACGCAACCCTCGCGCAAAAGCACCGTTAAAAAATCATAGATTTTTATAATGAATGGTCAAAAATCGAGAAAAAGATTTTGGTATTAATGGAAACTCTGTTCAAGAAACTCCTCATACGATGGTGGATTCTGACTACAGACTTCAGTTTTGAGGTAAAATGTGGGAAAAGTATATAGCCTACATGAATGAATTTGAGATTATATAATTTTCTTAAAATTTAATTATATAATTTTGAAATCGTTTCTTAAAACATTTCCGATTTCTCTACACTTTTTTCATCAATTTTCTTCTTTTAATATTTTAATTTTTCTAGGAAAGCATTCTTTTGCTCGTTTATATCATCCAATTGTGAATTTAGAAAATTAAGTTAAGATGGTTTATATAGTAGATTGCTCGTTGTATGTTATACAATTCCAACAGTTTCTTAACCACTGAGTTAATATCCACACAGCGCTGTTTTTCAATGCGGTAATTAGGTATCACATGTTTGCTTCATAGTTTCTTCAAGTCTTTTTAATACTCTTAGTAAGATTTTTTTCAGATGTAGTAATCAGCTAATCCTGATTGAAATGTTTTTTCTTACAGATTTTATATAACCGTTTAAGTCCAATACTATATCTTTTGGCAATTTCCAATGGTGGCTCTTTTCATCTTAAATATATCATTTCCTTCTCATCGACGATCAATAAATATTTTAAAAGAAAGATTCCCACTTTTTATGACATTTTAGAAAAAATCTTGTCGATTTTACTTGAGAAAAGTTTTAAAGACAATTTTTTAAATTAAAACAAAATGCTCTGAAATATTTAAGCCCAAACTTCAAAATCTCGGGGATGAACTACCAAATTCTTTGTTACGTGTTTAGGCTCTAACAAACAATTGCACAGAAAAGAAGAAACAACAAGCTTTGTAAAATTAAGCAAATAATTTAGTTCCCTGGATAATGTGGTTGGGTGGGAGATCATGATACATGTTTGAGGCATAATGCCTCAGTGCTTGACATCGTTTTAAGCTGCCACACTACAAACATCGTAGCGATAAGACTAAATAATTTATAACGCTATTCTAAAAAATCCAAATTACACATATTTTTTCCCTGATGAAAAAAGAATGTAAACATTTTTTTTTTAGTTTTAAGTATTAAATTTAAACATAATGCAAGAATAATACATGAATTAAATTTTTAAAAAATTGCAAGTAATGAAATGTTATAATCGATTCAAGTTTGAGTCCTGATGAAAATTTCAATATGGAAGATGATGCCATATGCTGTAGTCTATACTGTTTATCTGTAGTTCATTGCAGAATCACAAGGTTTAACAGCACGGTATTAGAAATCTGAAGAAGAAAAAAATTGATAAACTGTCTTTGTCCAAGAATGTTTTATGAGCACATCAAATATTTTAAGAAAAACGAATTAATCTTTTAAAATACAACTGATCTGCAGAAATTATAACTCGAAAATGTAGTTCCAATTAAAGATCTTGATATCAAGTGGAAAAAAGCATAAAACTGAAAATATTTCAGTAATACAAAGATAATATCGTATTCTAATACACAGTTTCAAAACAATCCCAAAATTGCGACATCGATTAAAAAGGGGAGAGTAGTCACATGATCTTGTTTTCATCACGTTCTCCCAACATAACAGGAACATATCATTTTACTTGGAGAATAAAATGTTGTTCACTAGTCTTGACCTTGATAACAACCAATCATATTAAAATTAAAATAAAACCCGTTTACGTTGGTGCCACTACTCCTGAATCAAGGTCAGGATTTAGGTCAACATTACTTGTTTACCAAAGAATTATTCAGGTAAACCGATTTTTGAAAAGAAAAAAAAAATCTCAATTTAAATAATTCACATTGCTACAGCATGTAATAAATTTAAAAAAATATATTTCAAACTGACAAACAATTCAATTCAAATAATATGTATTGAATTAGATATACTTAACATAATACACTAGCTGCACATAGTATATGGATTTTTGTTAAAAGGAACACAATTAATTGGGTACAGATACTTGACATAGAAAACTACTAAGAAAAGTTACAAAGCTTCCATAATCATACTACTGTTTGCGTAATGCTCAAGAACTGTAGCATCTGCCATTGCGAGTTAAATTGTCCCAATTTACGTGCCATATTTTAAAAATATGCTAAATTAAAATAAGAACCAAAAAGATAATTCTTGATATGTGATACTGAAACTATTTTGAAATAGAAACATTTTATTTTACCGTTGATTCATAGAAGTAAATGATTCATTTGCAAAAGATAATATAAAACAACAAAGATATAATATACAGTTTTTTTTTGTAATTCCATCAATTTCCACGTCTGATATTTCAAGATGTGAGAAATATTTGAAGCACCTGCTACCGTTCAACGCTCCAGAGTATATATAGTACGTATGTTATTCTCGGTGTGAGACGGATGTCAAATTAAAAGATTTTCCTTAACCAGTAGGATTTAAACGAGCTCTGTTACGAACTTGACAATTTTAATTGACACAAACACAGGAATATGCAAGGCATCTGTAACATAATCGGAAACTGGATGACATTTCTCGTAGGTATAAAGACGCGGAACCGTTATTATTTAAAACTGCATCAGACGTTGCTTCTACGTTTGAGAGAATTTATCAACGTGGTGGCCAACGATGGTCACAACTGGTACAGGTTGAACCTGGCAAATAATTTCAAAATGCAGTATCATCGCTAATGAAGAAAACGTGATGTTAAACGTACGGTAAATTGTTTTAATAATTATTTGAATACTGCCACAACAATATTGTGTTACAGCTTCTTTGCATATAAACACCTTCAAGTTAAGATTTCGTGTAGATATTTGGGTCAAGAAAGTTAGAGTTTTGTTCAGTATGTTTGAAATGCATTCTTGATAATAATGGATTATGACATCGGAGTTAGGTTTAATGGGTTCTTGTACAATCAAATATCCAGGAGGTACTTGAGGGGTGAATGTATACAGAATATACTCCTGCTGAGCCTGATATGATATGTCAGTATTTGTCTGATAACTTCGATCACTTACGTCACATACAAGATTGACTGTGATCGTTGAGGTTATATTTTTTTATGTTCCTGTCTACCGTATGGATCATTATTGTATCTGCGAATATTGGCTGTAAGATTATGTTTCTCCATGACTCCAGTATTTAAGAAAAAAATTCAACGATGGTAATATTGATTGATTTTATTAGTTGAGTGGTTTCGAATACGGGAAATATGAAATATTGTAATTGTTCTTATTTAAATGCATAATGTTTTAGAAATAATTGTTTAAAGGTTATTGTTCCATGGCAATCAACGAATTCATTTTCAAGGCGATTTATATTCCACAATGACAGTATTATTCATGTATTCAAAACCTGATATAACCTGATTTAGATGCTTAATCGTTTCAATGATTTCTTGTTTTATGTCATCGTTGTAGTTTTGTGTAGCGCTGAAAATAAATTGTGTAATCTATTTAATAATTGACTAAACTCTGAGTTAATAGGTTCTTAAAAATGATTTCATAAATTCTTTACGGACAAATGGGTTTAATTTATCATCATGGGTGTATAAATCACCTATTATTGTAGGAGACTTTTCTCCCTACCAACGGGAAAAATTTCATGGATATTTCCTTCGACATTCCGGTTCAATAATATTTTTTCTATAATAAAAACACCAGCTTGTGTTGGTTCTTGTAGTCCTCTATGAACATTTGAATTTCCTAACACTGATCTGACTGATGACTGATAAATATCAACATCTTAATCAGGCGAATTTATTTATATGGCGGCTGACAAAGTTTGCTATTGGACCATTATGTCGATTTTTGATTCTTTTGCTGAGATAGATTTTATTCGGCGCTGAAATGCATCATTTATTTATTCGATTTGATAACTACCTGTTGGAATAGAAATAATCGTCCAGTCAATAGTTTCCACGGTACAATCGTTACTGGGTTTATTTTTATTTGCAAACACATGAGAATTATTCGCTAGTAATCCACTGGATGATTTTAATCTAAAATTCGGCCAACTATGCTACACATGTAATTGAGCAAGCTCATTTTCCTATATGGGAATGGCAGTTTACATTAAATTCAGGGTTAGTGGAACTTTTTCATATCATTCTTGTGCCTCGGCAGAGTTGTAAAAACGACGATCTGGTGCAGTAGTTCTTGCGACGACAACATTATTATTATTATTATTATTATTATTATTATTATTATTATTATTATTATTATTATTATATTGCTATTATTATTATTATTATTAGTAGTAGTAGTAGTAATAGTAGTAGTAGTAGTAGTAGTAGTAGTAATATTTTCTTAATCAGACAGTCGTTGCCTCATCGTAAATCTTAATCATTTTTGTGAACTCGCTATCTAATAATATTCCGTTGTTAAGACCAGATGATATCTGCGAGGATAACTTGGAATACGCTAACGTCGCTGTGTGTAATTTTATTATATGCTCGTCTAGTTGATGCTAGCTGCATGTTTTGCAATGATATTGGGAACGCCAGTAATTGTTGATGAACCTGAAACACAAATTGTTATAACCGCAGGTGCCATCACTAGCGATCCTGTTATTTTTTTTATAGTAATAAACCAGTTCCAGCGACAACAGCTGACAAAAATACACAATTATATCAACGACAACTATACGTCTGCGATATATTTTTACCTTCACTGTATACTCATCAACGCTATTGCTCATTATTTAATTATGTTGTAGTTTTATCCATTACACTTATTGTAAATCAAGCAAGGTCTTTTATCCTCAGATTATACATCAAATGTTACTTTTTCGTTTTGATCTAATAGTACAGACATAGATCAAGAATATTTTGTCAGTGGATCACGCCGTGATAGTGTGCTGGATATTGTGAATGATATAACACCGATTACTGACAACCTGCACAACCCGATAACTTCAGCGCAATTTTCAATAAATGTATTAGGCGGTGACCATAATACTTGTCCAGATTCTACCGCATATGCTACGTTGTCAGTGATATATTTTTATGTCAACTAATTTAATATCAACGACTTCTAGACTTTCAAAAAAATTATTAATGGCTTTTTTATGTTTCTACGAAAACGTTAGAACGTGTTTTAATGATTAGAAAAGTCAGTTCTAAATAAGGTCATTCCTGTATTGATTGTTCTTAGCGAGTAATCAAACATAGCTATGCTGTTTTCGATTACTCCATTAATTCTGACGATAATATCCTGCAATGAAAGATTATTCGTTTTTAATTTTCCTTGCTTATTTTGAAATACAACCACTTCGTTTGGATAAACATTTGCAAGATTTAGTAATTTAGATATTTCATCGTTAATGATATTTTTTTACATTTTCATGCAAAATTCCTTCAGTTGTGTGGCTTGTTTAGAGGAAGATCTTCCGTAAATACCTACCATTATACTATAAGATCTATTTAAAACGAAAGCGATTACTCATGTATACCTTATGAGATGGTTTGATTAATTTTCTTTACGGCGTCAAGTACGGCAATTGATTGACGGTCGAATATTGGTGGGCCAGTTTTTGTTAGCGTTGGTAATGCTGAGAGCATTTTCTGAGCTGACATATCTGATAAACTCGTTTGGCGGGTCTGACCTGTACGAATCGAAATAAACAATTCCACGTGGATCAAATGCGTCTGAACCCCACTGAGTACCTACACCAGTCGTATTGTCGAGGTTAATGATCCTGGCTTCAATTTCATTGTGCTGGTTAGGTAATTGGTCTCGCATAAAAACACCTCTAAAAACATTAATATTTAAGTTTAAAGCAACATCAAGTAAACCAAAATTTGACATCGGTGAAAAACTATCGTTTTTTTTATTAAACCGTTTCTGAAAGTCCCATAACTTTCCCGTATCGAGAAGGGTTTCCCGGTATTCTTATACCCCTTCCATTTTTTCATATACCTTACCTGTTATTTTTATCAACAGCCATTTTACCATGACCTACGGCAGCATCACTTAAACCACCAAGTGCAGCTGTTTTGCAATAGCTGGAGCTGCAGCTGCTTTTAGTGCTGGTATAGCTGCAAAGGTTGAAATATACCGCCTGATGTAGTTATATCTGCAATTGCACCCACGGAAAGAGTAATTTGTTATCCGGTCTTGCCTTGTTTAGCATCATTACATTTTGTACATTGGCGTTATGTCTGTGACAGCTTATTTCGACCACCTGTAATTTTTTTTTAACGTTATTATGGTTCAGGATTTTTGACTGACCCAGTTTGTAGTTTTTTTTAATCTTACCTGGAGTCAGAGTACCAATTACATGATGATTTGACATTTGTAATATCTGCAAGGATCTAATTGCGTTACATGTTTAATGACTATTACATACTTTCCACTGGTGCGTCAATAAACCTCATTTTTCCCACCAGCACCTTCAAGTAACATTGTTTTATCGCTGAGTATAACAGCAATGGTTCTGTAATAATTAGAGTTAACACCAACATCTCTGTTCACGCAAGCACGGAAGTGTATAAGATGTTCCAGCGAAAAGTAATATATCGGATATATAGTTTGACAATCTAGATGTGATATTTGCAGACCAGTATCTATAATTTGATCACGTCCCATAGATGCCATCAAACAAATATATGTACGGGCAATATAATTTTGTTCAAAATTAAGGAAAAAAAATCTTTAGATGGTTCATGTTGTTCGTTTATTCTTAAGGAAACTTCGGTAAATCATAGTTTCTCAAATATCAGTATACTTTCTTCTTGATTATTTACTCCTGCAGGATCTTGCATCGCAATAAATATATGTCGTGCTGCAGAAACACCTTGTTGTGATGATAAATGCTAGGTAAATAAACCATTCATTGCGTTCTGAAAACTCTCTGTGGTTACTGTTAACCATGATAATGCTGAATTACCGATTTGATTCATTAAAGAGAGTGAAATCTGTTTTTTTTTTAGTAATTGTTGGAGTCATTACTGGCATCCACACCGAAGGCTTTGATAATATTACTTTACCAGCAGAAATCATGGTAGGTAACCAAATTGAATAGCTATCATTATCTTTTCGTAAGAGTAAAACTGTATGCTTAGCACCGAAATCCAAAAATATGCGACAGTGGAATTACACGTGAAAAACTTCTATCATCATCTTTTTAAAATTAATGGGCGCATTCAGAATCCGAAATTGAAATTTATATTTATCGATGCAACTTAAGTTCCCGCTGCATTTATTAATGTGTAAATATCATCGGGAGAGTCGGTAATGTCTTTGAAAAACATAATTGTTGGGCCGGCTGATCTTGTATAATCATCTGAATATCTTGCTAAATATATTATTGTTGTAGCAACGTCATTATTATCCTGAGTTGTTTCAATCTCTTTTCATCAAATATATACGTAGCACTTTTTTATATAAAAAAAATTGCCACGATACCATTATAAACAAAACCAGTTCTTATATTAGCCCCATACGGTGTATTAGCTGCGACGTTTATTACATGTTTTCTTTTTACTTCGATAAATGCTTCAGCGAGTAAGTAATATGTACTTTTATCCTGAACGTTTAGTTCGATTCTTCCAAGTTGATTTGGTTGTTTTGCGACATATGAATAATACTTACAATCGATCACGGATCATCTAAATCATGGTCGTCTAACAAGAAAACCACTTCCCGCTATTAAATTTGCAGCTAAATTGTCTTTCTGCTTCACCAGCTAACTAGAATAGTTTCTGATTTACAGCTTGATTTATTATTTTACTAACATTTACTAACCGTCCGATATTGGACGACTTGCCGTGAACCTCTTTAAAGTCTACGTGCTAATTTTGCTAGTCTATCTTTGATAACAGAGAACGCCTTACTGCCAACATTCCCAATAGGGTCAGTATCCTTTTCACGATCAACGTCAATAGCTTTCATTACTGGCCAGCTTTCTCACATACCCACATTGACCGAATCTGAGACTCGAACCCACGGAGACAGAGGTGAGATGGCAGTGATCCATAACTGAGAGCACTTTAAACCACTCGGTCACTCAGGGCCCCTTCTAGTCTTTGTACGTCATCGAAAATATTGTTAGGACATGAAATAAGACCACTAGTACCTTAACCAATAACCGCTTCCGGTAGCGCAAGGAGGGTCATCTGGATCGTGATATTATTCTTGTTCTTGGTCTTTATATTTTTTCTGATTCGTCTCTCTGTTAAAGCTACCAAAGCCTATATCATTCTTACTATCACTACCCTTATTATGGCAAATTTTATAGATCATCTTATGATATGTATCATCCTTTGACTTGTGTTCTTGTAACATATCAGATGAATAATTCGATTTATTGGCAGTGTACCACAATTAAGTATCATGTCGGGTAAACTCTGCGCGCATAATCAAGTAATAAAACATACGACAAAGTTTCAGTAACAAAATTAACTAACCCGTAAAAGAGACTCGGTCAGTTAGAGGCTTCGGTTTGGCGTTATTAGCATAATTTTTCGTTTCTGTAAAAAGCCTTAGTTTAGCAAATGAGACGTTATAAATCCAGATGGGCTCTCTCGCTCTGCTGCTCTATTCACGTTTCCTATTTTTTATCGTGTTTTAATGCCCATCGAAACTGCAGGCTATAGACTTGTCTTCTATCTGTCGTAGTTTAATGTCCGTCGAAATGACAGTCTGTACACTTTACCTCTGGCTGTCGCGTTTTATTGACCATCGAAACTGCTTGCTAAAGACTCTCTCTCTCTCTCTCTCTCTCTCTCTCTCTCTCTCTCTCTCTCTCTCTCTCTCTCTCTCGTGTATTTCCATTGAAAATGCAGGCTATAGACGATTCCTCTATCTGTCGTGTTGTATTATCCATCGAAACTGCACTTGTCCTCTGGCTGTCATGTTTTATTGTCCACCGAAACTGCAAGTTAAAAATGTTTTTCCTCTGTATGTTGTGTTTTATTGTCCATGGAAACTGCAGTCTATAGACTTTTCCTCTGGCTGTCATGCTTTCATCGCTCATCGAAACTGCATGTTATATACATTTACGCAGCTTGCTGATTTTTCGTTTATGTTTGGAAGATTTGCTAACTGCCTAATGCCTTACTTCCGTTTGTGCTACTGAATTCAATGGCATTATCTCTAATTGTATAAAGAGCTAATTGATATATATTTGAATTATGAATAACAGTGCGTATTTATTTAGTATCAACCAGTATTGTTTCCTTTTAGTTATTATCTTCATTTTATACCACATGTAATGCTTATTAATTCTAGATGCAACTTTCCAGATAAATGGAAAGTAAAATACTATTATATTAACACGCATTTTACGCTAACATATGACTTTACTTCAGAAGAAGCAGCGGCGTCACAAAAACTTCACATTTACAAAACCTACAGAATTTAAGAAAGTTACATTTCCTTGGTACTAAATAGCCAGTGATGCGTTTATTTGCCTTCAAACACAAAAAGAAAAAATAAACAAACAAATAAAATCATCGTTATCAACAGGTCCAGTCATATCCTTAGATGATTGTAATATTTGTAAAGTTTATTGATTCAAAAACTGAACATAATTCCTGCATTCGTCATCCCTCGTGTACCTGATTGAAAACTTTTGTAGTTTGTTTTGTTTGTTTTGTATGGCTTAACGTCATTTTTCAGCACAATATAGGCTATACATGGCGGCAAGTATTAATGGTGGAGGAAGAACCCGGAAAACCCCGGAAAGAACCACCGACCCACGAGAAGCTACTGGCAAGCTTTCTCACATAACTACATTAGTCGAATCTTAGACTCAAACCCATGCAGACAGAGGTGAGATGGCAGTGATCCGTAACGAAGAGCGCTTTAGACCACTCGGCCACTCGGGGGCCCCTGAAACCTTTCGTAGAACTATTGACATAACTATGCTATGCTTAAAAGATCTGCTGGCCTTATAACGTATGGAATCAATCGCATGCATCTTTTCCCCTCGGCTTAAAATCGCAAGCAGTAAATCCTGTGACGGTATAAAACTGATTTTATTCCGATAGTCAAACAATAATATAATAATGCAAGTAATATTTGAAAAGATTTTGGGTGTATACAAGTAATGTGGAATATGTCGACCTCGGTTAATTCATATAGAAAATATAGATAATACTGATAACAGAACTGTAATTAAAAAAACTGGTGGCGTAACTTGCTGAGCTCGTCTGATCGTCAAATGTTGCTCCAGCAGCTGTAAGAAAAGAAGGAAACAGATAAACATGCTTGATGCAACAGGACCCTATAAAAACACATTATCTGCATCAAATAAGTGTTTTCTGGGAAGTTTGAGGGCCCATTGCTGAGGAATATAGAGTATGCATACTTGAATTCTAAGAACATGTCTCCTAGTATCCCTCCGCCTTTTTCTAAATCAATGAATAAAATACATAACAGCAATGGCAACTACGACAATACCTGGTTCTCATTGGCTAGAGTATATTTTTATATATGTGTCGACTTTCCTGCAGACCCTTGGAGCATACACGATAATAAATAAATTCTTTACATTTAAGTTAATTTACACTGAATGACCTGATCTTTTTTTAATGCCAACTGTCTAGTTGCCCTGTCCGCGATTGCGTAAGTCAGGGGAACAAAGAAATGGTTAGAGGCCATGTATATATGTTAACACCGCAGCTATAGTTGGTCTATTTCTGTGAAATGTTGCACGTGGACGTTGAAAGCTATGTTCAAGAACAAAAGACACTTATAGGCTCGTAAATCTCACCACGTTGATAGACGGCCCGGGGTATTGTCTGCTAAGCTGAATGGAACAAGGTAGAATCGACATCCGATCGGAATTGAGAGAGGGTGTAGTCACCATTTATATCCGAATTTAATTTAGTATTGAGATAGGAAATTAGTAATTTCCCAAACATCGTGCTGGAAGGATAAAGCATTGCTCCGAGAAAGCCACTCGTAATTCAGCGAGAAAACTAAGAAAAAAAAAGCTTCGTAATGGTCAGTAAGTTATTAATATTGTAATTCTCTATTTGGTTACTTCGTAGGAAACTAGTGGATATATTTATTTGATATTCTTGAT
This sequence comes from Unio delphinus, assembly GCA_029339505.1. Taxonomy (NCBI): domain Eukaryota; kingdom Metazoa; phylum Mollusca; class Bivalvia; order Unionida; family Unionidae; genus Unio; species Unio delphinus. Next base: position 3,299,049 of record JAQISU010000008.1, on the reverse strand, counting down.
TTTGCAACTGTTGAATTCAATTGTATCATGTCACCTTTAATCTTTCGATCAATTAGTTTTTTCAAATAGTTCATATAAAGTATTTAATCAAATTTATTTTGTACAATGGTCACTTCTAAACGGCAATGATTACTATTTAAAGAATGGGAAGTAACTTGTAGAGAATGTTTACTACGATTTACGGTTCCTCAACACAGAGAAAATAAGATTCCGGATATAATTGTTTCGTTCTGTCTGGCTTAAACTTATTTTTATTGAAATAACCATAATAATTGTGATTAGTAACAAGTTATTACGACCCAGAAATACTTCTCCCAAACAAAAAAATTTATAACATGATGTATATATTTGTCTGAGGATTTCCGTCATACATAACTTACCGGGACACCAATTACACATGCTGGGACATTCCTGCGGAACATTGGTATATTTAGAACAGCCAGACTTTCCATACTGATAACACCAATTGGGGTCGTGGATTTCCGTGCAGTTTACTGCAAAATAAATTAAAGCTCAAAGTTTAACAGCTTCCAATACACATGATATTTTTACAGATGTTTCGTATATTGAAGAAAAAATCTACGTATCGATTTTTTTTTCTTTTCAAAATTGATTAATTGATTGATTGGTAGGTTTATTAGTGTGTTTGTTTACCGAGTGGGTCAGCCGTTTCTTCACAAAGTCAACAGAAACTCATCTGTTGGAAAATTGGCCGTCAGGGATGTCATATGAATTATTGGTGGGTGGGATGGGACGGGCAAAACATGACGGGCTTGCTAATTTTACAGCACATGCAAATTCGGCGGAGCCACCACCCCCCCCTCCCCATTACCTCCAATTACGTCACTGGTGCCAGTCATCTTCCGGTGTAACTAACCTTAACATTATTATTGACAGATTTATCTCCACGGAAATGGTGTCTGCTAACTTTCGGGTCAACCGATCAAAACGTTATGATAAACAATAGTATGAGATATCTATTTCAAACAGAGGTCATAGAAATAGGATTCATTTTGAATACAATAATTTTATACACTTGTGATAATTATACGTCTGTTCATGAACTATATGAGGTTTTGAAATTATTTAATATTTCATAAAATTGATTTCCCTCTAGCAATTGTCGTAGGATTATGACGAAAAAGATAGCGAGCAGTGATTTAAAATATGTACACTGTACTTATGAAATCCCAAAACGGCATGCAAAACAAATCCACTATAAAGTCCAAGTATTGCACGCAGAAAAAGAAGACAGGAATAAAAAGCCACTAAGGCATTATTTGAAAGCTGTCGATCGTCCATTAAAAATAAATCCTTCCTCAGTTTTGCAGAAAACTATAATGCATCTGTGCATGCTTTAAATAGGCTACGGTAGTAATATGGAATAAGCAACAGAACACTAATGAGAATATGCAACGTTAGAAACGTGAAATAGGCTACGGTAGAAATGTGATAAAAAGCGTTCAGTAGAAATGTGAAAATAGGTTACAGTAAAATGTGCGAATAGGCTACAGAAGATATGTGAAACATGCTGCAGTAGATATGTGAGAAAAGGTAGGAATAGCTTATACTTACAAGAGCACGATGGTTGAAAAAAGAATGGTAAGCCCTTGCTGCATGTACATGTACATTTATCCAAGTCCATCTTTCCTCCATTTAAACAAACTTTGTTTCCACAGTCTAAAATACAAAATCATGCAACACAACAAATATATTTATTGCCATGTATTTATCGTTGGCATAACCTCTGGCCTAAGTTTTTTAAAAAGATCTATTAGTTGCGGGACGAAATGAACGATGTTCACAAATCTTTAAAATATACTGTACTTTTCTCAACTAATATCTCAGCATTCTCATTTCAAGATTTAAAAAAAGATAATAAACTCCTCGCGTGATCCAACAGTCGTTTCAATATTTAGGGTTTTCTTTTTAATTTCTTTCTTTCATTCTGTTTAGATATCCCACAGGTATGAGGCAACTGGTTCACGTGGCTGTTCCCGCGATTCAACAAGACTGTATTGGGTAAGGTGACTTGCTCACGACCAGATATATTCCTGACCGACAGTTTCATTTTCTATATTAAATATTGAAAATGCACAATAGCTGTGACAGTAGTAGTACTTACCACAGAGTCCGTCAGAGCATGTAGAGGGACAATCAGCGCACTGTGTTCCTCTTTTGTAAGGATATGCAAGGTCCGAATTTCCCCTGTAAATAGTTATATACAGATGTCATCACGAATCAAATAACTACGTCCAATCAAACACATTCTTAAAAAGTCATTGTAAAATGAATCCCAAATCAAAATGATTATCGACATTCAAAAACCCTCTAACCAAATAATTAAAAAATCCCAAATCTAAATGGTTATAAACAGTCATAAACATTCTAACAAAATAATTAAAATCTCAAATTAAAATGGTTATAAACAGTCATAAATATTCAAACAAAATATTTGAAAAATCCCAAATCAAAATGTTTATGTACATTCAAAAATTTATCAAACAAAGTAATTAAATAATCCCAAATTAAAATGGTTATAAACAGTTATAAACATTCTAACAAAGTAATTAAAAAATCCCAAATTACAATGGTTGTAATCAGTCATAAACATTGTAACAAATTAATTAAAACAATCCCAAATTAAAATGGTTATAAACAGTCATAAATATTCTAACAAAGTAATCAAAAAATCCTAAATTAAATTGGTTATAATCAGTCATAAACATTGTAACAAAGTAATTAAACAATCCCAAATTAGAAAGGTTATAAACAGTCATAAACATTCTAGCAAAGTAATTAAGAAAATTGCTTTATTAGTTATTTGTTTTAATTATGAGCTGAAACAGTCGAGGAGAAACACATATTAAGCTAACTTCCCAAGTTTTATCTTCATTTTGTATTGCATTTGAAATGAAATATTGAGAAACAAAATTAAACTAAAAATCAAACAATTTTGTGGGTTACTAAAATAAGCACAAGAGTCATTTTCACACTAAGATAATCAAAGTTTTTGACAGACTTTCAGTTTACAGAGGTGGTCAGTTTATTAAGGTTTTACTTGCATGCGAACGATTACCTTTAGACCAAATATGTAACCAGTTGTACAAAAGGCAATGCAATAAAGAAGTCAATTTAGGGATGTTTCATTGCGTATTTTTCTCAGCCCGATACTATCTTTCTTCTTTATCATTCATCCACATGAAAATAGTTACTAAACTAAGAGAACTAAAAATATGATATCGAAATAATCTGAAAACTTGTCAATTGCTCTTGTTCATAATTAACTTTACAGCATAGAAATTAATTTGCACAAAAACTCACGCTGGTGCATAATTGCACACATAGTAGTGTGTTCCAGCGCAATTTGCATATCCGCATCCTATTTTCACTGACTCTGCCCAGACCATCTGATAAAAAAATGTAAATGTAAATTGATACATAAGTAAGTAACAAAATATAGACATACACGTAAGGATGTAGATTTCGTAAATGCAATTAAATATTTTGAACTTGACTATTTTCCTGCAAAAAGAATAATATGTGCAATGATCTTACAATATAAACTCGTAACTGGAGATGTTTGCTTTAGATGCTATTCACTTTACTTAAGAAAGATTTCATTGAAATTTTGTGTTATTTGCCAATCCAGTTGATCAAGCTTTTGTTTATGATTCCGTTCAACAGCTTACAATGCATCTCGACGCCACATTATATGACGTCAGATCAGGCTCCATGCTGTACCAATTTGGTTGGTTGGCACGTACCAGTTTGATTAGTTGGCACGCTGTACCAGTTTGATTGGTTGGATGGTTTTAGTGGCATTTTTGAACACATAACTTGTCTATATCATGCCAAGAATACGGAACACACTGAGAAAGCCGACGTTGACCCTTGGCCCGTATTCAACTCGGATACATGTGTCATAATCAAAAGAGTGATGTATGGTTACAATCTTCGCATTTATAAATACATCTTACCCTAAGGTGTTTCATTTGAGCAGCAGAGAGGATAAACAGACTAATTCGAAACGTCACCCAATTTGATTACCAAATCGACTAATGGTGGCTAACATATAAGTCAGTTCAATGACTAAACCTACATTGACTCAAACAAATGTTGTAGTCGACCCTCTCAGCTGCTCTCTCCATGCGTTAAATTGTCAATCTGAGGATAAAAAAAAATCTTATACATAAATCAAACAAAATGAATAATTCAGACAAACGATCAACCTGAGACATTTTTTTTAACTTTGAGTAATACATGTAATTAACATTATATATATATATATATATATATATATATATACATCAAAAAAAATATGTCAAATATCGGAGAAGCATATACTATTAGATTAGCTCGAGAACACCAGGAAGCAATAAAAAAAATATATTCATTTGAGAGATTCGCTTCGAAGAAAACTTCAAGAACGCCAGGAGTCACAAGTTGATTACGTAGAAGGTACAGAAAGATTATTTAAACCTATTACTGCAACAACTGAGAAAGTTGTATGGGGAGATATCACTGATCCAGAAAAAAGAAAGTTCTTCTTGGGACAATACAAGAAACCGCTAGGGCAACGCAAGAGATTTTGCAAGATCTTCCAGCTAGAGTAGCTGCCGCACAACCTAAACAAGATATTGATAAAATTTACACTGAAATGTCTGATGTGAAAGAAAAACTTGCATCTAAACCTAAAGCAAAAAGAGATGTTGAATTGATTAGTAAATTTAAGGAAGGTGTTATTGAAGATCTTAAGGAAAACATTTAAGAGAAGGATTTTTCTCGTGCTGCATATAATAGTTTTTCTCGAAAGCCTGAAATTTTAAAATCTGAGTATGTTCACATAAATGCTGAGAACTATTTTAAATGGCTATATCGTGTGTACTACAATAAAATTCAGGCTAGAAGTGATGACCCAGTATATAGTGATTATATTAACGATATAAAAAGATTTAATTCAGAAGGAACTCAACAGCAAATAGAACAACAACAACCCCAGTATCAACATCCTCCACCTTTTCAACAAATAGAACAACAACCTACTCAGTATCAACTTCCTCCACCTCTGCAGCAAATCGAACAACAACAATTTTCTCCACATCAATCTGAAAAACCTAGAAAATAAAGAAAAAAGAAGAAAAGAAACAGACAAAAGAAGAAAAACAGAGTGATCGATAAAGAAAAGTTTCAAGAAAAGACTAAATGGTTGGGTAGTATATTTTCTGTAAGTAAAAAGAAATAAGATCCTGGTGATACTACAGGAAGTGGTTTCGGAAATGATCCTATCACTTGCGCTGACTGCGTCATCGCCGACGTGGATAAACTAGAAATCCTCATAGGAGAAAAACGCGCTGGAAATATTTCTCATGAAATTATCAACGAAATCTCTGATATTTTTCGACGATTATTTACCGGTAGTATCATGGACATCAATACCTATCGGGAATTTATCGATGAAATTACAGATGACTAAATCCCTTGACACATAATTTAGATCATGGTGAATGATTAAATAAAATAATCGTACACAATACGTATCGTAGACCAAGAATGCTCAGAGTAGTAAATTCAGGATTACCAGTTTATGAAATAACCTACGGAGATGGACTTGGTGATGTTGTTCGGAGTTTATTTACCAGGATAGCCCCAAAAGGAATGCCAATTGCAAAACAGTTATCAATGAAAGCTATCGATGTTATTCGCGACAAAATTCCTAGCGCAATCGGTGATCTTGCCGGTAAAGCGTTTTCTGCGGTCAAAGACAGACTTCTACGGTTATTACGACGAGAAAAACAACTGAAATTACCATCTACTGAAGTTATGAATGCAAATGAAAGTAAAATAATAAATCAGGCCGCAACCCAAAAATTAATGGATCTGGCTGATGCATCGTTAAAAGAAAAAGAAGATAACATAACCGCTAGTCTGATAGCAGGAAGTGGTCTTCGCAGATAATTTTAATTTAGATCATAGTAATTACAATAAAATGCTTAAGCGTGAAATTGATACAGCATTGGATAAGGGTGAACCAGTTCGTAAAAATGATTCCCTGCGCGATTATCAATATTATTCTTACGATGCAGTAAAACCAAATGAACGTGGAAGAATAGAATTACAGGTACAAGATATAAGTCGGTATTTCTTACCAGCTGAAGCATTTATCGAAGTCGAAGGTCGACTTATAAAAGTAGACGATACAAATTATGAAGCTGCTACAAAAAAATTGCTTTTATCAATAATGGCATTATGGCATTATTCAGTAGTGCCACATACATCATCGATGGAAAACATATTGAATCATGTCTGCAACACGTTGATGTTACTACGACGATACTTGGTCTAGCAAGATAGTCTGATGACTATTCAAGATCAGCTGGTCCATCGATGATGTTTGCAAAGGATATAACCGATCCTGCAGATCACACAGATTTAACTACTGGTAATGTAAGAGCCGCAGGTGGACTCGCAGACGTACATGCGGTATTATCAAGAAATAACAATTTCAACCTTGGATTTGCAGCACGTAAGTCAATGTTGAACGCTAATGGAGAATTTTCGTGTGTAATTCCATTATCTCATATTTTTGGATTTTGCAGAGATGTTAGAAAGGTTAAATTTGGTGCTAAACACACTATAGTACTTGTCAGAAAAGACTCAGACAATGATGCAGTCTGGCGAGCCGATGGGGTTGTTGATGAAGCTAAAATAACGATAGCAAAATAATCATTGTGGATGCCGGTAATGATTCCATCTATCACAGAAAAAAATTAATTACTTTCTTTTATGAATCAAGGTGGTAAATCACTGCTATTGTGGAAAACAATGACTACAGATAGTAATCAAGGTAATGGTGATGGTTAATTTACATGGCATATATCAGCATAAAAGGGGGTTCAGCACCATGAGATATTTTTATCGCACTTCAGGCAAATGCACGAGTAAATAATCAGAAAAAAAGTACGATGATATTTGACACACTTGATGTTGCCGAGGTTAGTTTAAGAATAAATGGACATCAAGAACCTGCCGAAGATATCAAGTTGAATTTTGAACATAATACTGTTTTACGTGCATATCATCGTTTAATGTCATTTATGGGGCGTGATCTAAATGTAGATACCGGTTTGCAAATATCACAAAAAGATTTTACAACATTATATCCGATCTATTACTTTTCACTGGAACATTTAGATTTATACAGACAATATGTTGTTTATATATTTTTTTCGAGCTAATGTAGGTATTGTTTCCTGCTGGTGCTGCAGGTCCACCTGTTGTTCCTGCTGGTTTCAGAGCGATCGCTGTTATACTTAGCAACAGAGCAGTATTACTCGAAGGTGTTGGCGGATGAATGCAAGTCGTTGATGTACCCGTAGAGAACATGTAATTAAAATCAATCAAGTAAATATAAAAATGTCGTGTAGTCATGTTAACGCAACTCTGACTCAATGTCAGATAAAAAAAAATTTACAATAAAAAAACGCAAATCAATGTGGGCAAAAAAACGTTAAAGAAAAGACAAATGAGTGGTGGTCCAAACAAATTATCGTTAACCGGTAATCAGCTTAAACGTTTCAATAAAACTCTGGTATCAAAAACTGGAGTTCATCTTGAATTTTCTCCAAGTGCCATCAAAGATATGTTTAAATCAGGAGGTATATTTCCACTTTTTGCTGAAATACCAGTATTAATTGCTGAGGCCGCACCTGCAATTGCAAAAGCGGCTGCGTTAGGTGCTGTTGGAACCGCCGCTGGAATGGCATTAAAGAAAGCAGCAGGAAAAGGGTATAAAAAAAAGAAACGCGGTCTCAGAACTTATCTAGGAAAGGGACTGAGACTTCCAGGAATATAATAACACCAATGTCAAATTTTGATAGATAAATGCTGCTTAAAATAAAAAAAAAACTTTTAGAGATGTTTTCATGCTCGATCAATTACTGAAAAAACCACATCACTTTGAAACTGGTATCATCAATCTCGATTCGAATTCCGGTCCAGGAACTCAATGGGTTGCATATGCGATTGATCCACACGGAATTGTTTATTTTGATTGGTACGGACTATCACCACCAGTTCAGTTTGTAAATTATATTAATCAGTTGCCTGCCAAAAATTGGTATTCAACGTTACCGACACAGACAATAACAAACCCACCGATATGTGGCCGTGAATCCATCGCAGTACTTGATGCGATATCAAAATCAACTAAACCACCTCACAAAGGTGTACATGAATACACAAGTAATCGTTGGACAGGTATTTAAAATTGTACATGTATATAATGGCCGATATTTACGGAAGATCTTTGATCAGAAAAACCGAGAAAGGAAACGATAAAGAATTCGACGCATCAAAATATGCAACTAAAGATGACCTTGCTGATATTATGAACCTAGCTGGGCTTGACCGAGATGAAGTTGTTATTTTTCAGGACAAACACGGTGTTTTGAAAACAATTATTATTAAGTGGAATCATATAGTTCGTAGGGTTCTTGGCTCTGCTATATATAATATTCCGGTATTTACCTACAGCGGAAAAGTACGAGATTCAGGTATATCGATAGAATATATCAGGAGTGAGATTATAAAAAATGTTCAAAAACGATTATCAACATCAGGTGGTGTATTAACAGGAGAGCTTTCAATGAACGGAAATAAACTGTCTTGAGAGATTCAACATCAGATGAAGATGCGGCAACAAAAATATACTTTACACTGTTGATGGTAAATTATCTAAGTTAAAAACAGAACATGATGCCGTTAGTGGTACATTATCCACGTTAAAATCCGAATACGAACTTCACATAAACGATCACAATACCGTAGACGGAAAATTATCTACGCTGAGAGCCGAATATGATGTTCACGTAGGTGAATTTACAAGTCTCCGTAGAAACTTCAGAAAGATCGATGAAATTGCAGATGAATCTTCGGAAAATCATTAATGGTTGATACGAAACTTTCCGATATTAAAACATCAATCGATATGATTAAGAAAACACACAAAGATATTGTAAGTGATGCTCGTGATATTATTAATAAAATTGATCCCCTTGAAAAATAGGGTAAAATTCTGCATAGGCGGATTAATAACGTCGTATACACAATATTATCAGGATCAACAACATGGTCTCAACAAAATAATACTATTAAACATACCTCAAAAGTTACTGGCGTGTACAGATTGTCTGTGTTTAGTAGTGCAAAATTCGAGATATTTACCACGTATCCATGGCGTCACTCAACAGACAAGCTTTTCTGGAACCGTATCTGTTATATTAAACCGTGGAGACGAAGAAACATTTATCCTGGTTGCATCCGACAAGACATTATTTGTAGCAACGGTCTGGTGGTGTCTAGAATTTGTTGCCGAAACACCTCAATGGATTACAGAGTAAAGAATATGGACTACAGATACAATCAAGCGCGTGAGTGGCAAGATAAATTAAAATCTCTCGTTGATACACGATAAAAGTAAACAAATCTCACAGACGTGTAATTGTCATCGATATAATTGTATACGCAGTCTCCACGGTTGTTGCTGGAACCAGTCTTTTATTATCCGCGGTAACAATGACATCACCTGCGGTCATAAAGATCTGTGTTTCAGCAACAACTACGATCGCTGAAGTTTGTAATATAATCTCAAAAAAATATCGACGTGCACAAATTAAAAATTATCCGATTATGCGGTGAAGTTACAAGCGACAACGGCGTCGTATTCTAAACTATCTCAGTTAATATCTGAAAACCTCAACGATGCATCAATATCCGATTCCGAGTTCGCATTAACGATTCAAATATTCTCCGAAGCAATGACTGTGATAGAATCTACACCCATTAAAGTTACAGATAAAATAGATAAATGTCAGCACAAGAACTATAGCAACAGATTGCCACGAACACAACACCGGTGAAAACCACTATGATATCAGTGAGCACAACCAATCCTGAATTCAGTATTAATTTTCCAACTGCGATTTCAGCAAGGGAGATTGCACTTGTACAACTGCGAGTATATCATAGTTGGCCAAATATCAGATCTGATCCGTTTGGTGGATTACCTCCAAATAATTAGCTTGTACTTGCAAACAAAAATAAACCAGATGGAACAACAGATTTCTTTGTTATTTATATCCCCACAGGTAGCTATCACATTGAACAGTTCAACGATGAATTCCAGCGCAGAATAAAATCAACAACAAAAAAAGGAATCAAAAATAAATATTACTGTTCACGAACCAACATTATCATCTGTGATTGAAGTAAAATCTGCCGATTACGTCGTAGATATTTATCGATCATCGATAAAAACTGTTCTAGGATGGCCTGATAAAACTCCACCACATCCTGATGATATTCTCAGATTTAACAATAATCCAGATGCTGAAGGCAGACATATTTCACCAGAGATTGTAAATATAACCTCAACCATAGCAGTTAATCTTGTATGTGTTGTAATTGATGGTAGTTATCAAACAGATCTTGGGATATCAAATCAAACTCAACAAGGATACGTTCTTTACACATTTACCCCAATGATTCCTCCTGGATCCTTGATCGTGCAGGAATCAATCAATTCGTGGTATCTCCGTACGCATAATTAATACTTGTCAATAATACATTTTAAACTCACCGACCAGAGTGGACACTTGATTGATTTACGTAACGAGGTTTTACTGATAAATCTCAGTGTAAAATCTTGAGATTTTTATCGTAAACGATGCTTTGATCTTGATTCACGAATTAATCGGATAAATATTACATATGTACAAGCACTTAAAGGTTTTTTTACACGACAAGGAGCACTTGCAAATGCAATAAAATAATATTTACACAGTCTGTTTCATATTCAAGAGACAGTTTCGATTTAATATTTTCTACTGCGATAGAAAGTGGTACGACCTTATCTACATCTGTATCTTTTACCATTGATAAGGACTGGAACATTATAGACTGTATGTTCTTTATCAGCCTATACTCCGTTGAAACTGTATAACCACCTTCAAGATTTCTTTGCTGGATTAACTCGAAATCACAAATTATCTTTTCTGGATCAAGTTGTATATTTATATTTTCATTTTTTATTTTTTTACTGCAGATATTATAGCATTAATATTTTCGATATTAATATATATATATATATATATATATATATATATATATATATATATATATATATATATATATATATATATATATATATATATATATATATATAAATTTTAAAAAATATGACCTTTAACCTCAAAGTCACCACCGTGTCCTTGCAGGTTTAAGGCACGTGAAACATAATCTTAATTAAGCACAGCGCAACCTTTAACCCCTAGTTCACCACCGTGTCCTTGCAGGTTTAAGGCACATGAAAAACACAACATTATAATAATGCGAATTACGTATTACGATGACCTCCCTACAGATTATGTACACACACACACACACACACACACACACACACACACGGATGTCAAACCCGGGTAAGTAAAACGATCACCCACCAGGATTCAAATCACTGAGATGTGTGTACATAATTCTGTTAAATTTCGATTTTTGTATTTTGATTTTTGATTTTCGATTTTTGAATTTCGATTTTGAGGTCCTGAAACGAAACCATCTTCGATCATCCCACGGAAACACTCGAAGACGAACCTATGACAGAGATATGTTCTTTTTTTATTTATTTCATTGAAACTGAACATGAGATAACCAGTATTAATAACGAAACCAACCGGTTCTTTAGTCGACAATTCCTAATAACTCCATCACGATTTGCTTCTTAGTTTGTTATGATAGGATGTCTCATATATATATATATATATATATATATATATATATATATATATATATATATATATATATATATATATATGTAATATTTTTAATTTAAATACTTGTTTTAGTTTTAACTATAATGATGGGGGAATTCGAGAGATTATCCAAGATCGAGCTTTCAAAAAATAAAAAATTTAATCTTGACAGAATATTTCCTGTGCCGATGCGAGATACGGTTGATCCGACAGATAAAATCTTGATCAATAAAATACATAACGTCAAAAAAGAATGTCAGAAAAACGAAGCATCATTTTGCTAGAAAGAGAAATTCCTGGAAACCAACTCGGTTTGATTGTGTTGATGATATAATATTAAGTTGTGTTAAATATGGTCACGGTGGACTGTGGAACCGTAAATACTCGCGTAAAGATGTTATCTCGGTTGATATGGTTGCATATTATCCGGGAAGTTTTCTGGGATACAGAGAGTGTTCTGGGTATTTTAAAAGATTCGGTCACCCCACACACGAGATTACGCGAGTATCAATAAATGGACCATTACCTGATTTTGATTTTACTGGATTCGCTTGTATCGAATCATTCGAGTTTACAGAAAACTTTCATCCGATTTGTTATGTTTGGTTCGGTAGACATTTTTCAGAAAAGAAGTGGGCTCCAATAGTACTGTTACGATATATGCTTGATTATTTAATGTTGATGTCGTTGATTGTCAGAGAAGAGATTATATCATACCGAATGCAGACCGAAGTTTGGTTACCACAACAAAAGGAATATTCTGATGAAGAAAATCCTAATAAAACCGAATTAGAAAATAAAATTGCAAAAGATCTTGACAGGAAAATAATAGGTAAATTTACCCAAGGAGGATCATACGATCATAAACAACATTGTACAAGACTGATCATGGACGATGCTGAAATTAAATTTTATAATCGCTAATACAACGATAAAAATTACATTTAGAAACTTTCTTATCAAATGGAACTAAGTTAGGTATAATTGTGAGTTATATTGACGGTGAATCAACGCAGTATACCCATTTAAGATTTTCGATGCTCGGGTACGTTTCAATTAATATGTTATCCATGATAAATAAAATTCCAGATTTTTCTGTCAGAGCAGCTACCGATTCGTTTTATATCAGTAAAAAATATTCAAGATTACTAGACCAACTAAATACCATCGATCATGCACCATGGGGTGAATGGAGAATAAAAAAAGAGAATATACTCGATTATTCTGAATCAGCAGATGTTCCAATCAAAGATATTTACCGTAGAAATAATCGGATATTAAAACCATCGTCTGCACCATCAATATATGATCCCGTAGCTAGACACAAAACGATTTATCTCAATTGGCCTGGATGATCAGCAAAGACGACACGTGCGATTGAACTATTTCAGAATTCAAATATGATCGTTTTGACACCTACACACAGACTTGCGCGAGAAATGACCCAACGAGGAACACAGTTATGTACTTATCTATGGAGGGGGATTACCGCCAAAATTCTATGCATGTATTTTGTAATCTTCCTGATGCGTTATTGTAAATTGCTGTTTGCAAGTGCTACTTTCATAATTCTATCCATGTATATTGTTATCTTTATTGATGCAAACTGTACGTGGTAACTTGCAAGTGCTACTTTCCTTTTGAATTATTGTAAATGGCTGCTTGCAAGTGCTACATTCCTAATTCGATCCATGTATATTGTATTCTTCATTGATGCAAACGGTAAAGGGCTAGTTGCAAGTGCTTAGATCTACTTTCCTTCTGCGTCATGGTATCTTGCTTTTTGCCAAACGCTAACTTCATACCGTAGTTTGTCGTATGGCAAATGCTATGTCAGTTATTACGAGTTGTATATTCTATTTATATAAACTTGCCATATTACAAATTACATCATTTCAACTCCTGATTTCTTTCTTTTCCAACTCGTGTCGCCATCTGTTGTCATAATGGGATACTACATGCCATTATGACAACAGACGGCGCTCTAAATTTCCTAGTTTTTCTTCAATGAAAATAACAAATGCTCCCCACGGGAAGTTAGATTGCTTTACGGCAGTTATTTTGTGCGGCAAAAAGAACCTAATAGATCTACGTGTGAAAAAGAAAAAAAAACAACTTTTAATTCTTTCAGTCCCGTCTCTTTTAGGTGTAAGGTAGCGACGAATTTTTAATTGTTCTATAAAACCATATTCTTTATCGAAGCTCTAAGTGATTTTATGATACCTTAAGAAAACAAAACCGCCATCAATGGCATCATAACAGCAGGGTGGTCTTAGTAACTTATGTGTTATCGGCTATTGGTCAATTCAGCCTAGACCAGCTAGTTGGTCTCTAAGCCTTTTTTTATTTTGACTTGACGGCTTTTGAAAGCCGTCAAGTCACAAAAAAAAAAGGCTTTGAGACCAACTAGCTGGTCTAAATTCGGCCCAACTTGGACCGAAAATAAGACAATTCGGCCCAACTTTAAAGATAATTCGGCCCAACTCGAAAGATAATTCGCCCCAATTTTAAAATACAATAGACAATAGTTTTAACAAGTACTTATTTTCAACATATATGTTAACAATTCTTATATAATATGTTTTAGAATAAAATTTGAAACATTTGGTGAACAAGATAAATGTTTTCCGAAGTTATAATGGTTAGGAGCTTTATGATATCTTTAGGAAAAACCGTCCCAAAGCCAAATATTACTGTGGAGAAAAAAAAGAAGTATAGTCGAGATGGACGTGGTGCTTTGGGAGTTATGTAGACACAAATGAGATGCATCATATCTCCTGACCCTGTGGAAGAAAGTCGATTTAGATCTCAAACTTAATTCGCAAGCAAAATACATACGATGATACGTTACAAAATATCTTCTCATATTTGAACATATTTTTTACAACTAAAATTATACAGGGAAAATGGTTGAAAATTGCATAATTAGGTATTTTGCGATAATTTTACATAAATTTAATTCAGAACATTATTGTCTTTGCTAAGTTACGAAAAAGACAGATAAATGTGCACAACATAAAATGCATCTTTACCAAAATTTCTCATATTTTAAATTTCATTTAAATTGATAATGAATATTATAAACACCAAAAACATTTTAAGTTGTCAAATTAATACCATTCTAATCATAACAGTTTCTGATTCAAAATATAAACGCAAAAGTTTACAACGTGTATGCCTTTTCAGTCACTCCAAACATATAATGTATGTATTAGATACATATGACAAGAGACTTTATTAAATCTGTAATCATTTTCAACAAGTAAGTATTCATTAAAAGGCAAGAAAGCCTTTGAAGTATCCCTCTCAAAGTAGGATTAGTGTTTTCAAGAGGTATGTATGGCCTCTACTCTTGTCGCTAATTTGTAACAATACGTTGTTTCTATTTTTAGAAGCTATGTGCAATTGAGTGTCCCATATATTAAGCAGTGTTACAATCAAATATATTAGTATAATATCTCGTGTACAGTGTCGCTACTCTTAGAAAAATGTAAATGTGTTCTGTAGAATATTATCTGGTAAGTATTATTTTTTGATAAATCAATATAGATAATTTGACCAAACGACTTAAATTCAGAATGCCGTTGTATGTAGATGTATTGAAATATTTTAATTAGAAAGTGCAATATATATTAGTTTACTTTTCTCTCTCTCTCTCTCTCTCTCACACACATATATATATATATATATATATATATATATATATATATATATATATATATATATATATATATATATATATATACATATATATATATATATATATATAGATATAATCTTATTGTATCTACTTGCTGTATGAAAAAAAATATCTTTATACAACTATCGCATAGTTGGGTCGAATTGTCTATAAGTTGTCTTATCACAAGTGCTCGACGCGAGCTTGATGTGGAAAAAAAACTTAAATAATCTAAAGGAACAAAATCATACAGAGAGACAAAAATACCCATTCTGACATAGGACCCACTCTATCATACTATATTCAAAGAGAAGGTACGTAACATCCAAATACTTACACATGTAAGACCTGACGCTGATATTTATGTTTTGTGCGTCTAAACAAAATCAACATGTGCTATGTCTTGCATGTAAACCTAGGTCACACCACTGACCCTCCATTTTCTTTCTGCTATTAACGTATTTAAAATCACAAGACCATTATCTTTGGCTTGTTTTACTCCTGAGATATTTTTTCTATTCATCAATCCATCATTGACTTTTCTGCGTTGTACCAAACTGAAGTTATGGCTTCTGAAACGTGCAATTTTCAAGAATTTTTCATTTTGGGACAAGTGTGAACTCGTGTGTCAACCGATGAAAAGAGCTGTAGTCATTTAACATATTTAATATGACCCAGAACTTAACTTGACAATGAATTAAAAAATTTATTTAGTAGGAAATGTTTCACATGTTTTTTTCTGGAGTATTTGGGTAAATCATGTCACCCGATGACCCTGGGTCGTTAAGATCGTTTAGTACGTCGCCCAGTTTAATACACTTCAGAGAAGTAAATCTTTTTCTGTGATACTAATGTACATATGCTCCGGCAAAAATAACATTCAGAATAACATCAAAACATTAACACCTCATAAAATATAGATTAAAACAAACACACCCCAAGCCTCTATTCATTGTTGGAAATATAATTTTCTTTGTAATGAGCTTCTGTACATCTCACTGCCTAAATAAAGAGCTTGTCAGAGGGTCAGCTGGCAGGGGAATTAGGGGAGTAACTAATCACACTAAGATATCTCAAGCACTCTTGAAAACGACCCAAAACAGTTCAAATTATGTTTTAAAGTTGAAATTATTTCATTTGAACAGATAATGGTTTAATCTTAAATACCCCAGAATTGAAAATTAAAAATGTTAGAAATGTTTAAGCCAATAACCTAATCACCCACAGCAATGAAAGTTCTTGTGCTTTTGGTTCTTGACATTGAATAAAAGCATTCTATTCCTTTTAAGGTAGTCTAATATTTCATGCACTGGTGTAGTATAATCATATATCAATAATTAAATCAGTATTCATTACCCAAGTAGTCCATATACTAAAGTTGTGATACAATTAATGTTTACAAGTAAATCAAACAATATGCAGTCTAATAAGTACAATAAATTGTAGTTGAAGATTTTGTATAGGGTTCCTTGCATTTAAGTTTTTACCCAAAAGCAAATAGTTATTTTTTGGACATTATTTTGTTGACCTTTTTTACCAATAATATATCCAGTTTATTGTTGCTTTATTTCAGATGATGAGCAATCAGCAGCTTGCAGCAGACTTGTTGAGGAAGGCTGCTGATGCCTTGTCTACCTCTACCACAGTCCCATGTGCAACAAGTGCTACAGGTGTCTCGAGACCTATTTCAGAGCATGAAAACTTGCGGAATATATTTTCTCCATACAGAGCTGGTGGAAGGTTCCCAAATGCAAGACAAGGAAACAGTAAAGGCAGGGAACCCATGTCATATTGGACACACAGATTTTGCTTGTTATCAAGCACATCTGAGGTATAAAGAAAACCCCAGCTATCTTTAAATCATAGATGTTTTTTAGTTATGAACAAAGTCCTTTCGTTTATATGGAAACAAAAATTCTTTAAGCATGTGTGTTTGTGTATGTGGTATTTAGATTTTTAACATAGCTTTTAAATATTTTCAGTTATATCACTATGATGTCTGCAGTGTGGCAGTTTATGGTATAATGGTACCAATTGCACAAGTCCATGTGGGTGGAGCTTAAGGTGTAGGGAACATTGCAATCAGAAAAAACAACACTAGCTATGATTGGTGGATTATGTAAGAGTTGTACTTTCTGTTAGGCTTAAAAAAAGTTTAGCCACTTGGCAACATGTGAATTTATGCTGATTCCTAAATAGATCAAATTTTGTATTTTTTTTTATGATTTTTCGAAAATGTAATACACATGACTGAAAATATGTATGTTGTGACTAGATAACTCATACCCCTGTCTAGTTCCAGCAGAGTTATCTCTCTTAAATGGAATGGTGTACCTGGTTTTGTCATCGTCAAATTGACAATCTAACATTGTTTTCTATAACAGTGTGTGAGATGCACGCTAAATTAGGATAGAAAATATATTTATCTCTCCAAATATTAGCATGGAAAAACAATTGGTACCGTGATACCTAAAAGATAATACCAGCTTCACAGTGTATCCATAGTTACGAGTATACATAGCCACCATTTCTATACTGTCATAGTGTCATTTGGTTAAACAATGGATATTGAAATGTTTTGGTCTAATATTGACAGACTTTTACATAGAAAATGTAGAAAATAACACACATTAGTTTTGGAATGGAGCTTTTGTAACTATATGTATAAGATATATAGACTGATGGCTTTGTGACTGTGTAGTCAGCTCCAAAAATATTAGCATACAGGCCAAAAAAAAGTTATGTAAAGTTAATATAGTTAATTTTAGCCAAATATTGACTATTTTATGCGCAAAAGATTAAAAATCATGGATAAAATACAACTTTTTTGTTCTTGTAAAGCATGTTATAGAACAGGATAAAGGACACTCCTGGTCCATGTGTAGATAGTTCACATGTATCATAAAGAATATTCTGGTATAAGTATTTTAGGTAGTTTGCTAAAGATTTGGTATTCCTTCCTATTTTGATTTTAATTGTCCTGCTCTACTTGTCTTTTCTTTTGTAAACTTTTGTGTCTTGAAATTAACGCGATTCTCTAGTTAGTTACATAATCATTCTTGAGGTCTCGACTACATATATAATCCTGGATTTTAGGTTCTCACTTTATCAGTAATACATTTTTGGATAATTTAATTGCATTGAAGTTAATACATGTGTTCTTGAATTCATCTGTCCAAGGTAATACATACATGCCAACCATTACGCTTTTGGCGTAATCATTACGCTTTTTCCCACTAAATTCCGCGTTACGCGTTAACGTTTATAGATTACGCTTTTTCGATATATCCATCTTGCAAAAAAAAAAAAAATTTTTTTTTCGTTTTTATTAGCATTACTTTATTTTTTACATACTGTTTTATTTTTAAATAAAAAAAATACCCCGCTTCTACATAACTACGATATACGAGTATACTTGTCCGTGGACTTTCCTAATATTCATGTTCTATTTATAGCAACTATCATGTTACTAAGATACTTTCAAACTTTCGACCTCATATTCTATTTATAGCGGCTTAGTGAGGAGAGAACAGACTGGTTTCTATTTTGTTTAAATCATTATGCACATACTCTTTGTTCTAATTTTGTATAGTGCAGAACCAGTCTAAAAGTTTTTTTGCGCTAAAAAGTATTAAAAAATTCTCAATGCGTTTATGAGTGCAAAAAATATCTCTTAAATAATTTCACAGATGGGTTAGAAAAAGTCAATAATAAACAAAGCAAAATGTAATCAATCCTCCAAACACGACGAGGGCATCATCACGTGACGTCTAATCGTTGGCGCTAAATGGCTTCAGATGTTAAGATGGATTCTAGTCTTTGTGTATGTTAGAGCACATTTTTTTCCCCAAGAATTTCGCAGATGGATCAGAAAAAAGCAAAACAACGAGTCCTCCAAAGATTCAAAGATGAATATATGAATGGCATAATACAGCGTTCCATTCTAGGACAGCATCATGCTCATTGCAGACTGTGCGGAAACGATTTTAGCATTGGTCATGGTGGTAAATTTGATGTGGAAAAACACATGAAAATAAGGAAACGCATCGAATTAGCTCGCCTTACGAACTCTAATACTAAGGTAACTTCTTATTTACAGCAGAGCTCAAGTGCAGACTTGAATACTATAAATGCTGAGGTGTTATTTACCGAGTTTTTAATAGAACACGGACTACCCTTAGCTGTAGCAGACCACGTTGGTCCCTTGTTCAAGCGGATGTTTCCTGATTCGAAAATTGCGGAAAAATATGCTTGTGCAAGAACAAAATCATCTCACATTGTTCGGTGCCTAGCAGAAGATACTTCACTTAAAATTGCAGAAGCAATGAAAATTGGGCCGTTTAGTATTGCCATTGTGATTATGATGATAAAAAGTTGTACCCAGTATGTATTAGATACTTTGACAGTGAAAAAGGCAAAGTCATGAGTGTTCTTCTTTCTTTACCAGAATTAACAGTAGATTCCACTTGACAAAACATTTTTGATTTGCTTGACAATGTTTTGAAGAAACATGACATAAGTTGGCAGAACTGTATGGGGTTTGCAGCTGATAATGCATCAGTGATGACTGGAATTCATAAAGGAGTTGCATCCTATATTTTGAAAATGTCTCCATCAGTGTTCATAACAGGTTGCCCCTGTCATTTGATGCACCTTGCTGCTGATAAATTAGAAGTAGATATTGGCCATTTATTAATAGATATCTGTGATTACATGCTCCATAAATTCCCATATGGAGATGAACTGCTTTTAAATGCTTCAGTTGCTTATGTAAATGAGAGACAGTCAAAAAGCTTCAAAAGTGTTAGATTCTTTGTCAAGAGATATCCCTTTCTATTGCCACCCTTGTCTAACTTGGATCATCTGGAAGAAGAGTTCCTGAAGTATCAAGTTGGGATTCTACCTGACAATATACTTAATGCAGATAGAGTTGATGTGCAATGGCACCTTATTTCCCAGCTAAAAGACTGGAAGAAATAAATTTCCTCTTCTTTGTCAGGTTATGAAAGGAATATTGGTTCTTTACCATTCTAATGCTGACTGTGAGAGATTGTTCAGTGTTGTTAACAAAAATAAAACTGAATTCAGGTCCAGGCTAAGTAACCCGGTACTGAGTGCTCTACTGGTATGCAAAACATTCATGGTCTCAGCTGGTACAAAATGTTTTGAAATGCAACATGACAATCTGTTGCTTTCTAAAGCTAAAAGTGCTACATATGAACACTTGAACCATTAATGAATGATAAAAGACGAGAAAAGCAAATAAATCATTGTTAATTGTAATTGTAGTATGTTATATGTGGATTACTCTTTTTCTGCTTGGATTCCTCTTTTTGACCACTTGGATTACACTTTTTCCTCGTCAGGGATTGGCATGTATGGTAATATCATCACGCTCTCGCTTCACATTTTTCTCATTGCTGCTTGTGTCTCCTTTAATTTCATTATCATTAGCTATATCTCCCATTTAGATACACACTTTCCTTTTTTTTTTATTAATTTTGTGACTAATTGAGGTTGGTGGGTACTAAGCATCAAGGATATTGCTGATCTTTACTGTTCTCATCTTTGCTCTGATGCCACATTGGACTTCATTTTTTGGGTGGTAGTGACACACTCGTTGGATATTTTGTCAACATTCCTCCAGACTTCACCTGCCAAATAATGTGGGATATTGCTGGTTGTATGTAGATCATCGTGATTTCTGAAAGCTATTTTCAACTTAAAGAGGATATGGCTATATTGATTTTAATGATAGATCTTAAAATCTCAGGGGTCTCCCAACAACTAAAGCTCAGTATCCCCATTTCCCATTAAGGGAAATACCAATTATTATTCCCATTCTTTTTATATATTAAAAAATATAGACATATTATTATCCTTCCTCTGTCTGTCTGTCTGTCAATCCATCTGTTACTGCACCTTCATCCTAATGGCTGATTGGAAATCCACACAATTTATTAATTATCTTGCCCATGTGTGGATGACTTTGAGCAAGAGGCGTGTCATTCTAATGACATTTGACCAAAGTGAATATATCTGATCATAGGAAAAGACATGTCATGTATGTGACAGATACTGCATTTTAATGTCTGGGTCACTGCTGTTGAGGGTGAGTATGGGGTGGGTAATGGAATATGCTATAAAAAAAAACAAAAAAACAAGGCAATTGTGAATCCATATGCTATAAAAAGCATAGGAATTCACAATTGCCTTGGTTTTTATGCTTCTAGTGAACCTGCATTAAAAGACTAACAAATGATGAAGAAGGGTAGCAATTAATTTTGTTTCATGAAGATTTATCCTCTACCATTGTGTAACAACTTTAGCAGCTACATGTATGCAGGCAAGAAATATATTTAAATATTCAATTGTTATTACAGATCAAGGTTTCACTGGGATGCCCAAATGACGAAAGTTTTAAAAGATTCATTCATTGACTGGATTAATATGGCTTATGGTTGCAGCATTCCAGGTACTGCTCTTACATAGTATACATTTTGTTCAGTACAACCTTGCATACATTTTTTGTACTTTTTTTCCCTCTTGGTACTGAATACTCCTTAATGCAGAATTACAGCAGTGCCCCCAACAGCTATGTCTGTGAACAGGTTGCTTTTAGTGCAAATTCAGAAATAGTCACGTATTGAGGTGTATAGTTGTCTATGTACAGTCATCTGGACCTTGTTTTTTTTCTACTTCAGTTTTGTTCAGGAAAAGAGATGCAAATGATGTAAGAAGGATCTTGTATTTGCTGGATTAGATCATTTGGACCAATTTAACTCTTTTTCAATTATGCTGATTTGATGTTTAAAGTGTTGAGGCATAGTTATTGAAGCTCCTTGTTTGCCCTTCTCCCAGTAATGCAAACTAGGGTAAAATGTGGCTTTGTGGGATAAAATCAACACAAAGGTATCTACCATGGACATGGTCTGTCATTATCTCATGTTTTATACAGATAGGGGTATTTTAGATTTAAATTTTTTAAGCAATATGACTGCTGCCACAAGGCTGTTAGGCTTTTGCACAAAAAC
The DNA here is from genome assembly GCA_029339505.1 of Unio delphinus. Lineage (NCBI taxonomy): Eukaryota > Metazoa > Mollusca > Bivalvia > Unionida > Unionidae > Unio > Unio delphinus. The sequence continues at coordinate 3,276,526 of JAQISU010000008.1, read as the reverse complement.
TTTAATAGTTGTTGAAACGTGCAAAGGCCAAGGTGAAAGAAGGAAAACTGTTTCTGCACAATAACTCACAGCTAAAGTTACTAAACTTTGTGGGTTGTATCTAGTCATATAGTATATGCATATGTAAAGTGGTCATCGGGTTTTTTGTTATTATTTTGCTGCAGCTCATTTGTTTCATTTCAAAGGATGCATTGATCGATGCAATGTTTGAAAAATTGCTAATGCCTGAATATAAAATGTTGTGCTGTGAATCTACATGTTCATGTACATAATATCTGCTTATATAACAGTTTTATAATGATACTATGTAGTTCATTTTTTCATCCTTGCATTTATTGGTAATAAGGCAAATTTGATTGTGTGAAATCTACATGTTTTGTGAATGAGCAATGGAGTATCGATATATTTGCTAACACTGAATAGAAACATGCTTTTTCATAAAGTTGTTTCAAAGAAATCATCAGAATTATTTAAGTTAAAGAATATCGGTATCAAGAGTTTTGTTGCTAATCGACTGGTCTTCACAGGTTTAAAATAAAGTTGTTCGTAAATGATAATGGAATATAAATAATATTCTTCTTCCTATGTAATTTATTAACGCAACATTTAGAATTTAGTATTCATGCATGCAGACTGCAAAGAAAACTGATTAAATATGAATCCAAATAAATCAGAGAGATAGAGAAATGTCAAGGTATATACGCTGTTTGGAGTACAAGCTCAGTAAAAGCACTGCAAAACAGGCCCAACACCTGCAAGATTGTTGTTTAGTTCATTGCATTGGGATGCAGTATTAGTCTCTGGTCTCTCTTTCAGGTAAAACAGCAGTGGAACAATGGATACTTGAAAGCAAAATCAAAGCACCTTACAACAAAGTCTGAATAAAACTAATGAACATGAAGAGGCTTCAACAAGAAAAAACCAAGCAACAACTATAGAAAATTGGTGTACTTTAAGTACCCCTTCTTGAAACACTCATGTTAGTCCATCCAGGCTTCCATCCATCCATCTGGCACACACATATTAATTCAGCTAGTTGGTTTTGAATGAATTGCCATGAAATTTGGTAAATATTATAGGCATCACTTAATGATGATCATATAGATAAATTATTTTGTGATGCAATTTTTATTAGAGTTCTCATTCTTACTTTCAACTGAATTCCATGTATGACAAAGTCTTGTAATCACAATTATCTTACATTTTTCAGTTGATTGCTATGAAACTTGGTAAATGTTGTAGTCATCAACTCAGCATGTGCACATAAACAAAAATCTTGGTCATCAACTCAGCATGTGCACATAAACCAAAAACTTGGCTCTTCAGTTAGTGCCATTTTTATTACTTTATCTCAATACAGTGTACGTCTTAATCTTGTAAATACAAATAGTCTAGTTTCTGATGGATCGCTGTGAAACTTGATACATATTATTGTCATCATCTGAAGACGCACATGCCAACAAATTACTTTATTTCAGCAATAGTTGCCTGGATTACTATCTTTTCTTGCAGCTTGATGTATTGCATGATTAAATCTTGTGAATACAACTATTGTCAAAGTTTTCAGTTCATTTCCATGAATGATAATTTGAAGATGCACATTTCACCAAATTACTACTCTCCTGCAATATTTGTTGTTAAATTATCACACATTTTCTTCTTACAATGACTGATTTTTGTGCATGTTATTTGTCCTGCAGTTTTTGATACATTTCTGTTAATTTTGGGTACATATAAATCCAATTATGGTGCAGATATGAAAACTTTTATGTCTATACTTTTGTAACCACAAAGTTAAATGAATTCACAATATCTGATTGCTTCCTTAAGAGTGATCTTTTGGTGTGGTTGTGCATTGTTAGTCATCAGTTGTCTATTGTGTACCTTGAACAGATATTTATATAGTACATCCGCACCTTTTACATTTTTAGCTCATCTGGCAATAAAGTTCACGTTTGGCTGTGGATGAAACATGCTGAATAAACAAATCTTACTTTTAATGTGTGTTCTTTTTTTATTGCATTGTTGAAACATAGTATGTAATAACATTTACATAAAAATCTTAAGAGTATAGTGTTTGTATTATTTTTTTTTTAATCCAGGAAAACTTTATACAAAATAATGTGTTTTTGTGTATCTACCTTTCATTCTGAACATCTACATACAATGTCAGTTATGTAAGTCACTCTATTAAGCAGTACAGTTCACTTTATATCTGCCTCTTTTGTAACTTTCTTAATTTCTTCCCCTTTCTTTCCTCCTTATTTTTGCATTTTCATACACAATGCCATACACATTTTAATTAAGTTTCTGCTTGTAACTTCTTTTTTATTTCTTCTCCTCTTTTATCAACTTCCTCATTGTTCATCTTTGTGCTCTATATATCATGCCTAAATGCTGATATTTTAGCTAAGAGAATTTTCACTATGACTTCAACAATTTAAAATTATTGTCATAACTCAATTTCATCTGCTATATATTCACATATATTTATAATGTTTGTATCGTCAAATGGAGAAAAACGAACCATTGGTTTTCATTCTAATCCTTTACTATCTGTATTACAGAACTTATAATCTTAAACTACACAGTTATAAAATTAAATGTTTAAACTAAAAGCCTTTTTTACATTACTGAAATGGCTTAAAGCATATGAAAAGATTGATTTTCATCTGACATACCTTGTGCATAATGTCTAAATGGAGCTACTCCAGAGTACCTACAGGAGTTATTAAACTGTTACTCGGCACTTAATACCATTTAAGATCAACATCACATATGAAACCTTCTTCCACCAGAGTCAAGAATTTAACAATTTTAAAATGTTTCCAATACTCCGGTATATTTCTGCGGAAAAAGATTTCACAGGCCGTAAAAGCTGCCAAAATATTAGTATTTAAAAGAGATAATATTTAAGTCAATTTTTTTTTACTCGAGACATGTTGAACTAAATAGTAATTTCTATTAACTTTTTGTATGATGTATATTGTTTCAATTTTTTAGAGGACCTCAAGGTAAAATTATTTTCATCTAAATGAGTTCCCTCTGTAAATAAAGAATTATTAATAGTATTGTGTAAACAATTTGATCCAGGTCTGATGGTTATAAAGAATTGGTAATAGTATCATTGGGTAGACAATTGGATCTGGGTCTAATGATTATAAAGAATTATTAATAGTATTGGGTAAACAATTGGATCCAGGTCTGATGATCTACTTATTGTCAAAATTGTTTGATTTAATTTAATAAAATCACAAATTAGAGGTGATGAATTCAAGATAACCATTTACAAGCCTTTAATCTAAGATCAGGACCCACTTATGTACTTTGACTGGAGGAAAATGACACCAAATGGAATGTAAATCTTAGCATAAAATAATAAGTTATCCCAACTGAGCAGCGTATCCTTATACCATCATATGCCACGTTTTTTAATTTCATTTTAATTCTTCGGTTTATCTGGAAATTCATTAGACAAGTAAATCTTTGAATAATAATTAGACATAGCATTTTCATATTGAGGTTGATTGCATATGGGTACATACAATCTCTATATTAATATGCAATGAGTTCATAAAGTTAGGTTATTCAAAGTTTTCCATGATTATCACAAGATATAAGGTTAAAGATATATTAGGTGTAAAACTGGCCTGTTCCTGATGATTGTGACTGGAGTAAGATGTGTAATTAGCAATCAAATTACATACAAACATGGAGTTGTTTCATGGCATGATGGGAAAAAATCAATTTAAAACATAAGATGACTATGATAGTTTTAAGTGTTTTTGGTGATTAAATTACAATTTTATGACTATTTCATGGGTTACCCATAAGCACCAGAGAAAATGATTTCCAATGAAAATGATATATCTCCCATGAAAAAGAAGTTGATAAATTATTTCAAAGGTACAAACTGAACTGTACCAACACTGTTATGTTATATGCATTGAAAAACAAGAAGATATTTGTTATTGATGATAGAAAGCTTTACATATGGTTATGTAAACAAAAAGGGAAAAGATACACAGCGTTGTCTTGTTTGAATAACAACCATGATATAAACCCAACATTGAACTGAATACAAATTTGAGACATTAGGAAACAAATGGTTTTGAGAAAGATTTTATAAATGAGAAATAACATTGTATTTAGTCAACTGATGGAAAATCTCAGAAAAAAAAAAAACATTTAAAATATATAAAGGTTAAAATATAATTTTAAATGCCGGGAGTATTTACCATTTGCACAAGTTGACATTTATTATAAATGACTGTTTTCAGTTTCAGAACATGAAAATCAAATTACCCAAACCATTTTACGATGCATTTAAAGTGTAACTGTATCTAAATGGTTAATGTAACAATTTCAATAAAACCGGTTTGAAAAAATAAATATACTGATTCATTGTGAAAAAATAAATATACTGATTCTTTGTGGATCTTTGTTGAGACAGAAAACTTTTAAAGTAACATGAAGGATAATCTACAGGTTTATAACACTATACAGAGTCTTTAGAAAACATAGCATATTTGGTTACGACAAATGCATAAGGAACTTTGTAAAGGGGAGTAAGATATTTGTCAGTAAATATACATAATTAATTAATGTATATATTTATTGTATGCTAGGCAGTGAATTACTGAATTTTTACAAGTGAAATATCTGTGATAGAGTGAGGAAAAAAAACTATTCACCAGCCATCATTAGATATTATATATAAGAAATCCAATGTTTCATGATGTTTGCGTAATGTAAAGGTAATGATGGCCATCTGGAAAACTTAATGACTGCAGTTAAAATCCAACCAATGATAAACATGTTTCTTTTTTCTTTGTTTTGTATTTATCAGCTTATTTACCTTGCATGGGGAAGGAGCATTTTAAACTGCTGACATTGAGGGGATGCGTTAAGAAATATGCTACTTTAGTGTGTTATAAAAGTTGTTAGACAATATGCTTGATCATAACAAAAATATAATAGTTGCTCATAAAAAGACTGATTTTTTTACCCACTCTATGAAATATATCCATTATTCACTTGTTTCAAGCAAATACCCTCTATATATTTGTGAATGTACCCAAATAGGTGGATATGTATATAGTAAGGCCCCCAATGACATTGTTAGTACATGTATGTATAATATATACATTGTACCCTAAAGTTTGGCAATGAGCATGGACAAAAAGGACTTGACTATCAGGGGACAACTAAACTATCAGGGGACATTTATATATATATGATATATTTTGAAGTGAATTATCAGTGAGGTTTAATCTTGTTCTTCAACTTGATAACTAAAAAGGCAGCCACCAAATAAACATTAAATAATTATGTTTAAACCATCTGAAAAGCAAATGTCCCCGCATGATTGGTTTTATGCAAGTATGTTCCCCTATAGCAGCATTCATATATATATATATATATATATATATATATATATATATATATATATATATATATATATATATATATATATATATAATTGGGCTAAAAATATTTAATATTTTCCTTTCAGTTAAAAAAAAAGGCACGAATAATATCGGAAAACTAAATCACATAGCATGTCCAAAATTAGTCGGAGTTTCCTCTTACCCTTGCCACCCCATGTTTTAAATTTATGTTGGGGTACACCCAAAATCAACTTCTACAACAATTTAGGCCATATAATTCTCAACATATATATTGTGAGAACGATCGGAAAGATGTCTCATCAACTTGGACTTCATGCAGGTATGACAGACAGTATGTAATATCGTTTTAATTTTGTTTGTATGCTGTTATACCCTATCATCCTATAATACAGGTTGCGGTAAATTAAACGTACAATATTTTAAAATAGACGCCCAGCAATACCGTAAAATGGTATAACCTTGTGTCGCTATAGTCAGGGGAGTAGTCGTTTTGTAACAAATTGACATTTCACAGCGCCATCTGTTGTCATAATGAGCATTATTTTATGCAAACTTCCTTTATGCTAACTTGCGACATGCGTGATGCTACATTATGATCATCATTTTACATGATGCAGTTTGTCATAATGCATGGACGAAGAGAACATTTTGGAGTTACGGTGTTGCAAGGCGAAATCTGTAAAATGAAGAACAAAATCAACAGCTGGAACGATGTAATTTGCGATATAGCAAATTTATAAATAGAATATTAACACTTGTAATGACTGACCCAGATTTTGCCATACGACAAACTACATAATGAATTCAGCGTTTGGCAAATAAAAACAGCAAGATACCATGACGCAGAAGGAAAGTAGATCTAAACACTTGCAACTAGCCCTTTACCGTTTGCATCAATGAAAAATACAATATACATGGATGGAATTAGGAATGTAGCACTTGCAAGCAGCCATTTACAATAATGCAGAAGGAAAGTTGCACATGCAAGTTGCCACGTACAGTTTGCATCAATAAAGATAACAATATACATGGACAGAATTATGAAAGTAGCACTTGCAAACAGCAATTTACAATAACGCATCAGGAAGATTACAAAATACATGCATAGAATTTTGGCGGTAATCCCCCTCCATACTTATCACAGCTTTTTCCGATGGAGCGGAGACGCATGGAATCCTGATCAAATGGGAGATAAATATATTCCGAAGATCATAGTTTGGGATGAAATATGTTCTGTATCGCTGGAAAATTTTAACAAATTCGTTGGTTGGTTGTTGACGAAAAACACTGCTGTAATAATGAGTGGCGATCATGGTCAACCACCACCCTTTAATTGACCGTCTTCACAAGAATGGCTAAAGAGATCCGTTGACTATTACGAAGAAATAGTTGACGATCACAGCGCACTTGATTCAACATTGAGAGAGTTAAACAAATTAATCAGATTACAACCGAATAAAATTCAATGTGAAGTAATGCCTAATATAATTTCAGAAACTTCTTTAAACGACTTTTGGGATATTTAGCCCACGGAGTTCCTGGAAATTTTGACATTAATGTTGCAATGTCACCACCGGTTTTTTAGGGTAAAAAGGAACAAAAATTTTTGCCACATACGGAACATTTTCCACTGTACGCTATTCTTTTATTTTTTGTTGTAACCGTGGATAAATCAGTAGTTGGAATTTCAACTTTACAACGTAAACAATATAAATCCATGGTATAATATTATTAATGGATGTAATTGATTTTTCAGAGACACGAAAACGTGAACAGGTAAAACATCATCCAGCGTTACGAAATTCGACCAGAATGATACTAAATGGAATTTCTGGATCCGGTAAAACACAACTATTACTTAATTTGATAATGAGATGGTTGAAATGGAATAAATTGTATTTAGTTGTACCATCTGTAGATGATCAGAGATGCTACGAAGTACTTAAGGAATTTAATGAAAACGCACGATTGCTGAGCGGTAATGATATTATTGATTTTATAACCGATATTGATGAAGCATCATCTGTCGATGATCTCGATGGATTAGTTAATAATTTAGTTGTGTATGATGACGTAATGCTAGATAAACAATCAAATCCGGCAAGAATATTTTCTCGAGGAAGGCATAAAAATACTGATGTTATTTATGTAACTCAGCGGTATACACAAATTCCGAAAGTAATCAGAGATAATTGTAATATTTTAGCTGTATTTAATGGAATTGATACACACGCGCTAAGAAATATTCATCAGACCTGGTGCAGCGGGGATATAGACATAAATAAATTCAAAAATTTCTTTTCACGTGCGCAAGCAGCACCGTATGGTTTTATAACAATAAATCTGCATGATCCCAGGACAAGATATCGTGTAGGTATCGATCAAATATTTGGCTAATTTGTAGCAGCAGATTGACAAAATAACGATATCCTCTAACTAAATTAAATAGATACTATTTGATATATGAAAAATTGTACATGGCTGCGTCAAGGAAGCTCAGATAAATGTAATAAAAAATGTCTTGGAGAATACTGCAAGAAACATAAATATATTTTATCAAAAAATCTACTTGCTTGTCCTCGACATTATGTTGGATGCAATGTTGGCGTTCGAGGACAATATCGGATTTTGTAATGAATGTGGTGGAGATAAATACAGAACTTTGATGGCGTATTACCGTCGTAGGATCGAAGAAGTGGTATTGATACCTATAAAAGAAACCCCTCCAACTAAAGAAGAATATTACTCAAAGTTCAAAAAAATCTCAGATTGATCGTTTGTCTAAATTATTCAATTTGTTTGATTTATATACAAGATTTTTTTAATCCTCATATTGAAATTTAACACATGGAGAGAGCAGCAGAGAGGGTCGACTACAACATTTGTTTGGGTCAATCTAGGTGTAGTTATTGAACTGACTTCTATGTTAATCACCATTAGTCGATTTGGTAATCAAAAATGGTGACGTTTCGATTTAGTCTGTTCACCCTCTCTGTTGCTATTTGGTTACAATCATGGCAATTGTAAACATCTTATACCCAATGGTATCCCAATGAGCTACAATCCTGACGCGTTTATATACCATCATACCCAAACCCGTGCCTGTTGGGTACCATCCCAGTGCTTAAACATACATCAAATCTAAAGATGTATCGTTGGTTATAATCCCAACGCTCGTAAATATGCCACGCCCAATGGTGTGTCAGCAGAAGAGAAAAAAATACACAAATATATGTTATATAGCTCTCTGCTATTCTTGTAAAGCGAAATTATTTAAATTACGGTATAATTACGTTCTAAATTCAGTAAGACGTAGCTTCCACGCAGTTCTCGAGACTTCTATATGTTTGACTCGTGTCGTTCCTAAAGTGTAACCCATTTGTAGATAGAAACAATCCGTATAAAATTAGCAAAAGAAATGCAAGATACTGGTTTAAAGCCCAAACAATTACCAAAGCAAGTAGCCGACTTTGTGGAAAGTTTATCCAAATTAGTATCAGCTTCGTTCATGGGTCTAACTTCCAGCAGCAATTGACAGATTATGCAAGACACCTGGTTGGTTACCTATTAATGACAATGTGTTGTACAGCGGAATAGTCTTTCACACCTTGTTTTGGCACGAATATATTTGACTGACTTTAACCGAAGTGAATAATTACCAATTAGCAATTGTCTACTAGTCGGTCAGTCTGACTGTGTGTGTGATTAGGATTTTTAACCAAACTTTAACAATTTTTCAGTCTTATCGCTACGTTGTCTGCAGGGTGACAGTTTATAGTGAGGTCCAGTACTGGGGGATAATGCCGCAGACATGTAACTGATGTCCCACCCAGTCACATTATCGTGACACCAGGCCGCCCAGTCCTAAGTTCAACAACAAAAAAATTATTTGAAGTATAACATCTAAAGTGGGTGCACAAAATGATGGAAAACGTCAAGATTCAAAGTTAGGGCCATATTCAATGTTGACGTATTGCAATTGTCTCCCTTACGGAGATCATTATATTGTAATTGTCTCCCTTAAAGAGATCGTTATATTCGTGATTTGGGCTAGAGGGCATTAGGTACAATCTGGGTTGCGCTAACAACACTCAATAATAGAAGTTGACAATTTCATTGCATTGATCAGTGTCTCAATAAGGAAATCAAAGAAGATGCGTATGCACGTGAGAATAGTTCAACTTCTTTCGACATTTGAAGTAACAATATTTTACCAGCTCAATTTATAATGCTTTCGGAATAACCACCGAATGGCGCATGGTGAAAATGAAGTCTCATGACCAGAAAAAACTGATTCTAGGTTTGGTTTTTTTTGTTGTTTTTTTTAAAAAAGATGGCGTGCTTAGCACAGTAAAACACAAATATTGCAGTAATTTCATCTAAAAATACATTTTAAAAACTCTTAACCCGACTTCTATATTTGATATTTCGTATGAACGTGAAACAACACATTACATCAAAGATGTAGTCAATACTTCAAAATGTAGCTTCATGACAATGGTTAACTCGAAGACTCGTGTTTTCGTTACATCATTCTTAGAATATGTCATTGATTCGACGCGTTCAAATTACTTGCAACATGCTGACCCAGATGCAACCACATTTCTTCCACTTTCATGAAATTTACGGAAAAACATGAAATTAGATACGTAATGACTTCTACATTGACGATGTTAAGATTTTAACGTATCAGAAATATAGCGTTCGACCGATGACGGTCGAATGCGAATGCGAAAAAGCTCAAATCATTCATCGAAATCGAAATTGTTGTTACCGTCTCAATCGACTGCAAAATTCGCCCAGTTTAGATACTGGATATCTCAAAACAGGTGTTTACAAAGTGGGACAGATGCGATATATCTCAAACCAAGTAGTTACAAAATGTATAAAATCTGGTTATAGAGAATCAGGTAGCCACTAGCATTAACGTCTTTGCATTGATCAAGAAAAGGTTGAAGTCCAAAAAACTTAGTTGGCAGTAATGCTTATTACCTTCCAGACCTCACTCTTTCTAGGTACGGCACAACAGTGGGCTGGATTGTTGTTCTAGTTGGATTAAAGTGCTTTGCGCTCAATAGGAGCATGTAGCAGTATGTGAGCTCGCCGCTGTACCATTTTATTATTATTTGTATGCTCATTGTAAATCTTACCTGTGTATAGTGACCAATAGCTTTTCCCCCCGCTCCAACCTTGGAGCCATATGTGTAAAAAGCTTTCTCGTCTGCCCATAGCTTGATGGCCTGACTCCAGGTCATCTTATAACTACTCCATGCGAGGTTTTGGCCAACTGAAAATCGTCCTGAAAGTTAAGAGTGGGATGCTATATCCATGTCATATACCACTCCCGATAATGAAAAAAAGTCAAGTCATTTCTTTTTAAAATACTCCTTTCTAACTTAATTATTTTCTCCCATTATTTTATTTCAATATTGTTGTTATAGTATGTATTTCTGTGTATAAGATTTACATATGGCTTCAATTCTTGATGAAAATTGCTACTTATAACGGTCATTGTATTCACACACTAAAGAAAATAACTAAATATAGTACGAGGAAAGAATATAATATGGTTTATTAACCTAAAGAATAACATGGTCATAGGATACAAGAAAATTCGTTATAGTCAATTGGTTATTTTTTCTCAGTTAAAAGCAACTGTTTTTCCCTCGTTTGTTTCATTCATTTTTAAGGTGTTGCAAACAATAATACTGTTTTAATCTGTAGTATTTTGAATCAGCATTATAGCGGACTGTCGAGAAGTCATTGATAGTCCTGTTGAACCTAGATAAATTTTATATAATTTTCATTCATAATGAACAAATAAATAAACACAAGTTAACAACTCTCTCCCCCACCACAAAAAAAATGTTAAATTTGTCGCAAAATAGCACACACAATCTGATTGTCATAAAAATGAAACATCTTAAATGCGTATAACACAAAATATGAACAACCATATTCTGGACAATTATTGAGTTTCTTTCAAGAAATACCATAATTGTATCTGTTGTAACCCTGATCATGATCCATTTGACAGTTCTCTGCCCAGCGCTGTGCTATGAATGCCACATCATCGTCCCAACTCTGATAATAATAATAATAATAATAATAATAATAATAATAATAATAATAATAATAATAATAATATCAATAATAATAATAATAATAATAATGATGATGATGATGATACATACGGAAATATGATATAACACATAGTATTGTTTTAGACATAAAATTTGCACGATATACAAGTCTTCTGTTCCTAATAAATAAAGAGATTAGCACAAATATTTATTTTCTTCGTTTTAAATCTCACTGTTTCACTATAAATTTATCCCCTTCCCGTAATTACAGCATATACTGTACTCTCAAACACTCGAGTCCAACAAGAAGCAACTTGGCTATGATCTGTCATTGCACAAGGGTTTAGCATGATTTTTCCTTCTCACTACTTGACTGCTACGGCGGCCTAGTGGCCAGAGCGTCCGCCTCGAATACGGTAGTTCGCGGGTTCGAAACCCGCCCGAGTCATACCAACCAGTACTAGCAGCTGTCTCGCTTGGCGCTCAGCATTAAGAGGTTACTGCTGAGAAGGTCGGCCTGGTGTCAGGATAATGTGACTGGGTGGGACATCAGGCTACATGTCTGGCCTATTTCCCAGTGCTAAACATCATTATAAACTGTCACCCTGCATACATCGTAGCGATACGACTGTAAAATTGTTAAAGCTACGTTAAACATCTCTCTCTCTCTCTCTCTCTCTCTCTCTCTCTCTCTCTCTCTCTCTCTCTCTCTCTCTCTCTGTTACTGCTTTTTCTGGCTTATGTTAAGAAACTTGATAGATAACCATCTGTCATACGCGATTTGTAAAAAAAATTACTGAACTTTTTTCCAGATTTTAGAATAATAGTATTGGTAGTAGCAGTAGTGGCATCTCCGTCATAATACAGACGACCTTTTAGCGTATGTATTTATATATTTTTACTTTCGACTCAAATTCAAACATTGTAGTGTTTCTTTTCTTTCATAGCAATAATGTTAGACCTTTCGTTAACTCCATATGACTGGCTTCTCTCACTATGTACAAATAGTATGATTATTATCCTATGAGTCAGATATAAAGATAAACCAATAGATATACAGACATTAAATGCTAGGTTAGAGAATTATAATTATTTTCAAGAAGGAATTGAACCTGCGATGATAGTAAAGGTACATATTGCCCAGTCTCATGCAAAAGTTGACTCTGCCAATACTGTATCCCAACTGAAGGACAAAACTTTATCAAAACGGAAGGGCTTGAGCTTGACCTGCACGGGAAACAACTCTCTGGACAACGGACATCAGTCACTAAGCTGAACGTATTTCTATTTCGAAATACTAGGCATATAAATGAAGTTATAATTACAAATTGACACATATTTACTTACACACACACACACACACACACACACACACACACACACACACACACACACACATATATATTATAGGATTAAATGATCATGGTTGGGCATTTATTGATGTGTAAATTTTACCTAGACACTCACAAAGTAAATAAAGTCCGAAGGACTTTATGTTAACTTTGTGAATGATTAGGTAAAATTTACACATCAATAAATACCCAACCATGATCATTTAATCCTTATAATTCCAATTTCATAATTTCTATCGTCAAATTAACTTATTCCATCAATAATGCATTCGAATTTACGTAGCGCGTAGTTACCTTTCATTCGGCGTTTCACACCGCCCCGTAATACATAACCTGTACAGAATCACACGAAGAAATTGACTACAGCCACAGTTACGTTTATTCATAAACTTCATCTTTTACATCATAGGCAATGGTTACCGTGGTTTTTAACATCTTTTGTTTACTGACAACATTCTTGTTCAATTTTAGTCAGTCCCATCTGTTACGTCAGATGACCATGACCTTACATAATAACAACTAATACCGACTCAACAAGTGTGCTAAATTAAATTTCAATCAAACCTGAAATCATTATGGATTTTTTCAGTGAATACTTCCAATTTTTGTGGAAATATGAACAAGATGATGCTATCCCTTACTATATAAAGGTAACAATGAAATAAATTCTATAAAAGCGTAACATTTTATGTCATTCTCAGCAGCAATAATACTTAACAAGACCCACTCGGTGATCTAGTGAGAAATGAAATGTGACTACTGTCACAGTTACTTTTATTCAGAAACTTCATACTTTACAAAATAACATAAACGTGTCTGCAATGTTTATTTATATTTCAAAAACCGAAAGTAGTCCCAGAATTTATCGAAGTGTAAACAATTCCTGATCAACATCACGTGACCGTTTACATCCAATCATATTACAGGAAATTCGTTTAATTCATAAAAATTGGAATTATATATATATATATATATATATATATATATAGAGAGAGAGAGAGAGAGAGAGAGAGAGAGAGAGAGAGAGAGAGAGAGAGAGAGAGAGAGAGTCGTTTTCCTTCTCAAAATATTCTTTTTTTTACCATCTTAAGCATGTTAATTGCCGATACTTCTCTTCTCACTTTGTTATGCTGATCAACGATAACGTCGGCTTCGTTTCCTTGTAAACCTGTAAGTAAATGCGATGTTGAATGGATATTTTATATTCAACACACTAAAATATGGTCGTAGACTGTGCTTGTCCCAACAAAAAGAAGAGGAAGGTTTAGATGGTGGTGGTTACTAATATTACGACGACAGGGACGACGAATGAAATGACGACGATGATGTTCATCCAGAATGCCTTGACAATTATAGATCTCATGAAATTCGTGAAATCAACGAGGATAATCGTGACATGATTAAACTAATGATGACGATAACTATCTCTGAAGTTCAAATGATGCTGACGATGGTTATGTTTTTGGCAAGGGTGATGGTGGAAATGGTACTGAAGTACCACCAGCATGGATGGGTCTTAAAGCACCAATGTCTCTTAAAGCACCAGTGTCTCAACATTATATGACTTTTTACGCTTTTTTGAACACTAGTATTTTAAAGTTATATGTACATTTTGAAAACTAAGTGAAACATTCACTTTCTCAGTGAAAATACTTTACGTTTTAAAACGATACTGGGGTAAGAATGTGATAGTATTTTGATTACCTGGGCGGAGGTAAATTAGGAGACAGGTTGAATTCTAAAATAGTGATATGATCAGAAATTAATGAAAAGATGGCTCAAAAACGGCGATTTTATATACATGTTGATTAAATTAATCCAAGGTTTTAATGTGTTCAGTGCACAAAGAACATTAGTTTTGATGTGTTTAAATCAAATTCGATCTATATATCAAGAACCTTTGTATTTATATGTTTAAGACTATATCGATATATGCATAAAATACTCGTTTCATGTGTTTACATCGATATCGATATGCATCAAAAATATTTGTTGTATGTGTTTAAATCGATATATATATATATATATATATATATATATATATATATATATATATATATATATATATATATATATATATATAACCATAAAAATACAAATTTTATGTGTTTAAATCGATATCGATACATGCATTCAAAATACTAGTTTTATTTGTTTAAATCGATATGTATAATTGTATCAAAAAGTATTAGTTTTATGTGTTTAAATCTCAGTTAATCGATACATCAAACACATTAGTCTGATTGTGTTTATAAATTAATATAAATCAATGTATGCCTCAACAACATTTGTTGACAGCATATTTTTGTTCAGAACATTTTGCTTTGCTATAATTCACTTACATTACTGTTTTACATATAGTTTAAAAAAAAACGTTGGCAGAAAGATTGCGATAAAAGAATAAAAAGACGCAAATTCCAACCTGATTCCTTGACTTTACTAGATCTATCCAGACAGGCAGTATGATCAGGAATGATCTGAAATTTAGCATGACAGGGTCTCTGGAAACAAGAAAAGCAAATGTAAAACAGCCTATTATGACAATACGAATGTTACTTGCTTGTACACACACACACACACACACACACACACACACACACACACACACACACACACCTCTTCCCTTGCGGTCATCATAAAGCCAGGAAAAAAAAATTTACATGTAAGGCCTAGTTTAATATGTTTTCCACTTTTGTTGCATTCTGCATGGAGCAATTATATCTAATGAAAAAAAAAAATGCAACAAGAATTTGATCATTACCATGGAAACGATATTGTCTACTTACACTTCTTTTCACCCGATTGTGCTCATTTCCTGTGATTTCAACTGGCTGATTTAATGATGGACTTGTAGTAAATATTCCTGTGGCACATAAAATAAAACGTTAGTTGATGGTATCAATACTGGGTCATGGATTCTTTTATGGTTTTAGTACTATTCTCTTGAAAACTGTCTCGTACACGACATATATATATATATATATATATATATATATATATATATATATATATATATATATATATATATATATATATATATATATATATATATATATATATATATATATATATATATATCCTTTGAAAGACAGAGATCTAATGTTGCTGCCATACGTTCATGTGTATTCCACGTAACCTCGTGTGATTTTATTTTGGCCTTGATTTATATCTATCAGCATTTTATTTATAATTACATATCACAAGAGTTAGCAGGTGCAATATGCATGCATGTTTTATATGCGATGTTTTTCATTCGATATGATCCTGACGTGTCACGACGATACCTACTTTCATACAAGATAGTCTTGTATTACTGTTTTCTTTTCAATAGTATGTCATTTGGTTGGCCGATAAAACTGGCTATTGTGGTTATAAAATGACACCAGAACATCAACCCTAAGCTGACAGATCTTCACGTGTGACAGTGCAAATCTCATTTTAATCCGATTATCACCTTTGCTCAACGGTAAAGATGTGAACAGGAATTGCGACCATCCTGTAAACCATCTTGCTTCAGTACATAGTATACGGTTAACATGGTGACCCTGTGTTCGCCATACTACTTCTGTTGCACTGGTTATAAACCTCGGGTAAACTTTGGTCTGAACAATAATGTTACAGGACCACAACAAATGTCATTTAAACTGCTCATCACATACATATATATATATATATATATATATATATATATATATATATATATATATATATATATATATATATATATATATATATATATATATATATATATATATATATATATATATATATAAACATGACACTAATCCGAATACGGCCAAAACGAAGCCTTGTATATAAAGAATGGGTTTGAGTTTGAAATTCTATTTTCAGACAATCTAAACTTTAATTATAGAAGTAAACTTATTTGGGGCTGATAGTGCAAAGAAAGTTCCACTCAAGCTACCAAGCAATCAAAAATAAGATTCGTTTAATAGACAGTTTGCGGTATTGTAAGCTGTTATGTCACTTTTGTTATATATGTATATGTATGTATGTATATATATATATATATATATATATATATATATATATATATATATATATATATATATATATATATATATATATATATATATATATATATATATATATATATATATATATATCCATTAGTATCGATATCATTCATTAGACATTATCAGAACCTTAGAGATAAATGTTTACAAATTCCGAGACCATCAAATGATTAATTTTCTTTGCTCTTGTAATAGCAGCAAGTTTAGTACTGGACCTACTATTTAATTTTAAAAGATTAATAAAGAAAAAGACAGTACTGAAGTTTAGACAAAATGAGGAGGAAGAGGAGGACTATGAGATCAATGGCACAGTTGTGTTGTAAATGTCCAGTGATAGCAATACTGACGGTATTGAGTACTAATGTCAATTAACTAACTCATCTAAAATCTTTAAGCAAGTAATAAAACGTCAACAAAATAATAAGTAACAGATGTTGCCATACTCACCTGTCACGAAAAGTAACAAACCCAAAAAGGACGGCAAAACATTAGTCATGGTTCTAACTCAACGTCCTGCACTTTTCGTCCTTCACACATTATCCAAAAGATTTAAAATTTAAAACACCTTGCACAATACTTGAATGGAATACTTATTTCGTGGGACCCTTCAATATTTAATCTAGGTCGCCTTCTACTCCAAGGTATAATACTATCGTCCAACACAAATTCGATTACTGTACTGCATTGTCGTGTTTTCTGTAATGAACAATGCGTCTTTTGCGTGTGAATATGAGCTATCGTTCCGATTTCTAAAGAGTATTCGTACAAACAAAGCAGGATATATAATAAAGGGTTGTCACAAGTCTAACATTTGTCAAATCAACACACACACTTCCTTATTGAACCGTATCTACTAACATCTTTCTGACTAAGTTCATATACACCAATACAACCCGATAAATTGAATTTGTCCTATTTCATTTATTAGTAGTCCTTGATAAAATGATGCAGTGACATTTGATGAAATATTGAACTCCTCGGCATGACACGTTCCTATAAAATTATTGGTATCTCCTGACGTCACATATCTATTAACTTCCTTCTGACTAATGTTAGGTATATTTGATTTAGGTCATTTATTTTTGTTTTAATTGCTTGTTTGTCAGATTCAAATTTGACATTTTAAGTTTAAGATTCATTCATTGGGAGATATTTTTTTTAAAAAAAGTGGGATGACCTGTACTCTACAAATAAACACCAGATGTTGACCTCATTTCTGACCTTGCTTCAGAGTTTGTAAACAAGCTTTTAAAATGATTGGCTGATTCCAAGGACATTATGGAACTTTGTTGTAAATAACTTTCTATTTTTAGTTCTTGAGAATAAAAATAACTGATTCTCATCTGGGTCATACGGTGTGTACGAGATTTTTTGAACGTAAATTTGTTCTCAAGATTTTAGAAGATCATGTGACCCCTTCCTTGTTTATGTAAAAACAGGTATATAAATTATGTTTTGGAGCGAACTATTTAGTAGAAGCTGGGCTGTTAGAATACTAAGTTATGTTGTTTTGAGTTATTTTAAATTACCTTGTACTGGAAATTATTTCAATTCGTTTGGACCAAGAGGATTTATTTTGTTATTTATCTGGAAAATATTTGTGCTCATTGAATTTGATAAGACCAGAACTGACTTCATCACGTGACATCGTCTTCCATCTTGGATGCTTCACTAAGATTCGAACTGGGAATTATTAGGCCATTTTATTACCATGACTTTTGCAATTTCACAAGTGGATTATATTTTGAATTCTTTTTGGATTAAATTTGTAATTGATTCTTAAAACCGTAAGTTTATTTTTCTTTACTGGAAAATATTTGTGCTCAATAAATTGTTTATTAAGTTTTTACAAGCTTGTTATTTTCACTCTTTCTATGTTACTGTTTATTCCAGCCTAAGTACGTAACACTAAATACATATACACCAATACAACCCGATAAATTGAATTTGTTATATTTCATTTATTAGTAGTCCTTGATAAAATGATGCAGTGACATTTGATGAAATATTGAACTCCTCGGCATGACACGTTCCTATAAAATTATTGGTATCTCAAGACGTCACATATTGAAGTATCCCCGAGGTTATTAGTGAAAGTTAATTAGACAGATGCTTTTTTAAATCTGAATTGAAAATACAATGTCTTCTGCAGCTGTCATCATTCCAGCAGTAAGTGTGCTCATCATTTGATCCAGTGTTTAAGAAATTTAAAACAGCAAATATCAGCCCACCGATACTATTATAGTTCTTTTTTACTATGCTGTTTATGACGCACTGTGTATTATTTTCCGTAATGTAGTGCATAATGAGGAAGTGAGGGAACGCGTGCTCCTCAAATGCGCTGGATAATGGCGTAAGCAAAAAGTAACGGAAAACGCAAATAAAAAGTAAAGGACTACTCTTTCCACGTGTTCTCTTTACAATACACCCCTGACGACGCTGTTTTAAGGCTCTCAGAATAAAAACTGTCAACACAGGTGTCGACAAATATACACTACCACAACACTTCAATACTTCAAAGGTACAGAACAAGCTGGTAAACTTGAAGGGGAAGTACTTCCTTTATTACATTATTTCAAACTTGTGACCTATGTGTTTAGGATTTAGTAAAGCATGTATTTGTTAAATAAGTTTTGAAGATTATTGTATTCTACACTACTATCTTACATGTTTTGTTGTTATTATTGTAGTTATTTTGGGGGTTTAGCTCTATTTCTCAGCGAAGGATCGTCTATATCAGTATAGCTGATGGAGGAAGAAGTCAGAAAAACACCCGAGAGCTACCGGCAGCTTTCTTACATAACCACATAGTTCGAACTCGAACTCGAACCCACACTGACTGAAATTAAATGGCAGTCATAGGTAAAGACGAGCACTTTAAACCACTCTATCAACCTCATTCTGCTTAAATCAGCTCTCAATTATCCTGCGTGATGGACAGCTAAGATCTGTTCAAATTGGGTCACTGCCCTACATGTAGTGTTTGCTTTAAAGAAAACAAGAGACCGCATTTAACCTAGCGCGCCTGTGAATTAGATAAGTAAAACGTTTGAACATTATGATTAATCACAGAAAGACTAGGGGACTGGGGAGGAAAAGGCGAGGTAGGTTGTGCATGAAGAAAAGGTCACCAATGAGTAGACTTTTCATTCTCTCTGGGGCAAAAATGAAAATATCACAAATGTGAAATGCGAAGACTAATGTAATAATGTAAATGCACGTACTCGTTCTTGGTACTCCTAAGATCCGGAAACTGATAACCAACCACTGATGAGCTCGTCGTGAGTTGTATCCCATTTTCAGCCATAACTTTAATTTAACGTATTAAATAAACTACAGATGTATGAAATTTAAATTCATGAAACTGAATTTTTTCGACGCTCATATAGTTGGCTGTGTTAGATTTCTTACGATGCACGAACTTACTAAATATCATATGTGTATGTCGGAGAGGATAGATAAAACACGCAAACAGGCTTAAGCTGGAAAGTACATCACTATTATAAAAAGAGCAACTAATTAGGTCTCACTAGATAGTTTCGTATTTTGACACCTCCCAAATATTTAAGGTAGAAGGCATGAGCCTAATTATCACAATCCTAGCATTTGTAAAT
This sequence comes from Unio delphinus, assembly GCA_029339505.1. Classification (NCBI taxonomy): domain Eukaryota; kingdom Metazoa; phylum Mollusca; class Bivalvia; order Unionida; family Unionidae; genus Unio; species Unio delphinus. The sequence continues at coordinate 3,256,029 of JAQISU010000008.1, read as the reverse complement.
TCGCCCGTAAGCCAAATATGTAATGTGGTTTAGATTTACTTTGAGTTAGGCCTGGAAATGGGTTGACTTGTTGGTGACTGCCTATCACATTCTAAATGTGATTCTAGCATTGGAGATCAAACGCCTAACTTGGGCCTCAAATGAGCAGCCGACTTGGCTTGGGTATTTACATGTGTCTGCTACAGAGGTAAATATCTAAAAATCTGGATGGTTGAGGGGTGATGAAAAGTATGCTAATTTGTTACACTACTAGTGAACCTTATTCATGTATAAGGCACATGCTGGTTCTTTTAGCTGTCTTGTCACAGACAAATATTCACAATAGCTCTTTCCTGTAAATAAAAAATGAATGTAAAAAATAAGGGTTGGGGGCAGTGTTGGTTCAGTATAAAAGCCACTAGTTGAATAAGTAATTAACTTTAATACCTCAGTCAGAATCTTACAAGCATCCTTTCAACAACAAAAATCATTAGTTAGTTTTTATTTATATCTTTAATGTAATATTATGATCATTTTTCTGCAATAGGTCATTGTAGGACAAAAATTTGCAAGAAGAACTTTCTAGTGAGACCTTACTAAAAAGGAACCCTGCTGATAATTTAACGAGAAAAAAAATACTTATCCTTTTACAGTGATTGTGGTATTGACTATTACTAGCTAACTCATTTAAAATCTTCAAGAAATTAATAAAACTTGATTCAAATTAATAAGTAGCATATATATGTCCATACTCACCTGTTACGAAAAGTAACATCCCAAGCACTGACGGTATAAAATTAGTCATTATCATTGTCATTCCAGCATTAATAACTCAACGTCCTGAACTTTCGTCCTTCACACATTATCCAAAAGATTTAAAAGTAAAAATACCTTGCACAAGACATGAATGGAATACTTATTTCGTGGGACCCTTTTCTATTTAATCTAGGTCGCCTTCTACTCCAATGTACAATACTACCGTCCAACACAACATCCTATTAGTGTAATGTAATGTCATGTTTTCCGTAATGAACAATGCGTCTTTTGCGTGTGGATAAGAGCTGCTTCAGTCGTTCCGATTTATCAAGACTATTTGTACAAAACAACAGGATATATGAAATAGGGTTGTCCAACGAATCAATCATTGGTCAAAATGGGGTTGTCAAAAGTACATATCAATCGTCAGATGAAACTGAATAAGCGTGTCAACACATACGCTTCCTCACTGAACCGTATCTACTGACATACTTCTGACCAAGTACATGTACATCAAAGCTCCCCGATAACTTGATTTTGATATATTTCATGCATTAGTATTCCTTGCAAACTGGCTGTAGTGATATTCCGCAACGCGTCATGTTCCTATAAATGAATTGGTATCTCCTGTCGTCACATCTTGAAATATCCCCGAGATTATTAGTAACAACTAGCAGGATAGAAGCTTGTCTGAATTGAAAGTATAAGGTCTTCTGCAGCTGTCATATTTTATCATTCCAGCATTAAGTGTGCTCGACCTCTGATCCGGTGTTTAAGAAATTAGAACAGCAAATATCAGCCAACCATTCTAATTTTACTATGCTGTTTATGACACACTGTGTATTATTCTCCGTAATGCAGTGCTAAATAAGGAAGTGAGGGAACGTGTTCTTCTCAAATGCGGTGGATAATGGCGTACGCAAAAAGTAACTTAAAACACAAATAAAAAATAATAAAACGCTCTTTCCACGTGTTCTCATAACACTACACCCCTGATGACGCTGTTTTAAGGCGAATAAAAACTGTCAACACATGTGTCGACAAAATACACTTTCACAACACTCCAATACTTCAAATGTAAGCTTGAAAGAGTGAAGGGGAAGTACTTCCTTTACTAAATTAATTGAAACTTGTCACTGAGATGTTTAGGATATAGTAAACCATGTATTTTTCAGATACGTTTTGAAGAACATGTTGTTATTGTTGTTAGTTTGGGGGTTTAACGACATATCTCAGTGCAAGCTCTCCTTTATATGGTAGGCATTATAGTTGATGCAAGAAGAAGTCAGAAAAACACCCGAGAGCTACTAGCAGTTTTATGGCATATGGGTCAGTCATGATTAAAATTGTTAAGCTTGTTAAAGAAAGTTTATTATTATTATTATTATTATTATTATTATTATTATTATTATTATTATTATTATTCGGCGCGCATATAGTTGGCTGAATTCGATTTCTTGCGATTTATGAACTTACCAAATATCATAAGTGTATATCGGAGAGGATAGATAAAACGCGCAGGCTTCATCTGGAAAGTACATCAATATCATGAAAGAGCAATTAATTACTAGAAAGGGACCCTACTAATATTTCTTTTAAAGCCTAGTTATATTTTTGCCCCATCTTGTCTTACTCTATAAAACAAAAGTTAATAAAATGTACAAGTTTAGTTAAGTATGCATTTCAACGTTTGCAACATTAATTGTATACTTTAATTTTCTAATTATGTTTTTTTTTTGGGAGGGGGTATACCTAGTTTATTTAATTACATTTCGAAGGAATAATATATCAGATTTTTTTGCTAGGCCGTGAATTACTGGATTCTTCAAGTAATATGTAAATGATAATTCACTGTGGTGAATTAGGTCCAATAATTTCGCTGTCGCGTCGATAACAAGATAAACATGAGCATTGAAAAATGATCTTAGATGCTTACGTGGTCCTGTCGCAAAGAAAACTGCTTCAACAAAGCGTGAATAATTTCATTTTCTTTATGTGCTATTTAACTTTGAATTGGGAAGAATTTGAAATTTTTACATTTTCTGTGTGAATAATCACAGAATAGAGCAGAACATATACCGTAAACCGCAGAGTTCACGCAGATTCAGTATTATTACAACACGTTATACATCCTGCTATCCGATACTTTTGAGCTTAAAAGCAAAATAAAATTTGCTTGCTATGAGTGAATAATGGATATATTTCATATCGAAGGTTAATTTAGCCACTCAATTAAATATATCCTTTATTCACACGTTGCAAGCAAATATCATCTTATAAATTGCACTATAATACCGTGAGAGAATGATATTTATTTTTAAGAGATGAAAGGTAGCGTGTGAGTTTTTAAAAGATTTTGTTAAAAAGGTTTTTACCATATCCGGACATTACAGCATGACTGCTAAATAGGTTTTCACAACAGAGTTGAATATCACTGTGCTTGAATAGAGCTTTCCCTTGTTTGCTTCTTTGCTTCCTTGCTGGTTTACTTTTTGTAACTGCAAATATAAAACTTTATTTAAGTGTTAAGAAAAAACTATTCAATACAGGATTTCATGCGATGTAACAAAGTATCTTTGTCAACATGTTTTTCATTGCACTGGCTTTACTAGCTTCACCCAAAGAAAACTTTACTTTGTCCAAAACAAATGCAATCTGGCGAAATTCATTGGGCATAGGTCGAGTGTTCGTGGTGCCGAATTGGCGGTCATTGACCAAAATTTCGACTTTAATGGCTTTCTGTGCGGCAACATCCGTTCGTTTCAGAGCCTCAAATACTCCGTCTTCTTGTTCATTCAATGTTTCTTCAAGATTTTTGGCGACAGCACTCAGATCTGAAAGAGTTACAGTTTAAGCATGTCCAAACATAAATCATAGACATACATGATATGAACACGTGTGCTCACCTGCCCCAAAATAGTAACTTCACCATGTCAATCAGACTTTACACTTCATCTCCATACATGTGACCAGCAGCAAGTAGGTATACAGGCCGACGAGGATATTGTCAGGTGTAAAGTTTAATCGAGTTCATGGTAAGAAGGAACTTACCTTTTCATCTTCCAATATTCTTACATTAATAAAGGAGTGTGTTGTTGAGACAGTAAATACAGTATCTCACAGGGTATATCTCAACATGCTCAAGAGCGAAAGTTTATCCCTGAAGGCAAACGTTGTGCAATTTGTATTTTTCGGAACCAGTACCTTCAGGTTTGGTCTTGGAGCAAACATAGATGAGATCCTTGAAAGTAATCTAACTGTTAAAGAATATACAGTGTAGTTAACTCGAACTTTCATAATTCAAAATTTACTAATAGGATTTAGCTGAATGTTGGAAGTCAGCCTATTTGTTTGTAAATATGCATTCAAACAAAGTTTGTTTTAATTTTTTCGTTATTTAATAAAGATCGATGTATGTAAATGAGGTTAGGTAAATAGTAAACAAAACAGTTTACTTGTAATTGTAAAACAAATAATTAATTTTAATAAGTTTTAAGAGACTCGTCACACTTAGAGCAGTTTAATTTCTTCTCAAGCAAAGAGAATACATTCATCGCATAACTGATGCTGTTTCCCATTAACTGGTAAGTTGACTCAAAAGTCAAAGTCTGTTTCTGATCTATGATGAATTGTACCACACATAGGGGCAAGGTGAATGGGGATGATCTAAAAGGTAATAGCTGCCCACTACATGTCCCTCCCTATTCCGAAAATAATTATGTGGGCGACCCGATTCCTGTCTTCGAAAATATTCATCTGACACAATTACAATATAATTGAGAATTTCTTAATTCTTTCATACCTCAGTAATTTCAGATTGTCAGCGCAAACTGTTTTAATTCCGAAAAATAAATTCATCTACGGCGAGTGCAATGTTAAAGAATGATATTTTTAGAAGATGGAACAGCCTAATATGCATGTAATGTGCATGGTTTCGACGCGGATGCCGGCGCCGTTATAAAATAAAAGCCAATACATTTAAGCTATATACAACGTGCACGCAAACTGTTTATCTTTACCTATGAAAAATAAAATGAATTCGTGGAGACTTTATTACCTGAGGACTCACGCTCCATAAATAGTTTTTTGGAATCTAGTGGTGTGTGTTAAAAATGTATCTTAACATCTGAAACCCACAAATGTTCAAGCCTATTTCATTGATAGGAACACACTGAATTGTCGTCCAATTTCCCAACTACCATTGTATGGACTACTTTGATTCGTATGTATTGCAAATTGTTTATATTTACCTATAAACGAAACAATGAATACCTGGGGAATGTATTACTTTATGACTCACGCTCCTTCAAACGTTGATTGGACTCTAGTGGTATGTGCTAGAAATGGACATTAACACATGAAACCTACAAACCTACAAATGTTCAAGTCTATTTCATTGACACAGACCTAGCCATCGGCTAGGATCACACTGAATTGTACTGAATCCCAGTTTGGAGTTAGAGTGTTACCCTTGATGCATAATATTGCAGCACAAACCTTTCGCTATTGCATTGTGGTGCATGTAATGTCACACCTCGTGCCGTCAAGAGATTTCGGAATTGGTATTCGAAAAAGTGGAGCTTCTCCCCGCGCTATACATCCTTCATAAACATGCAAAGCCGCGATGCTCTATTCACACAATTTGCAGTTAATTGCTGTGAGAAAGTTGAACTTTGTAAGATATCAATCTCGCACGACACTTCTCAAATATCATCCATATACACTACGCTCTCAAAGACGTTTAGTGGCAACAGTTTGTAAATATACCTCTTTAACCAATGTCTCGCTCGACGTGGACATTATATATACCAATATCATAATAGTTTATTGGATTGAGTGGTTTTTACTTGGCGTTGATGTAGTGCGGCTTCATAAATCAAGTGGAACCATATTCTTTTGTACCTGATTCTGAAAGTTACTAACTTCATCCTTGATTCTTCCATTCTTGCGTGAAAAATGGCATCAAGTGGTTGCAATAAAAAGAAAACGAAAGCCCTTCCTTGAATGGCGAACAATTGGCATCTCTCAGATGTGAAAGTTCTGTTGATATTTCCACTGATCAAAGATCTGATTCGTTTGATATGCTCCATATGGAACTTCACAATACACAATTAACATGGATCAGGGTATGAGTCTTGAGACATGTGTGCTCTGTAAACTAATTATTCATTACTAAAAGGTAACACCTATAATTTGTCTGATCTACTATAGCTTCACTTGATCTATACCAATGCTATATATACAATATCCAATTCCATTCTTCGTTTACTGAATCTGTAAATGATATTCTCAGACAAACAATATTGTTGTGTCTCTCTCAACTAAAGGAATCAAAAACTTGTTCGTATCTGGCTTGAGACCGATTGATTTTACCATTTCCATGGACAACAAAATTCACTTCATTTTCTTAAATGAGTGAATATTCCAAAAAGATCTTTTTTATCTAATCACCTCGTGCCTATACATGACGAAACTATAATTTCACACTTGCTGTTTTTTTTTCTTTCTTCTGGTTTCATATTCTATGTTTCTTCGGTAAATGTTTTCAAATTGACGTTTAGTACTTCACTCCATGCAGTACAAAACACGCACCAAACACATAATACAAATTACTAAATACATATCTAAAACGTTATATGTTAAAAAATAAAGGGTGGGTCCATTATACTAAACTAATCCATTCTATAATAAAGTCTAGTTAATAATGTATATTATGACGTCGGCTCCTAGAAAATAGCTAATTACTCGGGTTGAGAAATATCTTCCCAACTTCGATTCGCCATACTTAACAAATAATCACTAAAATGTAACAATGCTATAAACGGGGACATACATAAAAATATCACATACCCTAGGTTTATTACAATACAATCTACCATTCATTATGTTGTTACACAAACTCTTTCACCTCTGACAAAATCGATCGCTGAATAGGGCGACAAAAACAAAAGCTTCAATCAGCTGACTTCGCAACTACAAAACATAAAGCAATCTAAAACAACATAATTCCACGATAAGCAGACCAGATACAAATGGTAATCTCGAAAAGTAGAACACAGTGTCTTCATTTTCACAATATACCTCTCTAGATCCCAAGAGAAAGGACATTCTTAATAATACACTTGGCCTTGACTTGACTACAAATAATATCCGCAGATCCTAAATGTTTGTCAACCTACGGTTCGATGACGCTGTCAAGCACAATCTGTGCAAGCTTATTATCAAACTCCAATCCTATCAGATCTGGACCAAAGTGATAAAAAAGAAGAAAATCCTAAACGGGAACAAACTGTTTTTCATTAAAGATCTAACCATATGAAACAATTGACATATAAAGGATATCAAAGTCAATTGGAATAATAAAGACACTTTCGGGTCTGTACAATGGACGGTTACATTTTTCATAAGGAGCAATTTTACACCAAAAATGTTCCAAATCAGGTCCGAAGATGACTTTATTAAATTAAGTGATGCCACCACTAGCAGACTATAAGCATACTGTTATTTATGTCATTTGTATTATTGTTTTGACATGTCCTACTGCTTGTATGGTACTTATGCTTTAATTTGTAATTGACTTTAGCCCAAAATCAAGTTCATTGTTTACCTGACTAGGGACATTTATTTTATGAACATCGTAACACATAGCTAACATTTTTCTATGAGTGTGGGCTAACCATTTGGATAATTACTTAAGTAAACACTTTTATCTCAGTCTGATTACAGAACATTAGATTTCTCTGCATACAAAAACCTGGTCTACCTTATGTTTGCCATGTTCTTCATTATAACTTAGTAATACACCATACCTTGTTGATAGCTTAGAATGTTCTGGAAATTAACTTAACATCTTAGATCTATTTTTGTGTCTTAGCTTGATATTAATGTTGTTTAATTAAGAATGCACGTTCTCTTTACCCGCCAGGCGCTTCATTGAGGTCGCGCCCTCTCTGCTGCAGTAATGTGTGAGTAATTAAAAAATTATTATATGTCAATAATATCGCACCAGCTATGGAATCTTATACGGCTATATTAGCTCGAGTAATATCTCCCCATCCGTCATTCTAGCATTCTACCACCCAGTTTATAATCTCCAGTTCATATAAAAAATCTTAGAAAAAGTTGTTCTAACCCAACTTGTATCTCATCTGAATTCAAACAGTCTTTTAGTAATATGCAGTCTGCATATCGTACTTGCCACAGTACTGAAACTATGCATCTGAAAGTAGTTAATTACATTCTCTCTGCTTTGGATAGCGGAAGGATAACAGTTATCACCCTCCTTGATTACTCTGCAGCATTTGACACAATAGATCATGATATATTACCGTCTGCAGCATGAATCTGGCATTCACAATACATCTTTACTCTGGTTCAAGTCCTATATAGTCAACAGGACACAAATTGTATCTGCAAAATGGAATACACTCCACCCCAGTTAATCTTTATTGTGGTGTACCACATTACATCTGTTCTTAAGTGTTATAGATCATCATCAAGTGTCTCACCAATTTACACTGATGATACGCGAACATACAAATCTAGCCAGACATCTAAAGTTGATGCTACTATCCAAGGAGTAGAGAGGTGCATCTCGTTAATGTAAAATCATGGATGACACGTAACAAGCCGCAGATAGATGATGATAAAATCGGGGCCATTCTGATCATCACACAAAGACTTTCTCATTCACATCCTTTACCTCAAACAATAAATATCAGCAACATCAACATTAAATTCATTCAGTTCGAAATCTAGGTGTTATTCGCGACAGTACTCTCACACTGCATCAATTTGTCATGAAAATACTCAAGGGACGCATATATTGAGCTGAGACGCATTAGCTCATTTCGCAAATATCATTCAGTTGATGCCACTAAAACACTTGCGTGTTCATTAGTACTTTCAAGACTGGATTATTGTAACTCAGTTATGTCTGGTCCGTCTCAATATATACTCCAGAAACTTTAAAAAGTTCAAAACATAACTGCTCGGATCATCCTTAGAGTGTCACGATTAGAACACACCTCCTTGCTGCGCTGTACCCTACACTGCCTATCCATTCGATCCAGAATCAAACACAAAATTTGTTCTCTGTGCTATGTTTCACTGACGGACTCCAGTCCAACACACATATCAGGCCTCACCCATGTGTATACGCCAGCAGGATTATTACGCTCAACTTCTGACAATCATATACTCATTATTCCACTATGAAAACGAAGTCATTTGGACAACGTTCGTTTGCATACCAGGGCCCAGCAGCGTGGAATGAATTGCCCAATGAAACTAGACACATAGATACAGTGATTCCTTTCAAACCATCTTTGTCGAGTGCAAGAACAAACTTAAAGACCAATAATGTTTCCTACCTTAACTATTTTTAGCATTTTTTATTTTCTAATTTCATGGTGTTTTGTTTTTTATTTTGTTGTAGTCATATCATTATAGATGTTGTAATGCGCTTAGAGCTTCTAAAGATTAGACGCTATACAAAGTCCTCATTATTATTATTATTATTATTATTATTATTATTATTATTATTATTATTATTATTATGTCAGACAAAATTACTAGCGCGTCAGGAGTGTCAGGTGGAATTGCAGAAGGTGTAGAGGAATTATTTAAAGCAACTGTCGAACCAACTAAAGAGAACGCTAAGGCTACAGTTGCGTCACAGCAGGTTATCATAACATTCCCAAGACAAATTAAAGAAGCTAAGGAGTCTGCCGACAAAACCCTTGCTGAAATTTAAACAGAGGCAAAGCGAGGAGGGGGCAGTGGGGTACATATGTCCCCGGGCGCCAAGGTACAGGGGCGCCAAAATAAGGCTTACAACATTACATTATAATAAGTAAACAAAGGTAATAAATCGGTCACAAGAAAAATGTGATTAAACGGGGAGGGGGCTGGGGCGCCAATTTTATAGTTCGTCCCCGGGCGCAAAATATCATAGCTACGCCTCTGAATTTAAATCTTTATCATACTGTCGAGGATCTGTCTAAACCAGAATTCAAACTAGGTCTTTTACTCAGCAAGGCTATCTTGAAATTATGGCTAATCCTGTTAAGATTTCTGCTGTGTAATATCAACTGCGGTACCAGTTTCTCAAGCCATAGGTTTATAACACTCCAGAGTAAGAGTAGGATGCTAAGGTATTTTCTAAGCATAAGGATATTCCAAAAATCAGTAAAAATATTTTGTATAAAGAATATGACCATTTTATTGATGAAGTTTATGCTATGGTACCGCTGATGCTGCAGTTGCTTTTGTTAACAATGATATTATGGCGTTGTTTGATAGCACTACATGCATTATTGTTAGAATAAATATTGAATCAATTCAACATGATGTTGAAGCTATAACAACGATAATTGGCCTAGCAAGATATTCCCTCGATTATACAAGATCAGCTGGTCCATCAATGATGTTCACTAAAGACTTTACTGACTTTCCTGAAAAAAGACAATTTAATAATATAGGATGACCAAGAGACCATGAAACTGCTGCTATAGCTGTTGTACAAGCGATAATAATTAGGCTTCTTTAAAATCACAACTTAGTCTTTGCAGCACGTAGCTTAATGTTAAAGGGTAATAATGAAAGATTTTCATGCGCAATTCCACTGTCTCATATTTTTGAAGTTTGCAGAAATGTTAGAAAAGTCATTTTCGGTGTTTTGCATACAGTTGTGCTTGCATGAGAAGGTGATGCAACGATGCAGTCTAGCGGTCTGCTGCAACTGCTGATGGAAAAGTAATGCAAACAAAATTCTCTTTGTGGATTCCAGTAATGACTCCAGAAACTACTGAAGAACAGAAATGACTATTTTATGGATCAAGGCGGTAAATCAGGATTATCATCAGGGTAAATCATGGTTAACGGTAACCACAGATATTGTTGAAATTACAGTTAATGTTTTTTTTTCATGACATATAGCAACACAACAGGGTGTTTCTTCACCACGGAATACTTTCATTGCCCTTTAGATGAACGAGTATGCAAGCAAGAAGAAAGTATAACGACATCTGAAACACTCGGAGTTTCCTTAGTTTCCTTACGAATACATGGACATCAAGAACCGTCTGAAGATGTTTTACGTAATTTTGACCATAATCATATAGCAAGTGTATATCATCGTTTGATGAATTTTATGGGACGTGATCAAAATGTAGATACTGGTTTAACAATATCACAATTCGATTTTCAAAAATTTATATTCGATCTATAACTTTTCGCTTTAACACCTGGATTTAATTAGATAATCTGTCGTTGATATACATTTTCTACCTCGCGTAGATAGAGATGATGGAGCTCTTCCTAAGTATAGAGCAGTCGCTGTTATACTTAGAGACAACAATCTTACTTTAAGGATCCGGCTGACAAATGAGAGTTGCTGACGCTCCAGTCGAAAATATGTAATCAAATATAATAAAGTCATTGTAATGTCACCTTGACTTCCGGTCAGGTGAAGAAATTACAATCACAACTCTCAAGTAAACGCGGAACAATAAAAGTTGAAAAAGATAGAAATGTTAGCGGCGGTCCAATTTTTAAAAATCATTAACCAAATTACAGTTCAAACATTTTAACGAAGCTTTAGGTCCACATACAGGAGTTCAACTTCATTTTTATCCTAGCTCTATTAAAAGTTTAATTAAAACAGGTGGCATATTTCTATTTCTTGCGGCTACACCTGCATTAATAGCTGCGGCTGCTCCAACTGTCAGAAAACCAGCTGCGTGAAGTGCTAAAGAAACCTATGCCGGAAAGGCACTAAAGAAAGCTACAGGTCAAGGATTTAAGAAAGAGGAAGGGTCGAAGATTACCAGGAATCCCACATTCGTGGTAAAGGAAAAGCCGAAACTTCCCAGGACACTTCGTTAATTTCAATGTCTAATGTTAGTTAAAAAAAATTAATGCTGCTGATAAAATAAAATAAAAATCTTTAGAGGTGTTTGTATGCGTCATTAATTACCTTCAGACGAAACAATGTTGAAACCGGTATCATTAATCTTGACAATATATCTTGTCCTGGTACTCTATGTGTTGCATACGCGATTAATCCACGTCGAATTGTTTATTTTGGTTCGCACGGACTTCTGCCGCCGAAGGAATTTATGTTATATATAAGATCTATTCCGTTTTGGTATTCAACATTACCAACACATAAATTACCCGATACGCCAATATGTGGTCGTGAAGTAATTTGCGTATTGGTTGATATTTCAAGATCATCCAAACCACCTCATAAAGTCGTGCAAGATTATACAAATAGCCGCTTTCGTTTAAAACTGATCTTAATATATAATGGTTGATATTTACTGAAGATTTTCTTCTGAACAAAAACAAGCAACTGACGAAATATCACACGTAAATATAAACAAAATCATTAATGATGAAATATTCGATTTATTAAATCTTGCAAATGTAAATCCAAATAACTTGGTTGTATTTCAAGATAAGCAAGGAAAATTTAAAATGTGTAATCTTTCTTTGCATGATATTATCGTTAGAAATAATGGAGTACCTGAACACAGCATAGCCGTATTCGATGGTAATGAAAAAATTAAACCCGGTGTTACTAAGTCAACGATATCGGATAATATTCGCAATTGAACACACACAAAAACGGCGATACAGTGACCAGTGACTGGTTCTCTCAATATGACTAATAACAAAATTACTGGTCTTGGAGAACAAGAATCATCAAATGACGAGGCTGCAACAAAACAATACCGCGACGATAAATCCTCCCATCGATGAATTCGTAAACGACAATCAAGGATGAAATGACCATATTTTGATCTGAATACTCTTATCGTGTGTAATTGTTTATCAAATTTCGTAGAAACATTAATATAATCCTTAATGAATTTTTTGGAACTCCAGTGGTTATCGACATTAAGATGGTTGATAAAATAGTGACCACCGACAACGTAGTATATATGGTAGCGTCTGGATCAGTAATGTGGTCACCGCCTAATACATTGATTAAACACCGCGCGGAGGTTTACGATATATACAGGTTCTCAATACTAGGTATTACAACATTTAAGGATCTACTACAAACCCACGGCTCAATCCACTAACTTGATCTTATGTATCTCTGTTAGTATTATCAGATATAAAAAAAAATCGGCATTATTTACTATTGGTGTTTTGAATTAGTCGCTAAACTACCACTTGCTTAAATATTGAGCTGCCCAATCAACGTATACCAATACAGATACAATCAGGTGCTTGAATGGCAAACCAAACTGAAAACTATCGTTGATGAATATACAGTATTAAAATAAATATCGCAGACGTGTAGTTGTCGTTGATGTTATTGTCTATTCGATGTCAACTGTTATCGCTGCAACTGGTGTATTGTTATCAACAATAACAATGACACCACCAGCAACTGTAACAATTTGTGTTTCAGCTGCAACAATTGCTGGTTTCTAAATATGATTGCATAACAAAATAGCTACTTGTAGCAGAAATACACTTTACGAGTGTACAGTAAAATTACATACAGCGACTCTAGCATACTCTAAATTTTCTTCGATGATATCATCAAGTCTTAGTGATGGAATAATATTAGATATCGAGTTCAAAGAAATGATTAAGATTTACGACGAGGCAATAGACTGATTTAGAAATAATGATAATGCTGACATCACAAAAATTCTTGCAACATATCTTTGCTAATACAACTCCATAAAAAAAAACGGTGATATCAGCAAGCGTGACAAATCCTGAGTCCAGCGTCAACTTTCCAACAAAAATTCTAGTAAAGAAAATTGCGCTTGCACAGTTACGAGTATATCATAGTTGGCCAAATATAATATCAAGATCATTCGGTGGGCTGCAGGCGAATAATTCATTCGACTCTACAAACGAAACGAAATCAGATGGAACATCCGATTGGCAAGTTGTTTCCATTTGAACTGGCATTTATCAGATTGAACAAATAAAGGATGAATTTCAGCGCAGAATTAAATCTCTCACAGGAAAAGAATAACACACACACACACACACATATATATATATATATATATATATATATATATATATATATATATATATATATATATATATATATATCACTGTTCATAAACCAACTTTATTATCTGCGATAGATATAAACTCGTTAGATTATGATTTAGATATATATTCCTCCTCAATAAGATCCTTGCTATGATGGCAAGAAATTCCGCCAACTCAAAGAGAAATATCAGAACCTAAACGCGATGATTTTGCCACCTGCGAAAAACTATTTACAACAATTCCAGGATATCGAAATGAGTATCCGTGAGATTACCCAAAAGCTTATCATAGTATTAGAAAAATTTTCCTTCACCAGCGTAGCATCAATATCATTAATCATTTATTATCTGAAAACTTCCGAACTCATTGTTTACGAAAATGATTTCAGATTAGCTGAAAAATATAAATGAACATAAAATTACGTATGCAACATTAACACAGTTATTTAAAAAAAATTATCTTCTGTAGTATATTAATAAGGGTTGGGAAAAAAAACAAATCATTAAAACAATACAACATTTAAATCAAATTGTATCAGATTTCGCTCGTGCTATATCGAGCTCTCGTCGATGTAATAAATGACAGTACATGGGTTACATGGTAATTATTATCAAATAGCTGAAGCGGATACCTGTACTCTTATAATACCGTAATGTGCCACAGACGAACTAATGCAATCACTTAACGATCTTATTAATGAATATTTCCTACAATCATTGAGTCAAGGAGGAAAGTAACCCCACCAGCAGATATTTTCAGATATACTAACGATCCCTACGGCGGAGGTAGTCATATGTTAACGGCATTGTTAATATAACATCAACAATCGCGGTCAGTCTTGTATAGGATGTCGTTGATGGAAGTTACCGAGCAAATTTTGAAGAATCCAGTCAAACCCATTGCGGCTACATTATAAATACATTTTCTTCGCAAGTATATCCTGGATATTTGATTGTACAAGACCCTATTAATCTAGTTTATACACAATGTCATAATACGCTATTATAACGGATACATTTTAAATTGCTGACCAGAGCGGACACTTGCTTGATTTGGCGTAGGGAATTTCTTAATACAGATATCTACGTAAAATCTTAACGATTTTTATAGATTGGAAGCTGGCGATTTACGAATTAATCAAATGAATATAATATAATGTACCAACACGTGAGGGTTTTATATATAACAAAGAGATACTTGACAATGCCGTCAGAACAATATTTACACTATCCCTAGATTAATTTAGTGCTGATATAATTATTGATAAATTCGGCAATGAAGAATATTGTTGAGGCATAAACTGTTAAATAAACTGTAGCGAGAATATATTGATATGATTCCGTGTGATAGAGGTCAGATTCTGAAATATGCACATTCCTGCATTAAATTTAATCAGCTTAAAATAATATTATCTAATTATTCAGATTAATAGTATAAATTCTACTCAAAATAATACAAAATCTCATCGAAAAGAAAACGTATAATAATTTCATAAATATATATATTTGTAACATAAGGTGAAAAACCCCGCCATTTTCAAATTGATTTTGATGATTTCCGATAAATTATTGCTGGACATATCTGAAATGTTGTTTTTATCTGAGTTTTGATTGACTTTTAACTGATGTATAAACAAACAGTAAGAAATAATAAAGAGTCAATTAGAAAACCGCTTCAGGATTGATCCTTCGAAAATCATGAAATCAATTAAATTGTTGCTGACAATTTGACTAAAATTAGATAATATAAACAAGATATCTTGATTGAAATTCATCAAAATTTAGATTTTTCTGTAATTTTTTAAAATAACATTTCAGATTTTTCATGCAGTGACAAAATTTCATTTCACTTCAAAAGTGTAAAAATAAAATCCTTAATAAAATCAAGACAAAAACCATAATTTAGTTTAAAAATATATTTATTCAGAAATTCTGATTCAGAAATATTTAATGTTTATTCTCATTCAGGGCTGAAGTAATTCTAACTACCTTCACAATCATTGCTTTCATTCTCACGATGACTAATGAAAAGGCTTTCTGCAGATATTATGCACCGTTTTCCCGACAAACAAGATATTCTAGCAATTCATCTATGCTTGTATATTTTATTTCCTATTTAACTCTCAGCCATGTACATTTGGATAAGAATACACTAGAAAATATCAACATAGACATTAGTTCAAACAAATGTGGCTAGAAGCATAATAATAAATAGTCTGCATGGTAACCAAAAACTAATATCGTTTCTTTCCTCAAATTAACCGCATTAGAGGTAAATCCGACAAGTTAAGCTTGAGCCAATAGGAAATAAAAATAACTGTTGTAGTTACTAGTACATGTCACCAGTCACGACGCTGAAAATACAAGTTTTTATACTCATATTTAGTGTTTCACGATGTGCATGAAGTATAAAACAATAAGATATATTTTGTTTAACTCAGATGTATATTATCAAATATTGCACATTCTTTCCTCCTTTAATCAATACCCTTTTATACTCTATCTCTCTCTCTCTCTCTCTGTCTCTCTCTCTCTCTCTCTCTCTCTCTCTCTCTCTCTCTCTCTCTCTCTCTCTCTCTCTCTCTCTCTCTCTCTCTCTCTCTCTCTCTCTCTCTCTCTCTCTCTCTCTCTCTCTCTCTCTCTCTCTCTCTCTCTCTCTCTGCTTCGTTACATCTGTATGCCGGTCTTCCTTCTAGCTTCATTTGTTTCTGGTCCTGGTCGTAAGTCCATTTCTTTTTCCCTGTTTCTAAGGATCCAATGAGAACAGTCGTTATTTTTCTCAAATCAATCAATGACCACAAATATACAACAATAAATTCATAACTGACTTCACTAAGCCAGAACGAATGAAACGAACTATAATTTTTTCCGTTAAAAAATGCATGACCATCAAAATCACAATGTCACCATTTACATCACAACTTCACAATTGCTTGCCATCCTCACAAATGCATTGTTTCTTCTTAATACATTTCCGTAACGTAGTGCCGAAATACTGCACATGAAATCACACAATCCACACAATTAGATTTTAACTGGGACTATTTGGCGAAAGGGACACTTATGCGGCTCTGACCTAAGCTCACTAAAATTAAACCAGGTTATCATACAAAATAGATTTTTGGTGTGTTTCATACTGAAGAGATTTCATCATGCATTGGCTTATTAATGAAGGAGAGTGCACATTAAAGTGACCAATAATAGTACACCAAAGTTAAAAATGTGTTATTTTATGGGACATCTTAAATTCTAAACCGTAGTCTTGACAAAGAATTATTTAAATGAAAATTGGCATGCAGATCTTTGATTATTTCATTTTAGAAAAAGGGACAAATTCTCTGTATTTTCACACAACTCTCACAATTCGACATCTTCAACTCCTGGACGTATATTTTTTAATTAAATACACAACAAAAATTATATAAAGATTCAACATGCTAATTTTAATTTAGTTAATTAAAATGGATGGGAACTATGTGAACGAGGTGAGATTACTGCAGCATTTAGATAGAATTTATTTCTATTTAGAAACAAAATACATACTTATTGAATGTTCCCTATTTGATATTATAATTTCTAACACTGTGTGTGTGTCCCCATTCTGATGGTAAAGATTCTCATACAGTGTTTCTTTGGAATCAACTAAAAATCAATTAGCGATTACATACATGTTTCAACTGCATAGTAAAATAAATCTTTATCGCTCATAATTTGTCAAAATAAAAATGTCCCCGTTTTGTAGGTTTTAAAATAATGTATGTGTGTTTATCTCTTGGTCGTGGTGGTGGTGGTGGTGTGTGTGTGTGCTTGTGTCTTTGTGTGTGTTGATCTCCTTGCACTTTCTATCAGATTTGATCATACTTGAAGAGAAAAAGCAACCTTTACACACCAAACAAACAAGCAAACAAAAGGAAACTATCAACATGTCCAATCCCATTCTTAGACTTTCAAAACTTGGACGTAAAATTTATTCATTGAACTACACACTATACTACCCGCGTTCGTGATCCCTCACATGCATAACCTGAAAGGTCCGGCTCATAGCATTGCACTCTACCTGAGGTAAATCGTATTGTATGGTGAAAATCAATCTCATGCAGATATCCCTCTTTTCTCCTAACTTTAAAATCGCTGACAATGAAGCCAGTGTCAAAGCCATAAAAATTATTGCAGTGCATGAGATATTAAAATAAACAGCATTGTTTCAATACTAAAATTTTGCATTATGTTGACATCATTGCTTTCATATGGAAAATGAAGATACTACTAATAGCAAAACTGTGATGAACGCACTGGTGTGGTGACTTGCTGAGCTGGTCTCGATGTTTGTACTAAATGTTGCTCCAGCCGCTGTAAGACAAGAGGAAATATAGATATAAGATGGACAATCTGTGCAACAAAAAATGTACGTTGTCACGACAACTGTGACAACCAACTATGTCATCTGGAACGTTTGAATGCCTTTAGATGAAGGATATACAGTGTGAAATATTGTATAATATTGTTTTTAACCATTAATCCAAAAGGTGACAATGTAGGTTTGTTCCTAGCATTCCTTGGAAATTAACTTTTGACAAACGTTTTAATAACATCACCAACTCATGGTTCTCATGGACTAGGTTGATTACAGATAGTAATACAAATATAGGTCACATCTATCATTTATATCAGACGACTTCAACTTGTGACCTAATTTTCCCTGTCTGTTTCAATAAATGAGAAAATGAAAAAATATCCTACAGAGCCATAGAACAGTACAATGAAACAACTAAAACTCATGCATCTATGTTTGTTTGTCCCCACTGTAAGAACATTTGTAATACCAGCAAATGACATGCGGACTCGAATCATTATTAGTACTTCTGGTCAGTAGCCATGAAAGTAGTCCAAGTCTAATTTTAAAGCATTGTCTTTTTCCTCTCATTTAAGTGGGTGATACAGAAGTTTGATTTAGGCATTCTTTGCGTTAATTTAAAGGAAATTATTGTGGGTTTTTTTCTTTTTTAGAATATGTACATTATCAGCATTATGGTGCGGTTGTCTACTGAGGCGTAGCGATGATATTTTGCGCCCGGGAACAAACTATAAAATTGGCGCCTAAGCGATCTTGTGACAGATTTATTATCCTTGTTTTCTTATTATAATGTAACGTTGCAAGCCTCATTTTGGTGCCCCTGTACCTTGGCGCCCGGGGACATATGTACCCCCCCCCCGCCCCCCCCCCCCTCGCTACGCCTCTGGTTGTCTGTGTATATTTTGGTCAAAGCGCACCGTGAAGTCAAATCGCGAACCCACTACCGATTGTTGTGTTACAGTCCAGCATCTCCAAAAAGTCACTGACAACAACTCCTCTTTGAAAATACTTTAGATAAACATGATTTTCTTAGGATCTGGACACACTAGAAAGTTCGGTACTGACAAACAGATGTACAAAATAGGTTTTAAACAAATACAAGTAACCTTGTACATGTACAGAATCTAGACTGACTTACGTTATGATTCTGTTTATATCATGAAAACTCTCTAATATACAAAACATACGTATTAAGGATATATTGGACCAGAGTCAATTTAATGTGTATTATAAATGTAAAGAGTCAATTTAATGTATATTATAGATGTCTAGAATCAATTTAATGTGTATTATAAATATCAAGAGTCGATTTAATGTGTATTGTATATGTCTAGAGTCAATTTAATGTGTATTTGTAATGTCAAGAGTAAATTTAATGTGTATGATAGATGTCTATAGTCAATTTAATGTGTATTATAGATGTCTAGAGTCAATTTAATGTGTATTATATATGTCAAAAGTCAACTTAATGCTAGTTATATAAGACAAGAGTCAACTTAATTCTAATTATATATTACAATTATAATGTTAAGTATATATGACAAGAGTCAATTTAATGCAAATTATATATGACTAGAGTCAACTTTATGCTTATATTTACGAGCGTCTTTAAGTGATTTTTTTTTATTTTTGGGTTTTTGCTTATTTTTTAGGTTCGAAAAATATTATTCTGTCAAAAAATAATGGCTAGGTCAAAGAGTATCAAGGTTAGGTCTGTGGTATATTGGAATTTAAGTATAGTTAATTTCTAGTGGAAGCGTGGAACACATGATATCATTTTTTTAACAGTTACTCTTGGTTAGAAAGATGTCAATACTTATCGAAGACTGCATTGGGTTAGGAACAAAAAAGGGATGAAGTGTTAGGCAAATATTCATCATAAATCATATTTTATTGAAATCGATTCTTCCAATACCGTTACACAATAATCATGGGAAGTATATTTGCCTGTTCTCCATTAATGTTGCACAGAAGAAATAAATTTAACATACTCGTATCCCACCCATGTAGGCACACCTAAGTACCATCCCAGAATATCTAGCTGGTTAGAACTTGAATATGTGCCATCCCGTGTTCGATTTTTAAAAAAATTAAATTTAGTTCGTTATTTTACTCTATACTACCATCTGATTGAGCTTTTGTGATAAAACAAAAATACAGGATGGAAGGTTTAATTTTGGAAAACGAATTTTGTCCGGGTTACCCTGTTTTGTTCTTTCATATTTTTTAGTTGCCAAAAATCGGAAAATAGTGACTTTTCTAGCAATTTGGACAACTAATCCGTTTTACAGTACTATCACCTGAATATACAAGTGTGTCAACAAAGCATGATTAGTTGTATGAAAAACATGTAAATTGTACATATACCTAGAATACCAATAGACCTTTGTCACGTCATCTTTAACCTTACGATCAATTTGTCAATAGTTCATCAAATTTATTTTCATACAATGATCGCTTCTTACACGGCACTAGTTAATATACAAAATAATGGGAAGTAACTCGTCAAGAATGTTTTATTTGATTTGCAATTTTTTAACTTTGACGAAGATATGATTCCGGATATAATGTTTAATTTGGTTTGTCTTTAATCCATTTCTATTGGAAACAAAGTTAAAACATATGTGACTGGTAAAAAATTCTTAAAACCTAAAATTACTTCTCCCTTACAAAGCAAAATACACTGTGTCAAAAAAGATTTGCATCAATGTCTGCACGATTCAGTCAAATTAAAACAAGCATTTATACACTTTTGAGAATTTCTGAAATTTGACGAATCCGGTAGAAAGGATGCGCACGCGCAATCACACACACACACACACACACACATTGCATATTGCATCATTACAGGACATATACTTAACACTGATATTCGAGGACAATGAACTATAAGCAAATAGGAACTTACCTGGGCACCAGTTGCACATGCTGGGGCATTCTTGGGGAACATTTACGTATTCAGAACAGCCAGACTTTCCATAAAAAGAACACTGCGCGGGGTCTTTAATTTTCGTGCAGTTTACTGCAAAAAAAAAAAGGAAAACAAAACCCAAGACATAGGAACTACTTTCAATGTCATAGATGGAGCAGTATTTTGAAATAAGCACAGCTTAGGTTGACTGCCTATATATCCTAGATCAATTAATCAATTCATTCATTCGCTTGGTGTTTTATTTTATTTTATTTTGCTAATGTTTGAGCACTATAATTCCAACAAATGATTATATTAAATAAATGTGAGAAAGCTTGCCGGTAGCTTCTCGTGGGTAGGTGTTTCTTTCTAGGATTTCCCCGGGTTCCTACTCCACCATTAGTACTGGCCGCCATGTATAGCAATATCGTGTGCAGAAAAATGGCGTTAAACCCTATTACAACAACAGCAATATTATATAAATGAATTACTCTCAATATAACGTTCAAGATTGGTAAATCTACAAAGAATGCATAATTATAATTATTAATGTTCCTATCAGGAACCAGGTCAGCTTGGCCTCTCACATTAGAACTCGGATCGGATCCTTGTCTGATCACTTGATGTTTTCTTGTACTAACAGTAAAATGTAACCTTGAGATCCATGATTGAAACAATTTACGCGCTATACATGACTCATTTTTAAAATGCGAACTTAGTATTGATTAAGAATTTAAAATATTTGTAACTAAATAACCCATATGAACTATAAGTGTGAATGATAATATACATAGTATAGGTATGTATAGCTGTGATTCGTACGTTCAGCAAGGGCCATATAAATATGAGTTATCTGAATGTATCACTGTTTATTAACTTATGATAAGAATTAAATAAGAAATATTTAGTCATTGAAATGGTTAATTATTTCATGAAATTGATTTGGCCCGTGTAGTTCCCTCAGGAAGAGGTCCAAATGATAGAGGACATTGTTTTTAAGATAAGTAACTCTGAAAAATCCAAAACGTCAGACAAAATCTGTTCATAAATGCGCGTAATCAAAAATAAACTTAGGATGAAAGTTTTGAAAGCTGTTGACTGTCCCTAAAAGTAAATCCTTCCTGGTTTTTGTACGAAAACACATCTTTGCGATATTTAAAGCTCCAGTGTAAATGTGAGAATATGCTACAGTAGAAATATGATAATAAACTGTGTATAAATGTGAGAATATGCTACAGTAGAAATATGATAATAAACTGTGTATAAATGTGAGAATATGCTACAGTAGAAATATGATAATAAACTGTGTATAAATGTGAGAATATGCTACAGTAGAAATATGATAATAAACTGTGTATAAATGTGAGAATATATAGGAAACTATCAAATATAAACTGCGTGTACTTACAAGAGCACAGTGGTTGAAAATAGAATGGTAAGCCCTTGTTGCAAGAGCATGTACATGTATCCAAGTCAATGTCACCTCCATTTAAACAAACCTTGTTTCCACAGTCTAAAATGCAAAAGAATGAAGTAGAAAAATAACAAAAACTTTCTTTATTTCTTTTTTTATTTATCATGGGCATTATCTCACACACCAGCAAAACACTCCATATTAAGCAGAACAAAAACAGCCACGTTCACACTTTTCTAAACAATACTGTAATTTTTTCCCCTTCAAAGTTCAGCATTCCTTTTTTAGGATAATAGAAATGAGATTATGACTGTAATCCAACAGCTTTTTAAAGATGGATGGTATTTGATATTTTTTTGTTTCTTTAGAAAACATCAGGGTAAGAAACGATTCAAGAAGTGAATTGGATAATGAATCTAGCTCACGACCAAATATATTCCTAGTGGAAAGTTTCCATTACTTTGTTATAGAATGTATAGTAATGATACAATTTTAGCACTTACCGCATTGTCTGTTAGAACACTTAGATGGACAATCAGCACAAGTGACACCCATTTTGTACGGATTTACATTGTCCAAATTTCCCCTGTAAATATATACATGTATATGCCATCGCAAATCTAGTATGTACAATCGAAAGCATGCTTAAAATCATTAAGCAGAATTGTTACGCGAAACCTTTTATTTCATTTTCAAAGAAGAATTAGATGCGAACACATTTTTAGCAGACTTGCCAAAGTGTCAACCCCAATCTTGTAGGAAAACCTTTTTCGTTTCTTCATTATCTTTGAATTGATATACTGCAGCAAAATTAAATTAAAAGTAATATTAAATTGTTTAAATTAAATTAAATTTAAATTAAAAGATCAAGAAATAAATTTATTCTTTGGTTTATCAAAAGCTGGACATTAATCAGCCAGACAAAACGAGAGAACCAAAACATCTGACCACTTAACTTTTATAGTAGTGACAAGTTTAGCGAGGTTTCAATACTACTAAAACGGCTCTATTTGGACCAAAATAAGTAACCAGTATGCACAGATGGCCATGTTACTGATGGATTAATTAAGGGAAGTCTTTTTGCTGATAATACCTTCCGTCTTTGAATCGATTGACGGAAGTTTAATTGTATATATCTCTCCAGCTGCTCATATCTTTTACCTTAGTCATCAATCCACGTGCCATCGATAATAAAATTGACAGAACTAAACTATGGCATCTAAACAATTTGTAAACATTTCTTTATAATTAATGTTTTAACGTAGAAATAAATTTTAAAAACTTACCCTGGAGCGTAATTGCACACATAGTAGTGTGTTCCTGCACAATTTGCATATCCGCATCCTATTTTCACTGATTGTGCCCAAACCATCTGATAATTTATATATATATATATATATATATATATATATATATATATATATATATATATATATATATATATATATATGGTCACAAACCAAGTAACAGAAAGAAGAAAAACAAACAAGTTTTCTAAAACTTAACACATAATTTCATTATCAAAGTTATAAATTAAAATGTGAGAGGTACGTACAGTATTTTGAAGTAAATTCTAATTAATCCTGGTAAACTTCTAAATCGAAATGATTGAAACGTTCCGTTTAAGTTTCGAAACCGGATATGAACTGGTCCGCCATAAATCTTCACATGGTCCAAATGGCGTCGTCCAGAACTCCTTTGAATAATTCACAATAGCTCCAGAATAATAATACAGTCCAAATAATGAGCACTTTATATTTACACTGAACAGTCCAAACATGTTTATCCTCTCTAAAAATGAGTAAGTACAATATAAAACACGTTTGTAGACTTACAACAAGAACACAAAAAAAAAACGAGGATGATTCCACAACGGGAATGAATCTTATTGCTCCGTTCTAGCTTTATATATACATTCGACAGATCCTACTAATCAATTTATTTCGTATTTGCCTTTTCATATGACCTAGACCAACAAGTGGGAAATCACTCAGTTCTTACATAACCTTCCAAACCCCACCAGCTAGTGAGAAGTCATTTCAAAGTCATCATCAAGTCTAAGTATTAGGATTATTATCAGTAATTGTCAACACATACGTAAGCATCTATTTATTGATATTTTGCAATTTTACGCTCTTAATATTCCTAAAACAGACCCTAGACCCGTAGGAACAATCTAACTAAAGATAATCTCTACAATTTACGTCCTTCGATTTAAATTAAAAAATGCAAAATTTAAATTTAAAAAAAATGTAAAAGTAGAAGATATACATAGTATTAGCACATTTTATTTGGACTACCAGAATATATTTTTTCAAACTTGAAATACTTGTCGTTCCCCCCTCCCCCTTCCATCGTTCCCCCCTCCCCCTTCCTTCCATACTTTACTTGCACAGGATAAAAAACAGGAAGCTGGATATGCCACTGTTCTCATTATTCTTAACCTTGAGTCAAAAACTGTTTAACCCAGACCTGTTGTCAATTGTACCTGTGTATAATGACCAATTTCTTTATTCCCCGCTCCAACGCTGGAGCCATATGTGTAATAAGCCTTCTCGTCTGCCCATAGCTTGATGGCCTGACTCCAGTTCATCTTGAAGTTACCCCATGCGAGGTTTTGGCCAACTGAAAATCGTCCTGAAAGTAAAGAGTGGGATACTACATCCATGTCATATACCACTCCCGTTAATTAAAAAATAATTTGTCTTTCCTAGCATCTTTTTCGTCTCTTGGCTTTATTTCA
This sequence comes from Unio delphinus, assembly GCA_029339505.1. Taxonomy (NCBI): domain Eukaryota; kingdom Metazoa; phylum Mollusca; class Bivalvia; order Unionida; family Unionidae; genus Unio; species Unio delphinus. The sequence goes on along the minus strand of JAQISU010000008.1, from coordinate 3,230,838 downwards.
GTATTGACATTATACTATGTATATATGAATCTAGTGTGTGTGTGTGTGTGTGTGTGTGTGTGTGTGTGTGTGTGTGCGATAACGCCGGCAACATTTGATGACCCAAATTCTCAAAACACTGATTTTCATACATTGTTTCTAATAACCCTCAGAAGTAAATTTTCTTCTTTACTTCTCATCATTTTCTTTCTCTTTTAATACATTCAAATAAAATCGAACAGTTTTAGTCTTAATTATACTGTATTGATATGAACTCCTTTGGATAAGGTCATGATGTTTTTAAACAATTCAAAGCAAATAAAAATTAGTGGAAACATGGCAAAACACGTGCATTTTAAGACACGTAGTAAATAAATATGCAATAGTCGTTGCTCAGCATTATAAAAGAGTTGATTTTCATGTCTTTTTATCATATCTCCTATTTATTCAAGTTATTTCTTTGATATTGAAAGCAATGATTAACTTTTAATTTGCATGAACTTAAATGTTCACATTAGTGCAATATCGGAAAAACATCGCGGGTCTTTGTGGAAGCAAATAATTTTCACATAATTTTCATTAATCATTAGCCCAAGTTAAATTCGAAATCCCGAACACACATTTAACACACAAAATAATGCACGAAACCTATTTGCCATGAGAAGAAAAGAATATTTCAAAACAATAATACAAAATAAAAACGGTCATAATTTGGAAAAGGACTTGATTTCTTCAAGGACGCACCATAAATGTATCTGTTGTAATTCAAATCATGAGCAGTTTGACAATTTTCGGCCCACCGCTGTGCAATAAACGCCACTTCATCGTCCCAACTCTAAATAATAATAATAATAATAATAATAATAATAATAATAATAATAATAATAATAATAATAATAATAAAGCTGATGATGACAATTTATTAAAAAAATATAATAATAAATTTTCAAAAATATATGATAATAATAATGATAATGATAATAATACAAATAAATAGTATAAATAATAATAATAATAATAATAATAATAAATATAATAATAAATATAATAGTAATAGTAATAATAATAATAATATAATAATAATAATTTAATAATAATGATTTAATAATGATGATGATGATGATGATACTACTACTACTACTACTACTACTACTAATAATAATAATAATAAATATAATAATAAATATAATAGTAATAGTAATAATAATAATATAATAATAATAATTTAATAATAATAATTTAATAATGATGATGATGACACTACTACTACTACTACTACTACTACTACTACTACTACTACTAATAATAATAATAATAATAATAATAATAATAATAATAGATCTGGACAATAGGACAAGTGTACAAATGTATACGGAAAATAAAAAGCCACATTTAAGGATTCCAATATTTCTGTCTAAAAAAATAACTACAGGAGATATACGAGTCTAAGTTTATTACCTAAAATCATTCGTCTTAAGATTGTTATGTTGATAATTAAAAGTGCTTAGTATAAATATTTATTTTCTTCTTCGTTTCAATTCTGACAACACATTCTTACTGAATATTAGAGACCAACCGAAATTCAGTTTTGGTTTTAGTTTCGGCGCCGAAAGTTGGCAAACGGCTTCTTTCGGCAAAGTTTCTGTTTCGGCCGAAGCCAAAAAGTTAGCTTTCGGTTTGCTTTCGGTTTCGGCCGAAACTGATATTGACTTTCGGTCATCAGCCAAAGATCTATTTTAACTTTCAGAATGCAACGCTATTGCTGCGTCTTTTACTCTGCTTGTCGGCCGGTCAGTCGGCGCTAGGCAGTTTGACATTTAGCGAAGTCCTCTTACTGCAGGCTCTGAATGATTACTTCTCGATTCGTTTTTAATTATTGTAGCATTGCATCATGACCCAGGCCTGTTTAATAAATCTTGTGTTCGGTAACTTCGGTTTATCTTTCGGTTTCGGATTAGGCCGAAGGTGTAGTTAAATTTTCGGTTTCGGCTTCAGTTTCGGCCGATAGTCAATTTATAAACTTTCGGTCTGGTTTCGTTATCGGCCGAAACCAGAAATTTAGTTTCGATCGACCTCTATATGCATGTATACAAGATAATTATTGTTGCTGTATCTTGCAATTACATCTTGTTGCAAAACATAAAACATTATATTGTAATAAATTTGGAGTAAGTGTTAGTGAATTTGAACCATGCTTGGGTCGTTAGTAGTGATTTTGGGTACAAGCCGAATGACTGTCCCTTTCGATAACATAGTCCATATTAAAATTCAGTGGTGTATACAAGTAGTGTGATGGAAAAGGCAGCATTTATGGTTGGAAATCAGTAAATTATAGAATGGAATCAATAAGTTGGAACTTGGTAGGTACCGTTTATGTGGCCATAGTGGAAAATTGGCGTATGTATATGAGTGTGATACGCCGGAAATTCTGTGGATGGACTGGCCTAGGGTCGCGCAGTTAAATATTTCCCAGTTAGTAAGGGAATACTGGTGTAATTTCTATGGCATGACAAGCTATCGGTACGGAAAACGGATGATAATGAAGAAAAACCATGTAAAGGTGCAGTTAATGGACGTTTGGGCAAGTTGTCTCCTCTGGGTCGCCCATTGATTACAGCAAAGATTAATAATTATAGCAGACACGTCTTTCTTTCCATTTTACAACTCAAGTTGTATGGAAGTCTTTGGAAATTTGGGGAAAACATATGACTTCCAGCGTGACTCGCGCCAGGGTTTTGACACCGCTCGGTCAAGTGAATACCCCTGTGCTTGTAACAATATCTTTGTAATTAATTGGTTATTGGTTATACATGTACTTTGCGAAATCAGTAAGTGCCTGCTCAAAATAAGGGCATTAAAGCATAACATCTTCAAGAATCTAAAACATAATTCTTGGCTTATCATACCATCATATATATATATATATATATATATATATATATATATATATATATATATATATATATATATATATATATATATATATATATATATATATATATAACTTTATTGTCTCTTTTACTGCATGGCAATGACAATGTAGTGCCTCTTTGATAACATGCCAGTTACAACAGACTTCATGTTATCTTGCAAGTACTTTGGTATTGATTTATTTTTGTTTTCTATTCTTGAAATCTGTGTAATTTACCATCTTAAGCATATTAGTTGCCGATACTTCTCTTCTAATTCTGTTATGCTCATCAACGATAACTTCAGTTTCATTTCCTTGTACACCTGTGATAAAAGCAACGTTCAATTGATGTATTAAAGACAGTATAAATATGATCATATACTGCGCATGTCCCTCCTTAAAGTTGATGGCAGTGATTAATGTTTTTTATAAACAAAGGAGACGACGAATACGATGTAGATGCTTATCATCCAGACTGCCACAAGCCATCGGTATTGTTTATGATATCAACGATGAAAATCGTGACATGATGAAGCTAACGATAACGATAATTACCTTTGAAGTTTAGATGACGGGCTCACGACAGTTAAATTTTTATTACTAAGGGAGATGGTGAATGGGTAGCGGCGTATTATTAGCAGGATGATTAGTCAAGCAACAACGTTTAAAAAGACGACAAAAGTTTGCACTGATTTATTTAACAGCTGCATTTACAATTTACAAACTAAGACAAACATAAGCTTCCTCGGCAAAACTAATTAACTTTCCTTTGCATTATTGGTACAAACGTACAGTACATACTTATTACCGGCCGTAAATTAAACGGTGGGTTAAACTTAAAAATCGGTGGATATATCGCAATAACGTCATGAATGGGGGCCCGGAAATAAACAAACTTTGGTACATTATTTACATAATATTAATTTCATCATAGGTTTTCATGTATGTGCATACAAAATATTTGTTTTTTTTTTAACATTTTCAATTTATGCTTTCACAAAAATTATGTTGCCAAATACGTTAAAAACGATTGTGATGAAAAATATCGTGATATAATTTCCAACCTGATTCCTTGACTTTACTGGACTTATCCAGGCAGGCTGTATGATTTGGAACTATCTGAAACTTAAGATCACAGGGTCTCTGGAAATAAGACATACATATGTTAATCAACATATTATGATAAAGCGATTTTTATTTGCTCATATTTGACACACACACACACACACACACACACACACACACACACACACACACATACATACATACATACATACATACATACATACATACATACACACACATATACATACATTAGGGGATGCGCGTACGTACGTACATACATAGATGCATGCATATATAGGTCAAAACAAAATGAATTAACTATCATAAAGTTTGAACAAAATATTGATCAATTAACGTATAGTTTCAGATGATTTCGCTCTTAATAATAAACAATAAGAAAAGTGAATACTCTCTAAACCATTCATAAAACTTTATTTTCTCTAATAAAAAATAAAAATGCAACAAGAATTTGATCATTACCATGGAAACGTTATTGTCTACTTACACTTCTTTTCATCCGAATGTGTTCATTTCCTGTGATTTCAACTAGCCGATTTATTGATTGACTTGCTGTAAATATTCCTATGATATAAAACAAAAAGGTAAGTTGATGGTGTCAATACATGATATAAAATTGTGTTATGGGTGTAGACCTGTTCCTTTGAGAGACAGACAGACAGACAGACAGACAGACATAAAGACAGACAGAGACTTAAACAGAGACTGAGACAGAGAGAGATAGGTTTGGACCTAACCAGTAGCTATAAAGGACTTTAGAAAACTTTTCAGAAGCAATTGTCTTAAATTTCCTAAAGATGAAACCGCTCCAATTGCCTTGCCTTTGATGCAATGACCAAAACTAAAATAAGCACAAATGAGCGTCTATATCTGTTTTTTTTTTCTAATTGTAGCTTCGTATATCTCGCCCGATTTGATCATAATTGAAACTTTAAACTATCTGAAATGATGTCAACAAAAATCAATTCATCTCCTTTTATCTTTATATAAACTAATTGTTCTGTATAAAATGGCTGAGAAGCTACGTACAACTCGCTAGAGGTACCGTGCGTACTATGCATACAATGTGTATCTGTCACATTTTTCTTTTAGTGTTCCTGGCTTGCTTCGATGCTTGGATGACACCAACTTGTATTCAAGATTTTTATGTTTTTTAATTACTTTTTTAGATGGTGTATCTATCGATGCACTCAAAGATTAGTTTGTCAAAGTGGGGGAAACATTTATGTCTGATACTAAACAAAATACTAACACGAACGAGATACTTAATCATTAGCTCGAAATTTGTATGGATGTTAAAATTTGGATTTAGATGTCGCAAATATATGCCCATATCACTATGTGTTGGCTTTAATAAGTGCGTGTCTCTTCCGGCATCTTAAATGCTTTCGCGCGCGCACGCTTATCGGGGTTGCAGTGGTGATGTATCGAGTAAATATGTAATGGTACCAATAGTGATGGTATCGAGTAGTAATAATATAATGATACGTCAAATATATTCAGTCAAACTTACCTGTAACAAAGAGCAATAACCCCAAAACTGATGATAAAAAGTTAGACATTCTTCTGACATTACTTCCTTCTCACACAGTGTCGAAACATGTACAGATCGCAATACGTTGTGTTACAATAATTGAATGAAAAAAGCATTTCGTGACATCCGGTTCTTAATTTTAACCCAGATCAATTTTATCCACAGGTATGACACTAGTGCGTTCACGCACACGAACTGCAAATACTGTAAATATGTGTTCAATGTGAATAGGGGCTGATATAAACAAAAATCTCATTCGTCACCTGAATATAAGTAGCTTGTTATTTCAGCGAAGCCTATCCAAGGTTATACTTCCTAGTAGACCGACAAATCCGTCCCATATATATGTGTGTGTGTGTGTGTGTGTGTGTGTGTGTGTGTGTGTGTGTGTGTGTGTATATATATATATATATATATATATATATATATATATATATATATATATATATATATATATATATATATACATTAAAAATAACATGGCATTTAAAGTGTTCGTATAAAGCATTGATGTACCAATACTATTAGTATATCAAATGGTGATCCGCCCATGGCGTAATAATACGAATATATAAACATTCTTTCAACCACAAGCTTATTGATCAATGATGAATTTCTCATTCATTGATCATAAATGTCATATGAAAATAACGATAAAAAGTATTAATAGTCCCTGTTTCTAAATGATATTAAAATGGTACACAATTTCATCGGAATCCTTCATTTGTAAAATTCCTTTCTCGTACGTAAATGACAAAATAAGTACAAATCTGGAGTGCGAGAGAAAAACAAAGTGCGCTGGATGAAAAAATTAAAACTGAACTTGTACTAAGTACCCTACAGTAATCTGGTTCGTCATATTGGCAAATTTACGATTTTCCTTGGGATCTATCTACAGTGTTCATAATATCAATTATACCAAGTTGCACTAGCAAGTGATCCTATGTCTATATGTTAAATTTGTCGGTTACGAGGTATGCATGCTGTATCCAGCGGCGAACGTCTGCCTAGGCAAACTAGGCAGCTGCCTAGGGCCCCAACCTCGGAGGTTGCCCAGGCCAGGTGCCGAAATGCTACACACCGAGGACACAAGTTAGTGTTTGCTAAATTACCGAATCGGGGCCCGAATCTGTTAACTGCCTATGGGCCCTGTGTCTTTATATCTGGGTCTGGCTGTATCGTGTTTGAATCCTTTGTTGTTGTTTCTTAAACCTGATATAATGTTCTAAAATTGATTATTAGTTATTAATTATAAAAATGTCTCAATGTTTGCCCCTCCCCGTCCCTCCTTTCATCTCTCTCTCTCTCTCTCTCTCTCTCTCTCTCTCTCTCTCTCTCTCTCTCTCTCTCTCTCTCTCTCTCTCTCTCTCTCTCTCTCTCTCTGGATTATCATAGCTTAATACGGGCGAAAATCTTTGAAAATACATGCGTTATGGATTTTCCCTTGTGACATACGATGGGGTTTCTTTACCTATGAAAGATGGTAATGTTAGTCAAGCCGTCCAGAGAGAGAGAGAGAGAGAGAGAGAGAGAGAGAGAGAGAGAGAGAGAGAGAGAGAGAGAGAGAGAGAGAGAGAGAGAGAGAGAGAGAGAGAGACGCTAATTTCCATATGCCAGTACTTTAATGCCTGACAGTACAGTATAAGAAGCTAATAGAGTTTGCAGTGCACTACGTTCTTCATAAAAACTATATTTCATGTTTAAATCATGGGTGTGTCTTATATTGATTTTATTAATGTGAATAAATATATAAGCTGAAAAATATAACAATCAACTTAATAATAATAATAACAATAATAATAATAATAATAATGAGTACATTGTATAGCGCCTAATCTTTAAAAGCTCAAAGCGCTTTACAACATCGACAATGATATGACTACAATTTTTGTTCTACAACATCTATAATGATATGACTTCATTAAAAGCAACCAAAACAAAACAAACCTAAACACTATGATATTAGAAAACATAAGGCATGCTGAAAATATTTGAGGTAGGAAACATTAGGTCTTTAAATGTGTTCTAGCAGTCGAAAAGGTGAGTTTTATGAACACTCTTGAAATGGATGAAAGTGTATTTGTGTCCAATTTCAATGGTTAATCCGTTCCACGCTGCTCGGCACTCATATGCAAAAGAACGTTGTCCATATGACTTCGTTTTCATGGTAGGAGGTATAGGAGTATACGATTGTCAGAAGAGGAACGTAAGAATCTTGATGTTGTGTATACATGGATGAGACCAGATAGATATGTTGGACTGGTTCCGTCAGTAAAAAGTAGCACATAGAAGAAATTTTGTGTTTGATTCTGGACCGAATGGATAGCCAGCGTAGGGTACAGAGCTACGGGGGAGGTGTGCTTTGATCGTGGTACTCTAAGGATAATCCGAGCAGCTGTATTTTGAACTTTTTGAAGTTTTTGGAGTAGATATTGAGACGAAGCAGATATAATTGAGTTACAATAGTCTAGTCTTGAAAGTACTAATGATTACATAAGTGTTTTATTGGCATCAGCTGAAAGATCTTTGCAAATGGAGCAGATGCGTTTCAGCTCAAGATATACAGCCTTGCATATGATCATGTCATGTTGGTGCTATAACAGACTACTATCCAGAGTTACAGTATCAGTATACTCCTTGGGCGGCATTCTCAGAGAGAGCTGGTTTGTATCACTGCTTCAGAAATACTAGGACCCTCAACCAGAAAGATTCAAGACTGGATTGATGAGAACTGTGACGATATCAAGCAGTTGTTGGATGAGAAACACCGCCTCCTTCAACCCTACCTAAACAACCCCAAATCAGCCACTAGGAAAGATGTGTACAACTACATACGCAGAACTGTACAACAGAAGCTCCGTCAGATGCGGGACACATGGCTGAACAAAATAGCTGCGCAGATCAGCATGACATGAAGAACCTCTACAATGTCCTGGAAGAAGTATATGGACCTACATCCTCTGGATCATTCCCCACCCTCTTATCAGGGCAGACGGGAACACACTTATTACTGACAAAGAAAGGACTCTTCTACGATGGGCTGAACACTTTGACAGTGTTCTGGATCGTCCTTCATCCATCAACGATGAAGCCATCAATAGTCTCCCCCAATAACCCATCAACAAAGCACTGGATGACTGTCCAGCCCTAATGAAGACACAGAGAGTGATACGTCTGCTCTCCAATGGCAAGGAAGGGGGCACAGCCCTCATAGAAAAGTTTAACTAACTGTTTTACTGATGTGGCAGCAAGAGACAATCCCCCAGGAATTCAAAGACGTTTCCTTAATCCAAATGTATGAGCCAGGCCTGCGACAACCACCGGGGTATATCCGTACTCTCAATTGCAAGAAAGATACTCGCCAGAATCCTATTGATCCGCTTCAATACACACCTTGACCAGCACCTACTGCCAGAAAGCCAGTGCGGATTCCGAAAAGAACGTGGGACCATCGACATGGTGTTTTCTGCGAGTCAGCTACAAGAGAAATATCAAGAGCAAAAAGCTGACCATTCCTCCATTTACGTGGACTTGACAAAGGTTTTTGATACTATCAGCAGAGAAGGTTGATTGAAGGTAATGGCCAAGTATGGATGCCCAAGAAAATGTATATCCATGGTACAGCATTTCCAAGATGATATGCAGGCACTAGTCCAGGACAATGGAGAGACATCTGAGCCATTCCCATTAACCAATGGCGTGAAGCAGTATTGTGTTCTGGCACTGACACTGTTCAGTATATTGTTCTCCTCTATGCTGACTAATGCTTTCAGAGATTGAGAGGTTGGATTCAGCATCAGGTACCGTACAGATGGAAAACAATTCAATCCCAGGAGGCTTCCAGCGAAATCTAAAGTAATGGCAGACACCATCGGGGATTTCTTATCTGCTGATTACTGCGCCCTCAATGCTGGCTCAGAAGCTGACCTGCAATGCAGCGTTGACAAGTTCTCAAACTCCTGCACAAACTCTGGTCTCACCATCAGTACCACTAAGACTGAAGCCCTGCATCAGCCGGTTCTGGAAAGCCCTATGCTGAGCCCAAAATCACCGTCAATGGCAAACAACTCAACGTTTTGAACCGCTTCACCTACCTTGGCAGCACACTGTCACAGAGCGTCGCTATTGGCGACGAGGTTTACCTTTGCATTTCCAGAGCCAGCGCAACTTTCGGCAGATTGTATGTCAATGTATGGAATAGAAGAGGCATCAGCAAACAGACTAAACTAAAGGTTTACAGGGCAGCTGTGCTTCTCACAATACTTTACGCCTGAGAAACGTGGACGATATACCAACGCGACGCCAGCAAGCTGAACCACTTTCACACCAAACGTCTCAGGAAAAAATCCTCAACATCAAGTGGCAGGACAAGTTCCAGATTCTGAGTTACTCGCCGAAGCTGGTCTCCCCAGTATCCACACCATCATGATGCAGTGCCAGCTACGCTGGGCAGGACATGTTGTACGCATGCCAGACCACCGGTTGCCCAAGAGAGTTTTCTTTGGCGATCTACAGCAAAGAAAGCGATCCCATGGATGTCAGAAGTAACGCTAGAGTGACAATCAGAAAGCTGCATTGAAATGATTCACCATAAACTCTGTTTCCTGTGAGGTGCGCATACAGCAAGCGATTGAGTCACTTACTCTGTGCACAAAGGCTCCAAGTTGTGCAAATCTAGCAGGACAGCAGCTGGAGAGCTGAAGTGGCAAGCTAGAAGAGCACGTGTCTTCAACCACTCATCCCCCTGTCCCTTATGCAAATGAACATTCTGTGCAAGTGTTGTCCAGAGTAACACCTAGGTTTTGCACTGACTGTATGAGTTTATTGTTGATGTTGCTGATATTTTTTGTTTGAGATAAATGATGTGAATAAGAAAGTCTTTATGTTGTGATCAGAATGGCCACAGTTTTATATTCATTCATCTGCAGCTAGTTACATGTCAACCACACACTCACACAAGAAATGCACCTCTTTACTCCTTGGATGGTAGCATCAATTTCAGATGGGTGGTTAGATATATATATTTGGGTTTAATCAGCGTACAATTGGTGAGACCCTGGATTATGGTCTTTGACACTTGAGAGCTGCTGAGTGTATAGAATGAAGATAACAGATCAAAGAACAGACTCCTGTGGAACACTCCATCTAAGATCAACTGGGCTGGTGTGAATTCCATTTGCAGACATAATTTTTGTCTTATTGACTAAGTAGGACGTGTACCACAGTAAGACTGTATTGTAAATGCCAATACATGCTGGAGACGACGAAGTAAGATATAAAATGGTTTATTGTGTCAAATGCTGCGGACAAAATTAAGGAGGGTGAAAACTGTACTCTTTCCGCTATCCAAAGCAGAAAGAATGTCATTAACGACTTTCAGGAGAGTAGTTTCAGTACTGTGGCAAGGGCGATATGCAGACAGTACATTACTAAAAAGACTGTTTGAATTCAGATGAGATACAAGTTGGGTTAGAACAACTTTTTCAAAGATTTTGTTTTATATGAACTGGAGATTAGAAACTGGGCGGTAGTGTTTAATCGTTATGGTCGAGTGTTGGTTTCTGCAGCAGTGGCTTTACAATGGCAGTTTGAAAAAATAAGGTGAATTCCCCGAATGAGAGAGATGTATTTACATTATTTTTCAACTGACTATGGAAACAATTCATGGCAATACACATCTTTGTATGCATAATCTTATGTAGAATATACTTCCTGTCGACGGCTTGAAAAATAAACAAGAAATTGAAATTGAAACATTTATGTAAAAATAAACGTTTCAAGAATATGGGTGGTGAACCCCGTAACTTGTAAATTTTGATCTATATTATGTGTCTTATATATGATCGACTGAATGCCAGATTGCATTATTTTAAAGTTTGAAAATTTAGGTTTTAATGTTTGCTTGTCCCAAAATATAATTTATCTTTCGATCTTTCAAACTGAAATTTACGCTTTAATATTTGCTTGTCCCAAAACAAATTATCGTCTCGATCTTTCAAACACTTGAGTAACTTTTTACTTTCTCATAGGGCTGAAGGAGGATATAGACCTGTAATAATAAGAAATACCATAACAATGGTTTCAGATAAATATCGTCAAATATATTATGCACGCATTTACATATTTACATCAACATATATATCTGATCAAAATGCCGTCTGAAAAACACAGTAGAACCTTACAATTATTATGTACAACAGTATACTTCTAAACAATAATTATTATCAGGTTATCAGGTTGTCATGTCACGTGATTGATAGGCGGAGCGATCTATCATATGGCGTAAGGTCAAATATAGGGAATAACTTGCAGTATAATTATAATCAGAAGTAATTGTCAGCCTTGTGAAATATTAGTTCTTAAATGGATTTATGTTTAATATCTTGTCTTTGCTATATATCACTATGATTCATATTTAGTTTATATTTTATTCTTGACCTTTGTCCTTGATTGAGGGTAGAGTAGGTTTGGCTTAACTGATTTTCGTCATACTTGTAAAAATCTTCTTTTCTTTTTTTCTTTACAAACTTAGAATATTCTGGAAGAGAACTTCTGAGCTTCGTGCATGTCATTTTATTGGGTCTTAGGTCACGTGAAATTATTAAAGTTTGTTGTAAAAAAAATATTAATTACTGTTTTAGGTTCACATTGTGGAATCATTAAATGTTGTGTTCAGTATAATTTTGGAGGAATCATTTTTTTTAATTATTCATTTGAATTACAAAGTGTTTGCTGACTTTGGACTTAAAATGTGATTATTGTAAAATATGTTACGACTCTTGTTTTAAACTAAGAAACATAAAAGAGTGAAAACAAACATTTTTAAAAAAAATATTAAACAAATAATTTATTTTCATTAAATACAAAGTGAAAATTTGAAAATTCTTACAGTTTTGTTAATTCATTTCCCGATAGTTCTAAAATGTGAATACAAGTCCAAACGTATTGAGTATTCCGAAAAAATGCCGTGGTGTTCTGAAGGAATTTCAGTTTTTATTGTTCTAATATATCATTATCGAATGTGTTAATGTGCCAATAGTCCTGATGTATCATAACGATATAAACCAAATTGTCCTTGCATGAATTGACCTTAATTACAAAACAGTAATTTAGTCCAACAATCAAAGAGCACATTGTAATTTTAGTGAATAATTTAAATGAATAAATCCTTTCAAATTAAAAACTGAAGAAAACAATAAGACTGATTCTACTTTGCATTTTACGGCATGAATGTGTGATTTGAAAGAAAACAACATTATTAGCAAAGCTATGACACGATAAACTTCGCAACAAATTCATAAATAATTAGTTTTTAGAACAATTTTAATTTTAATTTAAAACTAGATCTTGAGCTCAGTATGCACAAATGCGTAACTCCAATTAATAACGATTCTAATGTAGAATCTAAAATCACATATAAATATTAGCAGTGTAATATGTTGTATCCAGATTACGAAGACACAAAAACTCAATCCCTGACCAAGGTCAATCACGTAATAGATATACATAGCATACAATCATGGAGAAATGTTAGCACATTATACAAATTAGATATACATAAAAATTAATTTAAAGACACTCTAGATTATATCATTAAGATTGTTAGCTCAATTATCTATTCAGGACGTTTGGTGCATCAGCATACTCCGTATTTGATAACATTCGGAACACTATATACTTTTGGACTTGTGTCAGATCTTTTAGAATTATTTGGGATCTAATTCACAATATTGTAAGTTCCTCTTAATTTACACATTGTAACTTAAAGACTTTATTTGTTGCTAAGTTAGAGAAATACATTCATTTGTTGATTTTTCATTGAGGTTTCATTTATTAGTTAAAAATCACAGAATTGGAACTTTACTTACCGAGCTTTTGTTTTTCAGATTGACACGTACATTATTGAGGTTGCAAATGACATGAAATTTACCAAATATCTGCCCCAAATAGGTGACAGCATACAAACGAGACTTGTCTGCTAAAGAAACAACAATAAACTAAACACTCAACTCTCTGAGGAAAAGCTACTATTCAGTAGAGCAACCCATACTTCAGAAGGGTCAGATTCAGATGGGAAAAGTTCACCGTTTACTAAAGTCAGGAGAGGTATTTTAGATGGTAATTAAAAGGCACAAAATGAAGCAAGAAGATATAATTTGGAATGGTTGCATTTCATATAAGTACCCAGATGTATCGACAGTACGAAAGGAACGTGGGGAAGCACCCGTAGAGTAGAAATATGTAAAGAGTCCACTGCTAAAGAAGTTGAAGAGATTGCAAAGTCATTTCCCCTAAAGTAACTTCCCCAAATGGATCGATAGTGAAAATTGATTTTGAAATTAGAGATTTCTCTGAGTTTAATACAGATTGCAAAAGAAACTGTCGGCGAGATGTATAAAATGACAGGAATGACTATACTTATGTTTTATCTTGCATCAAAGCAAACTAATCCTCCACCACAATATAAAAGCATCAAAGAGAGTAGGCAAATGCCTACTTTTGCAGAACCTGTAGAGTCACAAAGGTTGACAAAACACAATGACTCAAAATGAAAAAACAATGAAACTGAACCCTTGACAAGTATTCCAGATGATCACTTTCGCCATTCTCTATTTTTTTTTCAAGATCTTTCATAAACTGAGATTTCTTTAAGATTACCAGTTTTCAAATAGTGTTTATGATATCAATGATAATCGGCCATATATTCCTCAACTCATTCCTGTTGAATCCTTACAAACAGACATTCAAAGAGGTGCCTTTTCATTTCAAGAACTCTGTAATTACTTTAAAGATCCAAGTATTTTAAAATTACATCTTATCATCATCCGCATTTTGGTAATTGGTAAATGGAGAGAACAAAATAGCAGAATATACAGGGGATGTCTTGGGGAATTAGTTTAATGAATGGTGGACCGAGTTTTGTTGTAAGTGTACCTTTGGCAGATATGTATAGGTTCCAAGTCTGCGGCATGATTTCGGAATGGAAGAATGGAAGGAAATTGAGCGAATGAATACCTATGAATGCAAAATGTTGAATACTGGCCAATAAAACTTGCAAAGACATTCATGAAGCACTGTCTCTTTCCAGATACTGATTTTACCAACAATGAGCTTTTAAAAGATTTTTATCATTTTATCTCAGTTACTTACCTTCAGTTGGTCTCCAAGAGATGTTGGATGTTCTGTATGCCCATGGATGCCGAACTTAGATCAGTGGGGAAAATGTTAAGGCTCTCCTTTTGGAAATAGCACAAAAGGAGATGATTCAAATGCTTATGTATGTATGCGACTGCTGAAGAGAGATCCTGAACGGACTCTGCATCAGCACTGAAAGTCTCAATGATGTTTACTCGACCCTTGTTCGGAGTAACATAAACGTTGTACATATGTTTCTGAATGCCCAAATTAATGAAGTTCGAAAATTCCGAAGAGATACGGCAGAGAACTTGATTTGAAGACTTTGTGTCTTTCTATTTCTTCTGCACAGGGTCTGACCTCATTACAGTGCCTATAAACCTATAAATATGACTGGCGTATCAAGAAGGCCAATGTGGTATAATTGCGGCTGTTCTTCAAATTGGTGATTATTATACTTTTCCAGTCATGTATATCTGTCCAGTGAGGGTGTGACTCACAAGCTACAGACACATCGTCGAACACATCTTTAGCATCTAAAAGTTGACGAATCGTTTTCCGGTAGAGGTCGAGAAGTATCCATATGAAAACGCAAGGTTTGTAACAGAATGAGTCTCTCATCGACATTCACAGGATCCACTTTCATGTTTTATTTGGCAGTAAGCATTGTTCGTAAATTGCCGACAAGGAATCTACTGGTAAACAAAATCCCAGAAAGCAAGTCACTAAGACACACTACACGTCGACCCCAATTTACAGGATACAGTTCTCGTAATAAGTGTTGGTAATCCTCCACCGTTTGAATACTCTCATCGATTACCTTTCACGGCAATTGTATCACGAGTGATAGAGGTCGGGGCATGGAACTCCGTTTGTATACCTCTTTTTGTCGGAGGCAATAATTGTACTTTTGCGCAGAACATTTTGTACCATACATCGCACAGAACTTTCCTCTATAGACGAAATTCGATAGCGTAAACGATTTTGGTAATCCTCTAAATCTCCCTCTGAAATTCGATGTAATATGACAAACATGTAAATAGTAGAAGGATGAGTAGCAACCAGAGACTTCTTGTCCTTGTCCAGTTGATCAATGGCTGACCACTCGAACACTTTCATCTGAAACAGTCCCTCTAAAGCATTCAGGTACCAGGGGTTTAAACATAACGGATGCAATTGTTCTTTGCGCTTGACTTATATTTTGACCAACTTTCGGTAAATGCGTTCTTTCAACTCCACAGGCAAAATACGAATGCTTTCTTGTAAAGTATCCATGATAATGTTATCCAGTGTTATACCCGCGTTGAGTGTCACTTCTGAATGCCTATAGATTTATTTCAAATCTTCTCCTAAAGCGAAAGTGACGGACTTAGTAATTTTTGACCACTGTCATTCACGGTAACGGTCGAGAATGGTAATAAAATCTTCTGATGAAAACGGTCTAAAGCGGAATATTAGGGAGAACTTGATCCTGAGAAATCTGACGCGTTGGTTTGTTTTAGTCACTTTCCTCTTGTGAATTTCTCGACATAAACGTTCTAGTCACCAACTGAGATTTTGCTCTGGCAAATCCTTGCCAAACTTTCTTGTAGATCTTCTCTTGCAATTCGTTTGGTAATCCTTGGATATTATTTTTACATAGGGTTTAAATACTTGTCTAAGTGTTTCCAACGTTTGACTCCTAGCCAAGCAGGTTTCTTAAACGATATAGTAGGGAGTGACAATTCGGAGACCATCGAGCATGTTCGAAGTAAATTGAATCTTTCTGTCTAAACTGTTAAAATGACATACCGCAACTAAAACACTTGACTGTATCGTCTTTTCCCAAGTAGATAAATCCGGCTCAGACTAATTCTTCTCTGGCAGGTCCTGCCAGATATTTTGGCCATTTTCCTTTGGAGGTTTAGAATAAACACTGAAAGTCACAGCATTCATGCTAGCACACAGTGAACGAATATTTGTCTTAAACAGGTTCATTTCGATAAGGGCATGGTGAAATTCGCGATTAGTTTACTTAGGGTTGCATGCCGTCCTTATTGTGGTAGACGCATGGTCTCACGCACAGGTTGACATCCAGTAAAGAGTATACGATAACGAGTTACACCGCTTTCGCATCCATCGGGTTTGACACGCGTAGCATCACTTCCCATGCTAGGTTAGTGGTAGCAGTGATAGTAGCGGTTATAGCAAAGTTTCCATGATGCACTGCTGAATCGCCAAGGTCACAATGTACGTCATCCATGCAATCGCAAAGTACAGCATCGCACTCACAAAAGAATTCAAGAACTTGAATGATGTATGTTTAAAAGTATTCATCTTTCTCGCTTGATCTTTGTAGGTACTATCAGTCTTGGACGTTTTACCTTTCTTATGCTGACCAATATCGAGGTGAAAGTACAGCAAAGTGAAATAGTTGGGAAGGCGTGCAATTTTAAGCGAGCATGGGCTATCACGTAAGCCTCAAAAATGACATTTCCAAATTCGTCGGCTTCTACAAAGTCCAGTTGTCCTTCTTCGTAATTGATGAAGATCAAGTCATAACGAAGGATGTTCACGTGTTTCATGTATTTAGTTTTGTAGTGAGTCATCTGAATGTAGCAAAACGTTTAGGAAAAACACTGTCTTGGGTAAAGACAATCGTTGTGCCATTTTACCCCACAATCAATTTAACGTGACTTTAGCAAACGACCGCCTTCCTTTACTTTGATTCCAGCTTTTCTCTTTGAGTTTATTTCGGTCTTCGGGAATGTTGCACCAAGAAGGATAGCCGCTGACTTCTTGTTTCATTTTAAAAAAGGCATCATCGTTGTCAGCGAAAATGCCTTTTGGGGTCTCATCGCCCTTGTGGCATTTTTGTGTCTTGGGAAAGTGGTAAATTTCGTACACTTCTAATTGTTGCTATCCTAGGTCCAGAGCTTTAAACAATTCCACTCTGACCCACGTTCTTCCACGCTGACCCACGTTTCTGTCAAGGCAAGTTTTCCCTGTGTGCTGACAAGGCTGGCCATAGTTTCGGCACAAGTACAGCACCAAGGAAACATCAGTTTTCCTTGGAATTGTGCGGTAAAACTGAATGGTACAATTCCGTGGAAGGCAAGACTTTGAACTTGATCAATCCTTCGTATTGTTGAATGTTGTCCACGTTGATGTGTTCTGTCAGAAATTGCGGAAGCCCTAACAGAAAATGACGATGTTTGCACCCTTAAGGATATAACGAACACACGTTCAAGTATTTTATTTCTTCTCCTTTCTCCTCGTCGACGTGGTATAGCAAACATATGACATTCCTATGTACTCCGTACAAACTGTCCCACCGGTTAACACGGTCCAATACTTCCACGATACGTATAAACTCATGATCGGCTTTTAAACGGTGATCGTACTCGTGTTCCCCCACATTTCCACCACTTTGTATCATTGCTGTTCTAACTTCAAGCGTCGCTAACAAGTGGCCTCGTACAAGTCTTTCATGGTCCGTTGTAAAAACTGATCTTTAGTGTCACGTTAAGGGAAGCAAAGAGGGCATCCGTGAAATAAGCATCCGTTAAACTCGTACATGATCTAACCGTTTTCAAAATCCCTGTGCTTTGACCGAGTGATGACGGATGAAAAATCTGATCGTTTGAGGGCTGATAACAGCCAACGTGTTTTGGGCACGAATCGTTGGCGGTATACTAAAGAACACCCTTTGGCAATGGTACAGGTTTCTTTCAAAGGATCGATCCCTGCGTGTTCCAGGAACAGTTCTCGAAATTTTAAACAGCAACTCCGTAAAATGTCCCCGTAAGAAACGACAATACTTTAACATTTCTTCTTGAACCTCGAAAGGGTCGGAGGCGTGAGTCTGGTACCATGCTTATAAAGCTTCTCGTTGTTCGTTGGGCATCTTATCAGGGTCGTAGTAGTTAGCTTCAGGCAAAATAGAAAGTACGGCGTGTTTATTGGCTACGGTATTGAAAAAAGTGCGGCAATAACATTTTGCCGTTTCTGTCATTACAAACGTTTTAGGCACTGGACTCAAAGGCATGGCCGAGTAACTCATCGAGTCTTTAAACTGTACTTGTCCTCATTAAATGGGAATAATTTTGGTTCCTTTCAAAGTAACTTTCGGACGTTCGGTACGTTGTTCCGTATAGTATCTCATAAGAAACTGTGCATCGTATCCCGATAAATTGTGAGCCATTACCGTGGCATGGTGACGACAATCTCCGTAACGTTCGGTGTCCTCTTGAATCCAAATCTTGTCGATCGGGTTTAAGGTATATCGGGCAAAATAGGCTAGCTTGTTCGATCCTCGAAAGATTTTTTTCACGCCCTTCAGGAATCTTGCTACAGTGACGGCAATGACTTAAGATAGATCTTTTGTGCACTTCTTGCACGCTCGATGAACAACGCAGAAATCAGGAATGTGAATGCCAGGTCTCTTGCATGCATTCGAAATCGAGAAAGATTAAATTGCAGTTTGGTCATCGTCTTCCTCTTTGTTTGGAATAGTATTTTTTAACAGAGCATTTGTGTTCCAAGTCCAGGATTTGGCTACAAATGTGACATCGTTTCTTTCCACCACATACGTAAGACTTGACATTATTGCTACGTATGCCTGGTCCACAAGTAGGGCACAATCTAAGGAGTTTATAAGCACTTTTCTCCTATGAACCATTCTTTTTCAAATGTTGGTAACAGACAAGGCTGACAAAAGTGCGCAAACAAGCAAGGCAATGCACTCACCTTGTTCTTCGTCCAGACAGAGTTGATGCTTCTGTTGCTCTCGGTTGTTATAGCCATAGTCATATTTCTCACAGTAATAAATGTACACCAGGAATTCAGTAGTGCTGGTAATGGCATGGAGCTAACGTCTTGCAATTTTTGCATTTCAGAAATGCCACAGGGGGTGTCTTTGGATAGCTCCGCTTGCTGTAATAGGAGTTCTGCCTGTCTTCGTTACTTGGCTCGGTTCTATTTTGTAATACTTTGTCAGACTCATTTCCATTCTACTATGTAGTTCTTGTCGTCATACGTTCGTCCCACAACCATGGCATGGGCTAAACACAACTTGTAATGAGGATTGTTAATTCGGACGAGGCTCGTTTTGATTCTACGAAGGTCGTCCACCTTGGGGAAGAGTCATGCGGGTCGTGAACAGTGTCGCTTTTCCATCGATGATGGGAAACTTATCTTTGACTTGTTGCACGTGTTTAATCTGGTCGACGACATTGGAAGGTGTCAGTTCTGCCGGGCTGCTAAACTCGATACAAACAGTGGACTTCAAACAGTTGTGATGAATGGAAAGTCTCAAACGATCGTCTTCATTGGCTTCACCGTGTACATGTTAACCATCGTTATAACTCTTCTAGAGGAGCGCTTTTCCGTCTCTCAAATGTTGTACTATTTTTGAGGGTTTACTGGTGAACATTTCTTGGGTGTAGACTCTCTGGGTCTGGATTTGGGCTCACTCGTGTCATCTTCAAAATCTCTACCAAATAATAATTCCCATTGAACGATGGGGCCCCCATTAATACTAGTAAGTCGTAATTAAGAGATAGATAACTCGCAATTACAAGATATCTAAAGCGTAATTTCGAGATAGTAAGTTGTAATTACAAGATACAAAATTGTTTTCACCGTGGCATTAACAGGCTTTCGTTGGTGAGAGTGGTCCAGATTTCGATCAATTTTCAGCCAACCACAAGTAGTTGGATTTATGGGAAGGAGAGTGGGGGTATTATATTTTTGCAAACGCCTGCAGATGTAGTTCATTTCAAATGACACCGATTACTTTAATATCGACATTTGAACTTTTGTCAGTTATGATTTGGCTTGAACCATCAAAATTACAGGAAAATCGTTGGCAGCCAGGGCTCTGCCCCGATGCCGCTGAGCAAGCTCACGGCGCTCCTAAAAAAAAAACAACTAGTTGGTGGAAGAGTGGAAGAGGGGCTAGTGTACCCTCCCACGGCTTCGACCCTCGGATTCTGGCCCATTGGGCACACTTCGTCGTCCTGGGCGCCAGCGCCAGATTAAGCACCGTGGAGGCCCATAGGCAGTCAAACTTTTGGGGCCCCAGACCCACGGTCACGGTCTCATGGGGGCCCCTGGGGGCCCCTAATGGGGCCCATAAAAGTAGCGGGGCCCATAGGCAGCTGCCTATTCTGCCTAATGGGTAATCCGGGACTGCTGGACGCCATTTACACCACAGGCCCCCATGTGCCATAGTACGTCACACACGTGTCTGATATTATGTGAATTAAAATATATTTTTAAAAAAAAACTTTTTCTTTTAGAAAACAAAATAATCTGATCTATTGATTCGTTTGTTTTACGTAAATTATTTCAACATTGGCTGTACGATTTGGCAAATTAGATACACGGCGGCCGTGCGAAAAGTCTTTCCAAATTTATGTACACAGCATGCGGCCGTGTTAAGGTCTCCCTTGACAGTTCTTTTGGCAAATTTTTGTCTGACAATGACCTACAGCAGACAAATGATAATAATATTACATTAAAGACACAAATAAAAATTAACTAATGATTTTTGTTGAAACAATGTTTGTAAGATTCTGACTGAGGAATTAAAGTTAATTCCTCATGCAACTAGTGGCTTTTATACTGAATCAACACTGCCCCCGACCACTCTTATTTACATTCATTTTTCACAGAAAGGGGGTATTTTGAATATGTTCCTGTGACAAGAGAGCTAAAAGAATCAGTATGTGCCTTATACATGAATAAAGTTCACTAGTAGTGTAACAATTTATCATACTTGTCATCACCCCTCAACCATCTAGATTTTTAGATATTTACCTCTGTATTTGGCACATGTAAATACGCAAGCCAAGCGCGCGGCTCATTTGAAGCTCGAGTTACGCATTTGATCTCATGTGCTAGTCTAACTGTGACCGGCAGTCACCAACAAGTCAACCAGTTTCCAAGCCTAACTCAAAGTAAATCTAAACCACATTACAGATTTACCTTATGTGTGAACTGAAAATGCTTGGATTGAGATAATTAGGCTCATGCCTTCTACCTTAAATATTTCGGTGGTGTCAAAATGCGAAACTATTCAGTGAGACCTAATTGTATCACCCTTTAATTGTAAATATCACGTACGCACTCTCTTGTCACCATTCTTAAAAAGCAATTCCGGAACGTTATTTCAAATGATATATATGTATTCGTTACAGTTTGCCAGAAAATAAATCAAATATCATTTTGCATTTATTAGTTTATTTATTCCTTTAAATTTCTTATAGTATATTTTATCAAAGAATGTTTACATTATTACTGTTCGTTAATATTTTGATGTGTAAATTGACGTTAATCCATGTGGTTTGTCAAGACTAGATAACGTTCATAATTTTCTTCGTTTAGATAAGTTTTGTATTTTTATTCAGCCTTGGCCATCGTGTATGGACCACAGAGCAAGAAAAAGAATTAAAGAAGCAAAGTTTAAAGCCAGGCCAGGTGAATAAAAGAAATTAAGCTGTCAAGGGCTATTGGCAATGCACAATAAAATGCAGGTGGGTGGGGGGTTTCACGCTATTCGTAAAGAAATGGCTATACACTTTGGTAAAAGTGATGTCCTATTCCATCAGCGAAGTATTCTGTTACACGTAGCATTGATTTAGTGAAAGAATAACATGAATTTAAATTCCATATTTTTTGTCGACATAAACAAGATGTATTGGTATTGAGTTCGTAAGACCAACAGGTAGATCACCTTTATTTTCGAATATTACTGGTACCAGCAATATCAGGGAAAAAGCCGGAAAACCACTTGATGGTGTCACCAGATGCACTACGCGAGCTTGATGTTTTGAAGAGAAAAAAAAACAGAAAAGTAAAATATATCACAGAGTGACAAAAATACTTTAGATTACTCCATGATCCATTCTGACATGCGACCCTCACTATCGTACTATCATCATATAAAGGAGAAGGTACCTAACTTCCAGATACTTAGTTCCACCTATGACCCTCAATTTCCTTATGCTATTTCCGTATTTAAAGGCATACGACCATACTCTATGGTTTGTAGACACCAAATGATGGTACTTAGATACTGGACCATTGTCAGGGCAGATAAAATTTTATTTTCACCCACTTGCCTAGGAGAAGTGGTTTTAGAAAATTTACATGTCTCACCTTGCTTTTCACTTATTACATTTTTAATCACTTAATATTTGGAAATGTATGTGCTTTAATCCACAGGAATAACAAATAAAAAAAAATCGACAACATAATTATGCATTAAACAAAATTTATATTTTTCAAAACTGCAGGTTGATATTGCATATTTGGCTACTTTGAGTATACATGTTTTGGCTGCAGGATTTTTTTAAAATAAAGATATTGTATTGTTATTTGTTATTAAAGAATAACAGCAGAAGGCATTTGTATTTATTAAATACAAGGCATCAATACAGCTAGGACGGGGAGTGAGGACTGTTCTGAGAGTATATTTTTCTTGGAACATAAACCCTACTGAATGTATAACATAAACCAGCTGTTGGTGTGTATCAGTTATAATCCAGTTTGGAATATCTGATTACTTTTACTGATTATCATGTGTATTGTTCTGATGGCAACTTTATATAATTTCTTTGGTGCCAAATACAAGTTTTCAGAAGAGCATGATTCTCACTGTACTGTCCAAAAGAATTTATACAGTAGATGCATCTAATTTTGAGAAGGAAACAATGCCA
The DNA here is from genome assembly GCA_029339505.1 of Unio delphinus. Taxonomy (NCBI): domain Eukaryota; kingdom Metazoa; phylum Mollusca; class Bivalvia; order Unionida; family Unionidae; genus Unio; species Unio delphinus. The sequence continues at coordinate 3,207,494 of JAQISU010000008.1, read as the reverse complement.
AAAGACAGATTCATGGATTAGAACATTAAAAATGATGAGAAAATAATGGAATATTATTAGCTTTAGGCACAAGATGTTGCAACTATGGAAGGAAAAATGCAATGGGCAGCCCAAGAAAACAAGTTTGTGCAAAATAAGGATTTTAATCCTAAACCTGCTGTGGAGAAATTTTTTAAAGTTTGTTTTAATAAAAGTGTTGTGTTGCTTAAAGATCATTAGAGAACTATAGCTGACTCGTACAGTTGGTCGAGTTGCAAACATGTTAGCATATTTTAATATATATAAAAATATATTAATATACAAACTGGAAGTGTGTTCCTTGCATGCACTGCCAACACTTCACTACCAAAGAAAAAGATAGTCCAAGTTTTATCTGACCTTTGTTACCCCATTTTTACTTTGGAAATTTGTTTATTGTCCATACCATGTGACTATATGATATATGACATTATTGACATGTTGGTTGCGAGATTGGTATAGTCATGTGACTCTGACTGAAAATAGCCAGAACCAGGTCACATTTCAGCAACGACGTACTTTTGTCTCTTCTGTCAGCAGATTAAATGCTATTTTCATGGTTTTTGAGAAAATCATATTCCTTTCGATTTCATGCAGGTATATCTCGATGAAAGGTCGTTCAAGTTTGCTGGGCCAGCTAATAAGCGGCTACCCCATGGTTGGCGAATTCCAACTTTTCAATAGGGAATGAACTATGACACTACACCCCAACATAAAAGTCCAAAAATAAAAAATGGGGTGACAAGGGTCAGGAATTTAGGAATAGGAAAAAAATTATATATTGCATGAAAAATGAAGTTTAGTTTGGAATATACCAAACATTTGCCAAATTCATGGCAAAATTCTCTAATTTGTATCCCTTTTTTCACTAATGTGCGAGCTTAGAGGGTTGGCAGCCATGATGGCATTAAACCCTACAACAACAACAACAAACATCAGTTGTGTGTAAAATACAATATTTCTTTACCACAAAACAGATTGTACCTGCATCTTCCAGTAAGATTTTTCAAGTAAATAATGTAGTATTCTCCACTTACTACACTCTATGCACATGAAGCCCACATCTTTCACATTCCCAATAGCCCTTAAGAAACATTTAAGTGGGCTGGTGTAACTTGGTAATGGAGTCTCTTGACCTACATTGTGAAATATGTAACATTGATATTGACACCGGTTTTCATATGATGCAGCCTTACTTTTTAAATTGAATCCGTAAACCTCAAGGCTTTTGGTAAAATCTATGGATCTTCATGAAAGGGGTGGGGTGGGAGCTTGATTAACCCACTACATTTATACTTGAATTCTTTGACCCGTCTCACAACCAGTTATTTATAATCATCCATATGTTTGTATTTGCTCAGTTATAATCTTTGCACAGGTCATGATTAAAGGCTTTTACAATCTATGAATAATTTAGCATTTGACAGCAAAAAATAAGAAACGGTTCTTTCTAATGGCATTTTAAACACACCAATTGACTTGCCAGTGTAGCGAAGCCTGGCTAGCTTGATCACATAATAGAAGTCAAAAAGCTGAGAACATTAATTAGCTTATGACCAAATATCATTTGCATCATGTATACAGTCACACACTGTTACAAGGTTCTCTACAGGAATTTGAATGTTGCAATCCAGGATTGCCTCTCTGAAAGGTGGTGTTCCAGCTCTAAATATAGAATTGCCAACAAAACAAGTCACAAAACTTTACTACCAGTATTTCTAAACATGGTATATGATAAAAAGCACATTTTCTTAACATCACAGAAGTATTTAAAATAGAATGGATCAAAATGTTAGTCATGCTTGTCAAGCAGTATGTCCATTCACAAGCATGTGTAATTAATAATTAGTCTTTTTTTCAAAACAATTATTATGTACCTGCACTTAGTTGTCAGGTGCCTTAATTACCTTGTTGGCAAATATCTAACCTGTGGGTATTTGCCTAATCCCATTACAATCACTTTAACTTTGCTTACTAACTCACACACTATATATTGATACTTACTTTGTAGAAACAGATCAAACAAAGCTTGATAACAACTTTTGTCCAGAGAATTTGACTGTCGGAATTTTCTTGCATGTAAACTTAAAAGGAGACATACTTTTACATGGATTTTTGCATCGTGAAGAAACCTGTATTATGAATTAAGTTCCAAATTATCTTAAAAGTTCTATCACAAGTCCAAATGTACTTTGTATTCCAAATGAATTCCAGTATTGATTGTGCTGATGTGCCACTATCCTTGAACGTGCTTTGTGCCAACAGATATAATATATCACAATGATACAATCCAGAATTTCACAGTAATCCCCAAAAAGTGATTTAGTCCAGAAGTCAATGAACACTTTGTAATTCCAATGAATAATTTAAATAAAACCTCAAATTATAACTGAACACAACTAAAAGACTGATTCCACTAGAAAGGTGTTAGAATAGAAATACATAATTTGATGTAAGCTGTCATATGTACATACTGTCGCCTGACTTTTAACAATGGAAAATTCCATCACAAATTTTGTAACAAGGTCAGGTGGTGTTTACTTAAATTTTAGCAAACTACATGCGAAAGATCAAGTAGATCATACTTATTCCAATGTAAAACCAGTGTCCAGAACTAAATTCCAAGCTAAAATGTTTAAACATATCTTTTAGGATTAATCAACAATTGTGGACAAAAGTTATGTAACATGTTGCTTACAAAAGATCATTACAATCTACAGTCATGGGCAAAAGTTAAACAGTTTTGATAGACATAATATAATCAGATTCATGAAACTTTGTGAGGAGATCCATCATCACGAATACTACACATACATCACAAAGAGATTGTCTGGGACCTATATTTCATGTTTTACTGACTTTGTTTCTTGATCATTATTCATGCATTATTACCTCCCCTTTAAAAGAGAAGACTGTCACTGTGACCTGCATTTCCATTTGCATTGTCTTGCATGCAGTTTTTTGTGTTTAACTCATGACTACATAGGTCATTAGCAGCCTGTATGGATACTGTTTATACTAGAATCATTTATCTAGTTAATGGTGCCCAAAGGTTTTCAGGCCACTGCCCCCTTGGTTATCCTCAGCACTCACCTACCTTACCCCATAAAAAGTATTATAAGTGGCCCCCTTGGTAATCCTACTGGCCCCCAAAAGGTGGTCCCGCAAAGATTGGGAATAACTGATCTAGATGATTGTATACATCTCTATTAGCACACAATTCCATAAAATATCACCACCATGACATCCATTTCATGTTTGACTGGTTTAAGTGACTTTCTGCATTTAACTTGTGGCTACATTGGATTATTGCATCCTATGTACATACTGCCCAGTCTGAAATCATGAATACATTGTAATGAGCACTATTCCCTAACTTCAGCAATGGTCAATATAGCATGTATTTCATACTTCTCTGACTTGGGATTAAATTTTATTTCATGTTTCTCATTGTCAAGCTAGAATTATGAAATACATCCCTGTTATCTGACACATTGAAGCACCATGGCAGAGGAGATATAAACCATGATAAAAATTGCCATACACTCCCTCTTGTTCATAGACAAGTCAAGAGCACTGGCTACACAAGATCCTGCCCACACCCTCTGGTACTATTTGAAGCTCAGAGTGAGTAGGTGTGGCAAATGCAAATGACTCTTTCCTCCCATGAAGATGGGAAATCATAATAGCATCTTTCATGCTGTATCGTTATGGCTTAAGTGGGTTATATATTCTGCATGTTCTCATATCTCAAAAGTTAAATGTCACCTCATGAGGTATTTAGCTTATGCAGTTACCATGGACTCTGCAAGCTTTATGATCAAAAGCAAGGCTTCAGTCCAAGAAATGATAGAAGCTGCATGCAGTGTTTCAATCCAAGATAAAAATGCTGTTGACCGGCATGCAGAGACAAACTTCTTGAATTTATTTCCAGTATTTAGCTTCACTGAGACAGAATCTAAATCTGTTGGGTACAAGATCCAATGTTAATGTATTACTTGAATGAGTTATGAGGATTAGCTTCAAGGTTAGAGTTTTGAGCATTTGGGCAAAGATGAAAGTGGAGAAAATTAAATTATAAAATAAATTGATCTAAATGCTATAAAAAAAAATTAATTTCATTCAGAGTCAGTGGAAGAAACAAAGTTGACATGGCAGAGGGATAAGTGGAGTTCATCTAGCCAAGATGTATTCAGAAATCAAATAGGTTTTTTCTCCAGTCTCAGAACAAAACAAATAGTTGTTTATTAGTTCTATTGGTCATAGACCAGAGGAGCTTTTGGGTCCTTTTGTTATTTGATGTCCATTTTCTATTACCACAGGTTTGTTATCTAATGTTCATTGTCCATTCCAACAAGTTTGTTATCTAATGTGCATTGACCATTACCACAGGTTTGTTATCTAATGTGCATTGTCCATTACCACAGGTTTGTTATCTAATGTGTATAGTCCATTACCACAGGTTTGTTATCTAATGTTCATTGACCATTACCAGGTTTGTTATCTAATGTTCATTGACCATTACCACAGGTTTGTTATCTAATGTTCATTGACCATTACCACAGGTTTGTTATATAATGTTCATTGACCATTACCACAGGTATGTTATCTGACATCCATTACCACAAGTTTGTTATTGCTACTGCTCCTAAACTGCTTGGAGGGTTGCTATGAGATTTACACATATGGTCATTCCACTTAGTCATTCAGTAGATCTGCCACAGTGTCTCTCTTGAAAACTTAATCATTGCTACTTTTGAATGGATAGTCATGACAACATGGGGTTTTCAGTAAAAGTCTATATATACTACTTCTTTGCCCAAAATGAAACCTGACATCTAGTATGGCCACCAGAGCCATCTTGAAATTCTTGTTATCCTGCTACTCCTGAATGGAAAGTAAAATTGACGTGAAGTTTTCACATCTAGGCATAGGATGTTCAGTTGGTCCTATATGGAAATAGTGATGATTAGCTGTCGAATATGGTTACCATAGTGACTGTCTTGTAAATCTTGTTATTGCTACTCCTGAATTGATGGTCATAGTTTTCACTTTAAAAAAATTATGAATATGTCTTCTTGGTTAGAAATGAGAATGGTGCCTATCTGATGTCCAAAATATCCATTTTGAATATCTTGGGATTTATTTACGATTCAATTTTTAAGTCTATCATACAATATCAACAAGTTGAAAACACAGAAATCGTTCCATCCTGGGTATATACGATGCAGATGTACAAATTAAACATCCACATATGGCATAGCAAGAAATTCTGTTCCTCCCAACCCCCAACCCCCAGCTTAATTCTGGGACCCTTTCCAATAGAATAATGTTGTTTGGTCGAAATTTTGGACACCAGTACGTAGGCTTGTGCTCCTTACCACCTCCCCACCCGCCAGCTGCAGTTACTTGGATGCTATGTCAAAGAATATTATATCTGACACTAGATAAACCATGTACGATCAAAAGAATATGTAATGAAAGCAAAGAACATCATTGTTTACTACAGATTTCTAGGTCACAAAATGAAAAGTATCAAAATTTAGTTGTAGATTAACCAAGAATAAGCTTGCAATACTATTTTCATCCTTTACAGAACTATGTTCAGAAAAAGATGGATGGTACAAGAATAACTATGCAGAGATATTGGATCTAAGCAAGGAGACCATACATGACAATGTAGAGCGGATTGATGTGCGGAAAGTGTCGCCAGAAGAATTTATTGAACAGTATGAAAGTTGTTACAAGCCTGTTGTCCTGACACACGTACAAGATGACTGGCAGGCAGTTGAGAAATGGACGCTCCATGTGAGATTGCAGTCTTCACTAATCATGTCTTCTAATTAAATACAAAATTTTGCACAAATAGAGAATTTTTATTTAAACTTTAAAATGATAAAATGTTGTTTCCTAACATCTGAGAAACTAATTATATATGTATATCAAATTTCTTATACATGTACTAAGATAATCTTTAAAAATTTCATGATTCCAAATTTTTTTCATGAAAATTTACATGATTTAATATTTTTGTGCAGTTAACTTGTGTTCCAGAATTTTTATGACTACATGTATTTGGCTTGATGTCTGTATCTATTTTCAATCTGTTGTCTTGAAAATGAAACTTCACAAATTTAAATATGAACATAATGGGGTGATGTGTGTGATATTCTTGGAGAGTATCATATCATTTTTGTTATGTGCAGAGATTACAAAAGAAGTATCGAAACCAGTCCTTCAAATGTGGTGAGGATGATGATGGATACTCCGTGAAGTTAAAGATGAAATACTTTGTAGACTACATGGCCTGCAGCAAAGATGACAGCCCATTGTACATATTTGACAGCAGTTATGGAGAGGTACCATAGATAACAGATTTTTCATATGGATAATATTCAGGGTGGATACATACATTTTGTTCTACAATTGTTTGATTTTGCAAAGGAGCAGTTCAATTTGGTAAAATTGTCAAACTCGTCATTTATTTTCTCAAGCAGATATTAATAGCAGTAACAATTTATCATCATCAAGGATGGCAAGGTTTTGCTTCAAGTTTTCAGTCATTCTCTAATGATAGGCCTGATCTATAGCTCCTGTTTAGATTTCTAAGTGAGTTTATGGTATGGCCCTGCTTCCATCATGTGTCATCTGTCTATTATCCATAAACAGTTCCTGTTTTCCATCCATTTTTATCTATTATCCATTAACATTTTCTGTTTTCCATCCATTTTTATCTATTATGTATAAATATTTTCAGTATCTTTTCAAATCAGTTTAAGCCATTTTTTGTAGAGCATAAAATGTGCCTTTTGATTTCTGCAAATAACTGCATTCAAGTACAGTATCCATTCCTTTTAATTTCTACAATAGACAGAAATCAAGTGCAAACACCATTCCTTTTAATTTGTACAAATGACAAAAATCAAGTACAAACACCATTCCTTTTAATTTGTACAAATGACAAAAATCAAGTGCAAACACCATTTTTAATTTGTACATACAATCTCTTAAATTACTTTTTATTAACTACTCAACATATTTTTACACAATTTGACAGTCATTCTTGCATGAAGAGTTGTCAAGTTTGTACAAATGATGCTAATCTGAAATCAAATATTGCCATCATTACTAAAAACAGAAAAAGACTTTAAATGGCTTCTTATCAACAGCTAAACAGAATTGGACCAAATTTGAATGAAATCATTGTGGTATGATGTACTTATTAACTCCATCATGTCTAGAATTCAAAAAAACAAACTCGCAACTTAATTTGACTGAATTTGACACATTATCCAGGCATAAAAGACATTTTGATATTTAGATCTAGGATTCAAAAAAACAAACACACAAGATAATTTGACTAAATTTGACACATTATCCAAGTATTAAAGGCATTTGGATTTTTAGGTCTAGAATTCTAAAACACAACATATTTTGACTAAGTGTGTCAAATTATCCAGACATAATGGGTATTTGGATTATTTAGATCTTGAATTCTAAAAACAAACATGCAACATAATTTGACTAAATTTGACACATTATCCACACATGAAGGGCATTTGGATTTTGATGTATTATGCCAATGCACCATCAGTAATGACTTCTGTTATTATTAATTTAAAAAAAAAAAATCAAACTACATATTTTAAAGAATACTGAATGGAAATTGACAAAGCAGTACAGTTGGGGGGGGGGGGCTTTCAAGTTGATACCAATATTATTAAATGAAACTTGACAAAGCAGTAATGGGGCGGGGGGGGGGGGGGGGGCTTTCAAGTTGATATAAAAAATACTGGCCCACAATGAAATATGTTCATAAATCTTGCCATTGTTGAGTCTCTTGTTTTCAAAGCAGAACTCCAAAAATGTTCAGGATCTCTTGTAAAATTTGGTACAGATAATAGGCTAGAGACCTGATTAGAGCCTTTTGCTATTCATATTTCTTCAGTTTCAATATTTTTATCGTATGCTCCATTTGACCAGCCAGCTATTCATTATCCACAATGTAATTTCCAAGGCAAAACTCTAAATCTATTTAAGATTTCTCTTTGAAATTTATTTCACGTATCACAGTAGTGGCTTAGATATGTTTTTGCGTTTTATGATTCTTAAGTCTCAGTAGTTTCATTTTCGTGTCCATTTATTTTTCCATCAATTCCATCTATTATCCACACTTTTTTCTTGAGCACAAAACTCTTAAAATCTCTTTATGTCCAGTTGATTCTTGTTTACTTCACAGAAATGTATAGTTTCTTTATAACAAGTATTCAGACATCAAACAGACCAAATTGTTGCCCCAACCCACTCACTGCTATGTCTAGCGATAATAGTATCATTGTATGTTGTTATGGAAGTCCCATTGTTGATGGACCCCGTTGTGTAGAAGTTATCGAGAGAGAGAGAGAGAGAGAGAGAGAGAGAGAGAGAGAGAGAGAGAGAGAGAGAGAGAGAGAGAGATGAAAGGAGGGACGGGGAGGGGCAAACATTGAGACATTTTTATAATTAATAACTAAGAGAGAGAGATGTATTTTATGAATTTGTTACTGGTTAATATGAGAATGTGTGTATAATTGATCACTCCGTATACACTGCAGCATCATATAGCAGTGCTATGTTTTCGGTATATGTTCAAATGTTCATCAATTCTAAGGTATCTCATTCTTAGGATATATTTAATATTTTTTGTAATATTATCAGTATATATTTGATTGCCATCTCGATTTTCCCTTGTAATTTAATTGGTAATTGTTTTCACATTCAAGTTGCAAGCTATTGAAGATGTCGACAGAAGCATTGGTATATAATTTATGTTCAGTAGCCATTATCTGGCTTTGAAGTGTTTTGTTGTTATTAGTTGGGTATGTGGGAATGCCTCCCCATCCGCCCATTAAATTGCCTTGTACAGAGGAAATGTTGCAACCGGGATCTAGAAATGAGAATGATCAATGATTCATAAATCTTTGTCAGCAATAATGTTGACAAGTGACTATGACTAGGCAACCAATTGTGTACATCTCCAGCTCCCCATCCAGGCATGATAGAGGCAGCAAAGTCAGGTATATGGAAGTATTTTAGAATCTTGCAAACTGACCGTGCCAGTATTTATCTTATAGTGATTTATTTGCTGTTCTGGCTGTTGACCCATTCGTCCAGTCACCCAGCCAGCAAGTTTACCTCAGTGTTATATTTGCAGTCCCAACTGTCCTGACACATTAGATACAGTATGGGTTCAGTTTTTAAACATTGTTTACCTGTACAGTCAGTAACAGTGTCACATGTTGACTTGCTGCATTGACCAGCCAACCGGCTGGCCATCAGACTGATCCAGCCAAAGCTGCACTTGCACTCACAGTTGGAGTAGTCTACACAGTCAAGATGGCCCTGCCAACTCAGCTGGCCATGCCAGACCAACGTCTTAGTACACAAGCTTTCAGAGATGTCTCAGTACCATTTTTTCCAAAGCTCTCCTGTTTGGAAGATGTACCGCAATGCATGCTGATGATATGGCAGTGGTTTTGCCTCATAAGATAACATACCCACAGGAGGACAAAGACCTTGAAGGTGATGACCATTCTTGCTTTGAGTCTCCTGATCATTATGATCCTACCGATAAAAGGACGAAATTCATTTAAACCTGCCAAGGAGGAAATATTTTGATTTCTATCCTCTTCAGAATGACCACCACCACCAGTACAGGTACAGCATACAATGTCAAGGAATCATTTGACCAGAATGAAGATGAGGTACATCTGTCATTTAGAGTTTTACTTAGCATGTGAAGACTGGATTCATGCAGTCTGCGCATTGGCCGCCATGTAAAGCCTATCTTGGGCTGAAAAATGTTGTTAAACCCTATTACAACAAAAAATGGAATCAACACAGTCTAGACATCAGAGGCTTTCCCACCTATTCAAGCCATGGAAACAGGACATTACCCTGCAAGTATCATCATCCTGGCCTTAGGGAGTCAACCAGTCAGGCATGCACTGATGTATTTCAGGTATATATATATATCTAATGAAGATTTAGACTCATAATATATGAGCTGTTTCTGTTAGCCTTGCCTCTCAATTAAAGCCACAATGGTATCAGTCAGTTAGCATGCTGACTCCACTTTTTCCACTTTCTATTTGGTGACATGACCTCACAGAGCACAGAGCTGAATCTCACTGGTTCCGTGATTACTGCCCAGTAAGTCAACAGACCAATGGTCCTGGCACAATTGCATACTAGGTGGATCATTCAACTTTATTTGCATTTGCCAGAAAAACCTTTCTTTGTGATTATTTGTCAACTATGGGAGGCTGGTTTGCATTTCCTTGCACATGTTAATATACTTATATTCAGCTGTGTCATCTGTCTTTATGAGAATTTAACGTTTAAAAGTAGACTTCTTCTAACCCTTCAGGTGCTGTTAAGTAGTGATTAGATGCTTATCATTTCATAATCCTTGTACCTATTCTATATAGGTTAATTTGATTGGGTAATGTATTTGAAGGAGAAGGAAATTTCATAGTAAATCATTTCTAGGAAAATACTTGCCCAGTATCATTGCTGTAAACTCCCACCATCCATCTCTGCAATTTTAAGTATACAGAAAGCTACGTAAGGGGAGGTAATCTGCAAAAGTTACTTCCCATTGTGTTCACAAAGTTATTAGAGGGAGACTTCAAGTCTATGGGAGGGCTGGAGTCTGAATGTAGCGGAAGTATTTTGTAACATTAATGTAATTGGTAATTATTTTTGAAGAAACATGATTCACTATAAAATTTCTGTTTAACTGGAAATCAAGTGGGCAGACTTGAAATACTCTGAATCTGTCAATGAAATCTCATGAAAATTTAGTGAGGAAACTGAGAATATTTTTGCTGTAAAGACTATGTCGCAACACAGTACAGTGGTCCCTAATGATAAACTCTCAATATAATGCCCACTATATTGATTGTATTTTATTGTTAAAACTAATAATAATATGTCACATCTTCGTAAACTGTTTCATGCAAATTGAAACAAAAAAAGATTGATTTATCTAATCTCGTAACTTCATTTTCTAGCAAGGTTACATGTCTACTCATAAGTTATATGTGTGTTTTGCATATTGTGTTAGCGGAGTGGTAATATGATGTATCAGAAAAATATAAATATTCCCAATTTGTATCTCTGTTGATAAAGCACTTGTATGTTGACATTTTTCTTTAACATTTATTCTTTATAGCATCCAAAGAAAAAAAGGCTTTTAGAAGACTACAAAATACCAAAATACTTCCAGGATGATTTGTTCAGATATGCAGGGGAAGAAAGAAGACCACCATATAGGTAAAGGTTTCCACGGTAACATTATCAAGGTTCATATTTAAATAATTTGAATATTTCGCTCCTTATTATGATGATAATTTTGTTGAAATTAGAAATGTAATTTTAAGGTAAAACAAAGAATGATATAGGACAAACTTAAATTCATCTTTATTCAGATCATCACCAAAAAGTACAGTACATTTTCTTTCATCAGATCTTTTGGAAGTGATTATCACAAGACAATATTCCTTGAATTGTCATTACTGTTGATCCTTTAATATTTAGCTTACCTGTCCACAGAGATACATACATATGTACAGGTTGTACTGAATAACATCCATTCTTTATTCTTAGGTCCCAGTTAACCTATACGCTTTTTGCAAAAAGAGTTCTATACACCCATCTTGCATCTGTTACCAATTGTCACATTCAGCTTCTAAAACTAAAATCACTGGATGCACTTGAGGTTTGTTTAATTGATGACAATTTGCCATCAAATGTATGGCCAAAGTTACGGAAAATAGAAAACCTTTAAACAACTTAAACTGCTCAGCAGAATTTGAACAAATTGGCAGCATCCAGGCGTGTTTGCAAATTGTGATCCAGTATTAAATATGGTTAATATTACTAACACTAGAAAAAATCTTAAAATGACTTTTAATAAAAATTTTAAAAATTTTAAAAATATCAAAATTTGTGTAAACAAATTTGAATAAAATATGACACAGCATTCAGACATGAAGGACTTTAGATTTATAGCAGAGATGCGAACCTGCCATTAAACATGACTACAGTTACTAAAAATAGATAAACCTGTAAATACATCTAAAAAATGTATCAACAAAATTTGTGCAAACAAATAGCATCTTAGTTCAAAGGCCATTCCTGGTTTTTTTTCTTTACCAATGATACCAATCGACCATTAAATATGGCTGTACTTACAAATTTGTATAAAAAAAATAGAAATTTCTTGCAGAAAATTATTCCACAGAATTCACTACTACATTATGTATGTAATTCATGTACAATACCTGTTGTGCAAGTACATTTCTAAAAATGACAATGTGCATGCAAAATTTGAAGGCCAACTATATCAAATAAACTCTCTATGTATAATTTTTGGAGTTTAAAAAAACAGACTTTCTTAACAAATGTTTATGATGTTTCTTCCATATGCATATGAAAATTTGTCATCATCATCAACTAGCTGCAAGCCTTTAGTCCACTTGACTACCTGTCATGTGACATGTAGACCAAGATACTCCACTGTGAATGTACCATCTATGCCACTGAATATATAAGTTGACTATTCAGTCCTATTGCCATGAGATGAAATCCTGGAATTGACCAGCTTTGTCAGAAAGCATTGTGGCACAAGGGGTTTTAAATATGTCATGAGATGAAGATACAAAAAAAGAAGCCTGAAAACAACTCATTTCATCATCTATGTAATCAACAGCATTGAAAGAAATTTCTAGGGAAATCACCCCATTTCCTGGCCAATGTCTCTGTGGCTGTTAAGCGCAAGTCATCCAGGTGAGAAGTCTTAACAGTGATGGCACAGAGTTGGTGTTGTGAGGGCACAATTGCTTCAGGGCACCAAGTAAAGGATTTCTTTTTTACATGTGTAACTTTCATACTATTTCACCATCACCTCAATGTAACAAATCTTCACAAATTTATATTTTGGAGGTCGGTATCGAGGAAGGATGGCAAATTACATAAAATGTGTTCTCTGTTCAAAGTAGGGAGATCATTTCTGTTCGAAAAAGGAATGGCTTCTTAAGACAGAATTTACTTGAATGTTTTGGTGGAATCTGTTAATTTTCAGTTACAAAAGAAAGTCTTGTATGGGAATTTTATTTGTCATGTATGTACTTAGGTTGAAATGTTTTATGAATGTAGGCTTAGGGAACATGGAAAATCTGTACATTGAAGGAAATGGACAAGATCCGAGTCACAGTTTTGGTAACTATTATTTGCATAGAGTATAATTTCATATTATTTTCCAGATGGATCGTGATAGGGCCTGCCAGGTCAGGAACGGGAATACATATTGATCCCTTAGGGACAAGTGCCTGGAATGCTTTGGTTCATGGTTATAAAAGGTGAGCATTGTTTTTGTCTACAATTTATAATTTAAAAACAAATGTTTGGATGCTGTTTAATCTTTAAAACTCCAAAATGCCCTTTGACATTTCATCTTAAGACACAAAAAATTTCAATTTTAACTTTAAATGATGTTTAAATACAAGGATCAAAGTACAGATGTAGACTGCCATTGTAGAGACCATTAAGATAAACATCATCTGAAATTGCATGCTGAAGATATCTTTTGGAATCATACAAATGTTAAACAATATTGCTCTTATCTGAAAGATTAGACGAGATAAATAAAATTTTAAAAATATGCTTCTCAATTAATTGTTATCTTTATTTAATTTGCATGGTTTGTATGTTTGTTTGTGTTTTTATAAAAAAAAAAATTATTTGTTTTATTTCATTATATGCTATTGAAAATTATATGTTGGCCTTGACCTTGTCCAAAATCAAGTTCATCTTCTCCTTGCCCTGAATCATTGATGTTTTTTCAATTCTGTAAACAATTAATAAAAAGCAACTTGTTTCCTGTGAATATTGGTTAACTATTAGGATTATTATCTTGACCTGAATCATTGATGTTTTTTTAAATTTTGTAAACAGCTAATACATAGCAAATAGTTTCCTACGAGTATGTGTTAACTATTAGGAATATTATCTTGGCCTGAGTTAAGGACATTGTGTTTACCACATTTTATATTCTAATTATAACTTAGCTTTTTTTTTGTAAACATTAGGAATCTTCTAGAAGGTTATTTTACATTAGGCAATATTTTTTTTATATAAAATGCTAATTGTGATCTGAATTCAAGTAGACAACTATATAATAATGTTTTCTAGAAATTAGTCATTTATGATTTAATATCTGAGCAGAATCAGTTGTCTATTGTTGTGTTAAGTAGTTCATTTGAGCTGGAATTTTATTTATTCAAATTATTGATTCACTGGAAATACAAAGTGCTCATCAGACATAACATTCATAGAAATGGAGACTTGAATTTATAGTGAAATTTCAAATGAAGATATATTCTTTGACAGTATTATTATGATTCACCACCAGTGGCATAAGTGGTTAGAGCATCTATCTTGAATGTGGGAGGTCTTGGGTTTGAACCCAGCTGAGTCATACCAAATACTTATAATAAATGCTACTAACAGCTACCTCACTTGGTACTCAGAATTGAGACCTTAGTATTATAACTGGTTGGCATGGTATCAGGATAGTATGACTGGGTGGTACATGATTGAACATGCCTGCAGCATTGATGCCCCAGGGGTAGACATCGCCATAAACTGCTGCACTGCAGACATTGTAGCAGTATGACTGAAATATTGTTAAAGCTACATTAAAAAATCCAAATCACACACATATTATTTTGATTCAGCAAAAGACTGTTGTCACTTATCTACAACAAAGGCCACAATCAGCACATCAACACTTCCAGCATTAGTTTTAATTTGGATTTCTACAAAAGTTTTTTTCTGAACTTGAATCATTAGGACTTGTGTCTGTAATTTTGAATTATTTGGGATTTAATTCAGAATACCATTAGTTCCTTCTTTTTTTACATTTTTACTTTGTAGGGAAATAAATTATTAGTTGAATTTTACAAAGCTTGTTGCTTCTCACTCTTTTCAGTTTTAAAATCATAGAGTCGTAATACCATCATGGATCTAAAATCAAATTTCCTTTCATGACAACTATCTTTTTTATTTTAAAAAATAACCGTAGTTTATGGGTTTTTTTTAATTCAGTTTTGATTCAAAATTGGACTACAAAATCTGTACATTTATCAGTGCAAAACATGTTTGCATGAAACTAACTTCAACCACTGTCTGATTTTTTTATATTTTGAAAATTAGTCTTTGTGAAAGAATGCTCAAATGATGATGGAAATTAAGGAATTTTTCCAATGACCCCCATGGGCACTCAGGTGACAGAGTGGTCTTAAGCTATGCCAACATAGATATGAGTATGATTTATTAAGAGATGATTTAAAGTTAAGATATTTGTTGTAGATATAAGAGGGAAAGGATTGCATAAACTTATTTTCTGTATCTTCAGGTGGTGTTTACTTCCTACTCATACCCCAAGAGAGCTGGTGAAAGTCAAGTCCAGTGAAGGAGGAAAACAGAGGGATGAAGCTATCACATGGTTTAATGTCATTTATCCTCGTACACAGTTGCCAACTTGGCCAAAAGACTGTAAAACTGTAAGTCTGCTGTGAGTGACCACCTTTCATTTATGTCCAAAATTGTGTGAATGGATAATTTTTCATAAATTCACTGGCACGAGTGACAACCTGCTGAATGTGACTAGTGACAATTATATTTTGGCGTAACATGTGTTTCAACAGTTCTTTATATGACATTTCATAAAACCAGATATGAACACAACAAACCGTTATTTCAACCTTTATAATCATGATCGCTGAGTAGAGTCTGGCGGTGATGTGCAGGTTGTTCTGAGATTAAATGCAGAGATAAATTGAGTAGAAAAATAAGTCTCTGGTTATCGGTTTCATTAGAGTTATAAGATTAAGTTGAATGCCAAATACCATAAACCAGACTTATGTACATGTCACGAAGTGCCATTGTCATGTCATAGTCATAAAAATCCAAGCGGCAATTAATTATTCCATTTTTAATTTGTAATCAATGTGATATAGTCAGTTCGGAGGTTAATATGGTTAGTTTATTTGTTGTGGAAACCCATTTTATGCAATATGTCATAATGGTTGATCTTCTCCCCCTGATTTCACTTTGGCATGATGGCTACTGCCATAAATCATTTGTGGAGTCAAAATATTTATTGACTGGGGTAAATTAGTTGGTTTTTTATGCGGGGATGAGTCATTTCTCCATAGATATGTTTAACTTACCAGATTCACATTACTTTAGAGTTTTCTGACTCCAGATAACACCCTCCAAAAACAGGAAAAGCATCTTTATATGAATATATGTGTGTGTGTGTGTGTGTGTGTGTGTGTGTGTGTGTGTGTGTGTGTGTATGGTGGGTGGGTGGGTGGTTTAAAATGTGCATACAACATTTTTGTACAAATTGGGGGAATTTATAATTTAATATTTTTGAAATTATTGTAACTTTCATTTTTATCACAAATTAACTAGCAGTAAGAGTCATTGTCAACAGTGGATTTTTCAACAGTTTTTATGCTTTTACTCAAATTTTAGCTCATTTTTGTAAACCATTAGGCATTTGTTTCATATTATATATAGATTTGTATGCACTTGTTTATTCTCATTTTCATTACATAATTATGGTACAATAAAATGACGGCAATTCAAAGTCTTGGAGGACATCCACAAAATGTGCAGATGGATGGACAAATGACTTGTACATACAGATGGAAAAATAGCTTGTAGATATGGATGGACAAATAGCCATCCATCCCCCAAGAGTATGTTAGTATTTATTATCCACAGTACGCCTTTCCAAGTGTCGACATTGAGTCATTTGTCTTGGACTGGTGAGATGTCATGCCAGTCATGTATTCATGTACCTAAGGTATCTTATGCCAGATATAATGCTCTGCGAAATGACAAGTAGGATTCAGACATTACTATTCCTCATCACAGCAAACTGACATGCAATATTCAGACATTACTAATCCTCATCACAAAGAACTGACAAGCAATATTCAGGCATTACTAATCCTTATCACAGAGAACTGACAAGTAGGATTCATACATTACTAATCCTCATCACAGAGAACTGACAAGTAGGATTCAAACATTACTAATCCTTATCACAGAGAACTGACAAGTAGGATTCATACATTACTAATCCTCATCACAGAGAACTGACAAGTAGGATTCAGACATTACTAATCCTCATCACAGAGAACTGACAAGTAGGATTTAAACATTACTAATCCTTATCACAGAGAACTGACATGTAGGATTCAGACATTACTAATCCTCATCACAGAGAACTGACAAGTAGGATTCAAACATTACTAATCCTTATCACAGAGAACTGACAAGTAGGATTCATACATTACTAATCCTCATCACAGAGAACTGACAAGTAGGATTCAGACATTACTAATCCTCATCACAGAGAACTGACAAGTAGGATTTAAACATTACTAATCCTCATCAAAGAGAACTGACATGTAGGATTCAGACATTACTAATCGTCATCACAGAGAACTGACAAGTAGGATTCAAACATTACTAATCCTTATCACAGAGAACTGACAAGTAGGATTCAGACATTACTAATCCTCATCACAGAGAACTGACAAGTAGGATTCAAACATTACGAATCCTCTCACAGAGAACTGACAAGTAGGATTCAGACATTACTAATCCTCATCACAGAAATCTGACAGGTAGGATTCAGACATTACTAATCCTTATCACAGTGAACTGACATGTAGGATTCAGACATTACTAATCCTCATCACAGAGAACTGACAAGTAGGATTCAAACATTACTAATCCTTATCACAGAGAACTGACAAGTAGGATTCATACATTACTAATCCTCATCACAGAGAACTGACAAGTAGGATTCAGACATTACTAATCCTCATCACAGAGAACTGACAAGTAGGATTTAAACATTACTAATCCTCATCACAGAGAACTGACATGTAGGATTCAGACATTACTAATCGTCATCACAGAGAACTGACAAGTAGGATTTAAACATTACTAATCCTTATCACAGAGAACTGACAAGTAGGATTCAGACATTACTAATCCTCATCACAGAGAACTGACAAGTAGGATTCAAACATTACTAATCCTCTCACAGAGAACTGACAAGTAGGAATCAGACATTACTAATCCTCATCACAGAAATCTGACAAGTAGGATTCAGATATTACTAATCCTTATCACAGTGAACTGACATGTATGATTCAGACATTACTAATCCTTATCACAGTGAACTGACAAGCAATATTCAGACATTACTAATCCTCATCACAGAGAACTGACAAGCAATATTCAAACATTACTAATCCTCATCACAGCAAACTGACAAGCAGTATTCAGACATGACTAATCCTCATAACAGAAAACTGGGTTTATTTACTGCGCCTACTGGCCGAGCCAAACCATCATTCAGTTATGCAACCACTTTTAATGGTGTATCAATTGGACAAAATGATCCATGTCTATATGACATGATCATTGCTGTATGGAATGTTCTGCCTATCGAATCAAGGTGTACCAGAGGTGGACAATCCCAATCTTGACAAAGGAGGTGAAATGGAAATGCCTGAATCATCCAGTCTAACAATGGAACAGAATTCAGCTTTAAAGCAGCAGTAGATATCCTGCGTCCATCCAAATGATTCCTCCACCTACCATTATCCATACTTCATGGTCAAAGCCTTTGTAGATTATGACAATACTATTCCATCATATAGAATATTGCCTCAGTCAGTAATTACAGAAATCTTCAGGACATCTCTGAGACCCCAGTAATGTAGAAACATTTTATGTGAGTCAGTTGCCAGCTAGCATTTTGTCACACTGGAATAAGTCTTAGATGCATACTAATGTTGACAAGTATGTTAATATGAAAATAGTAATGATGGGTGAGGGGATGGGACTAGTTTTGTCACGATGAGCATATTTGTAACGTGATTCTCGTCTCACTGGAATAAGTTTTTGATGCATTCTAATAAAGTATGTTAACATGAAAATAGTAATGGAGGGGTGAGGGGAAGGGACTAATTTGGTCACTATGGACATATTTATAACATGATTCTCATCATAAGATTTACATCAAATTTGATTGGGTTTGGGTTTTTACTACTGATGATACATTTTACCATTAACTCGCTAGAGTTTTTCCACTGATGAAACATTTTACTTATAATTCAATGGAAGTTTGCCACTGATGAGGTGTGTATAATTAATTAAATGGGGTTTTGTCCCTGTGAATCATTTTACATAGAATTCATTTGGGGGGGGGGGGGCCTGGTTGAGACATTTACACAGAATTCAGTGTGGTTTTACTGGTGATGAGGCATTTTACATAGAATTAATTGTTTGGATGAAACTTTTTACTTAAGAGTTGCTCAAGGTCTTCCCTTGGATTAGACATTTTATATATAATTAATCTGGGTTTTACCCTGGTTGAGACAAAATTTAATTTTTTTAAAATTTATTTCTTGCATCCTTTTTTGGGGGGATTTTTTATACGACACCAATGTTTGAAAATTTAAGGGAAAAAAATCATAAGTTACAGTGCTTGAAATTATAATATGTTTTAAATGTGGAATTTAGAAGTTTACTGCTCAGAATGAACAAAGACAGAAAGATGCAGATCCTATTACTCCTGTAATGTTACAGGTACACATGACCAAATGAGTTATTTTACTTTAAAAATGAATTTGTTTTGTAAAGAACTGTATCAAATCTGATTGCTTGGTGGCTGGTTGTGTCACAATGACATTGGAAGTCTGAAGACCTAACCCAATACTAGTTTAAGGGATGGCCTAAAATAATATGCATACCTTAAAATGCATTTATTTAATTTTACATTGGGCTTATTAGTAAAGTTCTGTATCTCAGTTATTTTCAGCATCTTGATTGTAAGAAGCATCTATTTTACCATTTTGTTGTAAAACACATAATGAAGCATTAGACAATTTATGTTTATTTCTATCTGTTATAAAGCACTTGACAATTTGTATGTACATTTCTCTGTGGCATAAAGAATTTCATGATTTATTTGTCTATTGCTATCTGACATAAAGCATTTGACATTTGTCTATTTCATTCTGGTGTAAAATAATGGACAATTTGTGTGTCTAATTCTATCTGGAATAAAGCATCGGACAGTTTATATCCATTTTAATCTGGCATAGAATATTTGACAATTTATATAATTCGATCTGGTATTGAGCATTTGACAGTTTTATTTGTCCAATTCCATCTATTTCTGTCTTAATGTAAAATCTGAATGATAAGAATTTGGGGAGAAAATTATTGAAGACAATGCAAATATTTTTGCTATGTACTGAGCGATACTGAAATTCTTTTTTGAACACATTCCCTGATCAAATTAATGTTAGGAAGAATATCTGCTACATTTGAATGAAGCTAAAAGATGAAAATTTTGTCTTTCCCACCAGTATAAAGTAGAAGGAAGAAACACATTGCCATTACCTTCCCTGGTGGAAAAGATTATGATGGTAATAGTACCCTTCCTCACAAAAAGCGCCCACCATATGTTGCCCAGCTTTATCATAGTGGGTGGGCACTGGTAGCCAAAAGAGATACAGCTTTGCAATCAACCTTATAAAAATGAAGGCCATAGACAGCACATTTCATTTCTGGAAAGGATGAATTTTACAGAAAGGTGATCCTCAGCAGTGGTGGCTTTATCTCCTAAAACAATTGGCCCCAAGTGGCCATGTTGTCTGAAGCACTCACCGTTACGGACCACTGCCATCTCACCTCTGTCTGTGTGGGTTCAAGTCTTGGGCTCGGCCAATGTGGGTACATGAGAAAGCTTGCCAATAGCTTCTCATGGGTTGGTTCTTTTTAGTGTTTTCATGGGTTCTACCTCTACCATTTATACTTGCCACCATGTATAGTCAATCTTGTGCTGAAAATGGCATTCAACCCTACAACAACAACAACAACAAAACATCTAAAATGGGTGGAATGAAAAACACCAGATATGTGTGATTTTGCACTGGTGCACACAATTGAATATAATGGTCCACGTCAGACATATCACTGGAAGACTAAATCCTCTGGTCAGTTCATTTTCAAGGAAGGGGCAGAACCTTTATACAAAATGGTCCACTTAACCATTACTCTTTTAAGTGGAGTTGTACACTGGTGGGACATCTATAAATAGA
This sequence comes from Unio delphinus, assembly GCA_029339505.1. Lineage (NCBI taxonomy): Eukaryota > Metazoa > Mollusca > Bivalvia > Unionida > Unionidae > Unio > Unio delphinus. Next base: position 3,186,228 of record JAQISU010000008.1, on the reverse strand, counting down.
TCTGTTTGCTTTGAGGTTGAATCGCAGCCTTTCCACCTTTTCCTCTCCAGTGCATCCAGAAGCCTCAGTTGTGGATGCACCTTCAGTCAGTCATGAGGGCATTGGAAGCTGTGCCTACCTCCTTAGGAAGCTATGACTACATCCTCCTTTCCCATCCAGATTCTGTAAATAATTCCAAAAATGAGGAACAAAATGTCAATTGATTTCAATTGCCCCTCAAGGTTGGGACACGTCTTGGGTGAACAGTCTTCTCGAGCTATTGATAAATGTTTATTGGAAAATCCCCTGAGCAACAACCTATTCAAACAACTTGAGGTTTTCTGGTGTTTCACCCTTGCTAGGAAAGGTTACTCCTTCATGACTGTCTCATGTCATGAGAGCCCAGCAGAGAAACGAATTTAGCCTTTGGTTATGGAGAGAATCTCATGAGCTAGAATGCCATCCACTTAAACGGTCTATGAGGTTAAGTGGCAATTTTTAAGGCCATGGTGCAACATCAATCTTGCACTTGGCAAATTTTTTATCTTGCTTTATGATAAGATGTTTGCCCCAGTTACAATCAAAAGTTACCATTCCATGATCTCATTCACATTCAGGCATCGTGCAAAGTAAATGTAAATTACATGAAAGATTAACAGACCTATTTTGTCCTGAATCGACAGAATCTCTCACGTGTTCTAAAACGGAATCCATCCAGGTTACTTACATGGTTAAGTTTGGATCAGATTTGAACCTTTAGCCAGAACCTCACTGAAACTACTATCTTGCAATATTGTTTTCTGATAGCACTAGCTTCGGCTAATCAGAAGGTCAAAAAGTGGTTATCCTCTCCCTCCTCCTCCATTGATAAGTGTAGTGAGCCAGTGGTGCAGTACCCAGTGTGTTCTCAAACACTACGTAAAGTGGATAGAGAAGTACCTTCAGGACTGACAACAACCTTTCTTCTGGTCAAGCCAGAGTGGATATAAAGACTGAAGCCTGTACATCATGGCTTAAGTGATAAAATGTTCAATGTACTCTTAGAAATGAAGAGATTAGAGACATTTCATGAGTATCATGACTCATGAAATCAGAGCTATTTTGGCAAGCCTTGAATGGAATGTTGAAATCAGAGCTATTTTGGCAAGCCTTGAATGGAATGTTGAAATCAGAGCTATTTCGGCAAGCCTTGAATGGAATTTAAAATCAGAGATATCATAAAACCAAAGGCATGGTTAACATTCACTTATTTTGCATGGGACAAGAAGTGAATCTGGTAGGTCTGATGGTCCAACTATTTTTAAGACAGTGAGCATAAACATACTACAGGCTTAGAAGAACACTGATGCTGGATTTGCTAATATCTTATCTAACATAAGGAAAGTCCCAGAGTCACAGACTACATGACCATTGGTAATGCTGGTCTTGTGATACTAGTTCGATAAAGATAAGGAATAGATTTTTCTTTTTCTCTGGAATGGTAGCTTTGATAAGGGTCTGGATTCAACTCACATAGGCATTTTGTCATTAAAATCACTTGACCGTACATCATGTAATTTCTCCTTTGAATACGTTCCCCAATCACATTACTTTAGGATATTAGCCTGCTACCTCGCGAATCCAGCCCTACCAAAAGACGAAAATTCGTCTTTCCTGTCTATGTCATATAGACAAAGGGCAATAACTCTTGCCCATTACCTCCCCTTGCCGCCCGTTAGGTGTCGCTTCTTTAGTTTTTTTAGCTTCGCTTGTTGTGTGTAAACACGTACAATTAGACCTCCAATGAATCCAAGCCATCTTAGTGTAAATTCTGACCATCCGAAGTTAAATTTGGAATTACTGTGTTGGATATTCATTCCCCAACAGGTCGTATACATTATTTTACAATATTTTCCAATTTGAGTGACTTTGTCACCTTTTCTAGACTTCGGACCAGGTTGCAACGTGGTCAAAGCACGCTTATGGCGGTACTAGCATGTAATACATGTAGCACTCAATAATTTCGCTTATTCCGTATGTAACGTTTACGATATTAGCGACTAATAACGTGCTGCATTGATAATATGTGCTTTATTTATCTTCTTTGACGTTTCAGTAGACTTCAAAAAAGTCTTTGAACGACCAATTTGCGACTTTAATGGCGGACTTCGTGTTGTAGTCACAAGTTCACGCAACACTTAATCATTTCGCTTCCTACGTTAGTTACGGTTATGGAATAGCGACTTAATAGCGTACTGAATTGTTAATTTGTGCTTTGTTTATCTTCTTTTCCGTTTCAGTAGACTTCATCTCTGAACGACCAGTTGCGACTATTAATGGCGGAATTTCGTGTTGTAGTCACGAGTTCACGCGACACTAAATCATTTCGCTTCCTCCGTTAGTTACGGTTATGGTAATAGCGACTTAATAGCGTGTTGAATTGCTAAATGTGCTTTGTTTATCATCTTTTTCATTTCAGTAGACTTCGTCTTGAACGACCTATTGCAACACGCTCACGGCGATAACTAGTGTGGTCATTAAGAGTTAACATGGCACGGAATAATTTGACTACTCCGTTAATAACGGTTATAGTATTATCGAATTAATAATATGCTGAATTTTTAATTTGTGCTTTGGCGGAATTCATGTTGAAGTCATGAGTTCACGCGACACTAAATCATTTCACTTCCTCCGTTAGTTACGGTTATGGTAATAGCGACTTAATAGCGTGCTGAATTGCTAATTGTGCTTTGTTTATCATCTTTTTCGTTTCAGTAGACTTCGTCTTGAACGAACCATTGCAACACGCTCACGGCGATAACTAGTGTTGTCATTAAGAGTTAACATGGCACGGAATAATTTGACTACTCCGTTAATAACGGTTATAGTATTATCGAATTAATAATATGCTCAATTTTTTAATTTGTGCTTTGTTCTCTTCTTTTGTCGTTTCAGTAAGCAAAGTCGACAACGAAGGCATGAATGGCAAAATGGGTGTTGGCAATGTGGAAATGATGGAAATTATGTTGACATGGTTTAGGCTGCCCAGTGGGTGTAAATTTCACCGCAGATCCGTACATGGCTTTCGGGCCTGTAAGTCAGGACGCATGGAGTCTATGCTGGATCAATTGGATCCATTTTAATATGCACTTTCGCCGGCCTTCCAGCTGTCAGTCCAGCCGACACCGTCAGTTCAGCCGGCACTTCAGCAGGCAAACCGGCATTAACCGTCCATCCGGCACCGTCCGTTCAGCCCAAATGGCACCGGACGGCCAGCCGACCTTCCAGCTTGCATCAACAGGCACCGGCCGTTCAGCCCAAATGGCACCGGCCGGCCAGCCGACCTTCCAGCCTGCGTCGACAGGCACCGGCCGTCCATACGGCAACGACCGTTCAGCCCAAATGGCACCGGTCGTCCAGCCGACCTTCCAGCCGGCATCAACCGGCACCGGCCGTCCATCCGGCAACGACCGTTCAGCCCAATTGGCACCGGTCGTCCAGCCGACCTTTCAGCCGGTATCAACCGGCACCGGCCGTCCATCTGGCAACGACCGTTCAGCCCAAATGGCACCGGTCGTCCAGCCAACCTTCCAGCCGGCATCAACCTGCACCGGCCGTCCATCCGGCAGCGACCGTTCAGCCCAAATGGCACCGGTCGTCCAGCCGACCTTCCAGCCGGCATCAACCGGCACCGGCCGACCATCCGGCAATGACCGTTAAGCCCAAATGGCACCGGTCTTCCAGCCGGCATCAACCTGCACCGGCTGTACATCGGATTTACGGAGATTATAGTGATGTACCCGTCAGTCAATCTACACTACTGGTTACATATCACTACCATGAGAGATATGTTATAGATGAATCTCCCTCCAATCAGACCATTCGAGAGGCAGGTGCCGGTCATAGCCGGACCTTCGCCGACATTCCGGCCGACCATATACCAGACAAATTAGTCGGTATTGCCGGTGTACACCTCCCGTCATGTCAAATACGTGACGGTGTGATTTTAAAACAAGGGAGAATTAGTGATATTATCAGAGGTGACGGAATTGAGTTATCTATGCCACTTGGTATGTGCTACCCAGATATGACAGCTTTTACCAGAACAGGTCTTTCAGGCCGACCATCCGCCAGTTCAATCAGCCGGCAGTGCCGGCCGTCCATATGTTCACGGCTTCTCCACAAGGGAGATTTAGTGAAAGTGTCAATTATGACAGAATTGCGTCATCTAAGTCACCTTGTATGCTGTACAGATATGCAAGCTGTACCAGAACCAACATTCCCTCTGAGCGAATGGTAGATGGGCGCGTAGTGCTGGACGCACTACATAAGCATTATGTAATTGTTATTACCTTACAGTCGGCAACATCCGGCACCGGGCGTCCATCCGGCAATGACCGTTCAGCCCATATGGCACCGGTCATCCAGCAGACCTTCCCGCCGGCACTAACCAGCACCAAGCGATCCGGCAATGACCGTTCAGCCCATATGGCACCGGTCGTCCAGCCAAGCTTTCAGCCGACACTTGCCGGCACTGACCGTTCATCCGGCTCCGGCCGTCCAGCCCAACAGGCACCGGTCGTCCAACCGTATGGAGATTTTAGTCTTATACCAGTCCATCCGACTATACCGCTGTACCAGCACGGGGACTTTTATCATACCGCAATCCGCACAAATCGGATTGACGAAGATTCTAATGATGTTTCCGTCTGTCAATCCGTACTACCGGTTACATATCACTACCATGACACAGATAGTTGGCGAGGAATCTCTCGATCCAACCCGACCATTCGAGCGGTCGGTGCCGGTCATAGCCGGCCCGTCGCAGTCATTCAGGCCAAACATATGCCAATCAATTCATTCGGCATTGCCGGCCGTCCATAGGCTAACAGCTCATCCACAAGGGAGAGTGAATGCCTTTATCAGAGATGATGGAATCGAGTCATCTATGCCACCTGGTATGCATTACCCCGATATGGATGCTTTACCAGAGCAAGATTATGTACATAGTGAGTGCGATGAGTCGCAGGCAAATCAGCGGTATGCAGATCCAACTATGGAACGGACTGAGTTCAACTTCAAAGCCGCAGTGGAGGAAATTTATAAGGTGTTGGCCCCTTCAGAATGCCCTCCACCTCCTGCTGCCATTACCGACTATAAGGTTAGAGCGTCGGTCGATCTGGATGAGGGGGAAGAGACTCTATCCTTCCGCCTCCTTCCCCAGTCGACAAAATTAAGGAAATTAATGACCGTCTGTCGACACGCATAGGGGATCCAGGAATTGCTAAGGTTTTTCTTTTCTGAAAGCCAAGTACCAGCGTCGTTTTCAGGTCGATGGTACAAAACTCACTCCGGTGCGTTCAGTACTGAGGTCCCGGCTCTGGATAAAAATATGGCAGCAGTCCATATGTCTGCTCCATTGTCTTATAAAGTGGACTAAACGGTGTTCAATGCCAAGTCCAAGCTGGTTCGAAATGTAGTCGCTACGTCTTCACTGTTAGATCTAACCTCCCTAGCCATTTTCAGGATCGCTGATAAATCTGGCAATGAACATGCTTGGGATTCGACGGCCCGGTTAGCTAGGGTTCTTAACAGGGCAGCTCACCATTCCATGGCCAATGCGCTGACTGCTTCTGCCAACCTAGACCTGATACGTCGTGACGCATGTATGAAGGGCACGTCGCTTATACCCCATCATATGCTGGCTAGATATGACCGACGCACATTTCACGTCCCTATCCCACGAGTTGCGGACATTCTCCGTTGTGCTTGTCGGGACTAGGCTTATCAGTTCCATGTCATACCTTTTGGCCTAAATTTAAGCCCTTGGGCTAGTACCAAGGTTATGGATTACGTCGTCACCCTGTTCCGCTCGACTTCATCTATTGCGTCGGCAGTATATTTGGACGACATCCTCCAGTAACATCTGTCAAGTTCTACTCTGCTCAAAGGCAGAAAGGATCTTATATCACTTTACGTCATATAGGCTTTCTCGTGAACTGGATAAAGTCTGATCTGTCCAATCCGGATTTTGGTCCATCTGGGTGTGGAGTTTCTCCCGATCTGAATCTGGTAAGGCTTCTTCGAGTTTGCGATCATCCAGATAATTGCACTCGTAGAGTCCGTTTCCGGCAGGATGCGCATTTTAGCGAGAGAGTTGCAGATCCTCGGATTATTCAATGCGACAGCAGACTTGATCCCTCTCAGCCGTCCTTTTAGGCGCCCTTTACAAAGGACTTTGCTAGCGTAATTTCGCCATTTTCAAGTCCCTTCGATCCCAGAAAACAGTCATGCTCACGCCAGAGATACGATCATTCTTGAGTCAATGGCACAACCCCTGTAGGCTGTCCACAGGGATTACTCTGGAGATACCCCAAGGGGATAACGGTATGTTCCGCCACTAATACCTACGGTTGGGGTGCCCACCTGTTGCCGGACTTAGATACTGTCAGCGGCACGTGGGTGCCAGGGGCGAGCCCTTTCCACATCAACCTTTCAGAAATAACGGCTGTCATCAATGCCTTTCATTTCGGGCAGGATCAACTCTTATTACAAACTGCCCTCATTATGTCAGACAACATTGTGGTGGTGCCTTGCCTCAAAACAAGGGGACACCAATCACCAGACCTGTGCAATCTGAACTGGCAGTTTCTACATTGGTTCGACAATCTCCACCTCAATGTACAATTCAGACACACAGAATGGTCACTCCATCAATCGGACTTTCTTCCAATCGACACACTTTGGAGACGTCCGATGATTGATCTTTGCAACAAGGTGGAATAGCAAATTCTCCACCTTTCATCTCACAGGTTCCAGACCCAGAAGCTTGGGTCGTGGATGCTCGATCAATCACCTGGGAAGGGTTGTGGTCATTCTCCTACCCTCCCACGGTCTTGGTACTGGAATTAATCCAGAAGTTAAGGGGTCAGAATTGTCAGATGGTTCTGATTACCTTTCTCAGATGGAACAACTACTGGGTCTCCGATCTACTCAATCTAGGCGATAGATCTACCCAGGAAGATTACAGTCAGCACAAGTATTCACAAGCAACCGCGGCCAGGGGTGTTCCACCCCTGTCCGGACCGTCTTTTTGTTCAAGCTTGGCTCTTGTCCAGACAGCCTTGCAAGACAAACAATTTAAATCTTTGATTGCGGAGAGAATCTCGAGAGCAAGAAGGCCCTCTACTCTGAAGGTTTACGAGGGCAAGTGGCATGTTTTCAGAGACTGGTACCATATCATTCACATTGTTCCTCTGAGTGTCACAATCCCTCAACTGGCCAACTTTTCTCTGGCTTTTCAAGGAGAAACATCTGGCTCCAGTTATTCTCAAATGTTACCGCTCCATGATATCAGACACATTCCGCCATTCTGGTACATGTGCTATCAGCCATGACAAAGATTTGTCAGATCTTTTAGACATTTAAAAAAAAAAAAAAAAAAAAAAAAAAAAAAAAAATTCAATCGACTTATATCCCTCACCCTGTTTCCAAATGGAATCTGTCCTGGGTTTTAACATGACTCAATTCAGACAGTATTGAGTCTTTAACCCACGATTAGTTAAAGCTACTATCATACAAATTGGGTTTCTTGATAGCCTTAGCTTCAGCATGCAGGGTGAGCGAGTTACATGTCCTTTCTAGTGACCCGAACTCTCTTCCGTTCCGATCAGAGGGTTTGATGGTCCTCTTGACGCAGCCAGGCTTCGTAGTCCAAAATAGATTACCATACATTGGCGATCAACGAGTCGTCATTAGCTCGCTTTCTTTATAGATAAGTCAGGATCAACAGCCATGTAAGATCCTGTTTGAGCACTCTAGCACCATTTCAATGCATAGAGGTGAGTCAGGTCACATACAAGCACCTCTTTTTTTCTGGTGATAGCTGGGATATGAGACATCACCATTCAAGCCCTTGCTTCATGGCTGTAGTGGGTTATACGCTCGGCGTACTCTGAGAATTCGCAAATCAGTCACCTTATAGAAGCTGTTGGCTGACATGCAGAGTCAACCTTCTACAGTTTTATCTTCAAGTTTGTACTCGCAGAGGCAAACATTGATTCTAGTAGGTCCGGTGTTGGGCAGCCCAGACGCCCACCAGACTCATGTACAACAATCAGCACAGCCTATTAGCTTCGCTGGATTCGCCAGATAAATTTTCGTAGGTAAGAAGATTTCAATATCTATCTTCTTAACCGTATAAAAGGGTCACATATCACGTGACCCTGGGCTGTGTTGCTGATTGAAAATTAGGAGACCGGGTTATCATTCACATGGGGAATCCAACCATCATTCCCTAGAGGATACCCGTGTGGAGGTCGGATGCTCCGCATTCCCTCCTCCTATTACTTATTCTCCTAAAGTAATGTGATTGGGGAACGTATTCAAAGGAGAAAGCAAATTTTTTAGTAAATTATGTTTCTCCGAGAATACTTACCCAATCACATTACTAAGAAACCCTCCCAACCACCCCGCCATCGCTCAGCTTAAAAACTAAAGAAGCGACACCTAACGGGCGGCAAGGGGAGGTAATGGGCAAGAGTTATTGCCCTTTGTCTATATGACATAGACAGGAAAGACGAATTTTCGTCTTTTGGTAGGGCTGGATTCGCGAGGTAGCAGGCTAATATCCTAAAGTAATGTGATTGGGTAAGTATTCTCGGAGAAACATAATTTACTAAAAAATTTGCTTTTTCTGTGCAAAACTAAATAATGTTTTTCAAAGTATGACAAATGATGCATAACAAAATAATTATCATTTTGGGTAAAAGATTGTGCAGCAAAAAATATTTGACCCATCATTGAGAAGGATTTTAAAATATTTATATGATAATCATGCTTGGTGATGCAATTTCCAAATATCTAGGCTGCATATTTTCTTCATAAACATCCTGGTATATGTGCCAGAAAACTCTGTCCTTGCAATTGCTGAAGGCTGTGCATGTTTTGAAGCAAGGTCTTTACAAATGTGGTTGTTTACCTCTAACTGGATTTCTTCATCTGTTTGACTTGAAGAGTTTACTCCTAATGCATCCATATAAAGTGAATTAGAAAACATTAGGGTAAAAGATACAAACATATTTTGAAATGTTGATTAAGAATTCTTAAAATGCCAGAAAATTGTGATTTCTGGACTAACAATGTTAGAAAGTTTCTTTTTATATATAGATATGGCAGTGTTTAGTGTACTCTCAGCATGAATGATGAAAATACGTTTCTTAGATTGTATAATTAGAGATGTGAAGATAAATTTAGGAAAAAGCTGCAGGTAAGAACAAGTCAATAAAAAGACCGTGTTTCTGGAGGTCATTGAGAATAGAATTCACTTGTCAAAGATCTCTAGAATTATTATGAGATGGTGGTTTCTGTTATATAATTACTACACATAGAGTGGTAAACTTGCCAGTCAGAAGCAACACATGAGGATATAAAAATATTTGTTAGGAAGGAAAATTGTGTCAAATTTGTAATGTTAATATCAAAAATGATTTCCATTTTATTACTGCTTGTCCTGTATGGAGAATTACAAAGAAAATATTTACCCACCATAGTATATAAAAAGCCAACTTTAGAAAAGTATGGTCTTTTATACAAAATGATACCAGAAAAGTTTTGATGACTGATTTAGCAATTTTTACCATAATAACCTCAAAGATTAAATAAGCCGTTTTATCATTAACTCCTAGTACGTAGACACTAGATCAATACCACAAAATATCTGTTTGCTCCATATAGGTGTTAGGATTCTCGTTAATCTATATTGTGTAATATATATTTGTATGTAAGTTAAATAGAAAGAATATTAAATAATGATTACATGCGACGTTATTTTCTATTACATACATAAACACCTATTTTTGAACCACATGATGTGTCATGGGCCTGTGACCTGTTTTACAAGTAAACACTATTATTATTATTATTATTATTATTATTTTTGTTGTTATTGTTGTTGTTGTTGTTAATTACAGATTTAACTTTGTACCATTAATTTTAAAAACAAAGTTATATATTGTTCTATTGCATACTCCATGCAAGAAAATTTTATCCCTTCCCTCATTAATCTACCTGATAATTAATCACAGATTGCTATAAAAAAAAAAAACACTGATTATAAAATACTAATGTCTCTAATAATGGACAACTTACATAGGACTGAAATAATGGACTGACTCTTTGTTCAGCTGAGTGGTATAATTAGTGACCTTTCATTTAATTTTTTTATTTTGGAACTTGGAGCTGGAATTTTTGGGAAATATTTTTATAAATGACAAACATAGAATTTAACAAATATTCAAATTGTGATATATAATTAAAAACTCCTTTAGACACAGAAACACCTGTTCACACTCTGATCCTGATGAATAGGTATGTAACCAGTATATGTCATCAAAGATGAATGATAGTTCCTCTGCAGTTAATTTATTGCAGCATCCTTGAATTAATATAAATGCCAAATATGCGACTTTGATGCTTCCAATTTAAAAGTCTACTAGTATATTCACAGAAAGTTTAATTTAAAAAATTAAATCTTTGTCACATTTCAGCTAGAGATTCTCCAGAAGCCAGGTGAGACCGTGTTTGTGCCTGCAGGTTGGTGGCATGTTGTGTTAAATCTGTCTGACACTGTAGCCGTCACTCAAAACTTCTGTAGCCCATCAAACTTTCCAGTTGTATGGCACAAAACTGTCAGGGGCAGACCGAAGCTGTCCAAAAAGTGGTACAAGGTGCTGAAGGTAAATATTGCCTTGAATCGGCTTTTTGTTTTCATTTCACTGCTCTTATTTCGGATCAGAGACCAGTTCTAGCTGTAGAGACAGTAAGGGAAAGAATTCTTACAGATTAACTCCCTTGAACCCACTCAGTAGTTACAGTTAAACCCAGATGTACCAGTTTTCACATTTGCAGCCAAGCTGTCAAGATGTCATCCATATAATCCAGTTAATATAAATATTAGGATCCACCTTTTATTTCAGTGATAAGTTTAAATGTTTTATATGGTGCATACATTTTGCGAATTTGGTGTCATCTGATCATAGATTTGCAATTGTTCATTATTGTCGCATGTGGTTGAAATTGGTAATATTCAGTTTCACTGTTGAAACTTTTGGGCTCTAATTCTCATCTTTTACACTTCTATTTTGGTTTGCATATTTTATTAATAGGTATTTTAAGTTCTTGTTTATTCTTCCTCTTCATTATAGAGATGACAAGTAAGTGCAAGAAGATTTTTAAAAGAAATTGTCATGCCTTCTTCATCTCCCATGAAGACACAATAGTACTAGAATATATCATATCCATAAATACATCTGAATTGTCATTAGTTTCATGGGTGATGCTAATTTACTCTGTTTATGCCTACAAATATTAAGAAAACAAGCCAAATGTGAAGATTTGCATTTTCACCAATATGGTAAGAACAGTCTGATTGTCTGTATTTACCAAATTGCACCAGTCAGCTGGACTGCAAGGCATATATTGTCTTTCATGTACTGTTCCAAGTGACTGCAGAAAAATCGTTTCAATCAATAGCTACGCTAAGTACTGAACATGGTATTCTCCCCGAATCGGAGAGGTAATTGATGTTTTTGCTTTGTTACCTGTATGACTGGGTATTCTTCTTTACTTTCCGTAGAGATAATCCTATAATACGTAATTTAATTTTGATAAAAGGTAGAATGAAGGAATAAATAAATGTGCTATGTACAATTATAGTGGTCAGGAGTCACTCATTTCCAAATGTCAAGTCAACCATCCAAATAGCATAGCTGGACACCTGTACCAACCATACTGTACCAGTCATCAGAACCATATGGCATATACTTTATCTGCCTGCCAACCAACCAGTACACTATACAAATCAGCTATGTACTGATGAGGGGGCAGACCAAGCAACTGGGCTAATCATTCTTCATCAGCCATCCAGCCATCAGTGACCGTCAAACACAGGGGACTTTTTTAGAAGACAGCCCAGGGAACTTGGACAGTGTTCCCCAATGTTAGGCATCCCATTAGGCAGAAGTACCTCTACATGTCCAAGCATGATTTTGGGGCCTCCAAGTCCTGACACATGGGGTTTGTAATGCAATATTACAGTCCATTGAGCCATTCCAACATCTTTTTGCTGAACTGATCCAGCCAACTATGATTATGGGAATCTTAGTGACATCCATCCATCTAACTGTACCATCAGCAACATGCTCTTTCTAAGCTGGAGATTTCTGTGAGAATTCCTAAAGAATTGGTAGATCACAACAAGGAGGAAGAGGTGAACTTGAGGCAACAGCTGCTTTCAGTACTAATCTCCTGGCACATGACAAAAATATAGTAGCTGTGTTCATCTGGATTTGGTCTCATTTTCACCATTGAGACTTGACGGAGACACATTGGCAATATCCACGCTTGGGAAGTGACAGCCATATTCTTTAGGATAGAGGATGGGGTGGAGGGCATTCTGAAGTAGCCAACACGCTATTAATGTCCTCGACTGTAGGTCGGAAGTTAAACTTCAATTTGTTCCATGATTAGGTCTGAGTAAGATGTGAAGGATGGTGGATTCAAGAGTGTGTTGAAACCCATCTCGGTTACTTGGAGAAAAACACACCAGGCAGTATGAACATCAAATTCAAATCCTTATGAAAATGTCGCTCGGGAAGTGACAGCCATAATTGCTGGGTTTATTGACCAGGGCTGCTCACCACACTAAAGCCAAAAACTGATATGACATGTCACATGTCTGTAAGCCATGTTTCTCAAACCTTGACATACCCTTCCTTTCCAGACAACCCTGTTCAGGTCACTGTTGCTTTGCAGGAAGAATACAGGAACTTTAGAGGAAGGCATCTCAGGAACTGTCCCTCCACCACACCACTTAACCCACATGGTTGATTCCTTAACAATGTGAAGGAATGTTAATTGGCCTCAGGACTGGGGATCTTGTGAGTCACATGCACCATTATCAATCCCTAGGAAGCAATTGTAACGAGATAGTAGGACACCAAATTCTGAGCTCACTCTATCTCCCCATACCCTCAGAATGTGTGTGTGTCTGTGTGTGATCTAGGTCATTCTGAGGGGCTGCAGGTTTTGTTCATCAACAATCACTTCCCCTATCCTCTCTTCATGGGTGGACCATCAGATCAGGAGAAGGATGATTTTCTACAAGAGGAGATATGGTCACTCATCCAAAGGCAGAGGAGCTTGTGCAAAGACCACAGTCCCTGAGATTTTATTCAAGGCTGTTTTTTTTAAAAATAACAGACAGCAGGTTGAGACCCATCATCGACTGAAGTCACCTCAACCAATTCAGGATGTAGACAGTGAGATCAGTGTACCTCTCTGATTGAATATGTATGCTATCATTCTTGATCTGAACACTGCATATTTTCTAATCTGTATCCACCCCATGACATGAACTTTTTCTGTGTTTGCTTACCATGACACAATTAATCAGTTCAGAGCTCGCCCTTTAGCATCCACATCAGCCTTTGGGCTTTTACTTAGATTACAGATTTCATCATCACATTGTTCCTATTGACATCATCTGAAACAATGGCAGTTTACCTGATGACATCCTCCTGAAACATTTCTAAGCTGTGATGTACCCCAATGATTTCTTTCGTTTAGATTATCCAGGCTTTTTTTAAAACTGGTAAAAGTCCTACCTCCATCCATCCCAGAATTTTGTCCGTATCTTTGGCATGAACATTGAGAACCCAACGGCACTTTTTCAAGTCCTCTTGATCAAACAGTCATAATTCCACATGAGATTCAATCATTCATTCATAAGTGGTGCAACCCAGGTTAGCTGACCGTGGAAATTCTGCTGGAGAAGCCCCTGGCAGAAATTATGGTAGGTACTGATGTCATTGTGGACAGTAGGGGTGCCCAACTATTGCCAAAATTCACTACCATCAGTGACATGTGGGAGCTGGGGGAATGACCTCTACACATCAACATCCTAGAAATGAAGGCTGTTATCAGCACCTTTCACTTCTGAAAGGATCGTCTTAGAGGCAAGAATGGTCATCATTAGGTCTGACAACCTCTCAAGTTGGGAGGCACCGAATCACCTGAGTTGTGTTTTGATTTGGCAATTTCTCAGTGACAATCTCCATATCAATGTACAAATTAGACACATTCCCAGCAGTCTCAATGTCTTAGCTGATACTCTATCTAGAAGAATAGTTTCTCCATTGATCAGTCATCACTCAGATTTGCACACAGTGGGGGCATTCGATGATTGTCCTCTTTGCGACAAGGTGGAATTGCAAGCTACCCACTTGTGCCTCTCCAGTTCTAGACCCAAAAGCTTGGATTGTAAATGCACTATCAATAATCTGGGAGGTGATGTGAGCATTTGCATCCCCTCCTGCAGTGTTGATACTGAAAATAATCCAGAAATTATTAGGTTAGAATGGCAAGATGATTCTGATAATCCCGCCAGACAGGACCAGTCCCCTGGGTCACCAATCTACTCATTCTAGTGATAGATCTGTCCAAGAAGATTTCTGCCAACCCCAGTCTTCTCAAGCAACCAGTCACAGATGGTCCTTTTGAAGCAACCATTCACAGGTCGTCCTTCTCAAGCATCCAGTCACAGATGGTCCTTCTCAAGTAACCAGTCACAAATGGTCCTTTTCAAGTAACCAGTCACATATGGTCCTTCTCAAGCAACCAAGCACAGATGGTCCTTCTCAAGCAACCAGTCACAGATGGTCCTTCTCAAGCAACCAGTCACAGATGGTCATTCCCTACCCAGACCATTCTCCTACTATACACTCTTGGCACTTATCAGGACAGTCTTGCAAGACGAACAGACAAGAGAATCTTGAGAGCAAGAAGGCCCTTCACTCTGAAGGCTTATGAGGGAAAGAGGCATGTTTTCATAAACTGGTGCCATACCAGCAACATCATCCCTCTGCATGTCACCATCCCTCGGTGGGCTGACATTTTCTTTGGCACTTTGAGGAGAAACAGTTGGCATTAATTTCTGTCAAAAGCTACATCCCCATGATACTGGACACATTCCAGCATCGTGGTAGACGCGCTTTCTTTTACATGATATAGACCCATTGGATCTTTTAGTCATTTATGGACTCAATTGACCAAAATCCTCATTCTGTTTCCAAAATGAAACCAATCCTGGTTTTTATGATGGCTTGGTTTGAATCCATCTGGGCCTCTAGTCCACACTTTGCTGAAGTCAATATCATTCCAGTCATATTTTCTGATACTTCAGCTACTGCATGCTGGGTGAGTGAGCTGCCTGCCCTTTATGTTGATCCGAACTCTGCTCAATGGTTCTCTAGACACTACCAGAGTTTGTACCCCAAAATAGGTTACCATCTATCATAATTTCCATCTCTGAAATGGTAAGCTAAACAGTAGCAACAGGTAAGTATTACATTATTAAAATTAACAGGTAAGTATTACATTATTAAAATTAACAGGTAAGTATTACATTATTAAAATTAACAGGTAAGTATTACATTAAAATTAACAGGTATTACATTATTAAAATTAACAGGTAAGTATTACATTATTAAAATTAGTTACACCAACCTCCATCTCCCACAAATCTGCATGTTTAAGTTGGCAATAAAAATGCAGTAATTAAAATTTTCTGAAAAGGTTGTACAACTTTTACAGTTTTTTTGTTTTTCCTGTTTGGCTGCAGGTCTGTATTCGGCCCAGTAAACTGACTAAAACAAGTTAGCATTGCTTATAAATATTTATCAAAAATGCATTATTTAGCATTAGCTACTTGCACATGGTTGTCAGGATGGTTTTAAATTTTGAGCAAATTTACAAAAAGATCTTGTAATTTTATTTGGTTTGCACCTCCTGTCTCGTCCAGTTGAAAGAAAAATTTGCAAAAAGCACAACAAAGGAATCCGTGATTTTTACTTTTTAATTTGTTTTGATACCTTGTTACATGTTCCAACTATGATGGGAAATTCTTCACTAATTTCATGCATGGAATCTGTTGTAGACTATGGAATACATAGACTAACTAAGAAACAGGTGGACTGTTTTCATGGTTATTAGTTTTTCCGATGAGACAATTTTCATATAAAGACAAAACTCGTTATTCTGGTAAGTTTAAACATAAAATGTAAAAAAGCAAGTAATAATTACTGTATGTAAACACACTTTGTTTTGGTAGAAATTACGTCCGGAGATAGCTGCTGTTGCAGATAAAGTTGACCTCACAAAACCGAGTGGATTCACCTCAGATAGCTCAAGTTCTGGATCATCATCCAGTTCCAGTTCCAGTGAGTGCAGTTCCTGTGAAAGCACAGATAGTGAGCCTGAGGTGTACAGAAAAAGGTAAGCTATCTTGGTGTAGTTGCTTTGATCTTTACAAATATTCCACAAATCTATATTCCGAACTACTGTGCTCTCAAGTGGATGAATAGAATTGTACACTCTATACTGTGCTCTCAAGTGGATGAATAGAATTGTACACTCTATACTGTACTCTCAAGTGGATGAATATAAATTTTACGCTCTATACAGTGGTCTTAAGTGGATGAATAGAATTGTATACTCTATACTGTGCTCTCCAGTGGATGAATAGAAGTGGATGAATAGAAGTTTACACTAATCTGTGGTCTTAAGCGGATGAATAGAATTTTACACTATACTGTACTCTCAAGTGGATGAATAGAATTTTACATTCTGTACTGTGGTCCTAAGTATATGGACAAATACAATTTTTGATCAATATATCAGTTTTTCAGTTTTCTTGCACATATTTTATCTTTTTGGACTGCATGATGTCCAGCCCAGTATTTTGCAACTTGCTACATTCAAAGCAATAATAACAATAATAATTTAGTAGTACTGTTGTATAGTAATGTCTTTATTTGAACTAGTATGTTCATGTCTCCAGTTATGTATATTATTTTACGGATGCCTCATCTTTGCCTTAGCATCACACACACACTTATTTTTGCCTGTATCTTCACACTTCAAGTTTTAATATATATATATATATATATATATATATATATATATATATATATATATATATATATACATATATTCAAAACAGCTGAGCATGTGCCACATACTTTTCTTTTACACAATTCAAAGTATTGAGATGGGTGAAAGATCTATGCTTACTGTACTTACGATGCAGAAAATAGATTTGAGTAATTTTCAAATCTATTTGAAGAAAAGAAGAAATAGTTAAATGGAATTCAGACCATGTCATTGAATTAATGTATTATTTGTATATATGGTAAAACAAAAGGACAGGTTACAGTTATGATGTTGATTTAACTTTTTCTTATTTATGAATTGAGCTTTCTGAGTTTTGGGGGGAAATTTACAGTGTGCTAATCGCATTACAGTATTAAAGAAATATATTTAAGCATAAATACCAAGTTTTCTATGAGCAGTTATACTAAGAAATTTGTTTTATTTTATTTTAGACGAAGAATGTCCAGGTCTCAGCAAAAGTCAAGATCGAGGACGCCAAATGGCCATTCAAAAACAAGGACACCAAATGGCCATTCAAGGTCACAGTCAATGTCAGACTCATCTTCCAGTAGTCCTGAAACGTCTAGTCAAAGCCATAGCAGTATATCAAGCACACCAAAGAACTCTAGGTGATAACAGTTTGGCTGATCGTAGAATCTCAAGTTCAAATAGCAAGAATCGAGACCCTGAACTTCTTGAGCCCGAAAATCAAGCTTACAGTGCTGAAATAGATGTTACGATTAGTATGTTTAGCTTTAGACCAGAAGAGTTCAAGCGATTGCTTGTTGTCCACCTGTCATGCGCCATGATTCCATTTGTACAAGTTTGTGTTTTTGCTACTCCTTTTAAACTTTACACATTTTTTTCAAGGGTCTGATTGGTTCCAAATGAAAAAAGTGCCACTTGGACGCTAATTTTTGGCTGCCATGGTAGCCATCTTGAAAATCTTATCATTTCTTATCCTTGATGTTCTAAACCAGGAGTCATTTTCTGCATATGTCTATTGTAAAAATTAGTCATGATATTTAAGACTATATATTACTTTAAAGAATCAGGGAATAAATATGTTCACATGGAGCAGTTTTGTTAAAGCATTCAATATATACCAGCTGCAGAGAGTATCTAGCTCAGAGTTAATGCTCTGTGTTAGAAAGTATTCAATATATACTGGATGATGAGAATCTGGCTCAGAGTCAATACTCTGTCAGAAAATATTCAATATATACTGTATGCAGAGAGTATCTGGCTCAGAGTCAATACTCTGTTAGACAATATTCAATATATACTGGATGATGAGTATCTGGCTCAGAGTCAATACTCTCAGAAAATATTCAATATATACTGGATGATGAGTATCTGGCTCAGAGTTAATACTCTGTCAGAAAGTATTCAGTATATACTGAATGATGAGTATCTGGCTCAGTGTCAATACTCGGTCAGAAAGTATTCAATATATACTGTATACAGAGAGTATCTGGCTCAGTCAATACTCGGTTAGACAATATTTAATATATACTGTATGCAGAGAGTATCTGGCTCAGAGTCAATGCTCTGTCAGAAAATATTCAATATATACTGGATGATGAGTACCTGGCTCAGAGTCAATACTCTGTCAGAAAGTATTCAGTATATATGGAATGATGAGTATCTGGCTCAGAGTCAATACTCTGTCAGAAAGTATTCAGTATATACTGAATGATGAGTATGTTGCTCAGAGTCAGTACTCTGTCAGAAGATATTCAGTATATACTGTATGCAGTGAGTATCTGGCTCAGAATCAATACTCTGTTAGACAATATTCAATATATACTGGATGATGAGTATCTGGCTCAGAGTTAATACTCTGTCAGAAAAGATTCAAAATATACTGGATGATGAGTATCTGGCTCAGAGTCAATACTCTGTCAGAAAATATTCAGTATATACTGTATGCAGTGAGTATCTGGCTCAGAGTCGATACTCTTTTAGACAATATTCAATATATACTGGATGATGAGTATCTGGCTCCGAGTCACTCTGTCAGAAAATATTCAAAATATACTGGATGATGAGTATCTGGCTCAGAGTCAATACTCTGTCAGAAAATATTCAGTATATACTAGATGATGAGTATCTGTCTCAGAGTCAATACTCTGTTAGAAAATATTCAATATATATCCTGTATGCAGAGAGTATCTGGCTCAGAGTCAAAGCTCTTTGTTAGAAAACAACACCATACAAAAGCTTTAATCAGAACTTAGCAAAAGTTTACCTATTGAAATTTTTGTCAGATTCTCTCTTCAGAAACTAAAATATCTACAAGTATGTACACATTATAAATTGTGTTTGTCTGATCATGGACAGAGCAAAAAAAAAATATTCAGCTATTTTTGAAGCATGTTTGCATGTTCAAAAGCTGAATTGTAAGATATGCATTATAAACCACAGTCAATTCACCATCTATACTGATTGAGAACTTTATCTTTTATAATATGAAAAAGTCCCAGTGAGTATCTGGCTCAGAGTCAATACTCTGTTAGACAATATTCAATATATACTGGATGATGAGTATCTGGCTCAGAGTCAATACTCTGTTAGACAATATTCAATATATACTGGATGATGAGTATCTGGCTCAGAGTCAATACTCTGTTAGACAATATTCAATATATACTGGATAATGAGTATCTGGCTCAGTATATGAAAGCTTTTACTGCAGTGATTGAACTCCAGCAGATCCATGCATGTCAGAGCCATCTTGAAATCTTTTTTTGTAGTTCTTCTGAATAGATGCTTGAGACATGGGGTTTGCACTGAAAGACTTCTTGTGATATCTAGTCGGCCCAAAATAAAATGATGCAGATGAAATATTGCCATAATGAAAAACTTAATACAACGAAGGAAACTCATATCAACACGAGACTAAAGCTTAATGTACTTGGTCTTAAATTAAAATGATTATGTATAACTGCAGACATCATAGCAATATGACAGGAAAATTGTTAAAGCTACATTAAAAAACTAAATCACACACACACACACCCTCCCAAAATTTAACAAATCTAGGAACAGTTACTTCCTTGGAATTGATGGCCCTATTTAAGTGGTTCTGAAAGGAAATGGCGGAGATCTAACCGCCAACATATCTATACTTTATGAATGAGTTTCAAAAACCAGGCCTATTTGAACTTGGAGTTAGGGTATAGATCATTGCTTGCATTGTTGTACTTCAGTGCACTTACAAAAACAATAATATGTAGATATACCAGTAAATTGTATCCAGTCTTTGTATCTAGTTGCATTCCAATAAATAAGTTCAAATTCAGCATTCTGAATTTGGTACAAAGGTCACTTGACTCTGATTTGTATATGTGAGCACAAACAAGTTTACATAGACTTGTAAATATATCTGAACACTACCTTGTTGGCATGGTAACACACACAAGTATGACTTTATTTTAACCAAACCCAATTTGTGGATATATCTGAAGAATTTGAATGCTACCAGTTTAATAAAATCATTTGTTTTTTAGGAAGTGATTTAATTATACATTTTGTCAAACTTTACATGTGGATATATCTATATGTTCTCTAAATGATATCAGATTCAAGGTCAAAGGTCATGATAAAGAACCTTGTGCTACAATTAAAGGTAACATGTGAAATTGTTAACTCAGACATTAAAGAAAATTATTCTTATTACCAAATATAATATGTTTCTCAAGAATATCAGGGATGGTTTATATACTCTGCAGTTAAAAAGGATACCATGGACATAGGTAACATACATATCCTGAATTCATGGAAACTATTTTTGGTCAGTAGAGTCCAGTTAGGCCCATCACAGGACTGTTTATTCAGCATGCTTGTCAAGGATCCAAAGGGAAGAAGAACCTGAAATTTTACTGTTACACAATTGATCATTTTCAAGGTTAGAGACCTTCATCAATTTTGAGACTTTGGGTTTGAACTTGATTTCCAAATTAAATCTGTTGTAGCAACCAGCTGAAGATGTTTATTTTAGATAGAGACTACTAATATACAGGTTGAGTGACCTTATGTGTTCAAGCAACAGTGTTTACGCAAGCAGGCTTCTCTAATTTGCAAAAGAGGAGAAGTTTTTTTTAAAATATTTTATCATGGAAATATATTATTTCTTAATCAGTATATCTTTCTCATTTATTTCACATGGTATGCATTTTCAGAATATTGCTTAAGAGAGGACATTGAATCATACATATCTTTTTTTTTTTTTTTTGTCCTTGCAGATTGTCGTCACACCTGTGGCATTTTCACCTTAAGTACATTTATGTAAATATTGCTCAGTTGAATCCCCTTTATTTTATCATTGTCATCGTATGCATCCCAGGTTTATCTTCTTTACAGGATAGATTTGCTGCTGCTTCCTTTTTTTATAAAGCGGGATTCAAAAATATGATCTATGCTTTATTGATGAAACATAAAAATTGTCAGACTGTTTTCATACTTTTTATACTATGACATAATGTACAGATTCAAAAGCTGTAGTGAGCACAGATTTGATGAATCTTGATACTATTCCAATAATTTTGTAACGTAAGGTTATAAAAGGGGACCTACACTTGTTTGAAATTAAAATTGGCTGATATATATATATATATATATATATATATATATATATATATATATATATTAATGTATCCTATAATATATATGTATGTGCTTGTTTGTGAACATCTTTAAAAAAATAGATCTGCCGCTCTATCATTTATCTGATTTGTCATTTTTATGGTTCAAACAATTATTGATTTATTACAAACAATGTATTTTCTGGAAGAGGTATAAGAGATATGTAAGTGGAAGTAAATTGTTTCAAAATTATGAAAGTGATGACCACTCTGCAGCCATTAAAAATCTTTTTTTAAAATCTTTGTTCTTTATTGTTAGATATACCATATACTAGGCTTTAATGGTTGCCAGGTAATTGACACATATTGGACAAACTTTTGTTTGAGTACCAGCATTTATATTTTATGGATGGGAAATACTACAGAATTAAGGTTTAGTCGTGTTTGATTCAAGATTATTTTCAAGGAGTCAAGTTTAGTAAAGTTTGATTAGGATTAGGAAAAGATAGACATCAAGGAATCCAAAATTTGTGGTTTATATGCCTACATAATTATTTCTCTCTGACTGGTTATATTCCTTGTTTGTTTGGCTGATTATTTCCAGGCATGTTTTTATCTACCAGTACATGTTAGATATGTTTGAATCAAAATGTTGACCTTTATGTCGATTATTTGCTTATGATTGATCATGTTTACAATGCCACTACACTATTCATGGGTAACATCTTTTCTTGCAGCCCGTGAACTTGAGTTTCAGTATTTGATTTTATTGTTTTGTGAAATAGGGCTAACATGCCAAAATTCAAATTTAAAATTGTGTCCTTTGCTGAGTCTAAATAAAGAAATTTCATAAATGTGAAAATTAATAAGTTGACACAAGTCATTTGCTTAGTTGTGCTTATCAAAGATGAATTTGATTGTTGACAGACACATATGATGACAATTTTACAATAACTCAAGGACCTGAGTAACTTTCTCAATTGTATAATGTTGCACTTTTAATAATTATGTTTTTACCATCAATTGACTTCTCAGGAAATAAAGATATTTCATCTCTTATTTTATATCTTAACAAAATGGCATATTTCAGCATACATTAAGCCCAAAAATAAAACAGTTTGTCAGGTCATAAACAACTGTTGGATTTTTTTTATCAACTTCACTGGGTCATTACAAACCATGTTTGTGGTGTACCTGACAAGTTAATTGAGTACCTTGTGTATTGGACTCCATCTTCGGAGGCGTCACTAATTGACAACTCTTCCAGTTGTAAATCTATTGCAGGTGAATACACTGCAATGAGGCAAAGACCTGACTTCACCTGTGACACTGGGGTGTTTTACTTTGATATAGAGTGTATTTTGGCAGTCAGTACACTCTTGGTAAATAGTCAGTACACTCTTGGTAAATAGTCTGTGTATACTTTTTCTCAAAAGTCCTTTCAGCATATTCTGATTCTGCTTGGAAATTTACAATTAACACAGTTAAAGAACCATTCCGTTTATTCTGATTGAATGTGGAAAAAATATTGTCACTTAGACCTAGAGTTGTCTCATCTGCATTATGGGCAGAGTTATGGATCTTGTCAATCAACTTGTATTTCTAAATGAGATTCTGCTTGAAATCAGCATAACTATATTCTGGTTCAGCTTAATACAAACATTGTTACAGTGACTTAGTTGTATCTTTTATAGATCTTTGTTTGTTTCAACTCCATTTTCAACAGAGTTGTAGGCCTTGTCATTCAGCTTCATATCATGTAATGTTGCTTATATTAGCGAGTCCTTGAAGGGCTTAGATTTCAAGTATTCTGCATTATCATTTAGAATATTCATGACAGGTGAGGCCATCATTTTCTTTGGTAAACAATCTATCAAATATGATTCCAATGTATTCCAAATTTGCATCAAAATCAGAACAGAGATTTCAGTTGATGAAGCTTACTCATTAGAAGAGTAAGCCCTTCTTATCAATATTACTGTCAGTTTTAAACTTCATTACAGGTTCTGTTCATTGAATCACAGCTGCCAATCTCTCTCATACATAGTGCATGTTTTGTACTGGTCCTTAAATTTTATTCAGCTAATGTAGTTATGTGAGAAAGCTTGCCAGTAGCTTCTCGGGGGTCGTGGTTCTTTCCGGGGGTTTTCCCGGGTTCTTCCTCCACCAATAATACTGGCTGCCATGTATAGCCTATCGTGTGCTGAAAAATGGCGTTAAACCCTAAAAACAAAACAAACATTTTATTCAACCTTGGCTTACTTTAAAAAAATCTTTAAAAAGTCCTCGCTTTTTTTCTTCTAATTTTGTCATCAGTATTATCAGCTTTATCTTGACAGTTACTAACATATTTTTTTTTTTTTTTTGATAAAAAAAAAACTCTGAAAGAGAAGTCAGCACACCAGGGACTATATCAGCATGGAAATCCAGAATCAACTGATTTGTGAAAATGTTTTGGTCTTTTCATTCAAGACATATTTGCTTACAATGTCCTTACCCAATATTTTCATAAAATTGTGACAGCAATGACTGCAGGATAAGTTAGTAAAACATTCAGAGGGACCATAAACATATTGCATGAGATGGATTTGCAGACTACCCTGTAAGAGATCTAACTTACCTAATTTTATGTATCAAGTTTGCAAAATTTAGAAATGTTATTTGACCTGTTAACTTTTTGTGTCTGTACGAAACAAAATATTCAGGGGAAATGTCAGATATGTAAATAAAACACATCAAGCCACATGCGTATTTTCAACACAAAAAAGTACAAGTTTTTTGTGACCAGTAGTGATGTCAATCCTTCACCAATTAGATAACAAAACAGAAGTGATGAATGGATCAGATTAGATTCTAATATATTTTACACTTTATATACATAAACAGACAACCGTCGGAGATGAACGCCTGCTTGAGCTCTTTTCATACATGACCTAAATGTTCCTTATCATAGTTTTATCAACACACTGATATACAATGCATGTGAAATTTAGGTCATGTGTATTGCACAAGCTGTTATTATGTTAGGTTATACAATATGTTCAGCCTTTTCAATTTGGGCCTTTCTGGTATTAGGGTATCTCTCTTATATAAAGACGGTGAACATTCCGTAGTGACCATAGCTCAGTGACCACAAAAAAAGTGAAACAGAATCTAATTCTCCTAGACTGATGATAAACAAATGGTCATTCATTGTCAAGGAAGTCGATTTTCTTTATCTTCACTTACCACTCCTCCTTGACTGACCTTAACTGTCTGGATCAAGCTCTGAGAGTGATTCACTGTCTGACTTAGAAGCTCTATACATTTTTTCTGAGTTAACTCCCTTACATCCTATAGTCATGCCTGCCGAGTAAATTCATCTTTGAGACTGGTCTGGTGTTGTAAAACCTTGCCCATGGGTGATATTAAGCATCAAAATATTAGTAGCAGGTTAATTTTCAGTGCAACTTCATATTTTTAAAACTTTTGGCTCTTCAAAACAGAAATTACCATGTATTGGACAGTTTTTGAAAGAGTCAGAGATGATAGTTACTTCCAATTTAATAAGGCCATGTTACACGTTTAAGTAGCAGATCAGTTTTGTTTTAAGAAATATGACAATATTTTGCCAGAACATGTTTCACCACCATGAGCAGTTTGTTTTGTACCATTGAGACTTCCTTGTGTTGGAATAATCATCAATTTTTATTGTGTTCACATTGTATAGCTTTTTGCTTAGGGTAAAATCATCACCAACAACAATTTTTATTTTTGCACATTTTTAATTTTCTAACATATAACTTTTTTTGCCAAAATCAACCTTCACCAACATTTTATGATGCTTCAACATTGTGATGTATAGTATTAATTAAATGCTTGTGAGACTCAGGATAGATATGTTTCTTGTAGTGATTCATCGAGTAACTGTTGTGTAGAATTTTTTGTAAACCAGCACTTAAGGTGTACATTAATCTCACATTAAAAATTTGCTCGGCACTGGAATGTTTGCTAAACAAGATTTTAGGAAATATGATTGTTTTTATCTTGTTCATTTGCAAATTAGCTATAACTTTTAATGATATAAAAAATAAACTTTGTTGATCAGAAAATTGCTGTTTTTATCTTTACTTGTCATAGACCAAATGAGCTTATGAGATGGCCTGTTTGTTGTCCATCTGTATACAACCACAAGTTTGTTATCACAACTCCTAAACTAGGTGTGCTCTGATCGAGGTACTCTAAAGATGATCCGTGCAGCTGTGTTTTGAACTTTTTGAAGTATCTGGAGTAAATATTGTGAAGAACCAGACAGAATTGAGTTACATATGCGGTAGTTTATCCGAAATGAAAATGGTGCCACCATGACAAATAATATTGCCACCATGGCAGCAAAATTTAAAATATTGTTATTACTATCCCTCATTATAAGGTTTTCACCAGAAGACCTCTTGTTTCCAGTTGGTCCTAAATGTGCTGCCCAGACAATTTCTAATATGTACACCCCAGCAGCCATCTTGACATTTGTTTTTATTGCTACACAACCAACGTGGATGTTCATACCAACATGAAGTTTTCACTTAAAGACTTCTTATGGGAACATATCCCAAAATTAAAAGTCCCAAAATGATTTCCAACATGGCCACCACAGCAGCCATCTTGAAAATCATGATACTGCTACTTCAGATGAATGGAAAGTCATAGCAGCATGGCGTTTCCTCTAGAAGACTTCTTATTGATGGTATTATATAAAAATTGTGATATCCAATCTTGAAAATCCTTACAAACATTGATTTTTCATCAGAAGATTTCTTATGATATCTGGTTCTTATTAAATGAAAATGGTGTCAATGGTGTTTCAATATGTCCACCATGGCAGTCATCTTCAAAGTCTTGTTATTGGTACTTCTAAATGGAAAGTCATATTATCACTGATGCTTTTACCAGATAACTAATTAGGTTATATTTTTGTCCTAAATGAAAATGGTACCAGTTTGGTATCAGTTATTGTTGCCACAATAAACATCTTGTCACTTTCATCAGAATGGATGGTCACCAAAAGTCTTCTAATGGTGTCTCATTTGTTTTAAATCAAACCACCCTGAGGGCCATATGAGGGCATTTTCAATGGCCCAAGGACCTCACCACCTTTATCATCTATCATGACACCTTGAGACACCAATCATTTTGCAGTCAACATGATATGGCTCAGCAGGCCACATGTTGGAGACCCTTATTCTAAATGAATATGGTCCAATATTTCATCCAGTATGCCTTCCAC
Organism: Unio delphinus; assembly: GCA_029339505.1. Lineage (NCBI taxonomy): Eukaryota > Metazoa > Mollusca > Bivalvia > Unionida > Unionidae > Unio > Unio delphinus. The sequence continues at coordinate 3,159,435 of JAQISU010000008.1, read as the reverse complement.
ACCGACTATTTTTAAAATGTTATCCACAATAATATCAGAGATAGTTTCAATACTCAGCAGTTAAATAGAAAAATTCATTACGGATTGCAGAGCCATCGAAGGACTATGGTAAGACATAGATGTCTCTTTTCCAGTGGCAGCAGCAGTGGTACATAACCAACTATGTGAAAGTTTTGTGTTGAAGTTTTCTGAGTCAGATGCATGGAGACTGATGAGATATTGGGTTCTGCCGAAAAGATGTTAATCAAATTGAACATATTCTGACAAAATGCGCAAGTTAACATCTGTACATAAGAATCACATTTCCATACTTCTGGCAATTATTGAACCTTCTCTCTATCTCTCACTTTCATCAATGCTTAATACTTTTAAGTCTGTTAGTTTTTTTGTACAAATTTTTCTAATCGTTTCTCAAAATGTAAAGGTTTTATGTTTTAAATGGTGTACAATATTATGCTTGTTGTTAGGCAGCAAGAAATGAAAGCATTATATAACAGTCTTTGACAAGTTTGGAGACAAGATTTCTGGTAAACCTTGAAAATTAAAAGAAAAATCAACACTTCACAGCATGCTGTTTGCTACATTCAAAGTAAGCAAGAACAGAACTTTAATGTCAAATATGTTCAAAATCAGTTAATCACCAAAACAGCAAAAGACAATACTTTTTACAGGAGTTGTGATCTTTAACTTTTGTTTCTACATATCAACTTAATCATGAACTATTTGGTTCTAACTGAATTTGTATAAGACCTTGAATGAATTTAATTTTCAGCTTTCAACTGCATTGTTTATGTCATTCTGTAGTTGCTCATTATTGCTTGTAGTACTACACATTTTGTTTTCCAATTTGGCATGCAGCTTTACATTCATCTGACTTTTTAAGAATTTAATTTTGAGCATTACATTAAAGGGAGCTATTTTTCCCTATTGTTCGTCTTGCAAGACTTTTCTGTCAACAGCATCGCATTACTTAAGATTATCAGATTTTAACAAATTCTAACATTTACCATAACTCTTTGGTCGATGGTAATCAGGAACCATAACTCAAGTAAATGATAATGTGGAATGATGGAAATGAAATTCATCCAATGTAAAGTCAAATTTGATAAAACTCCCAAATCCTTGGTAAAATTTTACTTCAAAATCAAAGTTACAGAAGACATAACCATAAGCCATAACTCTGTTTATTGACTGTCTTCATAGGATTGATCTGGTGTGGTTTTTGTTTTTTGTTGCATAGCAACACTTAAAAGGTTATATCATTCCAGATAAATAGAGTAAATTGCCTTGACCAGTGACACACCACAGTAGACATCTGGGCTGATCACACATGCGTTAATGACTGTCTATCCCATGTTAGACTATTTATCAACTTATATGTCAATCGGACATAGAGGTTCCTGTTCTAGTAATATGGAAATCCCAGTCGTTATTTTTAGTAGCACCGATAAAGCTTTGTATTTCATGCTAGAGAATTTTATCATTGGAAACATTTTCTAAATGATGTTTTACCTTCATTATTGTGAAGATTTTAATTTGATTGGTGAATTGAAAGGTCAACAGAACATATCCATGTATGTCCAAACAATCTCCAGTATATGTTAATGTAAGTAAATAAGAATGCATTTATTTGATACAATTTATAAAAATGTATATAACTTACAAGGAATCGTATTTACAAATAAACACTTTTACTCTTTACTGAAATGGCTGGCATACAATGAAAATAATGCTTTGTCATAAGTTTTATGTGTATAAGAAAGATCTTCCACTACACTTCGCATAACAGCTTGTCCTAAATAATGTTGATGGTGTTATGTGAATAAAACTGAATGATTTATTTCTGCCCATTTCTGGGGGGGGGGGCGGGGCACAATATTTTGATTGCTCTTTCAGAATTATACTCTTTTGAATAAACAACGAAAACATCAAGGCTGTTGCATGCATAAAGCATATAACTAAACTGTTACGATTAACAATTGAGCTGCACGGTATAATCCATTTGATTTTATCGTACACATATATAAGAGGGGAAGCAATTTTGTTAATAAAATTGAATTATGAATTTGATTTCATATTTTTGGATTCCACTATTTTAGCAAGATTGGAACATTAAATAGTTGTTGTTGTAGTTGTAGTTGTTGTAGTGTTTAACGCTATTTTTCAGCACACAATAGGCTATATATGGCGGCCAGTATTAAAGGTGGAGGAAGAACCCGGGAAAACCACCGGAAAGAACCACCGACTTACGAGAAGCTACTGGGACGCTTTCTCACATACCCACATTGGCCGAATCTGAGACTTGAACCCACACAGACAGAGGTGAGATGGCAGTGATCAACAAAAAACAATCCAGGTAAGACCCCGAACATTAAAAAACAATCCAGGTAAGAGAAATTAATTGTTTCACTTCAGGGTTTTTTTTACACAAAATTGGTACTGGTTCTTTAGGAACTTTGCAGAAAATTTAAATTCACTGAGTGTGAATACTGCACACTTCCAGAGTTTAAATACTTGCAAAGTGTTCCAGATAGTGTATGTACTAAATATTTAAATATTTCCATCTTTTTTTTTTCCCAACCGGTTTGAAAAATAGATCAGATCATGTTATTCAGTCAGGCATCTAGTAATATGTGCAGTGAATAGACCAATGTTCGTTACTGATGTCAAAAGGAGCATCATCAACAGATGCATGAAAAGCACCTTCTTCAAGCCTTCGATATTTGGATTTATATACAAATTTTGTAATGCTTTTTCCTAAGAATGTGGTCATCTGTAGAGATCGTTAACAGCCTTCCTTAGACAGCATGCCAGTACAAACCCAAAGAGCTGAAATTACAAGAAAAGTAAAGAGGAAACATTTAATTTTTTTAAAAATATTGAATCAGAGATTTTCATTTGTTAGATAACCAATACCTTGGACAAAATTTCAAACTAATGATTACATTATGGTATGGTTGCAAAGTATATGTAATAAATTAGACAGCCAAGTACATGTACATATGGAAATCCAGGGCATGCAAACACATTGTATGAACTTTTACATTTTAGAGAGCAGAGATGCACAAGAACTCCAACAAATTAATTTAAAATCATGGAAGATATAAATATGTACTATGAACAGTATAAAATTTGTATTTAACTGCTAACCCGTGAAGTGCTTGTTGCAATTTTAATCACCACAAGTAGCAGTACTGTGAGTGATGAATCTGATTGGAAAGATGAGTAGATCCAATGAGACAGTGAAGTGGCCATATTTGTTTTCAATAGATTTATGCTTATACATACAACATGAGGTGAATTGTTTAAATACTTAAAGTTCCAACAGAGTGGAACAGGAAGAAAGAGAGATGGACATGGAAGTGTTATGTAAATATTCATCAAAGATGGTTGTTTCTTCCTCCCTTTCTTTATTCACCACTCCCCCTATTTTTTTTGTTACAAGGGTTGTTGACCTCTTCAGATCAAATATTGGCAGAATATCTGAAATCTTGCTATAAGGAAAATTAAAGAACATATGAACAACCATGGCAGCTTTTCTAATATTTCACAGCATATAGTCTGTTTATACAGTTTTCTTCTGCTTGGTTTTATTATCACCTTTTCGCCCGAAACCATCGGTGTCCAGAAGCATGACAAAGTCAAGATGGCCGGAGGAGTTTAGTGCAGTTGATGACCGGGGTGTCCTACGTGTCTCGTCGAGCTCTTAGCTCTCCATGGCGCTTTGCTGGGAATCGCCTTTCTGCCCGTTGACCATCTGGTGGTTCCTCCGCGATGGCTGCCGACTCAAGTCTTCACATGCTAGGTAGACAAAGCCTAAATCACTAAGGGTTTAAGACCTGTCTGCTACCCTCAGCCTAGTAAACTAGGTCAGTCGAGACCATTTTCCGGGATGTGGCCGCTGCGCATGCCACATTTTCTTGGAGCCATAGGTTAGAGCTGAGTGCCAAGTGGAGACCAACGGTGGGCGAGCTACACACGAAGGAGTACCACTGCTTCCCCCTACCAGAGGTGCTACCCCTCCCCGTTAAAGAACGTATGAAAAATCATGGCTAATTTTCTAATATTTCACAGCATATAGTCTATATAGTTCTCTTCTGCTTGTAATAATAGGCTGTACCGCTATTTATGTACCATTTAGACTAATCTTTGGTTATATCACTGTTTATTAACACAGACGAATAATTGTTTTTTTTTTCATTATTTATGTACCATTTAGACTAATCAGTGGTTGTATTGCTGTTTATGTACACAGGTTAATGATTGGTTGCATCTCTGTTTATGTACACAGACAAATCATTGGTTGTATTGCTTTTTATGTTTTGTTTTGTTTTTGGGTTTTTTAGGGTTTAACGCCATTTTCAGCACACGATAGGCTATACATGGCGGCCAGTATTATTGGTGGAGGAAGAACCCGGGAAACACTTCGGAAAGAACCACCGACCCACGAGAAGCTACTGGCAAAGCTTTCTCACATAACTACATTAGCCGAATCTTAGACTCGAACCCACGCAGACAGAGGTGAGATGGCAGTGATCTGTAACGGAGAGCGCTTTAGACCACTCGGCTACTCGGGGCCCCTTGCTTTTTATGTACTGTTTATACTAATCATTGGTTTTATCACTAATTATGTACACTGACAAATTGGTTGTATCACTATTTATGTATCATTTAGATTATTGGTTGTACAGGTATCCCTTTTTATGTACTATTCAGAATAATCATCGGTTTTGTTGTAACCTGAAATAAGCAAACCTAAGACATGTATTCATCTCTACAGTTTTAGTATACAGACTGCTTTTATATCCTTACCTGCAAGACTGAAAGCCCAAAACTGGTCCAGCCAAACAACAGAATATTTTCCTTGATCAGTCCTTGTAAAACTGGTGAACAGCCCTGAAGAAAAGTGTACTTTTTCATTTCATCTGCAATATCTTGTGATGACGAAGACGACGACGATGATGATGATGATGATGAGAAAATGGTTTGTCCATGTCGATTCATGAGTTGTTCGATTATTTACTAACAACTGGGAGCAGAGAGGAGAGGGTTGTGTTAATCCGAATTAATCCAAGCTAACAATAAAATTACGAATCGGATTCATTGGTTCTTGATGAGGATGAATTCACACAATAATGGACTCTTAAGAGATGTTACGATACTTGTTAGAAAAAGTGTTTTTGTACAGATTATTCTTCTAAAGGATCTGTTTAGCTTGTATGTAGATGCATGTATATTTTAGTTTCCGTTAGCAAATATTGCGCTCAAAATGTTTTTGTAGGCAATCCTTGAATGTGCTCACTCAAATGGATCACATGTGTAAAGCCAAACCTGCATATAGTGGTCTTGGACAGGTCAAATTTACTTTTTATGGAAGGTTTCTATGATGGATTATATAATGAACGAAGAAAGAGATCAAGAAAGCAAGGAAGAATAATTGGAAACCAAATATTAACATCGAGTATGTCAATCATATAGAACATAAAACAATAATTGATCGTCCATTTAGTACACCCACCTGTAATGCTTTCGTGTGATGAGAGTGATATACACTTTGTTAGCTCCTACAACATACATACATACATACATACATACATACATACATACATACATACATACATACATACATACATACATACATACATATATACATACATGCATTAAAAATAACACGGCATTTAAAGTGTTGGTATAAAGCAATTTGATATACCAATACTATTGGTTAATCAAATTGTGATCCGCCCAGGGCGCAATAATACGCATATGTAAACATTCTAGCGACCGTCTGCAGTTGATTCTATATGAATGATGAATTTCCACACATTAAGCATTAGTGACGTATGAAAATAACGATAAAAAGTATTAATAATGCTATTTTTCTAAATGAATTTAATATGGTGCACATTTTCAATACAGTCCTTTCTGATTTCTGTTTCCCTCCCCTCTCATGCTTAACTGACAAACTACGCAGAAATATGGAGTGAGAGAGAAAAGAAATTTGTGCTGGATTAAAACCTTGACAACAAAATTACACTAAGTAACCTACAAGAATATGGTTCGTCGTAACGATACGTGTGCACTTTCATTGGGATTTATCTACAATGTTTATAAATAATACAAAGTTACAAACCATGTCAGCATTATAGAGTAAATTCTTGGGTTACGTAGTATACATAATGTGATGTATTGAATGTTTTTGTATTGTTTGTTTATTAAGGAAAAGGAATGTCCATTTTTATATTGCTGGTGGCTGATAAGCCCAATATGTGACAGGCATGTCCGTCCACAGAGGCTGCAAGGGAATGTCTGAGTTGTGGTGGGTGCTGCCGATGGTTCCCGGGATTTTCTTCGCCATCGTTTTTCCTCCAAAACAGGCCCGTCTATTTTGTTCAAAAGTGGCATTGGGCCCGGTGAACTTTACTTCGCCAGCATTCACGGTCAGAAGCTTGTGATGCCCATTGGCGGTGATCGATGCCACACGTTGTGAGGGTCTTTTTCAAGGAGTTTTTATATCTCTTACGAGGTGCCCTTCTATTACAGTGGCCCGTGGACAGCTCACCATCCAGTGCGATCTTTGGCAGGTGATGATCCTCCATCCTGGTTACGTGCCATGCCCAGCATAACTGTATCTTCATTAGCATTGCCTCAACGCTCGTGATCCCTGCTTGTTTGAGGACTTCAGTGTTGGTGACGAAGTCACTCCAGTGATGTTGACGATGGTGCGGAGGCAGTGCTGATGGAAGAGTTCTAAGAGGCGGAGGTGGCGGCTGTAGGTGACTCAGAATTCTGCGCCATATAGGAGGGTGGTCAGTATGACAGCTCTGTAGACGCTGATCTTTGTACCTCTCTTGAGACTGGCATTGTAACACGCGTTTATAGAGTCTGTGGAAGGCACCGTTTGCCTTGGCCAGTCTGTTGTCTATTTCTTTGTCGATCTTGGCATCAGAGGATATCACACAGCCCAGATAGGTGAACTGGTGGACTACATTCAGATTTGTCTGGTCAGTGAAGATGCTTGGTGGCTGGTAGTCTTCCTTGGGTACAGGCTGGTGAAGTATCTCATTTTTCGTTAGGCTAACTTCAAGACCAAAGAGCTTGCAAGCTTCTGCAAAGCAGGATGTTACGTGCTGTAATGCAGCTTCCGTGTGGGCAACAAGAGCAGCGTCATCTGCAAAGAGTTCTTTAATCAGTTTTTCCATGGTCTTGGTGTGGGCCTGATGTCGCTTTAAGTTAAAGAGGTTGCCATCAGTACGAAATCGGATATAGATGATATCTTCATCATTGAGGTCTTCTGTTACTTTTTGGATAATCATTCTGAAAAAAGACAGAGAACATTATGGGGGCTAAAACGCAACCCTGGTTCACGCCATTTACAATGGGGAAGGTCTGTGACAGGTCGTTATTGTTTCTGACCTGACCAAGCTGGTCTTCATGCAGTTGGATGACCATGGTAAGGAACTTGGGTGGACAGTCGAGCTTTTCAAAGATTTTCCACAGTTCATTTCTGCCCAGCGTGTCAGAAGCCTTCGTGACGTATAGTCCCTTGTTTTGTTCTCGACATTTCTCCTGGATCTGTCTCAGGACGAACACCATGTCAGTTGTGCTCCTATTGACTCTAAATGCAATGGATAGCAGACTTATCCCACAGTAGTTTGAGCACTCAGACTTTTCCCCCTTGTTTTTGTACAAGGTGATGATGACTGCATCTCGGAGATCTTGTGAAAGTTTCCCTTGCTTCCAGATGCATTTGAAGTTTGGTGATTAATGCTGGGCATCCGCTCTTAAATATCTCAGGTGGGATACCGTCTTTTTCTGCAGCCTTCCTTTCCTGTCTTCAGCTGTTGTATGGTTTTTAGTCTTTTGCAGTGTGGGTGCCTCATCGAGTTCCATTTTTGGTGGATGTTGTGGAATGCGATCAATTGCTGCCTCCTGGACCGTACGGCTAGTGCTGAAGAGGGTGAGGAAGTGCTCTTCTCAGCGCTTTAAGATAGATTCCCTGTCAGTGAGTAGCTCTTGTCCATCTGCACTCCGTATGCGGCTCTGTATTTGCAAGGGAGGACCATACATTGCTTTCAATGCTTCATAAAACCTTTTGTAGTCACCAGTGCCAGCGTACAGTTGTGTTCTTTCTGCAAGCTTGATCGACCATTCATTTTGTATGTCTCGGAGCCTGCACTAGAGAGAGCTGAAAATAAGTCGGAAGGCTGCTTTCTTATGTGGACAGGATGGTTGAGCGAGATGGGCTTGGTACACTTATATCTTTTTGGCGTGCAGTTCTTTGATTTCTTGGTTGTTTTCATCAAACCCGTCTTTGTTTTTCTTAGCGGTGATTTCTTCTGAGGTTTGCAGAATGGCAGCCTTGATATTATTCCACATCTCTTCCGGTGGTAAATCTGACGGAAGATTAAGTTCTTCAAGTCTAGACTGCAGGCTCTCTTAAAAATCTGCATTGACGTCAGCATACAAAAGGTTTTGTATCTGTAGCTTCCTTCTTTGGGTACTTCTTTGTTGTCTGGGCCTGGGAAGTCGAGTTTGCATCTGACAAGATGATGATTTGTGAAGCACTCTGCACTTGGCATCACTCTGGTATGAAGGACATCTTTTAAGTTCCTCTGGTGTACTATGATATAATCTATTAGGTGCCAGTGTTTTGATCTAGGGTGCATCCAGATCATTTTCAGGCTATCTTTCTGCTGTAATACGATGTTTGTGATGCTGAGCTGTAACTCTAAGCAAAATTCAAGAAGCAGGTGCCCATTGTTATTTCAGCCACCCACGCAATGTTTCCCAAAAACGACTTTCCAGTCTCTCTCTCTCTCTCTCTCTCTCTCTCTCTCTCTCTCTCTCTCTCTCTCTCTCTCTCTCTCTCTCTCTCTCTCTCTCTCTCTGGGACGCTCTTGAGAAGTCTGCGCAAGTCAGCGTAGAATTTGTCCTTTTCAGAAAGGATCTGTCTGGAGTGTTGGAGTATATACACTGAAGAGTGAGGCATGTTGTTGGTTCCCTAATGGGAGACGCATGGACATGATGCGTTCGGTGTGACCAGTGGAAAGGTTTGTTAGCCTGGTGGCAATGGAGTCCTTGATCATGTAACCTACTCCTGAAAGACGTTTTTCGGTCTTTGGATTTCCTAACCAGTACATGGTGTATTTAGCGCCGAGTTCTCTCAGACTTGCCTCCTCTGAAAGGCGGACTTCGCAAAGTGCATAAATGTCAATACCAAGGCGAGAGAGTTCGTGTGAGATTAATGTAGAGCATTCGTTCTGGTTTCTTGCTATCAGTTGATCTAGCATTGTTCTGATGTTCCAACAAGCCACTTTAAGTATTTTCACACGATGTGCGGCACGTGAGGCATGCCTTGTTATTCCGTTATTTTGCAACCGCGTTGGAAGATGCCCGTCAGACCATCTGGGTGTAACGAGGCGAGCTTTTTATAGGCCACCTTTTCTAGGTCCCTCTCCATATGTAGCAAGCAGTGCTGTCCCTAGATAAGGCTGCTTGGTCCCTCAGGCTGCTGCCGGGTGATGGTGTCGTCTCCGAATAAACACCAGACGGCCAAAGGCCGGAGTCACCTGCATGTAGAATTGGGACTGCGGCTGCCAGTGATATCTTTCACCAGCCGTTTTCGCTCCTTTCCCATCGCTGCAGGGCTTGATAGAGTCGAATGTTGATAGTAGACAGTAACCAGTTACTTCATACCTGCGCATTAGAGCGTTAGGTGGAGTGCACTCAGCGCAAACTGGCCCCACCTTTTAAACCTGGGGTTCATCTGCCATGACCCAGCATAATATATTGTTATTATAATAGATTATTATTAATTTAATATGAAAATGTCCAAAGGCCTCTCTCTTGGTCGATCGACCATTGTAGCAAAAAACGGTATGAAATCATGACGAGGAATTTTGTTTGTATCATCCCACGATATCTCTGGACTTGTGAATGATGATAAAAGTTAAGTGAAACCGACCTCATGATGTGTGTGTGTGTGTGGTGTGAGAGAGAGAGAGAGAGAGAGAGAGAGAGAGAGAGAGAGAGAGAGAGAGAGAGAGAGAGAGAGAGAGAGAGAGAGAGAGAGAGAGAGAGAGATTATGGATGCTTGTATTGTTACGAAAGTGGAATAATGACTTAGATCAACTGTAAATATATTAAGATATTTTAATTGCCTCCTGTTGGTTTATCATTTCGCTTAGTTTATATTCCACATTTGTAGTGTTCTATATTTATTATTAAATCATCTTTAATGTTTAATTCATAAATATATATTATATTGATTTAATCACTCTAAAGAAAGTAGAAACTACAAATAAAAACAAAAAACTTATCAATATGCAACGATGATTTTAAATAGCCGTACAAGGCATAGAACTACATTTTGTAGCGGACACACTCTGGGATTTGAGGAGTTCATTCACTTGGTCAATACACGTCTGCCTTTTGCAAATCTGAACTCCGTTCAAAAGGGCAAATATATGTATTTGTATGTGATATAAATAAAATATTAGTACAGTATGTACGCTGTATCAGTGATATATCACTAGTTGCATAAATGTTTCCTTAAAAGGACACTCGGCATGCCTCGTTTCCTTTTAATGAAAGATTTATACATCTCGTGGTTTATCACTGAAACAGCGTACACACACACACAATATATATATATATATATATATATATATATATATATATATATATATATATATATATATATATATATATATATGGTCGACTCCGGTTAACTGCACCGCCTCGGGCCCGTAACGAGACCGTGCAGTTAGCCGGACTGTGCAGTTAACCGAAGTACGTTACAGTACTACTGTAAATCAGCATGGCACGAATATGGGTGAAGAATAAATTTAAACAATGATTAGAATCCACTATTTCAACTTTTACTTAAATGTTAAGCTTGTTTTCCTTCCTTCGAACACAACTTCACTGATTCAACCAATGGATCAAGGAACTATAGCGAATTTCAAGAAATTCTATAGATCGCTTGTTATTTGAAAACTGCTGTCAGACATTGATGGGTCATCTCCCGAAGAAAAAAAAGTTCAGCACCAAAGTCGTCTGCATCTTGTTTTTCGCGGTGTTGTCGCTTAAACCGAATTTCGTTGCGAATTTTCCATCTTTCAAACCATTCATTTGTTGGTTTGAAATCATGCAAATCCGAACGGTTTAGAGCAATGTTTCCCAAGCTGTACTCTGATTTTTCACACGCTATTGCTCCCTAGTGGGCGCGGATATACATGTATATACCACCTATTACGTCCTTTACATGTTAATCATTTACAAAGTCGCATTTACCGGCTTAATTGTCGGCTTGTTTGAAGCGATGCAGAAGTGGACTGGCAATAACTGATCATGAATATACATTGTACAGTTAACCGGAGTAAAAATGTATTGCATAATGTGCCACGGGCAGAAAATTTATCGTGCATTTAAGCGAAGTGCAGTTATCCGAAGTTTGTTCCCATTAAAAAGCATTGGGAAAAAACGGGGACCGGCGAAACTACGTGCAGTTATCTGGAGTGTGCAGTTAACCGATTTGCAGTTAAGTGGAGTTGAATATATATATATATATATATATATATATATATATATATATATATATATATATATATATATATATATATATATATATATATATATATATATGGGGGGGGGGGCTGTAAATGTGATAGTACCATGTAAATGAGACGGCTCTAATTTAATGCAGGTTTGCCTTTTCTTATAAAAATATGAGTAGGTATGAAATAGTTATTGTCTTTGAGAAATATTGACAACTTTCTGCTATGAGTATGGATAGAATATACGTTTTGGACAGTTTTATAGCCTAGGCAGTTTCACAACTTATTGTGCTGAAAACTGAACAAGAAATGGGAATCAGTGTTTTACTTTTTTAATAAATTTACTGGCATATTATAAACAAGTAACCTCATGCTCTCGTTCACAATGTATTTGGACTTCTGACAAATATTGTTTCTTTGACTTGTACAGTTAATTCAGGGAATACAGGTGTAGAGTGGTTAGTGTGACATCAGATGTGTTCGACTTATTACCCTTTCATTTATTAGACATGTTCCATTCCATCCTCTTATATTAGTTGTTGATCCAGTCAAATCTCCACAACACGAAAGCGGTAGATAACTCGTTTCTCGTACAATGTACTCGTCACTCAGATACATGTACTTGGATTGTTTCCAGTCCTGATAATCGTTGATACCACAGCATTTAAGCTAAAGTTAAGAAAAATCAAAATTATTCCTAAATAAAATGTATCAATTAAGAACAGTAGATAGTAGTGTTAACACATTATCAAAAGTTAGCAGTGATTAGCAAGTTACCATGCAATAACATTACCTGAACACAATTTTTTTTATACAGTTCATGAAATGTTGGTTCCATTCCTTTAACTGTTTTAGTATATATATATATATATATATACATATATATATATGGCATGTAGCCTATTTGCCCAAGCCAATGAATTTTATGGCCAACTGCATTTTTTTAAATTGATTATTCTAAAGTTCGTATGACATCATAAACTTTTCAAACTTACCATATCCGCGGTTTTATTGCAACCATCCCTCGAAATAAATTATTTGAAATAAATATATTTTATCAAGATAACAGTGGCGGTGCAAAGGTTTGAGAAATGTTCTTTAGTTCTCTACATTGCGACATAAAACAGTCTTTGTGTCGTCAGTACTCCCCTCCAAGTTTTGTGAAGAATTTACCTCCACCCCACCTCCTCATAAAAAATGAATTTGAAAGGTCATAAAAGTTCAGGTTACAAAAGTACTCTTGACTGCATCATATTGTTTGGGGGCCAATCCCCCTCCCACCGTCACTGTGTACTGAATTTGAGGCGAGGGTTTGGAGGGGGAGGGGTGCCAACTGAAAGATTTGCCTAAGGCGTCAGTTGTCCTCTATATTGATCTGACTCAAAATCCCACATGCTGTAGAAAGTATATCGAAAACTTAATGAACAACCTCTTCTGTGGTGTTTAATCTTTCTGAAATTAATAATATATATTGGTCGAATCCTAAATACTAGTGGGTGATGATCACACCTTCTTTGTGCATATTTTCCCACTGTGAGACCTCTTGTAAATATGCATTGGTGTTTTCAGTCTCTATTTTTCACAACACATTCATGCTATTAAAAAGGTTTCAAGAAGTATTTATATTTTACAATATCACTCGAGAATTCTAATCTCTATATCACTTATTTATCTGCTTTTTGCCTTTAAATGAATCATTTGAAACCTTAATTAATTTAACAGATAAACAGTGTGTACGTGTAGTGGTGTAACTGAAATTCGCTTGAAAAGCCCGTTAATTGATGGGATGGTGGGGATTACAAATCTAAGGTCAGATGCATATACACTGTCAACAGAATTACCAGATTCCCGCGATATTGCACTTAAGGCCATCTTTACAGTATTCTACTCTCTTTTTGTTTTTACCTAAATGAAAACTTATGATAAACAGCCATATTTCTAATAGTTCCATATACTGTGTTTATTAATTACAACCATTTCGGCTTTCTTAAATCCTCTGCCATAAGCGGCATGTTTCTGACAGCTTACACTGTGAACATTTCAAAACGACTAGAAACAAATCTAATGTCTTATCATTTTTATTGGTTTGAAACAGCGCAGAAATAGAACAGTGGGAATACTTCTGAAAATGTTTATAGATTGGACCTTACCTGCAGAGTCTACCGTTAAGGTAACTTACAGGCTTTTGAAAAGGGGTGGCCAACTAGATGACCTTTGGGAGCCACAACACTCTAGGCGATATTGCAAAGAGCCATCCGTATCTCTTTTGCAAACATGTAGACAATGTATAGGATTTAAGACAGAATGGGGAGAGGAGTTTGTTTTATTGGAGAGTAATGGTAAAATAAAATAATCTTTTCTGAACATTATTCAGTGTTTTTTCAGCAAATTTTGATATAAATAAAAATATATTTAAATATCCAATTATTTAAGGTACGTCACAAAAGCTACACCACAGGCTAGCACAAGCTGCATGTCGCTTACGAGCAGCATTATGACCACTCCTGATAATTAGATCCCCCCCATGCCAATGATGAATGCCTGTTTGCAAAAATCAGTCAATAGCCAGTTATTTAAGGTACGTCACAAACGCTTCACCACAGGCTAGCACAAGCTGCATGTCGCTTGCGAGCTGCATTATGACCACCCCTACTATTGATAAATAGTTCTTTTTATGTATGCCTGTTCGCAATAATGTATGAATGTTTGCAATCAGTCAATAATGTATAAAAGAAAAGAAAAGGAAACTTCTGATATAGTGTTCTGTTATGGTATGGATATAAAATAATCATAATATTCAGAGAATGTTAACTATTTTTTAAACAAAATGAGCCACAGTCTTGTAAGCATCTAACTCTTGAATACAAATTCTGGATCGGCCCCTGAATGATAATCGTTTTTGGCAAATTCTTTATTACCAAATCATACAACCCTTTACACGAAACAAATATATTACTAAATGTATTATAATAACCTTGCACAGAGAAGTGACAATATAACATTTAAAAAAATAGTCAAACACAAAACAATGATATACTCTTGAAAAATGAATTGCCTTGTGTTTCGCTAATATTGTGAACTGAAATTTAGGGAATTAGCCAAATGAATACCTGTCGTTGTAATGCATCCATACTTGAAGTAATGTCATCATTGACTTGATACAACTGACTCATTGAATGATTTAGTCCCTCTGACACCTGAGATTCAATCTGAATAATAGATACATACAGCTCTAAGTAAATAATTAAGTAAATGCATATAAAAATTAGTTTAAAGAAAAATAATTGTGTAATTATGTGTAATGTAATAAAAGCCTGAGTGTAATTATGTGTAATCGAATAAAAGCCTGAGTGTAATTATGTGTAATCTAATATCAGCCTAAGTGTAATTTTGTGTAATCAAATATCAGCCTGAGTGTAGTTATGTGAAATTTTAATATCAGTCTAAGTGTAATTATGTGTAACCTAATGTCAGCCTGAGTGTAATTATGTGTAATCTCATATCAATCTAAGTGTAATTATGTGTAACCTAATATCAGCCTAAGTGTAATTATGTGTAATCTAATATCAGCCTGAGTGTAATTATGTGAAATTTTAATATCAGTCTAAGTGTAATTATGTGTAACCTAATGTCGACCTGAATGTAATTATGTTTAATCTAATATCAGTCTAAGTGTAATTATGTGTAATCTAATTTCAGCCTGAGTGTAAGTATGTGTAATCTAATATCAGCCTGAGTGTAAGTACGAGTATTATAATGTCAGCCTACGTATAATTATGTGTAATCTAATATCAGCCTAAGTGTAATTATGTGTAATCTAATATCAGCCTAAGTGTAATTATGTGTAATATAATATCAACCTAAGTGTAATTATCTTTAGTATAATATCACCCTGTGCAATCTAATACTAATCTGATTGTGATACTCAAAATATGCAGCTTATCTAACCAACATTCTTGCCATATTGGTGGATCTCTTCTTTCAGGGAGACAAGATCAGTTCAAACCGTTTAAATAGCTTCATCATCGTATCAAGAACCTTGATTCCATGGGTAAAAACGTTTGTTTAGGCGGCGAATTTGTACATTGTTTATTTATGATCATTCGCTGCTACCTTAATCTTATGTTGGTCTGCAGAACTGTTCTAACAACAGAACGTCTACATATTTATTTGCACACTGGGCCTTGATGTACAATAATAAATGTCATAGTAAATGCTTTTTGCAAAGGATTAAATGATTCTAGGATTAAGATGGGGTATTTTACATCAATTCAATTAAATCTGAATGTGTTAGTACAAATACGTTTTAGGTAGTACTCTTCTTACAGTGATTTCCTAAATGATTTTTAACCGCACATTATGTTTAAATAGGTTTCATTTTAAGTCCCCTGTGTGTGTTTTTGTGTGTGTGTGTGTGTGTGTGTGTGTGTGTGTGTGTGTGATTCAAGATACGGCATTCACATCTTGTAATTATTTAAAACTTGTCCCAATATAAAACTCAATATATTAGTGCCTTAGCACGGGTATACTCTGGAAGATAAACAATAAAGTTCACGTTTCCTGCCATATGCGAGCTTCATATATTTTCACTGTAGACAGATAATGTAATAATGTACATGGTTAAATACTAAGAAAGTTTAACATTAATAACTGGTATCGTACGTTTTCAATGAAGTACAATGTCTGTCCTGTATGATTGCATATTTTAATAAACTAAAATCTGAAACAGTTCATCAATAGCACCTCACAGTATTAGAGGTAAGAGTTATAATATTTAAAAACAGAAGTGGAATAACAATTAAAAACATCAACGAGAGCATCTTTACAGTAAAACTGCAAAATCTCATAAACTGCAAAAGCTTAAACTACAATGATTCAGCCAAATCAGAAAAAAAGATTTTAATGAGAGCAAAAAAAAGTTCAATTTAAAACAGAACATGGGACTCAGTATACAGAGAAGCTATTTAGAGTTAAATATCTTTTCAATTGACGAAAACCTAAACAGATACACTTTGATGAAGGAAAAGACTTTTCAAACATGAAAGTTTAGTTTGTTGAAAAAGCATAAAACTTATTACTATTCAACTTTTTTGGGATAGTTTGTTTAATAATTTAGAAAGGTATGCATTGTACAGATTAACGTTGTGTTATATTTTTGAATAATTTAGTAATGGTAACATTGGAGAGTTTATGTTGTGTTATATTTTTTAATAATTAAATCATGTGTGCATTGCAAAGTATAGGTAAGATCCTGCATATGAGTATAACACAACTGCGTTAGCTCATGGTGTGAGTTCTGAGATATCGAATGTTCAATTAAAATGGTTTACATACTACTACAGGTTTCAGATGATTGAAAGAATTCAAGGCGGAATAATTTTTGAGAATACACAGCCACGCTAAAGCCAGCGATGAATTATGCCAAGATAAACAAATAATGGAAAGTTTGATAAGACATATCATGTCCCTAGATGGTGCACAACTATATGAGTGGTTCATGAAACAATATATGCAGGTAAGAAAACAGTATATGCAGGTAAGTGAACAGTATTAGCGAGTAAGAAAACAGTATAAACAGGTAAGTAAACAGTATATACAGGTGAGTAAACAGTATATGCAGGTAAGTAACTAATATATGCAGTTACGTAAACAACATATCCAGGTTAATAACTTTAGACTGGCAACTGATGATGAAATATAATGATAGTTGTACTGACTGAATAACTGATAATAATGATACTGACTGAAAATATGATGATACCAGGTACTCACTGAATATCTGACGATTGTGGTACTGACTGAATATATGATGATAGTGATACTGAATATATGATAATAGTAGTATTGACTGAATATCTAATGATAGTGATACTGACTGAATATATGATGATATTTATACTGACTTAATATCTGATGATAGTGATACTGACTATATTTTATGATAGTGATACTGACTGAATATCTGATGATAGTGGTATTGACTGAATATCTGATGATAGTGATACTGACTGTATATTGTATGATAGTGATGTTGCCTGAATATCTAATGATAGTGATACTGACTGAATATTGTATGATAGTGATACTGACTGAATATATGATGATAGTGATACTGACCTAATATCTGATGATAGTGATACTGACTGAATATCTGATTATAGTGGTACTGACTGAATATCTGATGATAGTGATACTGACTGAATATCTAATGATAGTGATACTAACTAAATATATGATGATAGTGATACTGACTGAATATCTGATGATAGTGATATTGCCTGAATATCTGAAGTAAATATAATACAATGTTAGTATAACAAAATATAAAAAATGTTAATAATGATTTTGACATCGCATTTCTGTTTTGCTTAAAATTAAGAAATAATTTGATGTAAATAAAATATGTTCAGGTGGGATTTTCTTTTTAAAATGCCAAGAATATTACATGTACATATTACATGTACCTTATGTCCACTAGTACATTATATAGCCGATTGGGGGGGGGAGTCTAAATGCATTAAAAGTTTATATTTCTTTTATTGTATTTCAAAATATATACAGTTTCTACTCTAATCTCGTTCAGAGCAAAACTGTTCTTTTAAAATACAGCGCGTGTGTGTGTGTGTGTGTGTGTGTGTGTGTGTGTGTGTGTGTGTGTGTGTTTCCTAAAATGATGACTAAATGGTGTGCATTTTTCTCAAGAACCTTTGATTACACATTTGTAATTTTCAAGTTCGTCCAAATGGCTGCATATTAGTTTAGTTAGGGTATTTGCTTTCTTTTAAATATTGTCAAGATTGCCATAAGCATTGATTAAAAAGAAAGTAATTTATTGTTTGGGTAAATATCAACCAGTAATTCTACCTTTCTATCATAAATCATGGTATGCATAAAAGGTGGGCAGATGATAATTCTAATAATGATGTTCCTTTAAGGTAATGTCTTCTGTATATAAAAGCTACGCTGGTTATGTAAATATAATTGATTTTAGTTTTGATTTGACCATCTGACACTAAATAGGTATACAAGTGATGGCTCCTACATTTTCTTTTCCCTTAATTCTAAAAAGTTCGCCATATTATACGTTGGTTATTTTAAACCAGCTACGAGGTAATCTGCTACTTTGTACTAGTAAATTCAAACCAAATACATTGACCATAGTGTACAAACTTTTAACACTTAAATGACTGATTTATATTTGCTTTGTTACTCATCAAAGCAATAATTAGTGATGTCAAAGAACTGTTTTGTAAAATGAAGAATAAAAATGGTCAATAAACAATGTATGAGTAATCATTTAAAATCAACGAATTCTCTTGTATAGTTGACTTGATAAACAGCTCTGGATTACTTTCTCCACTCGTTTTGCCAAGTATTAAGCATTACTAAAGTCATCAGGGAGAATTAAACTTGTCTTGGCTGCTATTTCACTGATTCTCTCCACAGTGATGTAGTGGTAGATAAAAGTATAATACTTATCATTAACTGATGCACAATTGATTTGGAGGTAAACAAATTCTTCATAAAGGTACTCCTCGAAATCATACGTGACCTTGACCTTGGTATCTACAATATATATCGCATGGATCGAACAGTGTTTGATCTTTGTTGCCTAGCTGCAAAAACCATGATGCTAGAAAGACTCATCACTTAAGCACTCTTTGCAGATGATTGTGCTCTCATAACCCATGAAGAGACTCACCTACAGACAATAGTGGACAGGTTCTCTGAAGCCTCCAATATATTAGGACTTACAATTAGCCTAGAAAAGACAGAAATCCTCTTGCAGCCTTTTCCAAACACTGTACCTTCACAACCCTTAATCACCATTGGCGACACGCAAATGGAGAATGTGGACAGTTTAAAATACCTAGGCAGCACAATATACATTGGTGACTTCTTGGACAAAGAAATCACTACGAGGATCCAAAAAGCCAGTCAAGCACTCAGACGACTCCGAACCAATGTTTTGCAGCACAAGAACATACGCCTGTCAACAACGATGAAGTTGTGGAATGCAGTTGTCTCTCTTGTATGGCTGTCAAACGTGGACTGTCTAGCAAAGACATATTAGTCAGTTGGAACAATACCACCTGCGCTTCCTGAGATCCATCATGCGGATCAAGTGGCTGGACCGAATCCCCAACCAGGAAGTCCTTGATAGAGTCAACACAACAAAGCATCGAAGCCAATCTAATCGAGGCCCAGCTTTGATGGACTGGCCATGTCATCCGCATGGATTAAAACAGAATCCCAAAGCAGATGTTCTTTGCCCAGGGCAATCAAAATCAAAACCAGGATCGCCATTGCATGAGGTAAAAAAGCAGTCTCAAGACGCACATCAATTTGGCTGAACTGCAACCCCACCAGCTCAAGCTCACTGCCACAGCCCTGATCAGATAAGCCAGTTCCACCTTTGAAGCTCATCGCCGCCAGCCCCTTGCTGCAGCTCGTGAGAGACATCACAGAGTTGTGTCCTAGCCAACCCCATCAACCGGTGTCTCATGTCCCAGATGTAACCGCTTGTATGCATCGGAATTTAGACTCCGGAGCCACATGCGCGTCCACCGTCAATGAGATCGCAGAACTTGTCTTCCTCGGCCTGAAAGACTACCAAGAGAGATAAGAGAGGGATGTCAATATTTTTCAATTTCAAGTCTTGAATTCCATCTTCTATCACTGAAGTGGCATTTGCAGAGTAATTTTCAATATGAGACCCTGAGGTAGAGAAAGGCGTATAGTGGACAGTGATCCGTTAGTAAATGAGAGTGAACTGGTTTTCTAAAGTTCTATGCATACAACACAAACTGTACATCTTCAATATTGATACTTTTTTTTGCATCGCTAGCACCTGATGTCAAACATCCTTAATTTTCACTCAAAATACATTGATCAGTCCCATTATTTTTCGTTATTGATAAAATAAATATATTAGATTAAATAAGAAATTTATTATAGACTAGATAACCAATTTAAAACATCATTTGATCCTACCGATTGACAATGCCACCAAGCTTTAGATACTAAGTAATTTACTAGTAGATTAAGAAAAGAAAATGCTGATTTTAATTAATTAGTTTGTGAATTAAACGAAGTTTTTATTCTACAAGTACAAAAATGGAGCTAGTAAAGAATAAGAGATGCGAGACACAGGTGGGAAAGATATACTGATTAGAAATGAATTAGGACGATTGGAAACTGACTAGACTTACATCAAAGAGTTCACCATTTGTCTGTAAGTCAACTACACATGGCCGATATTTTCCCAACAAGAAGACAGACAATTAGGTTAATCCAAAAAAAAAACAATTGTAATTGTAGCCTCAAAAAAGCTTTTAAAATCGAGCTTGACGGTCATAACAAACAGACTAAAGGCTTCAAAAACAATTTGAAAGAGAAATAAATGCTTGTAAACAAATACATTACAAATGAACTAAAATTAAATTATCGAGGTCAAAATACTTATACAAAATATCAAAAAATAAGAAATGAAAAGCTACGTACGTTACCGGTAGAGACCAACTTTACATGCAAGAATGTGATTGGTTGCTCTGTTCATAATAAATTGGGGGGGGGGATGTAACTGATGGTAATGGAGATGCTGCACCGACACCTCCTACGTAATGTTTTGTTTGAGTTAGTCATGAAACAGCAGCATTGCCTGGAATGATACTCAAACTGACAAGTTGCTTGTTTATGAGTGCCACTAAACAAACATATTTCTATCATAAAAGAGCATGTTTTTTTAATTGTTTAATCATTACTAGTCTTTCATTTGCAACTTTGCTCAATGTTTCAACAACATATCTAAATGATAAGAGTATCATCAATACAGTTGTGATCTTTCTTCGCAACAACGTAACCTACTTCAGAAGAGAACTATTGTAGTTCCTGCGACCATTGGTGTCAATATAAATGACTGTTTGCTCATTCCGTGGTCAGACGTCGCCTACACAACACGTTTAAGATTGCTTTAAGGGTTACTAAATTGCAAAGTTTACTTTGAACACCGAAGACTCTGCTCATGGCAGAGACAGTGTCTTCTGGAGGCACAAAAACACTGACAGATCTTGCCATAGTAAAATAATACTTCTTTGATACTAATATTTTACCCACCTTGTATTATTTTTGTCTTTTATTTATTATTGCAAAGATTATCATTCTTTAGAATACCGATTTGCGTTACCTCATAATTGACCTTAGGGTCTAACTGTCACTGGATATCTGTATATTGTTCTAACAATCGCAAATTCCAATTTTCGTGACCATGTCACTCGGTATCAAAAATATGCATTCGCAATCAACAGCATGGTCAAGTTCAAGCTTAAATAATGCTTTGATGACATTTGACCATAAGATTTTCCTTTTGTCTTAACTTTACTCTTGTAAAACAAATGGTTTCGCTAGCTAATACTTACCGAAAAGAGTAAGCAATAATTGATCTGTTTTGTACCTTTGTATCTAAAATATAATCAAATGTGATTTAATACTTTGATTAATTGAACCTCAACCTAGTACTCTCCTGGAAAAAAGTTATGTAGGTTGGTTTAATGTATGTGTCTAAAGTAGAATTCATTTCATTAGCTGATAATAGTTTCCAGAATTCAGCAGTTCATGTTCTATAGTTGTAATTGCAAGCAATAGAAACTCGATATCATTATCGATATCAATAAAACAATAACAACTTCTGTGCTTCTTTATTCCTGCTTTTTCTGAACTTTTGTTCAGACATCTCCAATAGATACAAAGGTGTTGTTTTTAGACGGTGTTTCTTGTATGTCACTTTGCAACAAATTTATCTTTGACCATAATTTCATCCCATATTACTTGTACTTAAATACGCAATATGTCTTATTGCTGAGTCTCTGTATGTTAAATACGGGGAAACTTTTGTGTCACATCTCTAAAACCAGATGGATATAGCTTCTTGCCGTTGTTTTGTTTTTTCAAGATTTTCAAATTATTCTGCGTTCCCATCAATACAAATCCAGAAATATGCATTTTGTCCAAGAATCAAGCTTATTTATTTATGTACAAATAATTTGTGGTCCATGGACTTGAGAGCAAAACTGAGAAGCCAGTGGACATGATGACAATAATTAGTGGTCCATTGGACTTGAGGGCAATATTGAGTAGTTTTTTGGACTTGAGGGAAATAATGAGTGGTACGTGTTCTTGAGGTAAATAATAAGTGGTTTCTGTTCTTGAGGGAAATAATGAGTGGTCCGTGTTCTTGAGGGCAAGAATGCTAGTATTACAACGTATTGATACATTTTTTTTAATAAAAAAAAGTAGCGAAGTATTTTTATTTTATTTTTAAAGAGGAAAACGTCCTTCCTAAATATGTAGAGGACATATTTTATTAAAATAACATGTAGTCAAACCCAGGAAATCGAGGACATGGTTTTGGTCACATAAATATAATGAATGATTCACATTCTCGAATATGAGCGATGAAGATTTTTTTATTGTACTGTAGTAATAGAGACTGCTGGAATGAATATTTACTACTGCCTTGGTTTATTTGTTTGTTTGGAGAAGACTTTTAATAGTAATCCAGCAATCTCAATAACTGTGCTATTCTAATACGTTAGTTTCGTCTAAATTTAAAATGGTAAAACAATTTAATATTTCAAACAAAGCAAGTTTTGAAAGAATTGCCTTCCCAATTTTGTGGAGGAATAAAATCAAGCAAATAAGTTTAGACTTGAAATTAATGGAGCGGTACTTTCTAAAACAGAGTCATCTTCATACCGAAAACATTATCCTACTACAATGAAATAGTTTTTTTCTTCAAAGATAATAGAGTTTGTGGAGTAAAAACAGCGCATCATAGCACGAAGTAGTCAACAATTGGTGGAAGAAAGAGAAAAAAAAAAACAGCGAACAGCACAAATTAGTTAACGTTTGTGGGGAAACAAAGATCGCCCTATGTCGCAATTTCTGGAACAAAACCGTATACTTGATAGTCAATGTTTGTGAGGGGAAAAAAATCAGCATACTTAATAGTCACTGTTTGTGAGGACAAAAAACAGCACACCATTGCATGAACAAAGTTTGTTACTTTTTTATACAGAAAACGGAACTTTAAGCATGAATACTCAACGTTTGTGAGGAAAAAGCCCACCAAAGCATGAAAAAGGTTCTTTTTATTCATACAAAAGAGAACACAATTTCATGAATAGTAAATGTTTTTTTTGGGGGGGGGGGGGCAAAACAGCGTACTATAACATGAATATTCAAAGCTTGTGGAAATAAATAGGGTACTATAGCATTAAGAAGTTATTTTTTTTGGGAAAAAACGTACTATAACATGAATAATCAAATCTTGTGGGGAAAAATAGGGTACTATAGCATTAAGTAGTTAACATTTGTAGAAGAAACAGACAACTGTACCTGGAACAGTAAAATCTTGTGCGGAAAAACAGCGCATTATAGCATAAAGTAGTCAAAATTTGTGGAAAACAGAGTACGATAGCATGAATAGTTAAAGTTACGATAGCATGAATAGTTAAAGTTACGAATGCATGAATAGTCAAACTTTGTGGAGAACAGCGTACGATAGCATGAATAGTCAAAGATACGATTGCATGAATAGTCAAAGATACGATTGCATGAATAGTTAAAGTTACGATAGCATGAATAGTTAAAGTTACGAATGCATGAATAGTCAAAATTTGGGGAGAACAGCGTACGATAGCGTGAATAGTTACAGTTACGAATGCATGAATAGTCAAAATTTGTGGAGAACAGCGTACGATAGCGTGAATAGTTAAAGTTACGAATGCATGAATAGTCAAAATTTGTGGAGAACAGCGTACGATAGCGTGAATAGTTAAAGCTACGAATGCATGAATAGTCAAAATTTGTGGAGAACAGCGTACGATAGCATGAATAGTTAAAAATACGATTGCATGAAGTGTCGAAGTTTGTGGTAAACAGTGTACGATAGCATGAATAGTTAAAGTTACGAATGCATGAATAGTCAAAATTTGTGGAGAACAGCGTACGATAGCATGAATAGTTAAAGTTACGATAGCATGAACAGTTAAAGTTACGATTGCATGAATAGTCAAAATTTGTGGAGAACAGCGTACGATAGCATGCATAGTTAAAGTTACGATTGCATGAATAGTCAAAATTTGTGGAGAACAGCGTACGATAGCGTGAATAGTTAAAGTTACGAATGCATGAATAGTCAAAATTTGTGGAGAACAGCGTACGATAGCGTGAATAGTTAAAGTTACGATTGCATTAATAGTTAAAGTTACGATTGCATGAAGAGTTAAAGTTACGATTGCATGAATAGTCGAATTTTGTGGACAACAGCGTACGATAGCATGAATAGTCCAAGTTTGTGCGAAATACAGCGTACTGTAACAAGACGTAGTCATCGTTTGTGAAGAAAAACATCACTACAGCATGGATCGTCAAAGCATGCACGGCATGCTACCCAGCATTGATCACGTGACAAAGGGAGAAAAGAAAATACATTCAGGTACATCACTGCTTAACAAATAACGGTAAATAAAACAAATAACATCTTACGGTGATTACATTGCAAATATTATCCAAGTACATAGACAAATAAATGTTATTAGTTAAGAAATAAAAACAGCATTGAAAAATATGACTTTGGTTCCAGCTACATCTAAAAGAAGATGAAAGTTAGATACAATTGCAAAGCCGATTAGTTTGTTATTGACATTTTTAACCATATAAAAGATAATAAAAGTTACAAGAATGTTGATATAGTCAGGAGTTTTTAAACCTATAAAAGGACGGTTAAACAACCATGTATAACACCATCAGCTATCCATCATTCCCTGAATGAACCATTCACCATTCACACTTTGTATAAAAAAAAACAAACAAAAAAACACTTGTTACAAAGAATTATCCAAAATCAGTTGATTTGGGAAGACACTGTGCAACATGGATGAAGAAAAACCAATACACATTTAATTTCAAAGCCGAATATACAGATTTAAAGAAGTAAGTTCATCAGCACTCGCCGAGATTCATTTGACATTTTGTAAAATATGCTACACAAATAAATGTACAATCAAGATTATGTGTTGTTGGTAGACAAATCGTTTGAGACACAACGTCTTCCAGGAGGATCAACCTGGTGAACAATGTTATAAATGCGACAAAGAAAGAAAATCTTCTGATAGAAAAAAAGTTTAAAATAAAACACAAAATATTTGATTTAATTTTTTGTTTGTTAGTTTTCATTTTTTAATTATTTAAAATTATATTACATGATATTGAAATGTATTTTTTTAAAATTATTACTGGATTCGATCTTTTCCAGAATTTCAGTTCAGTTAATCGAAAACCTAATGTTGGAAGTTTGTATCTAAAGTTGACCTAGTTCCTGTCCTTGGTTTACGAGATGGAGTAAACAACTTTTTAAAAATTTTCTATTCTTTCTTTGTGTGTGGTTTCATAAAGTGAAACCGATGTTAGAATAATGATGTGCTGAATTGTTTTCTGTTTTCTTACAAACTGTCAAATAAATATAAACTTTAAATGACTCATTTAAAATTTATGATGTCAGAGACTCACAATATGCACAAAACCTTCTTTTCGACTAACTCGCACCAATTAGTGACAGCGAATTGTGATTGAACCGACAGTGGTCTGCATTACAGGATGTAAACTTTTCAATGACGTATTTTCAAAGCCTTTCTAGCTTCGCGTAGTTTGTTCCGGTGTTAAACTAAGTACAAAAATCAACGACATAACTCTGTTCAGTACTCATGTTCTTCTTAGACAAAACAGGAATTTTTCCTTTATATTCTCAAAGGAATCTACTCCCGCCCCAAAAAGCAATTTAATTTGTCATCACCCTCCCCGATAACCGTACTTTGTTCTTGGGAATCTTATCACATCTCACGTGATGCTTAAACTCCTCCGATTTTGCTCATGTCATCCTCATAGTCTGCCTAGCCAAAAACACCCAGATTTTCATTAAATATTTGTTAAACAAAGGTCACGGAATTCCCAATTACACTTAAGAAAAGATGAATATCTTGTGAGAAGTTAACAATTTATTTAACTGGCAATATATATATATATATATATATATATATATATATATATATATATATATATATATATATATATATATATATATATATATATATATATATATATATATATATATGTGTGTGTGTGTGTGTGTGTGTGCGTGCGTGCGTGCGTGTATGTATGTATGTATGCATGTAAATAAGTTATGGTTGATACACAATTGGAAAATGTGGATATATACTAATACGGGTAATAATACATTAGAAAAACAAATGTGGTTTCGCTAAACATATTAGATCTGAGGTTGACGTTCATGGGTTCAAGTCCAAGTGGCGAATACGAGCTTTAAAATAATAATTAAAAAATACGAGGTCAGGAATCAGCCTAAAGAAAAAGAAAAGGAGAAAATGATCTCCTCTAATCGAACACGGATCCCCAGATAATGAAATATTATGTTTTGTGAATTAAAGTTTGGACGATTTCAAAGTCTGTATGTACCTAATTTAAATTTGCACAGGATTTAAAACCATTTCAAGAAAGTGAAAAGGCGTCAATGGTTTGTAAGTTTAATGTACGTAGTGAAATTGTGTCTTTGACATTGATCATCTTACAATATAGTCACAAGTGTGCAATAAAAACAATTACCCTCAAAATTAGTGTAGTGAGAAAGTTTGAGTCCAAACTTCCAAACTGGAAGGTTTTTTAAAACTTAAAAAAAAAATTTATTTACTACTATTACTTATTATTACTACTACTGCTACTACTACTACTACTACTACTACTACTACTACTAATAATAATAATAATAATAATAATAATAACCATCATCGTTATTAATATTCTTGCTATTATTATTACTATTATTATTATTAGTAGTAGTAGTAGTAGTAGTAGTAGTAGTATTAGTAGTAGTAGTAGTAGTAGTATTTGATTCAAATTTGAAGTCATCACTCCTAAAGTAAGTCATGGGTTTGTGTTGTTTTTTGAATGATAGATCCAGCAAAACGGAAAAAGACTTACCTCATCATAAAATACAAAAATATGAATGCAGGTGGCAAACTCTCCACTGAAGACAAGAAGCAGAGAAAACATATACTGAAAAAGAGGACAGATTATATCAATAAATTCAAGGCAAAAAGGAAAACTGAACCACAAAATCATCATTACAGGTCGCATAGTTACGTGATCAATCGCTTTTATAATCATCCGCTATTTACAGTGTTTTATAAATATTCCCTTACATACACCAATGGGAATTTTATAATAACCTCAATATTATCACCTATATGTGTTTCATAATTAACTCACTATATATACTTATGTGCGTTGTTTAATAATTATCTCATTATTAACACCTATGTGTTTTTTACAATTATCCCTCTATTAACGCCTATTGGTCTTGCCAATTTGACAAGAAGCCCATTTGCTAGTATACACTGAGGTCACAGAGACAAAAGTCTGGCTAACAGATCAATGGAGATTTTTATAAATCTTTTCAAAGGAATAAATATATTTTTATGTGGAGACAATAAAGGATCAGGCATCCAAAGATAACGAAAATGACAACTTTAGCGTGTGGAAACAGCAAATTTAGCTGCTATTTGTTTGCTTCCATCATAATTATTCAGACAGTGAATAATCGATAAAATATTAAATAAAATAAGCAGAATGGGAAACACGATAAAACATATCGGATTACAGTACCTATCTTAACGTTAGGAAACACACCTTTGTTATACTGTGACATAAGACTGCAAGGCATAGCTCAACTGTTCACGAAAATAATCTTTAATCATAGTTTTCTTTTGAACAAATATGTGAAGTTCATATGGAATGATAATTTTAAAAAAATAGAGGAATAAAGTTATAAATATAACATTCTAGGTCACATTTCAATCTGATCGGTATATAAGTTCTTCCCAAATTTTTAAACCTAAAACTAACATTTTAGTTCAAGAAAATTAACTTTAAAATGTTACTCATTCAAATTATTTATTTATTGATTTTTTTTTTGTTTTTAGAATAAGGAGATGGAGAGACATACAAACTGTTGTACAAATGGATACAAAAACAACATCATATTACAATATGTGTAAATTCTTTACCATAAAGCCATACCGATCATGTAGTCGTTCAACGCCGATTATTTCAGTAATGGGGTATATGTTTGACTTTTTTGTACCGGATTATACAGATCTTTAAATATCAATTATTCGCTTTATTTTGGAACCTCATACATCAATCTTTCTTAGGAAAGTCATTATTTACACCCACCTCCTTTTTTTACGAGCAAGCAGATGCAGTAGTGAAATCGAAGTCGTTTGATGCTTCAGTTATTGAATATTTCAGAAGCAAAAGATGCCAGAATGAAATCGAAGTCTGTTTGGAGTTTTATTTTACAAGCAAAAGCATACCGTAATGAAATCGAGGTATGTGCGGTGCTTTATTTTACAAGCACATGGATACCGTAGTAAAATCGAAGTCTGTTTGGAGCTTTTTTAACAAGCACGTGGAAGCCGTAGTAACCAAGTTTTTCTTTCCGAATTTGGGACGGATCCGGCAAAGGTTGAAACTGATGCATAAATATAGATAAAACTAATGTATTAATTATTTTACCATTTTGTTCATACAGAGTAATTTTTTTATTTACCAGTAATAAAAAGAAACTTATATCTTCTTCATTATCTCAAGCAAATTTGAATCCTAACTATCATATCCTAGACTTTAACAAACGCACGCCTAAAACTTTTAAAAGTCATTTATCCCAGTCTAAATTAATTAGATGATACTATCTTGCAATTGGATTTAGGTAATGGCAGTCATTTCTACGTTGATTGCTGGTTATGGCACTCTGTTCTTGCAATGAATAACCAAAGTTGAAGAATCTAGCGGTTGATTTGTGAATTTCTATGAAATTGTATAAAATGTATTTTCAAAATCTATGGACACAATTACACCAAGAAGATCATCCTTTCTTGCTTCAAAAAAGTATGTTCTATATTGTTTTAATATTCTCCCCGGTAAATATACCATAAATAAATCGTTTCTGATCTTCATGTATTATAATATTCAAATCAATTATTACTGTCGTTGCAACACTTACCAGTCCAAGTAAACAGTTATTTGCATTGAATGTTCCTATGCAGCCCATTATGCCAATAAAAATAATGGCTGTTCCAGCCGCCATTAAGATGAACGCCGGAATTGACATCTTTGTGGTCTGTACAGAGGCCTCGAACTCGCGTATTGAGAGGTAAAACCAACAGCTCAATCCCAGAACACCAGGACCGGAAAACTGAAATACAGAAACACCGAGAACTGTGTAAGTAAACAAGCACGGATCACGCAAAGGACGTTTCTCAGCAATATGTTATTTGTACATGAATAAAATAGTTGGCCTATTTAAACCTCATTGTTTTGAAAATGCCAGGTTTTGGCATGTTTGAACAAAGTATATTATCCTTGCGTTCGTTCAGTTTTGATATTCCCCTTGTTTGTCTTCATCACTCAATTCCTGTTTACATCTGGGTCGGAACAATTACGCTATTGTATTGAAATTCATGTCATTAACAGCGTGAGAGAAAAAAAAAGCAAAAATACAATATATTTATGGCAACACTCTCCAAATTACGTCTCTTACCATATACTTCATCGACTAAAAATAAAAACATGTTCCGTTAACAGCGAATACTGTTTAACAAAGTATGACATGTTTGTGTATTAATTTTAAAAAAAAAACATATCTGGCAACAACCCCCCCCCCTCTCTCTCTCTCTCTCTCTCTCTCTCTCTCTCTCTCTCTCTCTCTCTCTCATACACGCCTTTCACGCACTTGGTGACACCAAGTATTTCTGTGGAATTTCCCTCCCATGTATATCCAAACAATGACAAGAACTTGTTTGTCATCTAATGCTGTTATGAATATGATCCTTCACTAATCAAACAGTCTGTTTTCTGTTTATCCCTTTGTTGGTCAAGTAGAGGATGCGATAGGATATTCTTCGTATTTAGCTTATTTGCATCACAGACTTGTAATCTCCGTGTTTCGCAAATTGTTTCTGTTGTACCTATTCCAACGATTTCCCAGGTACACACGAGCGCAATCATAGAAAGAGCTCAATGACAAAGACGAAACAATATTCTATATAGACTAACGTACCTGAAGACTTAAATAAAGACAAAATAAATAAATATATAAATACTTGAATGTTTTGGGAGATTTTCATTAGAAAAAAACAAAAATGCTCTCTCAGCAGGATATTATAGATGATGTGGACATTGAGAGAAATTCTCAAAATAGTTTTGATGTTGCTCAAAACATGTTGGATATCGGAAGATATTTATATTATATTCCATTTCATTGAAGGAGAAAATAATTACAGTGACATGAAAGCATGGATATCTAAATGGGCATTGAAACATAATTATGAAACAAGATCGTCTCAGCGTTTAAACTCCATTCGCAGTGATTGTATATCACAAAATCCGAAAGCTCCGGTTATTGATAATGCCTTGCAAAGAACTGATGAAGATGCTGATAGAATGAGCACAATATCTGCGCAGATAGCAATAATGAATGATAAGTTTGAAGAAAAATTCTCCAGATTGGAAAACCAGTTAGGAGATATTATCACACAGACAGAAAATGAGATCCTAAACTTAAAGTCAGACTTAGTGGAAACTACGAAGAAACTCGAAGAGGCGAACTGTCATATAGAACAACTGAAATTAAAAGAATAAAAACTAATCAATGATAATAGAGGAATATCTTTCCAGATGTCATCAATGGCAATCCGGAAAAATGAGATTAAAGAATTATCTTCTCATGTACATCAACATCTAGATGTGATCATGAAAAAGATTAACTGTATTGAGGGAAACAATTTGTACAAGACACAAACTTTTATACAATCAGTCTAACAAAAGAAGTGGTAAAAACGTAGACATGCAAATGAAATAAAATCCTGGAAATCATGAACTGTCAGTAGACATGCTATCTCTCCAGAAAATGTAGAGAAGGCTACTCACTTGATGAAACGCATGAGAATTACAAAATATATTTCTAATGAGCATAGCCATATGACTAGTAATTGCTTCTTAATTATAATTATGCTTATTATTTAAACATGGAATGTACGTGGTATAATGTCTAGCACACATAAACTAATTGAATTGTTACCAGACACAGATATATTTGTTGTCACTGAACATTGGCTTTGTATAAATAATCTAACGTATTTAGATAAATTACATGATGATTTCAAAGTAGTTGCGCTACCTTCTGAAGAGATACAACAATGCTATAGAGGTAGTGGCAGGGTTGCTATATTTTATAGATCATCACTATGCAAAGTAAGCACCTTACAAAATGAGTTCCCAAATATTATGGCGGTGAAAATCTTAGTGAGAGACTTGGAACCTATAATTTTGATTGCATCCTACTTTCCCTCGACAACTAGAACTGATGATGCATATGACAAATTTTGTGAAAATGTTTATGATATCTTTGATAGGTATTCTCCTGAAAATATATGTATGATTATAGGCGACATGAATACAGATATTGTGTGTAAAATCCATCAAGAAGAGATCTTGTTCTCAAAAAAAGAATAGAACAGAGAAACATAGTTGCTCTGCTGATGATAAAACCACATAAACATTACATCACGTATAGATCAAAAGACATGTCACGAATGTCCACACTTGATTATATATTAGTACCTGAAATAATTAGAGGTGCTGTAAAAAGACACATAGTAAATGACAAAATTGATTTCTCAATATCGGATCACCTACCTATTACAGCGGCACTTGCAAAAGATATATTGAAGGAAAATAAAAAGCCATGTGTATCTCCAAGAATCAAATGGAATTTGGCAAATCCATTAGAAATTAGCATGTATAAATCTGATGTTAGTGCATTCTTGAATTTCAACTATGAGTGTAAAAAGGTAGAAGATATAGAGAAGTATAACGAATTGATAACTTAGAGTGTAGTAGCTGCATATATTCCAAAGTCCGAATTCAAATCGCACTTGAAACCATATTGGAAGAAAAGTGGGCTTGAAAAATTACATCAGAATATGAGAAAAGTGCGCGGAGAATGGATCAAAGAAGGAAAAATAGAAGCACAGAGTGTAACATCGATAAAAGATACAAGGACGTGAAAAGAAAGTTTAGAAAGAAACATATAGGCTAGAGAAAAAGATATATAAAGAGTGTATATTTGAAAAGATAGAAAAGAGTGCAGAAATGGGAATAGACGAATTCTATGCAGTCATACGGGAAAATAGAAAAGATCAATCGGACATTGGTAATATTGCATTTTGAGGAGTAGAATCTAATACTTTAGATGAATGTGTCAATCTATGGAAACTATATTTTTCTGAATTAAGTGGTACAACAGACGAGGAACATGATTGCGTCAAAATGAAGAATATGTACGAAGATAGCAAACTAGAGACTGATAACAAAAAATGTAATAATATTACAGAAGAAGAAGTGTTGCAGCATATCAAGTCTCTAAAAACAAAAAATCACAAGGCATTGATTGCATATCGAATGAACACTTAAAGTACGGTGGAAAATATTTAATTAGACATTTACCTGCCATTTTTAATTACATGATCCAGTATGAGTATTTACCTAATGTATATAGATGTGGGATGATTATACCGATATACAAACAAAATGGTAAAGATTAAAAAGATCTTGTGAATTATCGTGGTGAAACATTGACATCTTCTATGAGAAAATTGTTTGAAAACATATTGATGACCAAAATTCAAAAGTATTTAGACAAAATAAGTTTTCCACATCCTTATCAATTTGGATTTCGTAAGGAGGCTGGAGCTATCTCCGCTGCATTTACTCTTCAAGAATGTTTGATGTACTTTACTAATAATACAACTAATTAATGTATATGCTGTTTTTCTGGATAACGAAAAGGCATTCGATAGACTGTGGCATTGTGGACTACTAAAAAAAATAAAAAATATTAGGAACTAATGCAAAAATATGGAGAATAATCGCCTATTCCTACACACAGTCAAGTGCCTGTGTAGCGTGTAGAGGATGTATATCGAACACATTTCCATTAAGGAGAGGCATTGGACAAGGGCGTGTAATGTCGGCTTTTTTATTTCTCGTGTACATAAATGACCTATTGAATAAATTAGTGATGACTAATTGCGGGATAACAGTGAATCAGATGAACATACCTGGCATGCTTTTGGCAGATGACACTACTCTACTACGCTCTACGCTGAATGGATTGCAAATACTCGTGAATACAGCTTATCAGTATGCACAGAAGTGGAAATTGAAATATAACTCTAACAAGAGTAATTGGATGATATTTAGTATTAAAAAGGAAGTGTACTCATCAAATGGAATTACTCTGGGATCACAGAATATTCCTAGAGCAAAAAAAGTGAAATATGCAGAAGTTACCTTTTCACAATCAATGAAAACTAATGATCGTATAGTCTATTCCTACGATAAAGCTAAACGTGTAACAAACTCACTATACTCAATTGGATTAAATGCAAATGGGATGAATACTATAGTTTCTGTGAAAGTCTGGGAAAGAGTTATATTGCCGTCTGCTTTGTATAGCTCAGAACTCTGGTTTAATAGGTCATATCAGGACATTGAATCAATGGAGAAAATACAACGATATTTCTCACGGAGAGTACAAGGTTTCCCTCAAAGATCGCCTATTGGATCTACGACATCATGCTTGGGGATGATATCAATGGAAGCTCGCATAGATAAGCAAAAACTCGTATTCCTTGGTCGCATGTGTAGAACATCAGCAAACTTAACTGCTAAAAAGGTTTTCTTCTGGGCTGTTGGAAATTTGATTTTTGACCCACCAACACAGCTACAGCTCATTTATATATTATATAAATACAGTACTCAAAAAGTATGATTTAGAAGACTATCTCAACGACTTTTTTATTTTCACTGGAAAATTTCCAAACAAAATAACATGGAATAACTTAATTGGGACAAGAATACAGATATTTGAGGAAAGAAAACATGAAATGAGTATCAGAAATCCATCAGAGGGATTCGGATTTTTTTTTTTTAAATTAATCCAGGACTAAAAATGCATCATCTATGGAAAATAGCTTACACTGACTCGAGCAGAAAAATGGAATATGGGACATTATTTCGTATTGGAGGAATGCAAGCAAGACATGGACTGTGTCCCCTATGTGGTAAAATGAGTCATGACCGTATTTTGCACATTTCGATGAATTGTTCCTTAACCTCAAACGACAGAAACCACTTGATGGAAAGTCTATTTTCGTATATGCCTCCAGTAATTTACCGTGATTTCTGTGATCAGATCGATGATGTTATACTGATTATACTACTTGGTGGTTTAAATGATATATCAGAACGTTTATAATTCGAGGCATGGATAAATATGATCAGACTATCTACCAAGTATTTCATTAAGATAAAGGATATTATATATTCGATTCAATACAGAACTCACTCAGAATATAAGGAAAGAAATAATTGTACTGGATTGCAAAGCTATTAGGAATCTAACTATTTTTATTGTGAGGATACATTTTCAAATGTTCTATCGTATATCTATATCTATCTAGTTTAGTAATAATTTTAAATTATTTATTCGTTTGCTATTGTAAATAATTCAATAAGTAACGAATCCGCTATTTTTTGTGATTCTATGTATATAAATGCATTTCTTTATTGTCTTAATATCTTCAGAAATTGGATGAATAAAAGAATATCATCATCATACACGCCTTTCACGCACTTGGTGACACCAAATATTTCTGTGGAATTTCCCTCCCATGTATATCCAAACAATGACAAGAACTTGTTTGTCATCTAATGCTGTTATGAATATGATCCCTCACTAATCAAACAGTCTGTCTTCTGTTTATCCCTTTGTTGGTCAAGTAGAGGATGCGATATGATATTCTTCGTATTTAACTTATTTGCATCACAGACTTGTAATCTCCGTGTTTCGCAAATTGTTTCTGTTGTACCTTTTCCAAAGATTTCCCAGGTACACACGAGCGCGATCATAGAAAGAGCTCAATGACACAGACGAGACTAACGTACGTATGTACGTACGTTAGTACGTATGTATGTATGTATGTATGTATGTATGTATGTATGTATGTATGTATGTATGTTAAAAGAAACAGTGGTGTAAATAACATATGGTACGTATACGATAATAAATATGCATATATATAAATGCAATTGTGCTTTTAAAAGAATACGATAGCAAACACCATTCTGTTTTCCAATTAATAAAATCCTGATCTATAAATGTTCATATAAACACAAAGAAAGCTGGGGATGAGGTAATAAAAAAAACGAATTATGAAACAAGAAAAGAAAAGCAGTCTTATAAGAAATATTGGAATCGAAGAATTCTGAGATAGCTCGCTTGGATTGGAAACGGCTCTTGGTTCTTGTACTATGACGACATTAGCTTTCGAAAGAAAACAATTCAAGGCTTCAAATGATGATAAATATTTACGAAATCCATTTAGGAATGACAATTAAGATCTGCTTTTAAACATTTGAAATTTTTTAAATTCAAAAGTATATGGATGAGAAAAGACGAAAATCCTAGTCTTGATTGAACATTAAGCTTAGATCAAGATTATTTAAAAGAAAAATGTAACAATACATTTTGCTCCAAATTGAGCATATACCTAGCAAACCTTGGTGCAAGACTAGACCTGTATTTACTAAACAGAAATAGCGGTGCTCATTGTGTTTGGATAAATACACCTGATAAAAGACATGATGTGATCTAATTATCAATTTTTGATCTTTATAATAAACGATAATGATATTTTAAAAAGGAAATGTGGAAAAGTCCGAATAAACTGAATGTTTGAACATGTATGATAGTATTATGCATGCTACCATATTCAAAACTGGGCTTAAGTTGAACACTTTCCAAATGATATGCTTCAATAATCATACCCATGTGATAAACACATGTGCATTTGGAAAGATTTACACAAAACACTAAGTTTATACTGGCGCCTTTGTTTTGATAACAGACCGCAAGATATTAATAACCTTACTTAGGAAAATAATTATTTTTTTTTCGTATTAAATCTGTCTATTATGAGAGTCCACTTTCATAGAAACAACTGAAATGTATTTACTAACTAGTGCAATTTAAAATGGCACTCCAGACAAAAATATACAACAAATTTTGAAACAGGAGAAACTGGATGACAAATGTCCTGAATGACAATGACATGATTTTAAATTGCCACACAATTAAACAACGTACAAGCCAATATATATGTTTATAAATATGAACTTGGTATGGTTTCCTTTGCAGAAGTGTGTGTCTTTGGTTATTTATGGTTATATGTTTGTAGTGGACACAAAACTTGGCGATGATTTTTGTCTCACTGGTACTAAGCTGGTGATTGTAGCATAATCGTGCGATAATTTGTTTGTACCAAACCATCGGCTAACATCCTATATACAAGTAAACGTTAATTAGGTTGAGCTGCTTACACAGTGCGATTTATCAATACCACGAAGGCAAACGAAGCAATCTTTAATGGTAAACACTTCACGACTCGAGTTCGGACTATTAGAGTACATGTAGATAGCCTTTACAATGATTGATATATAAACCAACAGAATCTAGGGCTGTCCCACATTATCATCAAGCTGACATGACACATCTGTATGTGAAAGCATAGTCAATACGATAGTATGAGTTATCATTTTAAAGTCATAGCTGACCGTTTATGTTCAGTGAAAAGTCACCTCTCCTTATACTAGTATTTGATGAGATGTCTCTTTAAAACAAATGTGTTGTATGTCTGTTCTTATAGGATGAGGGGGGGGGGGGGGCTTTTTATAGTTTTGTTAAGTTTCTGTGTTAAATTAGAAGAACTATACGAGTCTGGAGAGGAGGGCTAATTTATTAATTTCATCACTATGCGATATGTACATGTCCGTACGAGAGCGCGTTTAAAACATTCTCTGATTTTCAGTAATTCAAGTGCTATAATAGGTTTGTAGAATTCAACATTTTTCAAAAAAGAAATAATATATTTTGTACCAAACGAAGATTATAATAACGATAATTTGTTTCATTGTATAACATAAATACATTTATTATACAGCTCTGTATCGATAAGGCATTATTTCCGTAGTAATTCGCATGTGTTAGTATCTTTATAAAGGCGAAATTCTACTGTATGTGATACGTATATTTATCATCAAATTTTTTTCTTGGTTTCTCCATGCACAATATTAAACGTTCTAAAGGAACCAATTCAATCTCAAGTAAATTTCACCTATTTTATGCGATCCCATCTTATAAAATATAAATAATTTCATATATGTTATCATATCTTGATATCCATACAATTTGTAAACTTCTGTACAAAAATAACACAAACAAAGACTTGATCCTGATCAGAAACAATCTGATAGACATTGTTTCCCTTGCTACAACTCCGAGCCCACTGGTGCATGATCTATGATCTATATTTTTGTCATAGTTGAATTGGATGTACATTCTGATATTTCAGCTCTGAAGAAAAACCAACATATCTAGGCAGACTCGCCGTTACCAGTACCTGACTAACGTGGCGGGGTGGGGGAGGGCGGACGGTGCGCTTGCATTGAGCGTTAGAGGTCTTAGGGCGCCAGAAAGTTCTGAAGGAATGTAATGAAGGCTAGGGAAATCCACAAAATGGCATTAAATTGTATGAAAATCACTGGCAGCCAAGGCTTCGTTTGTGCCCAGCTAGGTGAGTCCCCATAAACCCTAACTGTTAGGATGGACACTACCCTACTTCCAAGAACCTTACCCCAGCTTCGGCACTTCCGGTCTCGTATTCTGGCCTTTTGGGCTATCATCGTCGCCCTGGGCGCTTTTTACGCTACTGTCCCCGAGTGTCATGTACCCTTAGCACAACACTGGTCATTCGAGCCCAAATCTTTTGAGAAATAATAAATTGAGTTATCTACGCTGAATGAAAAAAATGACTCTTTAAAATCGAACGTTTCGATTTTAAAACGGTTTGTTAGCTTTGTAATTTGTGTAATGTGACTTGATTGTTAAGCATTTTCATGTACCTGTAACTTCTATCAGTTGGCGGTACAAATTAATATTCTGACGAATGGCAAAGTTTTCATTTCACGACGTTGGAAAGGACAAACTTCGCTGGTTTAGCTTTGATCATCGTTCAGAATGATGATATCGATGGATGATTGTATTGGAATGTCACATTGAACTTCGCGTAATGCTGAGTATGCCTTGCCGCTACGCATCTCTTACAACCTTGATGACATACAATAGACATATCACAACTTCTTCTGACCATTCAACCGAAGATATATCACTTCGTTCACAGGGCCGGCGCTTCCGCTAGGCGAACAAGGCAATCGCGAAAGGGGAGCGCCAGATAACTGATCTTGCCTAGGGCACCAAAATGCCTTGCACCGTCGCTGTTCGTTCAATTAACTTAGCACTCTTACATAACTTTTTTCATTTCTACGCATTTAGAAATCATATTGGGTAGTCGTCTTTTAATAACTCCTAGACTATATCACTGCCTGTATTAAAACTATATCAGCACCAAATATCATAATTTCTTACGACTAAAGAGAAAATTAATTTTATTTTTTTATATATTAGCTGCAAGTGCTAAAACCGATCAATGTATTTATACTTCTCTCGCAAAAATAATGTTAAATGGTGAGATTTCGATTGAAGGTGATCATTAGTGCAACCTATATAATATTATGAACATTATTAGCTTTTACTTATCTATTCTTAACACCGTGGCAATTACTTTGCTTATTTTATCGCGTTAAAGTGTTTTCCGCATCATTGCTACTCACACATGCGACAAAAGTTCACATTCAGTACACCATCACACCCACGACCTCCTTCACTTATTGGTAAAGTGTTATTTAGGCTGTACTCGCATGGGATCATTCGATCTTCTCGGTTCATATCATAACGATCAGGACTGGCCTTGTTAATGGCAAGTGGTTCTCGAAATTGTGTGCATGCACAACACTTCGTCTTGAGATTACCGCTGGAGTTTAATGTAAAATGGTTGACATTCTTCTCGTTAGCGTATCTTCTTCATATAGGAACATGTTCGGACCATCTAAGGTTGATAATTTGTACATTTCTGGCTGTTTAAGACCACAACTACAAGTCAGGTCGATATAATTTACGCTTACCAAAGTAAACAGCACTGCTGACTTGATTATGTTGACCTCATTCATGATTTAATATGCGCACGCATTTTCAGCCAAACTTTCTGTTCTCGTGTTATCTGGACACATCACGATTTTGCCTTTACCCGACATCCGGACGAAAGAGTTCAAGACTGTTCTTCTCAAAGACTCCCTATCTTTCCACAACTTTCTATTTTACTGTAAATACACACATTTTACTCATTTTATAAACTATCGTAAATTATACTCATACTAAACATACTCCTAATAACCCTTTGAGAGATATGTTATACACCCAAGATTAATAGTATATAATGTAAACAAACTGGAGTTATTCCTTTGTCCTTATCAAATAATTAAATGTCAAATAAATGCATCAGTCCTGACTCCAGCGGATCCGAATGCGAAAGACCATTACCTGATTTAGACGTAAATTTCAGTATAGATCACTAAATAAAGGAGGCGGCTAATGGAAGGTTTGTTCACATTTATTTTCATTACGAACAAAATATTTGTTCTTCACTTCCCTGTAATCGGAAACATTATTGCCTTTGCACTAATGTTACAGATGTTGCAAGAGAGAATGGAGTTCAATGTCCGTTTACCAAATGCCTTCCGACACGTAATTGTTTTAATTGTTACAATATTTTATGACAATTCACGCTCCGTATTTCAGTCAGATGACACTGCGACATACCTCTGGTTTTTAGAGGAAGGTTTGGGAAACTTGATATTGGGCCATGTACCCTCTTCGGCTCTAATGCCACGTTTCATCAGACTTTTCAGTCGACTATTGACTTGTAGATACCCTCGACTGGCGGAATTATATATTTGCAAAACCCAGTTGCCTCTCACTCTTGAAAAAATTATACTAATCTTTATCAGATATTTAAAACATTAAACAAGAACGACGTTCACAATTTAAATGATTATGAAAATGGTTGAGACTGATTTTTTATTTTATTTATCCAATTGCAGTTAATAACGCACGGAACGCCAAAAGGCTCCTCCTGTCTCACATCAGGACATTTTGTTTACCTATTTTCAACATTACTTTCATACCTAAACCTAAAATATTTCCGCAAAATATTTCCATAATTACCATCAAGAAATCTAACAAACATGTCTCAAATAACAATGGTTGCTTCGATGGAACCGTTATGTACGATCCTGTTACGACAACAACCATCAAGAGGCCCGTGCATCGAAACAGCAATAATAACATGTGTACTGTATATGGTACATTATATACTGTTTCTTTGCATTTTTATTTTACGGTTGTCTTATGCTCCCTATGAATTTGTTTGAGTATTTTTATAGATCCTCTGGCATTTCAAATAATATGTCTAGATTGAATTTTCAACGATTTTTCATAAAATCCGTTTTCTATTGTTACAATCCGCCTCAGATGCAAGAGGTCGCGGGTTTGATCCCCTGCCGATTCATACCAAAGAAAAACATGGTACTAACAGCTGCCTCGATTGGTGTTCAGCATTAGTATTAGGCCAGGTATAGGCCTGGTGTCAGGATAATGTGACTGGGTTGGACACCATGCTCCGTGTCTGCGGCATGATGCAGTGTTAGACATCACTATAAACTGCCACACTGCATATATCGTAGCGAAATGACTGAAAAAATTGTTAAAGCTACGTTAAAATTCCTAATCGATCGATCAATCGATTTATCGATCAATTCTTACAACTCAAATTTGTATGATTTTTATAGAAGCAGACTGTGTACTATCTTCATGTAACGATAATTTTACATTATATAAATATAACACAGTGATCCTTTCTATATTATACAGCTGATGATTTAAGAAGCACTACACAGAAAGGATGCTGCATGCAGAAAATCACTTATGTAAGTAAATTCTATCACGTTTACCTCTGCAAGATGAAAAATTAAACGAGTTTTTGGAAAGCTCTGCCCTTTCTTAAAGGTATGATACAAAAACGTTTTGTTACGTTTAAAGTTCTTTTTTACTTCTAGTGCCACATAGTGCACTAAATTGTTGTCTGAGCACAATGTGGAAAGCATTCCAATTTTCTTTAGAGGTGTGCTGTATTCTTTTGGATTCTATATCTTCTGTGAAATATAACATTTTAGGAATTGTTTCAACTTTCACCAGAAATGTATAGGTATATGTCATTTTAATAATATTAATTTAATTGAAAACTATTTCGCTGCCAACGTCATGCTGGGTTGCAATTAATTAAATACCTTTAAGTTACATAACATGATATTTGAGTATTTAAAAAGTCCATGATTCAATAGTCAACACTACTGAAAGATTTAGCATTTATAAAATAATATTTTGTTCCTACTACAGTTTAAGTATAGTTTTGGCTGTCTTTGGCTCATTCGATAATCAATCTTTTACACCGTGTTATAGTGGACGAAATTTGAAGTTGGTCAGCTTTGAATGAATATAATAATTGTATGTGTAATAATAATAATTGTATGTGTAATAATAATAATTGTATGTGTAATAATAATAATTGTATGTGTAATAATAATAATTGTATGTGTAATTTTTCTTGGGTGAATAACTTTGCGTGCCAGTTTTAATATAGACTTGTTTGGTTTAATAAGAATCCAAAATAAATGAGCAAAAACAAAAACTGTGTCTGGAAATATTTAAAATCATCCAAGCTGCTATCGATTTTTTTTATTCTATTTAGATGAGTGATGTCCCAACTGTCAATATCAGGCATGCAAAACGCATTCACATTTCATTATCTTTTTAACATACTGTCAATATCAGGCATGCAAAACGTATTGCATTCACATTTCATTATCTTTTTAACATACTGTCAATATCAGGCATGCAAAACGCATTGCATTCACATTTCGTTATCTTTTTAACTTACTATCAATATCAGGCATGCAAAACGCATTGCATTCACATTTCATTATCTTTTTAACATACTGTCAATATCAGGCATGCAAAACACATTTTATTAATTTTTGTATCGTGCTAAGATTATGTCAGTGTTATGTATGTAAACACATTGAATTCCTGTTTCATTATTTTTTTAACATCCTGTCAATGCTAGACATGCAAAACAAGTTGCATTCCTATTTCATTATTGTCCTAATATGCTGAATTCGTTAGGCAAGTAAAACATATTGCATTCACATTTCAGTATCTTCTTAACATGCTGTCAATGTTAGGCATGTAAAACACGTTGCATTCCCATTTCATTATTGTCCTAATATGCTGTAGACGTTAGGCAAGTAAAACATATTGCATTCACATTTCAGTATCTTCTTAACATGCTGTCAATGTTAGGCATGTAAAACACATTGCATTCCCATTTCATTATTGTCCTAATATGCTGTAGACGTTAGGCAAGTAAAACATATTGCATTCACATTTCAGTATCTTCTTAACATGCTGTCAATGTTAGGCATGTAAAACACATTGCATTCCCATTTCATTATTGTCCTAATATGCTGTAGACGTTAGGCAAGTTAAATACATTGCATTCACATTTCAATATCTTCTTAACATGCTGTCAATGTTAGGCATGTAAAACACATTGCATTCCCATTTCATTATTGTCCTAATATGCTGTAGACGTTAGGCAAGTTAAATACATTGCATTCACATTTCAGTATCTTCTTAACATGCTGTCAATGTTAGGCATGTAAAACACGTTGCATTCCCATTTCATTATTGTCCTAATATGCTGTAGACGTTAGGCAAGTTAAATACATTGCATTCACATTTCAGTATCTTCTTAACATGCTGTCAATGTTAGGCATGTAAAACACATTGCATTCCCATTTCATTATTGTCCTAATATGCTGTAGACGTTAGGCAAGTTAAATACATTGCATTCACATTTCAGTATCTTCTTAACATGCTGTCAATGTTAGGCATGTAAAACACATTGCATTCCCATTTCATTATTGTCCTAATATGCTGTAGACGTTAGGCAAGTTAAATACATTGCATTCACATTTCAGTATCTTCTTAACATGCTGTCAATGTTAGGCATGCTTATATCTATTTTGATGTCCAACATACTAATTTTAGTTCTACTTTGGGTCGATGACATGTATTTCAAATTATTATTATTATTATTATTATTATTATTATTATTATTATTATTATTATTATTATTGCTGTAATTGCAGCAATACCATCATCGTCATTATCACGATATATTATTAATCATAAGGATGATATTTATGATACAATTTATGACAAAAGAAATACATCTACTACTGCTACTGTTACAATTATTATTATTACTATTATTATTATTATTATTAGTAGTAGTAGTAGTAGTAGTAGTAGTAGTAATAGTAATAGTAGACGTACATATGTAGACTGACCGAAAACACTTTAGAATATATACATTTTGAATGTTCATGTTCAAAGTTGTGGAAACGACCGTGTCGTATGTTCTAGAATATTATTTGGAAAACCATTGTTAAAATATTTTCCAAAAGTTTTGTTTTAAGCATCTGAAAGCATCAGTAAGAAAGCGTAATTCTTTTTTATACCAAGATTCAGATAGTGCTTCTAATAGCTTTCTTTTGGTTTTGTTGTAGAATATATATGTCGCCGCGGCTAGAAAAGAGTGTATGCACAAAAGTGGTGAGTAGAACAGTACGAGTCAATTTTCTTTCCATGGTTATACAATTTGAAACCGTATGGGTAAAAAAAAACAAAATAAAGCAACAACCCACATATGATATGTTTTAAACTAGAGAAAACCACGTTTGGTGCGAAAACAAAATTCGGCCTGATGGTTTGCAAGTAAATTTTTTACGCAGTTTAAACTGTTATATCTGTCTACCCAGAACCAAACAGCTTTTAAGTTTTGTAGCGTGTACTGGACATAGATTATTCTCTTTGTAATAAATTTACCTAATTTAGTTTGAAGTTTTATCATTTTATCTATTTTCAAGTATTGGT
Organism: Unio delphinus; assembly: GCA_029339505.1. Taxonomy (NCBI): domain Eukaryota; kingdom Metazoa; phylum Mollusca; class Bivalvia; order Unionida; family Unionidae; genus Unio; species Unio delphinus. The sequence continues at coordinate 3,114,669 of JAQISU010000008.1, read as the reverse complement.
GATTCCTTGACAGACCGATACGTAAATCCATTTTTAAAACATTACGTTATCACAGCTATTGAACCAGTCACACCATTTTTAAAACATTACGTTATCACAGCTATTGAACCAGTCACAAATCTCTTTTTAAACTAAATTAGTGTTTATCCATGTAAGGCGTTTGAATTCGACGACGAATTTAATCTTTAATGAGTGCCACTTTGTTTTGGATCAAAGCATACATAGGAATGGTAAGCTAATGTCAAGGCCAAATATATTACAAGAATGTCTTCCAGATATTTGAAGGCGATAATACTGTCGACTTTTAACAATGATCGAATGATTAAATACCAGTCAACCGAATACAGTGTAACACTCCTGGGCACCAGTAGACGGGTCGGCTTTGCAAAGTCACGTAGCATGAATAAAGGCAAGTAGCTTGTTACTTTTTTCGCCATAACGGGGCGTCGCTCAATGTTAACACAAATATGGATTTGTTTGGAATTAATGTAGATGTTTGGAGTGTCTGTGCACAATTACGCACCTAACAACTATCATGGGCGGAATACAAACCTTGCGCACACACCTGTGACATTTTCCGAGAAACATAAACTTAACCCATGTTTTCTTCAAGTTTTTCATTATGTTGTTTTTCCATTCGTTCCAATGAAGTGCAGTGATTTAAACGATTTGCTCAAACTTGGAAATTTAGTTTAAGGAAACTCCACTTTATGAAAACAATATTATTGCGTAACGTACAGAGACATACAACAATATTGAACCACAACTTATCGAAGGTTATGTTTTATACAATAATTATTTATACATATAGAAGAGGCGGCACAAAGTGCATATTACACAACAGATATACACCGGATGTTAGCCAGTCAACGCTGCTACATCAATAATGCACTGAATGAATGAAAGAAAAAAAAAAGTATGACAAGCATGAATAGGACGAAAACCGTGCACGGAGAACACCGATGGCGACAACAAAGAATAAAAGAGTTAAACAACTGCAACGAAAAGAAACAAAACGATAATTATAAATTAAAAAAGACTGGGTTTAAACATACATGTTATTTTATGTTTTAGATGGTTTTTAGTTGCTTTGAAATAAATTTGTATTTATTGGTGACACAGTAGCCATAGCTTTCATGGAAGAGTTTAAAGAAGTTACTGGTACTAACCGTTCAGATAAGTGATCTGCCGAAATAAATAGCATATTAGTAACTAAAGCATTTTTAAAAAAAGAGTTTTGAATTCCAATCTCAAATAACAAGAGATGCCGTATTTTCCGGTTAACTCCGAGCAGATTGATTATAAATACGTTTGATAATTTTCAATCTAGTCCAATAGTATCTCAAGCTGTTTCAAATAATAGTAGGCATTTGCGGAGTGTTAGTATGACTTCTCAATTACTGGCCGTAAATACAAATATTAAACCTAACGACAGACATTATCAAAAGAGAGGCGCGCGGTATTACCAGCATAATGGTTTACCGCTATCTTTCTTTCTGGTGGTACGTGCCACGGTACGTTTCACTGTTTCGGTACGTCGGTAGTTTCCGTCAGTAAGGAAAGTACCGAGATTCCTGTGCAAGGTTGTTACAAATTTAATAATACTAACAGCATGTTTTAATTTGTCATGATAACATGATGTGTAAAATTACTGGCGTTTTAACAAAACAGCTGCATTTGTCATAAATTTGACTTTAGATATTTCAACTATAATTATATTTATGATCCTTTAATATGTCCGCCACATACCATGTATGCCAATGTCGTATTCAAATGGGTTGTTGTGAAATGTGTTTCCTTTCAGAGAATATTTTCTGTTCTGAATTGTACCTAATTTCCCAAGTCTACTAGATATTTTGTGTTTAATGTTTACTGGGTGGTAACTGGCAATCTCTGATCAATATCTTGCATCATACTCAAAATTTCACGGCAATACTGTAGGTAGTAAATTGTATGCAACAGTGTTATCACTTTCTGTTTTAATCTACAAGCCCTCTCAGTCAGCATACTATTTTTCACTGGGCGTCAGCTATAGTGTAGACGTAATGACCCCACGTTAAATAGTGTAGACGTAATGACCCCACGTTAAATAGTGTAGACGTAATGACCCCACGTTAAATAGTGAAGGCTTAATCACCCCACGTTAAATAGTGTAGACCTAATCACCCCACGTTAAATAGTGTAGACATAATCATCCCACGCTATTGTAATTTTCTGTATTTGGAAAGGAAGATTAGGGAAAAAAAGAAAGGAAATACAAAAAAGATAAACGAAATTTATAATAAACTGTGTTCGAGAAATAACTTGTATACCTTTTGTACTTGATGAAAAATAACCGCATGCGAAGATAGCGGGACCGTAATAACGACTTTTTATATTAATCAGCGATGATTTAAAAGACATTTTATCCTTAATTGCAAAGTTTGAAGTCATATTTTGTATTTAAACGGCATTCCTACAAAATCATATAGGCAAGTTGATCACAATATTTTCCGCTTCAAACAGAATCCTTTTAATCTAACTGAGTAAAAATCAGACAAGTTCCCACGCTTGCCCACATAAAACATATAAAGTATAGGTCAATTACCGGCATATGTTATCTAAGTTTATTTGAGAATTCACTTGATCTTCTGAAGTATTACTGGGGGTGAGGTGATGATTTTGTTTTTCTGTTTGATGGAGTTGTGTATTTGGGTTCTGAGGGTAGCGTGAGGTTGGGGGTGGTTGCTTGGTTGGTTGATTGGTTCTTCAGATGCTTTATCAGTGTTATGTTTTACAACTCTGAAGTTACCAGCCCAGTCAGAATTCTTTCTGGACAAGGTCGTAATGCTAGAAACAATTTATTTATTTATTTATTTATTTATTTATTTATTTATTTATTTATTTATTTGAAAGATGACAGTAGACTATAGAAAAAAATATGAAAATATTATGGCTGTTGTATGTAGGTTATATATTTATATATCGTTTTCATGTCTTTTGTTCGATTTTTTTTTTGTTATTGCACGTGTTTTAAATAACTTTAGTGCATCGAATACTAAATTCTCGATTTCCATTTGGCCAACTACGTGACCTAATTTAGGACAGTGTGTATATGTAATATTTTACACTTGAAATTATACCTCTTCCATTAATCACTAATGCCACACGACATGTAACGTTGTACGTGGTGTACCAAATCTAGCATTGCTTTCTTATCTCCCTTGTCCTCCTATATGTTAAATGGTGTAGTTATGTACGTCTGAAAGTGATCGGTATTAGGTGAAGTTGTTGGCAACATGCACAGTGGAGAGAATATTGACATACATCTATGCTACTTTCATGTATTGTGACAGAAATTTATTTACATGCGTAATTATGGAAATTATGCACTATCTAAGCATGCTATTATAAAGTCTGAACTAGTCTAAGGTTCACTAACTTGAGTAATCAATTAATTAGAGAAAATTAATTTTTTCCACAGTAGACAGTACCATCTTCTGAAAGTTCAATAAATTATAACATATATCAAAAGTAAAAAAGAAATTTTGTTTAGGTCAAATTATCTTTGAAGTAAAAGCACCCGTGGAGTAAGTTGTCTTTTGAAAGGTGCACATCTGAAGTAAGGCCATGTTATATATTCTATACCCCAAACTATAGTCATCAACCATACACCAAAATAAAGAGACATAAAAAGGTATTTCAACAACGTCTAATATATACAGTCTTTTTATTATCAGATAACCAATGAGGAAAACTTGGGAACTTCTTTTCTTTAAAAATCAAACTCTATGTAATGATGTAATGTGTGAAACTCTATAGCAGAGACACTATAGTTCACCGAACAACTCGACAGAATAACGGCTGACGCGCGAGAAGCTAATGGTAGAATACCTGTGTTGATCTTGCAGACTGGCATTAACGTAGACTTTGAAATGCCAAATACAATACTTTCATTACAAAAAAAAAATGAAAATATTTGTCTTTACGTGTAGCATTTAAAATAGCTAGATTCCAAAAGTAATCTTAAATAGCTTATAATTGATACGTAAACAAACCACTCAGGAAATATGTGTATATTATGCCCCAAGTATACAAACTTAAAAGCTTTACAACCAACATAAAAAACGTTAAAATATATTCAGACTTAAAACGTAATTCAAACCACCTCTTAAACAAATGGCATAATTCCAAAGGAGCAGGGGCTTTCGCTGTTTCTTAGGTATGTTAAGCATGGGCGTCCTATAAAAACTTGTAACTGCATCATGAATCATTCTGCTTAATTATGCATGTCCTTAAAGTCGGTTGTAACAGAAAGTTCTATTGAATTTTAATGACGAAAGTATACTATAACACCTAAACATTTATAATACAATTTATTTTTAAAATGGAAGCATACCTTACATTCTACTCTCAGTTGAGATATTGTAAAAAAAAAAATATTTCACGCCCTAATACCAACTGAGTATTCTAACATGAAATATTTCACACCTTACTATCGGTAGTAATATTTTAAAATGTTGGATACTTCACGCCTTGATCTCATTTGAGATATCTTAACGTGATATATTTATCATCTTAATACCAGAAGAGATATTTTAAAATGTTGGATACTTCACGCCTTGATCTCATTTGAGATATCTTAACATGATATATTTTCATCTTAATACCAGAAGAGATATTTTAAAATGTTGGATACTTCACGCCTTGATCTCATTTGAGATATCTTAACGTGATATATTTATCATCTTAATACCAGAAGAGATATTTTAAAGTGACAGACAGTTCACACCTAACTGTCAGAAAAGATTTTTTTTTAAATGACTGATAGTTCACAACTTACTGCCAGTACAGATATATTAAAATAACAGTTCACGCTTAGCTATATATATATATATATATATATATATATATATATATATATATATATATATATATATATATATCTGTGTGTGTGTGTGTGTGTGTGTGTGTGTGAGCAAAGATAATTAAATCGTCTAATATAACAGTAAAAATAGTTACAATGTTTCTACCGAAACTCCCCTGCTTCCTTCCGCTATAATGGGATTCAGACAGTTCGAAAATAAAAAAATAAAAGTATGACCAATGGTCAGGTAAACAAATCGGCAATCCTGATATGTGCCTCTACATCATTATAAATTGACATTATGATTTTTAACATTTTCCCACTAATATTTATATTAGGACAGAATTTTTTGTAAACGTAATAAGATTGACATTTTCTTTAAATTGTATTAAAGTAAGTTTTCACTAGTATATGTTGAAGTAATTTTCTACTAAAATAATATTAAGATTAATTTCATTTATTTCTATATCACAACTATAAACTATTTTAATAAAGTGTACGCCCATATAAGCAAAGGCAAAACTCTCTTGCATTTGTACATTTTTCTTGTATTTGTACATTTCTCTTGCATTTGTACATTTTTCTTGCATTTGTACATTTCTCTTGCATTTGTACATTTCTCTTGCATTTGTACATTTCTCTTGTATTGCAAAGAAAAATACTCTGAGCAAGCTACATAGATTACAGACTACACATTCGTAGAATTCCAATTTTGTGAGTAGATTGTTAATGCAGCAAACTTTCTGTCGAATGACGTAACAACAACATGGGCTTTATTGTGTAATGGAGATGACTAGTAGTAAAGTATACACTGGTATATCCAGGGGTAACCATATTTGCTCGTGTGGTTGCGCCCGGATCACACATAAAAAGCGGTGCAGACCGCGCACCATCAGTTCCTTCATTCTGAAGCTAGAAAGACTCGCCTTTCTAATTACAGATCCCGTACCTCATTCCCCAGACGTAGCTGTGTCTCATCATCGTAGTGACGCGACCAAGAGTTTATGACAAAACACATCTCATAAAAGTTGATGGAGATGATCACAAAACGATAGTCATACAATGTTCACTGACATGCTTTTTATACAGTAAACGTCTCTCTACTATATCAAATTCATTTTCATAATTTTTAAATACCGTACAGAATCTACCCTAACGTTTGTTAAATATTCACAAATTAATGTATATAATATAAATATATTTTCTACTGTAGAATAAAAATCTCTAAATCCAGATTGCTCTACGCCCACCAATTTAATTTGCTTATTATTTGAAATCTATATAAAATCTTTGCTTAATACGGGTAGTAGAGTATTGCCTCTGTAAGTAGATGTTTCATTTGCATCTCCTTTCTTCATAATTTGTATTTTAATAGATGTTGATCATTGCTCTGAATAATATCCAACGTCGTCAAGTTTATTCAATAATATTTTTAATATTGGTGCAATTTCGTTGGCCGTACATGTAAAGAAATCGGTGGATAGAGCAGCTTTGTCATGTTTTAGATTACTCAATGCTAATATTCTCTTCAGTAGTTAATCTATCAAGAGGCTCGTGGACTAGTTGAATGTTTTCATTTTCCTGTATCTGATTCAAAGAACTTGAGAATTTAAATAATTCTAAAAAATATTCATACCTTGTTGCGGACGTGATACTGTGTTGTGCCAGTGCTCGGATCTGTATAAGCCGCCAGTAAGGGTGTGTATTTTACGAGTATAATTCAGAAAAAAAGGCTTATTTTTATTTTTAATTCATCTTGCTTTTACTTGCTTCTTGTACAAGATTTATAAAAAAAAATTATATACAAATTTTAATCTTCAAATGATTCAGACGTGCATCTTAATCTCAACTGTTTTAGATATGTAGAACCTTTGTATTTAGTGGCTTTGCGATCAAATCGAGTCCGATAAATCACCCACCCAAATCTGTGTTTATACTGATAGTCAATAATTGGGGTTGATGTCACCTGTGTTTATTAAAATGTGCAATTTTGCCGCATGCAAATCTTTCCCAAACAAATTTGCGTACACTTTAGACACATACCGGTAATTGTTAATCACCATATCTTTCGCGAAATTCAAAATGGCCACAGGAGAGATGGTTGTGCTAGTAGATGTAGATTGACAAATCACCAAAAATAGGATTTCGTCCGCAAATATAATGTACATGTAACCAAAGGAACCCTTCAGCTGACGGTAGCTCCACAACCGCAAGAAAAAACGGTACGTGTATACAACGTACACCGATGTGTGCAGCTTTCACTCAACTACACCTGTAATGGCTTCCCTCTGGTACATAGTCATACTTTCGATGTTAAACTTAAAAAGTATCCTTTTCAGGTCTACTGCAGCCACCGTTTTCGGCGGATGAACAACACACCACCTATTGGTTAGTTGGCATAATATACAAAGATAGGCAAGACATGAAATCCAATAGATGTCGCCAGGATAAAGCACCATTATAGCTGCTCGATCCGCCAAGGTGTAGATAGGGTTATCGGAACCTTGGCTAGCGAAGACGGCACATGGTTTGTTTTTAAACATGGCGCAAATTGCTGATTGACAATGCAGCAAATCGCACCGATTGGAAGTATGCGCCAAACATCAGTAAATCAAAATATAAACTGTGGATGTAATGACCTACTTTTACTGCAAAATTGTGTATTATGAGTTTCTGAATAATATACTGGCTAACCTGGAGGAACATAACACTCCACCAAATTTGTCTTTCAAACTTCTTATCCATTTTAAGCGTGAAAGTAGCGAAAAATGGTTAATTTTGATTGATTTCACGGTTGGGAAAGTCAGTAACAATTACATTTCAATCGCGTCACTCTCTTGGACTTTACTAAAGTATAAATAATATTAATGTAATTAATACTGAATGTTTTTATATGTATATGATTGTAAGCACTCCTGCCAATGTTTCTGTCCTACTTACTCGACTTATTAAAGAGGGACGGGAGCAAGAACATCAATGTCCTATGGATACATTTCTAGTTCATTCATTATTTCATATGGCATATAAGCAAAAAAAAATTGACCTCCCAAAAATGTCAAAATCAAACAACGAAAGGAGACACAAACTTGATTACCATTTTGTTTGTGTTTGTCAGAGTGTCCTCTGTTTTTTTTTTTTTTATCGACTACTAGTATTATAACTCGAATCTCTTTCCGGGATACGAATACGTTCGAGTTTAGTTTAGTAAACCTACACTAACTTTAGAAATATTACATCTTTTTATTTCTTGACATCCCGCAACTCCCCCTTTCTGTCATGTTTATCCTTCGTCTTTCTTTCTTTCCAAACTGATTACGAACCAGCAACACACTATTTGATTGATTGTATAACTTTCTAGTTTATTTAATTATATTCTTCTCACCAATGAAAATATTGTTTGTTCTACAAAATATAAATTATTTATTAATTTTACAACTATCCTCAATTTCACCGCAAAGTTCTTAGAATATAGTCATGATTTTTTTTTCCCAAAAGAAAAAAATTAAAAGATATGGTTTTGGCACTGAGTGAGCGAATCGTTCGGTGTTGTTCTAGAGGTCAATTAAATATAAACAACGATTGGATGATTATTTCAATACTTTATTATCTGTTCCTTCACTCATCCAGTGTCATGCAAGTACGTATGAAAACTTACCTGTACTTTTTTACATTTGCAAAACGTTTAATTAAGAAAGTAATTGCGACATTTGGCTACAGTGAGTCAGTATTAATAATGTTGGTTTTAACGTAATTGACCATATAATGCCTAGGAAATGGGAGCTAAACCCCTTTCTCCAGAACATGCCATGGCTACCGACTCGGGCTGGCTTGGGCGTGTACTGAACCCGTGACCTTAGATTACATGTCCGACCTTCTACCAACTGAACTACTGCAGCTCCAAGAGAGAGAGAGAGAGAGAGAGAGAGAGAGAGAGAGAGAGAGAGAGAGGACGAATTGATATTGAAAATGTTTCCTTCACAAGAATCTTCTTCGCCAAATCGCAACGACATGGCTATTCATTCCTAAATGACCTGGCTATTCACACTTCGAATGTACTTAGTTGGGACTATCGCACTGGATACAGATACAGTTCATTCGTTACCTAAAGAACAGAAATGGTCTTGGCCGTTTTATGGGTGGACGGACGGACAGACAGATATATACCGTGCAACCCATCCAGTCAAAAAACAGGAACATCGAAAAGTACAATATGAGACTTACCCAAAAATAGACGTTGTACGCAATTAACAGACCCTTCAGCTTTTTTATGGATATAGATCTCTCCATGGTCGAATCGGCAATGTATAGATGGGTTTGCCTTGCTCTTGTTAATCACTATTTCACTGAACACGTTTTTAAGTCAGCCGCTTACAGTGGAGTGAAAGCCGTACATCTTAAAACTTCTCTAGTTGACGAACACGTGACTAAAGAATAAAGTTAAGTGAGATGTTTGGTTCTAACAGCTTCAAAATGAAAACAGAGATTGTAGTGCACGCCCTTCAATTTAGAGAAGTAACTAAGGTGCATGGATGTCATCCGCTTGAAACATACACGGAAACTAAGTTAAATATAATTATTCACTCTGAACGGAAAAGTCATATCGATCACATAATTCCCGCAATGAATAACCATCACCACAAAAAGTCCTGTGACAGAAGATATCAAAAAATTTAAAGTTCGTTCAATGACACATGTGCCATTTCAGCTTCACTAGGAATGCATAACCTTGGATATACTATTGAAAGTTACGTAGGAAGCAAATTTCGCTAAATTTTACCACAGACTCTAAATCACATCGTCATTTAATTCCGTTCATATCAAAGATAAGTATACATTTTTGTAAAAATAATTTTGGTCCTTGGAGTAAGCAATAAAACGCAAAGCTCTTGTAATTTTCGACAGCAAACAATAGGTAGATCGATGTGAATAAGACTTTAAATCAGATTAAAATTAATCTATGTCTATGAAACTGTCATTCATTCAGACTGTGTGTTTGAAATGACGCTTCATACTATGAATCTGAATCTTTGTATGTCCTTTGCAATATCTACCAATACGGGCGTCGTGCAAACCGGTAGAAAAAAACCGTGTGCAGAATCCATTACCAGAGCGCTGCGGTGCGACGCACTACGTCGGGAACGGGGAATGTAGAGATTTTCGTGACAGACACTCTATGTTACGAAGGTATGTTGTTTGATAACGAGATCAAACGAATGCTGTGGTTCCTCAGTACAACGGGATTCGGGTCTTCACCCCAGTCGAGACACTGAAATTGTTCTTGAGTTGTCTCCCATTAAACGGAAGTTTGGTTCCTGTTGTAAAGTGATTTTGAGATACGATATGGTCAATATGATTCGCGATTATAAAATGAAATCCCATTTGATCGTTGCTACCTAACCAACAGTCGAACAGACTGGTACATATTCATTCAAACCTTTTTTTAAAACCAAGGACTGGATCTCATTTTAAATCTCTTTGGAGTGACTAGATGATAATTAGCTATTTGTATGGTTTAATAAAGATAAATTTAGTATGCGTAGGATTTTTTTTTAAAAAAAGAAGAAATTCCAGAAAAATGAACTTACTTGCAATTCTTGTTATCCTACAAATGAAACCCGAAATATACAATATTCCTTCTGACATAACGCAAGCATTAAACTCAAGTTTATTGTGATGAGCTGTAATATAAGGATTAGAAAAGTTAGAAGAGTTGATTTGCTCTCCCAAAAATGTTATATTTGGTGAACTAATGAGGAAAATTAACGTCAAAATTTAACGAGAGAGATAGAGGCGGGGGGGGGGGATGTGTGTGAGGTTGCAAGTATCGCCTTTACTTTTTTTTGTATACACTTTACCGAATTGTAACATTGTTCAGTTTTATATTGTATCTTGCTGTACTTCACCTTGATAATTATTTTAAAGGATTTATCTTCCAAGAGATTTTGTGCAGTTCATTTACATTCTTACTTAATTTGCATGTAATTGTTTCCATATAGATACTATTGTGCTGAGGTACAAAATACATATATTTTTGTATTGTATAAACAATTTGCATTGTATTGACTATGTGCTTTTTTGCATATCAGTCAAATTATGCTCTGTGATGTAAAAATGTCGCTTGGGTTCTCCATTTTCCTTGTATAGAACTTTGAAAAAGTCGCTTGGGTTCTCCATTTTCCTGGTATAAAACTTTGAAAGAGTCAATTGATTTCTCCAATGTTCTTCTAAAAACTATGAAAACGTCGCTTGGGTTCTCTGTTTTCCTGGTATAAAACTTTGAAAAAATCGCTTGGGTTCTCCATTTTCCTTGTTTAAAAAAAAGGTTTGTTTTATCATCATTCATCTGCAGCTTGTTCACGTGTCATCCATGATTTCACATCAGAAATACACCTCTCTTCTCCTTGGATGGTATCATCAACTTCAGTTGGTTGGCTAGACTTGTATATTTGGGTGTCATCAGCGTACAAATGGTGGGACAGTGTGATGATCTATAACACTTGAAAGCGGCTAAGTGTATAGAATGAAGAGAACAGGTCCAAGAATAGACTCTGTGGAACACCACAACATTGATCAGTTGGGCTGGAGTTTATTCCATTAGCAGATACAATTTGTGTTCTGTTAACTAAGCAGGACTTGAACCACCGAAAAACTATATTCTGAATGCCAAATACATGCTGGACACGGTGAAGTAATATATCATGGTCTATTGTGTCAAATGCTGCAGACAAATAAAGAAGGGTGAGAACTGTAATCTTTCCGCTATCCAAAGCAGATAAAATATCATTAAATACTTTCAGAAAAGTAGTTTCCATACTGTGGCAAGGGCGATATGCAAACTGTAGATTGCTAAAAAAAAAGACTGTTTGATTTCAAATGCGATACAAGTTAGGTTAGAACAACCTTTTCTACGACTTTTTTGTATATGAACGGGAGATTATAAACTGGACGGTAGTTCTTTAAATCGTTATGGTCGAGTGTTGATTTCTTTAGCAGAGGCTTTACGATGGCAGTTTTGAAAAATGATAGGGATTCACCGGATGAGAGAGATATATTAATAACATCAGTTAGTGAAGGCAACATTGGGTCTAAGCACTCAAGCAGCAGTGCTGTTGGAATTAGATCAAGTTCACGTGACTTTGGTGCACACTTCATCACGATTGTCAGTACAAGATCCATAGAGACAGATCCTAATGGTTGTCGCTGAAATTCTGTATCATAACTGTATGGTGACAACGAGTCAATTGAAATTGTGTTATTAAACGAATCTCGAAAGGTTTGTACTTTTTCACGGAAGAAATTTGCAAAAAAGTCTGGAAAGTCTATTGGACAGAAGGTAGTTGGAAGTGGATTACATTTGTTCTTTGACATTCGATTGTTAGTTATCTCGAAGAGCTCTTTGCAGCTGGAACTCTCGGTAATCATGACACTGTAGTGGGATAATTTGGCTAAATGGACTATGTTTGTAACGTTCTTCTTATCGGCTTCATATATGTGTTTGTGAATAGTCAGTTTGGTGGAAATCCAAAGCCTCTCTGCGTTACGACGATGTCTTTTTGCTATGTGAAACTGGTCCCTAACACTGCTATACCACGGAGAACACTTTTGAATTGATACTCTGCACTTTGTGGTTGGGACATGTTTTTCAAGCAATGAACGCAGGCAATTATCGAATTGTTCTGCTATTGGAAGTAAGCAAGTTTTGGAGTTTTCTTGGATGTAATGCATTAGTTTGGTTTTATTTATCATACGGAGGTTTCTTTTAGTAGAAAATAAAGGTGGAGGGTTAGGGACTGATACGTCCAGATGGCATATAATGTAGAGGTGTTCTGATGCAAGTTCGTGGGATACAAGGGTGGATTGCATAATATTATCATCAGGTATATGATGAATCCAGTCTAAAATGTGACCAAGTTTATGGATGGGTTGGTTAACTGATTGTTTAGGTTTGAAAACATGAATGTTATCTATGAGTTTTGACGTGTATGGGTATCCAGGACAGTCAAAGTGAAAGTTGAAATCTCCAAGAATAATTAGGTTGCCACCATTTGAATTTCCATACTCCAGAAGATTCGGAAACTGCTCCAAAAGGTGAGATTCGGTCAACTTGTTTTTTCTACTAGGAGGATAACGGTAGAGACAGAAAAAAATGGACTGACCTTTGTTCGAATATGAGTGTTGTTTGGACTAGTTCAAAGGATGTGTGGCAGAAACTGAAGGTTGTGTAGTACTTAAGACATTTTATCATGGAATTCTTTGTGATGACAGCAATTCCACCTCCGCGAGAGTGGCGGGGGAACGAATTGATGGAGTATGCGGTGGATGTTAAATCCACGCACTTGGGCTAATCTCGTAATGTTTTTAGCCATGTCTCTGTCAGGAAGAAGACGTCGATATTCTGGTCGTTGATAAAAATTAACTATTTATGTGCGCTTTTGCAGTAGTCCGACTGATTGGGAGTTGAATAATGCAATATGTAATGATATCGCTGGGACAGTTGACACAACGGTTAACGATTTAAGATGGATTTTCACCAGGATATCAAAATTAACGGCCGAATTTGTAATTTGTTTATCTGGAAAGGGCGAAAGGAATTCATTTTCCTGTTCTACGCCCGCTAGCTTTGAAACTTTTTTTGTCGCTTCCGTTTACATTTAAGTAATGATGAATGTAGTCCCAGTTCGTTTAGTCTTGAACACAATGTAGTATGAAGAGCCAAAGTGTAGCCGTTTAAAGCAATTAATGAGGGTTTGTCATAGCATAGGCGGGTTGACTGGCAATCACGTGATGGCGGTTTATTAAAAAACAAAGGACGTCTTAACAGTGGAACAATATAGCTGAGAAAAATTATAATTGTTCTCGTTTCCAAAACAAGGAGATGAAGAAACACATACGAACTGAAAAGCCAATGCATGGTGAAACACAATAATGAAGACGAAGATAGACAACAAACACATAAATCATGAAAAATAGCACAAAAACGGAAGAGCTGTGTCAAGCAGTTAAGCGATAGCGGCCATCTTTATATATATAAAGCTATAATTGTTATTTACAACTTTTAACACCTGGTATGTATATTTAATATTTAAGCTATAATAAACAGAGACGTCATCACTATTTGGACTTCTTAATGACTTTGTCCTGACCTTTATTCAGGACTTGTGTCTGTAATTCTCTGATTAATTTGGGTTTTAATTCGTAATACCATATTTTTTTTAAAAAATCTTCATTTTTTCTTAGTATTCTAGCAAAATAAATTACTTGTATAATTTTACAAAGTTTCTTGTCTTTCATTCTCGTCCGTTACCTGTTACATGAGGATGTAATAGTAACACGGCTCACAGGTATCATCTTTTAAATACTTCTGCTACACAAAAACAAAAAAATTCTCACTAACATATGTTTTATTTAATTTTGGGAGTATGTCTATGTTTTAATAAAGAACTAATTCGATGTGATACTGAATACGATGCCAGATTTCTTCTCTGTTCCGTAAGTCCATCAAACCAGAGTCTGCTTGTTCCGGAAAAAATAGTATTGTAATTTTAAAAAATATATTTACTTCTTAGTTTAATTTTTTGTTTTCTTAACCATTATTGGGCATTATAGTTGTATAGCACATGGCCTAACAGGGCTAAATTGTTTGAGCAACAAAGAAAAATGAAAATTGCACTCTACTTTAAAATTGTCTGTATTTGAATTAGGCTTGGTATTCTGCCTTTTCTGCATTAAATTTCGAAATACTGCAGAAAAAGCGGTCAGCCGGTAAGCCGTTTGCTATTGTTCATCGAACGTCTACATCGGACTCGTATTTTAACACTCTTTTCGGGCTCAAAATCACTCACTGTTATCTCTATTAACACTTTCCCACCTCCAATATTCTGAAACTTATTTTAAAAACCGATTGTCATCTTCACTTTTATAAGCCAATATTTACCGCAAGAAATTATCAATTGAAGACGAATCATACATTTGGGATTCTTCTAGGTAAACCGTATTTTAAAAGACGCATTTGTAAAACTTCCTTGATGAATAGTTTAAACTACGACATAAAATTTGTTCCAGAGCCCAATGTACCAATCAAATTTAGTTTCACAACCAGTGATGACAAGTTTTAGAATTCATATCTGTAGACAATTGCCAACCTGAAAAAGGTTATTGTCGCGACAAAAGCTTTGGCATTCCTCTACTGTCGCGATTTACATTGTGTACTGCGCATAGTACTTTTTTTAATGCGTGACTTTAAACTAATTTGCGGAATTCTCCACGTGCGTGATTTCGTACAAAGTATGCGCATATTGGAGAAACCTGCTCGGCAGCATCTTTTGGAATAGCGTGCGTTTTAATAACTGACGTCGAAAGAAAGAAATAGGTGAGAGACGAAAGAGTGATTTATAATATGGGTAGATGCATAGTGACAAAAAGAATGCCTTCAAACTTTTTTGAGATACGATAATTCTTTTAATTTTCAGTCTTTGCTTTCATAAAACCTTTCAATGCGAAACTCACAAATATTTGAAAACATAAAGAATAACGAATGATATAATTTATATATTTTACAATGAAACACCTAAAGCTCTGTACACTATTACTTTTTTAATATAAAACTGAACATTTAAACCTGCTTATTAATGAACGTAGAAACGACTGAGTGAAGAAAATTTAAAACTTTACTAGTACAGTGTATTTATTAGTATATATTATTGAAAACGCTTTTAAATTAACGTATGGCATATTGGAATTACCTCCTTGTACTTGAAACCAAGGTAACATTGTTGAATCTCTTAAAACGATACCTGTCCCTGGTTAATAAACAAGCACGCATAAATAAATTGAAGGTTGAACTGTCCATTTCAAGCATGAAGTGAAGACAAAGCTGGATACGCATGCCTCACTATTGAGACTCTTCTTCGTGCTAACTCTTAATCAAACAGCAAGAAGCGACCATTCCGAAAAGCTGTCAAAGAGAGTTTAATTTATAGATTAGTCTTACCATTCCGAAAAGCTGTCATAGAGAGGTTAATTTATAGATTAGTCTTAGTACAGGACACGTGTTCAGAGGACATGGAAGCCCGGACCAATTTGGTAGTACAAACTTGACCAGAATTTACCTCCCATAGGGACATTATTATATGCTAAACACGAGCCATAATTAAAAAGTTGACAAACAATTGGAGCTAAAGATTGAATTCTATCTAGTTATCTATCCCATAAATAATCTGTTTTGATTCTTAAAGAACTATTAAAGTTAAATCATGATGCAGAGCAATCTTTGTTTAATTAAACATCAAAAACCACTCTGACCAGTAAATAAACGTGAGAAACCAGTCCGGGCAAAATGATGAACTAGCCATATATCATTGTGATTAAAAGCCTCTCTCTGAAATCTGTTTCAGTCCCTACAATCCTTCAAATATTATCAAGCAGAAAAGTATCCATTACGAACGTACAAAAAAAACCCACTACATTCAACAACACAAAAATAATGATCGTCACATCTAAAGTATCTCACTCAGTGTTAAAATTTCCTTGATTTCCATAATCCAAATTTAGCATAAAATAAATGTAAAAAGTATAGTGAGTCTACTGACGTGTTCGTAGTTTGACTGAAAGTTCTATTTACCTTTTGGTTGATGTTTTAGCAACATTCTGATCGTTCCAAATAATCCCATAACAATAGCTATTGAACACTTTAAACGTCATTAATATTAACAACCATCAGCTGGAATTTCTCTGGAATCTATGATACGAAATATATTTCTAACTGCTTTCTTTCGTTTTATCTACACCTTATATTTCTTTCATTCATTTATCGTGTTACTTCTTCAGCTTCGTTGAAAGTAGCTCCAATGACTTTTGTAAAACAAGAAACAACAACAATAACAACAACAACAAAAACACCTAAAACGTTGCTGGTCCAGGATACTAAAATGAATTATAAAATGCAAATTTGAAAAAGCAGAATTATAAGGTTTGCACAGTTTTGTAGTTTTTAAATGATAATTTTTTTTTACAAATGTACTGCTTAATACATGTTTATGTGCATCTGTACTGCGCAGAAAAAAGTATTGTAAAAGACTATATCAAAATTACTCTTGTTGTAACGTCAAAAGATTAAACATAAATTATTCAAATTAATTGGTGAAAACCCCAACTTTGTATGAGCTAATTTTATGATAAATGTAGATGACGTATCTTTCTTTCTTGTAACACATCATTAAATTATCACCGTATACTAACGTCAGTTTTAATACATGGATGATGCTTAAAATGTTATACATAGACGCTTCTGTTGCGCTGTTCATCTTTGTAATCCTTTAAAGTTGGACTAGATAATTTGAATAGATGCAAAAGTACATAACTTTCTTTAAGACATTTGTTGCATCCTCTGATCTCATTAATTCTGATTTCTCCATACATAAAAATTAAAAAAAAATCGATCAAACCACTTGATTTACGAGAGACTTATATTACTACAATATTGAGCTTTTCTCTAATTTGTATAAAAGTTACTAAACTAATTGACACGAATAATGTCTCACCTCCACTACGGAAATCCCGATCCCAACAGCACCAATTACCAGGAGTTTTGTCTTGATCCATAATTCGATGCTGGATGCACATCCCTATAGTGATAATGGTAATTACATATGTCATGGAATATGAGAAATAAAGAATTACCTAAAAATCCGTGGTTATCTTCGTGTTGTTTAAGTTCACTGGCATGATTATTAAACATTTTACACGCTGACACTTTTATCTAGTAAATTTGCTCTGACGCTTAACCAGAATCTATTTTGTTATGTTTGAATTCGAAAACAATTTGCAGGTAATTGAAACCGCGTTTATGAGTGTCTACTTGGTTTTGTAAGAAAACAGCTATAAAGTATGTCTAAATAAAAATGCTGATTATCAAGAATAAAGTGCAATTAAAGAGGTACAGGATTTGTTTCCTTTTCATGCTAATAAGCTCACAAGGTTTGTATATAGCTGAATAAATAAATGGCCAGATCAAAAAACAAAATATCGTAAGTAGTATTATATAAAGTTTCTGAAGCTTGTTTGTCTGAATGTTTGATAGACTGATTTGTGTCTCATGGTGCATAGCAAAGAAAAGATAATTTAGTGCCGAGTCCATAGACACACACCACAGCAACCGATCATGGCTGGTCCAAGCTTGATTTGAACCAGCAGATAACCTCTGGGCAACTACACACATCCTTTGCCCCGCACCCTTTAGTTTAAAAGGGAGAAGACCAAGGAGAAGCAGTAGAAGACCATAATCAACAAGAAAGAATGGATAAAGATGATCAGAAAAAAACAAATTGGAAAGTATTCCGTATTATGAACAGCTTCCTCACCTTCATGTAAATTTTGGTGTCATCTAGTACCGCGTTGCAATTGTCTTCGTCACTATGGATGCAGCAAGAACGAGGAACGACAGTGCTGTTTCTCAGATCTGATGTATTCCGATCGGTGTAGTATTGAGATGTAGACCATTCCTCAGCAGATTCGAATCCACAACACTCAAACTAACCATATAAATTGAAAATCAAAACATACTTTCACTACATACGCTTCGAACTTTCTAAAACACTAACTATATGTATCGCCGTAGTGACGAACGTCACCCCGTATAATCTAATCTGTCCTCGCAATCACTCGAGTTCGCCCCAAAATCTCTGATATATATATATATATATATATATATATATATATATATATATATATATATATTACCCCCGAAAATACGATTCAATGTGTTGACTTCAGTGTCAAAGTGTCAAACAAATCAGAAGAATATCAAAGAGGAAAATTTCAAGATTGAGGCTTTAGTTGGCAGCATGCAAACGGGTCTTAAAACATCGGAGATTTTTAACAGACAGTTTAGATTTCATGAAAAATCGTCGTCCCTTATTATAACATGATTCCAAAATTATATTTTAAAATATGTGTTTGCTATTTATAACAAGTACATTAGAAAAAAATACAAAATGTGCACTAAATTTGTCAAGAACAACGAAAAGCTTCTAACACTTTCATTCCATAAGTGAAAACAAACCTGTTGTTGTAGGAAGTCAATTGCCTTTGTGACAAGTTTGTATTCCGCGTAGCCGTATTTCTGGCGCAATGGTTCTCCAACGTACTGATCAGCTAAAACGTTCACCTGTGTATCAAACAAATACTCATGAAAATAAGCACTTTAAAGGTATATATATATATATATATATATATATATATATATATATATATATATATATATATATATATATATGCCTAAACTAGCACGAGCAGAAACATACCTGATAGAACCTTTTGACCCGACTGAATAGACAGTCTATGAAAACACTTCGCAAGAGATGATATTATTATTATTATCACGCCAGCAGATAAGATATCTTGCGTTTTGATCCTTCGGAGTACACTGCTCAGGCAAATCGAAAATGTTCTAAACGAGAATTTTCTCAAAATAAATCCACATCACAGTCACTTTGATGACGAAACACTTACTTGCCTCTAACCAACTGACCCCAAACCAGATTATTTTTGTCACTCCCTAAAATGCACAAAATTGGGGCTGGGAGGACCAATAAATCCCTGAAACAACCATCGCGCAGGTAAGGTCCAAAGTTCAATGATTATTAAATTCGGCCTTTCGTGGAATAACTTCCGCCATATATACAAGATTCAACGTAATATCTTAACAAAACATCAAAAACTAGCCTTCAAGATAATAAAATCTCGTTATTATGGACGAATGTTCGATATACACTAAGATCTGACACGCGGAAAATATTACTATCTGTAAGAGAGCATGAGACTATCATCCCTCCCAGTTATATACTGTTTGGTCAAACTTTTACTACATCGTCTTAAATTTAAAAATTTTGTATTCAACAAAACCACTTCCTAAAACTTAGAAGAACTTCACTAGGCACTAAAATGTCCCATTCCTATGCCACAATTGTCATGTGAAGAACACTCAAGCAAACCTCCTCAATTGAGTACCCTAAAGTCCGTTAGTGTCGATTCATTTACGACGTAGAATCAAAATGGATCGAAACGGTCAAGAACTTCGAGAGAAAAAAAATCCTTCAATCGTCAATAACTTCCATCCTACGATTAAGTTTATGTCAGTAATGAAACAAGTAAGGCATTTTTTATAGTCACCTGAAGGTAACCATATAAACTGACCTGTATTCTAAACCAAATGACTCACAAGTGTGCGTTTGGATCAAACGCACATGTTCTAATCAGGTTACCTTTGAAAAGAGACTCAAAGAGTTCAAGGAGCGCCTTAGGAGTGGATACAGAAATAGATACATCGAGGAGTCCATTTAACAAAATCATACAACTCGATAAAAATGCCCTCCTGAAATATACAACCAAGAAAACCAACAACTGGGTCCCTTTCAATTACTATTATTATTATTATTAGTAGTAGTAGTAGTAGTAGTAGTTGTAGTAGTAGTAGTAGTAATAGTAGTAGTAGTAGTAGTCTGGTACATATATCACTATACATTGCTCATGACATATTTCATTAGTACATCTATGCATGACCGGTCAGGTGGCGTAGTGGTTAGAGCGTCCGTCTCAGATGCTGGAGGTCGCAGGTTGGATCCCCGTTTGAGTCATACCAAACACTGATAAAAATGGTACTAACATCTACCTCGCTGACGCTCAGCATTAAGAGGTTAGTGTTAGGACAGGTGACTAGGTGGGACATCATGCTACATGTCTGAGGCATGATGTCCCAGTACTAGACAACACTATAAACTGCCACACTGCAGACATCGTAACGATATGACTGAAAATTTTGTAAATCTACGTTACAAATCCCAATCACACACACACACACACACACACACACACACACACACACACACACACGTGCATGACTTTACTAGGACATAATTTATATTGTCCATTTTTCAGTTGGCATCGATATTTCGCCACTCATGGTGTCCGTCCTTTGTTTCCCACCTAAAAATGGTCAAATACATTTGTTCTCTGCATAATAGGCACGAACTGTCTCTGTTATTATACAACTTTGTTGGGCTGACGACAACATTAAATAGTTTTCTTCTTTCTTTCTTAAACAATTTTTTTTTATTCTTTACTATATGTTTCCCACGGCGAAAATAAAACGGAATCCTTTCATAACATTCCCAGCTCAAATCCTTTGTCTGACTACTTGTAAATCCACATGAGATATTACTTTCTGTCTGTGCATATGACGTGGTACTCGTGTAACTGGTAGTCCAGTACATACTGTTGTTGTTATTGTTGTAGGGTTTAACGCCATTTTTCAGCACACGATAGGCAATACATGGTGGCCAGTATTAATGGTGGAGGAAGAACCCAGGGGAACCCTTTGGAAAGAACCACTGACATACGAGATGCTACTGGCATTATGCTTCCTCACATACCCACATTGGACGAATCTGAGACTCGAACCATGCACAGACAGAGGTGAGATGGTAGTGATCCATAACGTAACGGAGAGCGCTTTAGACCACTCGGGGCCCCTGCTATATATATATATATATATATATATATATATATATATATATCACGTTCATTGGTACTCTGTAGAGATTCGAACGAACCCAGCAGTTCAAATGCATGCATCACCTTGCCTGCACGCACCTGTCTACATACCATCACGTCTAAGCACACCTCCACCAAAAACGTTATGAGACACGAAGTCAGGAGTATATTATGTACCCGTGCGTAACTGACACACTCGTATTTCCATCTAATAATCAATTCTATTCTGACAATGTCTCTTGACTCCTTGAAACCATATGTTGATCATTAATTTAATTTTAAAATATAAGTATAAAACATTTGGAACTGAACATGATACCTTTTCGGTAAATTAGCTCACGCTGAGCTCTTGTATTTTACACAGACCACTGACTAATACAATTTATTGTATCTTATATCTCTCTCAATGTATTTAAACCTGCCAAATGGCAAGTGGCTTGTAATTTTGAGCTTGCCCGAAATGATTTCAAGTCGGGAATGTGGAGTTGTTGTAAATACTTATGTGTGTGTGTGTGTGTGTGTGTGTGTGTGTGTGTGTGTGTGTGTGTGTGAAAGACACTCATATAAACGCTGGAAATCAAGGTAAAGTAAAGACAGACTTATAGCTATCCAACAATATGCACTGCACGTACAAAGAGTATCTCGTAGGAAACGTACACGATCGTAAGCAATGAATGCCAGAATACCAGCCGCTGCCTCCGCCATGTAGATCAGAAGAAGGAGGATGAAATACTGAAACAAAAAAAATGTATCCAAACTACAGATAACCTGTTGTAGCAGACATAAACTTTAATTTACTCCCCAACTACGCACATAATAATATTGTGGAATATGTATATACATCAGATTCAAGTGATATTATGGATATTACACGTATCTGATTGACAGGGAAACTAAACAATGTTAAATCAGATCCCCAATGACAAGTATGCAGAATTTATCACAGCATCGGCTGGCTGCAGGTAGTCAATGCCCCTTAATACTGTCTGTTAAGGTAAGATTTATTTTATTGAACTGAATGATATTTATTAAAACTTTATAAGTATCATATTTAAATATATCATCTTTTATATCTCATTGTACGAACCCGTTCATGCATAATATGGACTGGCCAATACCATTAGATTGGACAAAAAGCAAATAGTTTATATATTTGATTCCCTTCTGGGTCAAATGATGTAAATTTTATGTTTGTGACATTCTGTAATATATCATATTTTATAAAGTATATACCACAACAAGAAGCGTCTTGTACTGCTTCATGGCGCCCATGCAACCCGCGAGAGCGACGAGCATAACGAATCCGCCAGCTCCGATCAGAATGTAAGCCACAATCGGAACCATAGAAGATCCAATCAAGTTGTCAAAATAAGTGACATCCGCCCGAATCCATGCTCCCACACCGGAAATTCCCATCCCAGTCAACTGCAAGATGAATATGAAAAAAAAATTGATTAATAATTAGCATTACATCTGAGGAATACTGCTAAACATTGCTCAGGTAAATACATCCCTGTCTCCCGCATCCAATACCGATGCTCCAGAGTGTGGTACTTTGTCAATAAGAAACCCCACCTACAACAACCGTGAGTTAAATACAGCTGCATAACAAAATGGCCGATCACTCTTAAACATATTTCCTTCGACACCACTGTCAACAGACTATCTGAAATGAAATAATACGAAACCGCGATTTATACCAAGCCCAATACGTGTGAGTTAATATGTTCGCAACATACCTTGTAGAACAGTACAAAATCTATATCACAGCCTTTGATTATGAACCTGGCGTCATGGACGGAACATCATTGAACGTAATATATACACATGTAAAATTCGGTTCAATCTGTAATTATCTTAGTGGAAACAAAGTTATTCAACGGGCTTAATTTAAAGCATTATTTGGGTGTACAAAAACATAATTTGATATTAAAAGAAATATTTTCAGTCTTGCTTGTGTTATCATACGCAAAAGCCAGTATAGCAAAATCCATGACATATAACCTAAAAGCAATGCCTGAGTATGATCATGGTTCGTTCCACATATTTTTGTGAACTATAGTGTCTGTTTCTCATTGAGCTTTCACGGCAACGTCTCGAACTGTAGCTAAAATTAATGAAATCGTTTCGGCCACGAATAATTTAAACATAATTTATATTGAAAAACAGCGCAATTTGATTAATTTGTTACATGCTGAAAAAGATAAATTTTTCTACATGTATTCCTCCATGTTCGTTCCCAAGTTTTGGAAGAGGAAGTGTCTTTACACTGCAATTAAATCAAAAGGATGCAAACAGATTATGGCCGAATAGGAAAGCTGAGCACTCCTTCATAAATAAATCGACTGTTCTGAAGGATATGTCGGCATCGAATTTTACATAAACAGAACATCCCGTATCATCACGATAGTATGTTATGCTAATAGTCAATGCAACAGTAGTTGAAATAGTACCTACATTGATTTAAAAATTCACCGAGGTGCAGACCCTGATATCATTCGCAAAGCTGTGTGGAGCGAACTATAGCTTACTGAAATACAAGACATTTAGATGCCTGCTGTGGTGCAATGTTGAAGGGCATATGAACATCTTTTATATTCAGAATCAGCTACATCTTGTTAAAGTGCCTTTTGCGTGTGAAAACTCCATGTTGACGGGAGCATTTATGCTGGACAAGTAGCCATGTAAATTTTTTTCATGACGGCTATAAGTACAACCATTTTACAGGGTGGATCAGATCCGTTTTGACAAAGGAACTAAAAAAGTCACCTCAGCGTGACCGTCCGTTCAAAGAACGAGATTTTCACATTTCCGATTGCCACATCGGCATCATTTTCACTTCGAAACATCTTAATGTATAAAGAAGTCATTCAAAAAGAATTGAAAGCGTTTCGAAATGGCTTCCATGAGGATCATATTAGAAGTCTGATCTGCACTGCTTTCGTTAAGGATCAACACAGGTCTCATACAAAAAAACTTTAAGTAATAACCCTATGTAGATAAGGTCATCATTTAGGGGAAGCATGAATAACTAGACCTGCAAGATAACCGTAGTGGTCAGACGGGTATCATTTTCATGTATGAAAAAGTAAACCTGATGATAAGTCTTCTAGTAAAACCATAAGTTCATATGACCATTCATTCAGGAAGAATAGCAATAAAATGATTTTCAAAATGGCCGCCAAATTGGATGTCTGATTGACAACTTTGTGATTTACAACAAACTAAACATCACAAGAAGTTTGTTTTTCTTTTTGCAAATCCGTTGCAGGAGTAGCGCAAATAATATTTTCGGGAGGCCAATTTTTAGAAGAGTGCGGTTTATATGAATACAAATTTCATTTCTATCTGAAACTTTTGTCATCTTTTTGCCGTTGTATTTTTTTTTGTTAGCTGTGTTGTTTTTTTCTCTCTAACTTTGTGTTTTCAAAACAGAAACGCACATGGCCCTATTATGGCTACGATTGTAATGACATACCTCTAACGTCTATGCACGCGTATAAGAAGGGGTGGGTAATAGCAGAAAGTACAAAACTCTTAGAAAAGTCACGAGAGTATAATAGTGGTACAGCTAGTCGGTATGGGGACAAATGGGATTATAATTAACATTAGGCTGGTTGGTCTGCACAAATTAACTCTATAACTAGCATATGTGACAGACAGGAAATTGTGGGCCAGCACTGAGACAATTGGAAATGTAACATTATTTGAATTAATTATAGGGGCAGGTGGGAAATGTAATGTTAAATAGTTACCTACTATTCAACACCTAAATTC
Source organism: Unio delphinus (assembly GCA_029339505.1). Taxonomy (NCBI): domain Eukaryota; kingdom Metazoa; phylum Mollusca; class Bivalvia; order Unionida; family Unionidae; genus Unio; species Unio delphinus. Next base: position 3,089,498 of record JAQISU010000008.1, on the reverse strand, counting down.
CACATTATGGGTTTCTACAGATACAAATAGCAAATAGACGATAAATAGTTATCTAGTATTCAACAATTAATTTTAATGTATCCAACACATATTTAACTACCCTTCGATACCTAGATATCTACTATCCGATATCTCACATTTACAATCCAACACATAGTTATCTTCTATCCAACATGCCTTTGGAGTCACCAGCATCGAGAACATACTATCCAATAAATGTATATTTATCAGTGCCTACAATGATTATCGAACAGGCAATTTGTAATGACTATTATATATATATATATATATATATATATATATATATATATATATATATATATATATATATATATATATATATATATATATATATATATATATATATATATATATGTATATATATATATATATATGTATATATATATATATATATATATATATATGTATATATATATATATATATATATGTATATATATATATATATATATATATATATATATATATATATATATATATATATAGAGAGAGAGAGAGAGAGAGAGAGAGAGAGAGAGAGAGAGAGAGAGATAGAGAGAGAGAGAGAGAGAGAGAGAGAGAGAGAGAGAGATTCTATGAGAATTAGGGAGCCCTGAATAGGGGAAGTCAGGTGGTGAACTAAAGAGATTGTCTACGATTCCACCTTTAACCACATATGGATTGTATTCAGGACAAATGAAACAGTGACCAACGAACGTCTTTATATATATATATATATATATATATATATATATATATATATATATATATACGAAAAAATGTAATTATCATACAGGTTAAAGAGTTTAAATTCGAAAGGCACCAATCACCTTGCCTGTAAACATCGATAATGCACACAGTACCAGAAATGATGTTACGCAATCGGTGATACTGACATAGGTGCGGAGCACACACCCACATGTCGAACTAGTAATTAATTTTCATCTTTACAGTCATTTCTGATTCCTAAGACATACATCAAGGTATATAGAAATAATTGTAAGGGATATGTACACGGTCGTTATGGTATTTGTGTTATAGATTTCCTTGAACATTCCAGATGGCCGCCGTGAAGTCGCTACCTTCTTTTTCGTCGGTCTAGAATAATTTAGAAGAGAAGATGATTCGTCGTTTACCTCTGTGGCTGAGAGAACGCAATTGAAAGTACTTTGTACAGATTCAAATGAAATGCAAACGACAAAATGATATGAACATTGTTTTATTATGTTGCTATCTGAAAAGTTAAATGAGGCTGATTCTCAGGGGAGATTATGACAGACACCAAACTCTATATGGATATAAGCCTTTCAGTCTTACAACTCCTGAAACACAGATTAAACTCCGATCAGAAAACCAGCAGTGCCTCAAGTAAAGTTGGTAAGACGTCCCGAAAGTCACTGGAGACTACTTCCGGTAAAAGATGAAGATATATTGGACAAGATTCGCTTCGTGAATAAGATGCCAAAAAATACACACCTACATCGCCAAGTCCAATGAGACCTTAAAAAAGGAAACGTGGGTTCCCTACTCGGTTAACTAAACATTGGAATTCATGACAGTATTTACGAAATATAGTGCTCTGAAGCGAAAACAAACCATTCAAAAAGCATCTTAAAAAAAATCATTGGTACCGTGTGTGAATCTCGCTTAATGTTTTGAAAGGTAGAGAAACAATTCATTGTGACAAAAAATGTCAATTAGTCAAAAGACATTTTCTCGTTCAACTAGGATCTCTATCCATACTGATTGGAATGGATTAACGCTGTGTAAGGATCGATTGCTTGGTCTGTTTAGAAGTGTTAGGGTGAAAACGATTGAAACGATCAACCATTCTTTAAGAAATCACATTTGTACCCCTGGAACTTTAAAGGAAGGAGGAAATTAGCTTTACTTCCAAACAAACGGTGGATTGAACTTCACCGGTGGTACGAACAATAGATACCTCACTTATCTCCTAATCCTGATTTCACCTAGATATTAAACGTACAATAAGAATTAACAAATGGAAAAATCGAAACGCTGCCGGACAACTATTGTAACGTCTTCAACTGTTTCATAACAAAGTTTAGACGAGACGACTTTGAAAGTATCCTCATCGAAGATGACAGACACGGCCACGGGGATGGAAGTACATGAGAAAATAGAATAAACAGAAGAATAATCAAGTCCTAACATTGGAGTTTGGGTTCGCATTGGCAACAATAAAATACGGTTTGTCAAATGCTACAGAATTGTTTGGTGTCCAAATGCATGTACTTGGAAGTGATCCTTATGTCTTTATGTTGAAAGTATGTTCAATAAAAGAACATCTAAAATGGTGAAAAGAAGAAGGAGATCCACCCAGTTTCGATTCTTGAATTTCAGCTTCTCGAATCATCGACTTAAAAAATACAAAAAGAGACAGTTCCATGGATGTGTTGCCTAGCAATAATCATGCTGTTTCATGGCCTTAATTTCCCAACCCATGCAACTGGACCACGAACCTAACTGCAAAGTGGCTTTCGCGGAAATCATTTATCCAACTAACGTCTGGAATATGGATAGAGATAAAACCATATTCATCACAGAAATAAGCAACGAAAAGTTCAAGAACACTCGAACAAAATTGGTTCTGGATATTACAAAATAATCAAACACCAACTCCAGAGAAAGCCCAACTGAAGATCATGAGAGTATTGTATAGATGCCATTACAATGCACATCTCGTCGATAAGATAACTGTTATCAACAATCAGTTCGGTTAAGCACTGGATATATACTCATCGAGTTCCATCCGCCTTTCCATTGTCGCAACTAAATTTTTTTAAAATTCAAACGCTGTCCATCGCTTTTTCTTCCAGTAGGTTTGCTGTTTTGGATCGAAAAACAAACACAGCACCGCCATTAGAAAGACATAAACGACTACGACCGATTCTACAAGTATTTTGGGTAACCTTTTGAACTGTTATTTGTTGCACTCTGATCGTTCGAATACACGGCAAAATGACACACTGCTGCCCGTTCAGAGTCGTTTCTTTTCAAAGTGGAGTCTGCCTTAGCTGCGTACGATGAAGGAGAAAACATATGTCACGTACACCGAGACTTTGTACATCCTCATTAACTTCCTGTCAGTAAAAGTTATTTTGACAGTATTAATATTAGTAGGTGATGTTAGGTATGTACCAAGGAGAAGTTTGACAATTAAGACATGGTTTAGAAAACCCTTCATATTTCATGACACGGCCAAGAAAAAAAATAAGAAAAGAAGAACATCAATAAGAGATTTGGAGTTTTTCGAGATTCTCGCGAATAGTCCAAGACAGAACACGATCTACTTGCTACGCCACCGACGACGATCAATCCCAGTGGTTAGAATTTAAGCCAGGTTTCATTTTTTTGATCACTTGATCTCCTGACAAATTTAAAATCAGGCTTAAAATCAAAAGACAAATTTTTAATTACATCAATCCGAAAACCATTTACATATATATGAAACTTAATTTGATCAGCACAACAGGAGGTCCTGTAAGAAGGTAAGGAGGAGGGTAAAAAAACGCAGAAAGAAACTTAGGCAAAACAGGCTCCAAGACGACAAGAAACAGAAGGAAAAACTCGCACAACAAAAGCAATAACAGCAGCAGCAACAATCCCATCAACAAAAACAACCCAAGATACAAAAAATACAAAAGGCCACCGCCCTCTTCAGAACAGACATAAAAGACACATGCGACGAGGAGGGGCTCAACAAAAGCAGCAGACGGTACCAAAAAGAGCAACCGTGGTTGAGTATATCTACTCAACGGCAGAATGGTAGGGTATGGAAGTAATACTAAGGAACAAAATAGCTATACAACAACACGTATTAGACTTTACAACAGTCATTGCAGCCATCAACGAATTAAAATGCGAGAAATAACAAAACATGGAAAGACAGCTTTTTCCACGCAGCGGCGAATGTCATTTCACAGAGAGAAACATAATGCTAATGACCAGTACTACTGATTTCAAACTATAACAACTGTATTTTTCCATCGTTCGAAACAAATAACTGAAGTGATGCTAAGAGAGAAAAAATAGAGGAAAAACAAGAATTTTACGAAAGAAAGAAAGAAAAGAAACAAAAATTCGAAGAACAGAACGAATATAAGAGAAAGACGGATGAGTTTAATTTCAAGTCACTGTCTCTTACAAGAGACGACCCTGTTGTGTTGTGAGGCCTAGATATTGATAAATCCAAACTCCAGGACATGGGCCACTCAATTCTCTTAGAAAAGGTATACTACTCAATAAATGTGAATCTGTCTTCGTCTTCAAATTAAAATCAAAACTTAAATTTCTTAACTTGTGTGATAGTATAAATATGGCATCGTGTTTTTCTAAATAAAATTCTTTCCCTCTATCACTCTGTAAATATTTCTTAAAAAAGGGAGGATAGTTTATTTAAAGTTCACGTTATTCCTCCTAAATTGCATGTGTTGAGTGTTGGATAGTAGATGACTGAGTACTTATCACTACACACAGCGTACTGGATGAGAAATGTGGTGATGATCACTCCAAAACGCTTGATATATAATTGTGTTAGATAACATGTGCGAGTCATTGATAGTTGATAACTTGGTATTAGAATTTTGATAGTAGATATCTCGCTGTTGGATAGTATATAACTATTCAACACTACATTTCCAATTTATCAATATAATTTTAAAAGATAATATCGATTTCCCGTTTGAACCTAAATAGAATCGCAATGTTTAAATCCCGTTTGTCCCTATAGATCTCATACATAAAATGAATTCCCATTTGTCCCCAAACTTATAATGATACCTGGAATATATACACATCCACAGATTATTAACATAATATAGATCAATATACTTTATACAAACTATGACAGAAATCCATTAATACCTGCAAAACTACATTCCTCAGAAAACTCAAAAGGGTGAATAACTCGCGAAACGAAAAACCATTATGGAAATCACATGACGGAACCGTTCCAAACATTTTCGTCTCTTTAAAATGCGAATCGAAAGTGAATAATTGGTAAGCCAAGTTTTTCTTTTACGAAAAGCCAACTAGATGTGCGAGGAACAGATTATTTAAAACATATTTGTTGAAAATAATACTTCAAGTTTCAGCAATCATTGAAATACCAGCATTTTCAATGCTTTTACTGCAATTTTTTAATGAAAAGAAAAAGATTAGTCATTCAGTTTCAACAGCCGGACGACACAACATAGAATATTCAATTTAACGTCAATTACGTTATTACGACGCAAAAACAACTACGGATTTGATGGCAGTTGCATGTGGCCATTATTTTCTAATTGGAACGTATTTGCAAGTCACATCGTATGTATGTTATCAACGATAACAAATAAAGAGTGAAAACAACAAGCTTTGTAAAATTTAACGAATAATTTATTATCCAGGAAAAAGATTTTAAAAATGGATAAACAACTTAGTTTTATGACTCAAATCCAAACATGATCCATTAATAATCCACAAATTAAATTAAAAATACCTAGTAATGAAATGTTCTAATAGATTCGAATTTGAGTCCTGTTGAAAAATCCAAGATGGAAGACGACGACGTAGTTCGAGTTTGTTGGAAAATCCAAGATGGAAGACGGTGACGCATGCTAAAGTCTGTTTTGTGTTTATAGTTCCTTGCAGAATCACAAGATTTGACACCAAGGTCTTGGAAATCCGATAAACTGCCTTTGTTCAAGAATTACATATGAGCACATCAAATATTTCCAGAGATACGAATTAATCCTTTAAAATCCAACTGAACTGAGAGTTGTTAATATGGATTCAAAAACGTGACTGCAACAAAAGAAACTGACTGAACGTCACTTTTAAAAGCCCCAAACTGAGAATATTTCTCTAAAACAAAGGTTATGTCATATTCTAATACGCATTAACAACAACAAAATTCCACAAATTGGGAAATCACGAAACGGGGAAGGGGCAGAGGGGGGAGAAATCGTGTAATCGATTATATCACGTCTTCCTAACATGACCCTGACGAGAGCCAATCATTTCTACTTTACGAATAAAAAGTTGTTTACTTCTAAATCACTAATCCTATCATGACCTTGACAACAACCAATTATTTTAAAATTAAAATAAAACTTGTTTACGTGGTTCTCACTAGCCTTGAATCAAATGAGATATACGTAGCACTAAATGACGTATCATCACTACCATCAACGTAAGCCACATATTCAGGTTCTTGAATCCGAATGATTTCTTCAATTCGATCATTATTAAGTTACATAATTAACATTAAAAATGAAAAGTGCAAACATTTAATTGCTTATTGAAATGTCTACGAGTGTTAGTTTATTCAACATCCATAATTTTGTATATAAAAAAAAATTCTGGCACATCTTGCCGGATGTTCATCTGCCCCCAAAAAAATCCGAATCATCACTGCGATTTTACAAGAAAGTTCCTGATACGTTATTTACATTCCAGTCTGAACGTCTTGAGTCTTTTTTCCATCCCATGCTAGAAAAGTATATTAAGATTTCTTTAATGTCTAATGCAAATTTCAATAAAAAGCAGCAAACATTTATATAAAAATATAACTGAACGGTTATCCGGCTATTACAGTAACTTCATACATGAAGCGAAAGACAAAACTGAATGTATTAGTTGAAGGATGGACGGATAGGTGGATGGATGATGATCTGAAACATTATAATAAAATGTGATAATCATAATAGTATAAAAAAAAAAACGTATTGTACAAACAAACAAAATCATTATTTTACATACAACTTTAAATAACGAGCTCAGAACATGTCAATAAAGGAACATCGGAAATAAAGTTCCAAGTATTCATCACAAAATTTAAAGGCTACAAGCACACTGTCAGATGTCATATTAAAGTTGAATTTGCCTTTCTGCATATCAGTTATATCTGTCATCAAAACATAATTTTTACAGTGCCATGTCATCCATAAAGAAAGGCAAAGTCTTCCACTCTCATTCAACAAAATAAGAATTAAGATGGCATTGTCCTTTTAAAACGCGTACGCTTGACTCTTTCTGCAACTAATCACGTATGTAAGTACGGATGGATGCATCCATGGACCCATATGATATTGTGGTCAAATTTCGAGGCAAATTGAGAAATCCAAGTAAACTAAATCCTTTAGTATATGGACGTGCAGATGTGTGTCCGTGCAAAACGTATATGTCTCTGTAAATACAACATAGCATAGCATCTTCCCTTTGATTGCTATAAGATATGACCAATGTTCATCAAGGGAACTGAATAGTTTACTCATGCTAAAAGCGTTTTCGATCCAAGTATATAGCAATGAAACATGCTTACCAAAAACAGAACGTTGAATATTATGAAGACTGTTTTTATACTACTTTTGGAACCCATCTTCAAAACTGACAGGACTCAAGTGGAATTCTGAAATCATGAGGTTCATTCATAATAGTTAATTATGCAACAAATCTCTCTCTCTCTCTCTCTCTCTCTCTCTCTCTCTCTCTCTCTCTCTCTCTCTCATATACAGGAGAAAGATAATATCAACAAAACATTATTGCCTCGTTATTCCTTTTTATCGGCCAATTCCAGTTACACATTTGCACATTAATTTGTTTTCAAACATTCATTTTTCATATAATAATCTTTTTCTAAGCTTGTATTTAACAAATCGAGAAAAAAATAACGATAATATCGTACTGAATATATTTTGCACTAAAAACCATCCTTAGATTCTAATAAAGTAACTTCTGAAGTCTGGAATACTGCAAAGCCCAGATATTACCGCCTGGAAAATTTGTGAAAGTGGTATCGTTGATGTATCATTATTTGAAAATAACAGAGCTTATGGTCCATATGTAGCAGCAATATGTTTTTGAAATGCCAGGCTTAACATGGCATAACGTTCTGATAATTTGCCAATATGTGGAAACTTGTTTTAAAAAGGGTAAATCGATTTTATAAGATTAAGGATCCAAAGGACTCCTCAGCAAAGTTCGATTAAGAATTTTTTTTTTTAAATAGGCTTTTTAACAACTTATATTACCATGACTTTCTTTTATGTGATATTTCTGAAGTCTCTGATAGCATGTGGCATTGAGCTGTGTTGCTGAAATTAAGAAATTGTACAATTTTCGGGAATATTATTGGCTTGATTAAAAGATCAGAACTTGGAAATCGTCACTGTTAATGTACCCCTGCTTTATCTGTGCTTTCCTATTTCCTGTTCAGATTTATGGTATAGCTGAACGTGGAGGCTGTTACACGCTTAGTTGTCGGCGAAATCTAGCTTCCGACTATTTCTTTTGATTAAAAATAACCTTCGGGAGCAATCAAGGTGGAATATTCTTGGATAGTAATTTTAATCTACCTAAAGCAAAATATTCTTTCTTTTCAAACTGGGGTAAGATTTGTTTCCCTGAACTTGATTTATGTGGAGAAAAGTCAGTTTATAACAATTTGGATCGTCTACTCATGGATTATAAAAAATAAGTTAGAAGCAGTGCAGAGCCGGAGTGGGGTGGAGTGGAGTGGAATAACCCACAAACGCCAGATGAAACGAGATGCATCGGGATTTTTTCTTTTTCATTTTAAATTTGGAGTGTACACTTTACCTTCCAGTAAATGGTGCAGTTATTGACAAAACTTGTATTTACGAGTTTGGGAAAGGGAGGTTGGCAACTGACACAGAACATTTTCTCCAGACACCTTGAACCCTCGCGCTGCAATGAGACGGAGCCATTTGATAAGCTTCTATTTTATTAGCTCCAATGAAACAAAGACTGCATTGTTCACAACTAAGATCTCGTTGTACCTAATTTAGTTCTAATACGTCGAAGCCTTGTGTATATCCTTAAGAACGATGATAGCTTCTTTCTGCGTTTGTTCGCATTCGTTAGTCTTAAGAGACGATGGAAGTGCGCCCATGATATATCTGGTTGTTGGTTGTACTGCGTCTGTAGTCGGTATGTTGCCCAACACGGGAGTGGCAGTCCTTGTTGAACTTGAAAGTTGAGTCTGATTTGTCTTGAAGCTGCTTCTTCTTCCTCTGACATCGCTTTTCATAAGCTAGCAGCCTAGCTTGTCCTCCCCAGCTATCAAACCAGTGATCAGAGCGTGTCGCCAGCTGGGCCTGTCTAGAGCAAGCTCTTCCCATGTGTTGTCATCGATGTCATGGGCTTTCATGTCGCGCTTGCAGACATCCTTGAAACGGAGATGTGTCCGTCCGATCGATCTTTTGCCAGATGCAAGTTCTGAATAAAGAAGGTCTTTGGAGATCTGTCCGTCATCATCAATCCAACGTACATGGCCCAACCATCTGATCCGACGTTGGTGGAGGAGTGTGATCATGCCGGTAATCTTGGCATGTTTAAGCATCTCGTTATTTGTTACTCCAAGTGACAAAGTGATCCCGAGAATGCGTCGGAGACATCGTATGTGAAAGGCGCTCAGTCGTTTCTCTTGTGAGGCGTACATAGTCCAGGTTTCACTAGCATACACGAGAGTGCGCACGCGGGCACGGTACACGGAGATATTAGTGTTCAGTGTTAGCATACTGTTGTTCCACACACTTTGCGACATCCTGGAGAGAGTTGTTGATGCCTTTCCAATCTGCTTGTTGAGCTCAGCAAAAAGCGATAAGTTGTTGGTGATGGTATAGTCGAGGTACTTGAACTGACTGACTACTTCAAGTTCGTAGTTGTTGATGATAATGCTTGGGTGTCCGAGTTCTGAGCCATAACGTTTGTTTTCCTTTAAGCTGATGCAGTAGCGTAGCGACGGGGAGGAGGGGGAGGGGTAGGGGGGTCAATAGCTTCGGACGCCGGTGGCTAGGAGGCGCCAAATCGGTCCAAAGTATCAACATAACTGCGCAACAGGGGCAGCCGGGAGGGGCGCAAATTTGGGTGTTTTGCCCTGGGCGCCGTAAATTTGCGTGTTTTGCCCTGGGCGCCAAATATCCTCGCTATGCCACTGGGCTGATGGTCAGCCCAAACTCACAGCATGCTTTAGCAAAGCGGTCCATCAGATGATGTATCGCAGCCTCTTTGTGGCCGGCTAGGGCTGCATCGTCTCTGATGGTTGCTTCACGCACTCTGCTACTTGTCTTTTGGCTGCTTTCTGAGTTGAGACTATATAACAAGCATGTTCGGGTAGATAAATCCACGGTCTGTAGCGATACCTAATTTCGCGTGTCTTCGGTGTGAACTGTAGGCGCCTTAGATACGTCATGTTAACTTAGTTACGTTTGGTTCGCGCCTTGGTTACGTCAAACAATCGCGGTGTGAATTTGTAATAGTTGAAACAGACGAGCAACGGGAAGCAAGATTGAAAACCGTTCGAGTTCGCACTGCTCAAGCCCGATTACTTTCACAAACACTTTCTTTATTTCAGTGGCACTGCAGCGCATGCCAGGATTAAAACACAAACACTTTCTTTCTTTGAGTGGCATTGCAACGCATGCCGGGTACTTGCTAGTAATATATAAAAACAAATACATTTAACAGATTCCATGTGTGGTTTGATCCGCAGACCATCCATATATTTTTCCAATACAAAATATAGAGTTGTATTGATCTATCATCCTGTCATATTCGTCCTATTTGCACGTAAGCATTCATTTCAGCAAGAATTTCTACACTGTATCAATGTGGAAACCATTTCTTTTCGTATCATTACAACAGAATGTCGAAATTTGCTCCTTCCTTGGATATAACTTCGCCATGGACACTTTTTTTTTTCCATCAAGCAATTCACTATGCAGACAGACGAAGAGAACCAGGTGACAGGTGAGTAGCCACCTATGTTGACACCATAAGTATTAAGCTAAGCTAACATCATTGTTATTTCTGAGGAATCTTCTGGAATGAAATCGTTCCTACACACTTAATAGCTGGTAAATGATTTCTGACTCCAATCATAGTTCGTAATCGCCAGAGTAATATCATACTCTGGTTAATACTGAGTCCTAAATATTAATAATATTGACGATCAGAGTCTGTAATGGCCACGGTATTGATTAAATGTTTGAAAGGAAATGTAAAAAAAGATAAGAACAAGAACTCATACATGAAATACGGTCTTTTGAGAATAGTATTTCTGCTGAATATACCGTCTTAGAGCTATTAGAATAAAAAAAGAATGACTTGGAAAGAGTAAGACCAAGCAAACTTCAAGGAAGTCGTATAACTTTTATGAAAAACTATATCCAGCGGAAAATGAACTTGGACAGAATTTGACTCTCTTCAAAATTATAACATTCCAATGTTAGATCATGATTCATTTTCAAATTTAAAAAGGAAAAATACCCACCCACCCACCCCCAAAAAATAATAAGCGTTAGATTGTCTAAGAAATATGAAAAATAACCAAATCCTGACTAGGATAGTTTCGTGGCACAACTTTTAAAAATTTCAAGATTGATATTGGAGAATTTGTAATCAGAGCAAATAACGAAGCATATAACATTGGATGTTTTACAACATGTTTGCGACAGTGAATTAAAATATTTACTACTACAATATCTACTAAATGTAGCATTACTAAATGTCGTTTATAAATTAGCATCAAGATGTATTGCCAACAGAAAAAGTCAGTAATAAATTATAAAATTTTGATGACTAAACTGGTTTTTATTGCAGGTAGATATATTGGTGAGTGTTATGTGTGTGCGATTTAAATTTGGACATCGTAGCGCGATACGACTGGAAAATTGCTAAAGCGACGTTAAAAATCTCTCTCTCTCTCTCTCTCTCTCTCTCTCTCTCTCTCTCTCTCTCTCTCTCTCTTTTGGAAAATCAGGTCTTAAAATGGACGAACACGGCAGACTCTTCTCTAGTATACACTTATATAATCAATGAGTATGCATCCCCTAAGACCGAAATATTCTAGAATGGTAAGTATTTATTTGTACAGACCTAAACACCCTGGTTACAATTCTTCACCGGTTTTCTCCAAACATAAAGTTTCGATCTTAGTGAGTTAGTCCTGAACAACTTTAGCAACATTGTTAAAATATTACTCTTCACTACTGTGTTTCAAATGCTCAGTAGTCTCATTTTAACTATAAATACGCGACACACAATTCTATTTATATTTCATCTCATTAATCATACACTCTTTTACCTTCTGTTGATATTGCTCTCCAAATCAAATACTTAAATAATTAATTAAATCCAATGGACAAGTCCTGCAAATATTGTCTACGATTGTACAATATTACGATGAACAAGACAAGAAATGATATGATCACCCCGTTGTGTCATTGATTTTCATCTCGCGTTCATTTCTCGGTTTCTATGTACAGATTTGTTAATCTTTTCAAAATGATATGAACTGCAAAACGTGATATTCCAGTTATTGAGGTACGTTTGCTACCATTAAAATATTCCTCAGCTAAATGAATTATCATCTGTTTCTGACTCCGTAAAGAATCATGTTTTGATGATCTCAGAAGTCTACCAAACATCACTCGCTACAAATTTACAATTTCAGACTGCAGTCAATGTATTTTTTTAGTGCATTCTTGCAAGTTAAATTCTGCGTCTCGACTGTTCTTACTCAGTTGGCTACTCTCTTCCGACCTGGTACTGTAGCCCTAACACTGACCCAATCTTTTCAGTAGCTTTCAAAGAACACCCCCACCCCCACACCCTTCTAGGTGGGGTAAGTACTCAGCTTTCGTGCTAGAAAAACATGCAACGGCAGAATATTTTTTAAAAAAAACTTACAGGTGGATTATGAATACAATAATCAAATTAACATGTCTCCCAAACTCCTCATTTTAGTAAATCAATCATCTTTCGTCATTCACAGAATGCCATCGAAAAACAGTACCTTTGAATATAATACTCTAAGAAAATACGACACAGTTTGTCATTCGGATGACTCTTTTAAGATCGATAGGTGCTCTAGATGTACAGTTGCTGTGATCAGAAGAAAAAGTAAATGAAAACGAGATTGATGCTTGAAATTAAAACTTACCGCCTGTACGAACACTCGCCACAAAGTCAGACGGGTTACTTAAGCAGAGAATTCGCTTAGTATATAAAATCAATAAATATGGTACAAGTCCATATACAAGACTGCCATCTAGTTGCAAAAAAATGGAAAAAAGAATAACAACTCTTGCAATATCATGATCATCATCAACATCATCAACTACATTATGATAATAATAATGACCATCATAATCATTTATTTATTTAGCTTGTACTAAGTTGAGATCAAATAACAGGCTAATCTATTAAAATATTTATATGTATATAACACCAGATTGAATTAATAATAATAATAACTCCTTTCTAAAATAATGAACAGACAGTAAAATGGTTTACATTTAATTTCAGAAATTCGTTCTTTATGAATTCATCAGCCGTAGTTAAATATGAAGAGTGTTATCATCATCCCGTGTACAGAACTCATGAACACTAATTTCGGGCCGATTTTGCTTTCACGTTGGTGAATTTGAAGTGTGGGTAGCCTCAAGCAATCTAAAGCAATTTGGCAATAGTATGTCTTCTTTTAAAGCATTTTCGTTTAAAGCACAACAAATGTACATGCATGGTGCACTCTTGTTTCCTCATAAACCGTTATATTCTTAAACGAGATAATATAACCAACCGCAATAATATACTATTATATTTTACAACAAACAAAATATTTTCGCACTCATGCATTGTGTATGGATGCCTGGAATATCCAAAACAACAATAAAAGACAAAATGATGTTCCTTAGTCTGTCTAGTATCAACATTTGCCATTCTACTTTCATTTTCTTTCGTTTTTCATCTATTTACGATCGATAAAGAACATAAAGTAACACACTGAAAAATTGAAAGATCCGTGTCATATATTCCATGTAAATATTAATGAATTTAATTGTAGTTTTCTATATGTAATAAAATATTGTTTTGACATACTGAATCCGTAACTTGATGCGGTACAAAGCCCCCGCCTCAGTCCCTTCCCACCCGTGGCTTTATCTCGTTTTATTATAATGACGATGATAAAGTTCAATTAAAAATTACCTGCTGTTGTAAACTTAGAGCTATTAACCAAAATTATAAGTTAGATGCATAGTATAAACGTTTATAACAATTATGTAAGTTCAAAATGGAATTAACCCTTAAAGTAAAGTAAAACTTGCGGCTAGATGGCGGTACAGTAGCAACTCACAAATCATTGTACCAGAAATCTGTACCTGAAGTGCGCGTGAGTCTGCTGCGACACATATTGGTGGTTACCTTTAGCACACACCTCTGGTTTCCAAACGTTTGTTTTAATGTAGCATTTGTTTACCATAAATGTCACACATAATACTCTGGACCATTCTGTATAACACCATGCTCCAACAAAAGCCTCAAACCAAAACTTGGCGATAATTGCCACAACTGCGCCAGGGATAAATCACACATACATCAGAGATGCAAATGAGTGCCACAATATCTAGTCTTTTATTTGATCATATATCAGTGAAAATAATATATATATATATATATATATATATATATATATATATATATATATATATATAATGTCTATGTGTATGTGTGTGTATGCACGCACACGTGCGTGTGAATTTACAAAGCACACAGCAAATAACAGGCGTGTAAGTCAGAAATAGGGAATTTGTTGATATCTGGTGCGAAAACAGCACAGGCGCTTTCGAAATGTACTGTTTCCTTTTTCAAGGTCACAAAATCACAAAAATAATTACGCAAACGGTATCAAAACAAAACAAAATAGTTAACTTAGCATAATATAATAATATAAATAGATCATGGCAGAATAATAATATCTTTGAGGCCGATGATAGTCATTTGCATAATTTCATGTGCATGGGAATTTCAGTGACTATACAGGGAATCGATTAATATAACCCAAGATAAATTTAGCTATTACCTCATTAGTAATAAATATACTACCACCACTTGTTGATGATGGGGGAGGAGGAATTATTGACATTGCCAGCTAATGATCATTTATGAATGTATGTTGTCCTGCAGATAATTATACCACAATATACTATTGATATTCATACAACTGCTACAAAAGAAAATTGGATGAGGTTGGTAAATGCAAAATGAAAATGTGTTATTTTAATGATGTATAGCATGTGTTCAAAAATATATTCAAGCTTTCAAATATGTATGGCATAATAGTATATTCGATTCTTCAGTGAACACATACTGAAATAATGTATATCACAGTTAGCACAATTCGTCCTTGAAAACAGTGTATATTACATTAGCACAAGTCGTCATTGGAAACAGTGTATATTACATTAGCACAAGTCGTCACTGACAACATTGTATAACGGCACAAACTGTCATGGGAGACAGCGCTTAGTACAGTTAGAACAAGTCGTCATAGAAAACCAAAGCCATATGACATAAGGTTTGTCTATTAATCTAGGAAAACTCTTACCATATTGTGATGTTACCATTATGATGTAATAATCAGGAGAAGCAGATAATTAACTAGACAAGATACATGCAAAATGGTATCTGACTTCAGTACATATGAGATGT
Organism: Unio delphinus; assembly: GCA_029339505.1. NCBI lineage: Eukaryota > Metazoa > Mollusca > Bivalvia > Unionida > Unionidae > Unio > Unio delphinus. Next base: position 3,073,981 of record JAQISU010000008.1, on the reverse strand, counting down.
AATTTTGCATGTATCTATTCGTCATAATCTGTTTAAGATGAAAAAAATCTTTGTTTGTTTGTTTGTTTTTATACGGCGCACCAGCACTTATTGGCTATTTAGCGCCATAAAATAGGTCGTATGTATACATGTTTAAAACAAAACTAAAAGGTTTAAAAATTAATTATATTATATCAATCATTCGACGGCTAAAATCATAGTTTTTATATCTAATAAGAAAATAAACGCAATCTTCCATTTCCCTAGAATCGTATCCGGTGCTTATTTACGGATATATATATATATATATATATATATATATATATATATATATATATATATATATATATATATATATAACTTATTGCAAGTGATGCCTGTAAATAATTTTATGAAAATTGCATATAGTCGCTGCCTTTTGAGATGGGAGGGGTGGGGGGAATATGCATATGTTATGGAGTGACAATCATGACATTATTGGATGTGCAGACACACCAGGCGAGAGGTTTTTGGTCTGAATGTAAACATTCACACATTGCTATCTAGCAATAACAGTGATCTGCAAGTCATTTTATTTGGGGTAAAGTCGTGTTAGCATTTGACATGCAGCTGAGTGGAGTCGGCGATCCTTCAATAGACACTTGAAAATACTTTATGTCGAATAAACTCTTCTTCTTCTTGGACATAACACTTATAAGAACTTGTTCGGCTAGGCCTCTGCAATATCGTCCGATGATTCACCAGTTGTCCTTTGTTCATCGACTATCTGCGCGGGAGTACATATACAACGACCGCAGCACGTATCATCCCAGGATCCTTGATCCACCATGCATATGATATCCCGACATCCTCTGATGCACATTGAGCACGGGAACAACACACAGATGAATGCCCACATGCAGTATAGTCCAAACATGCGGTATATTCCCTGCAAAATTGAAATGTGAAATAAAATGGATATATGGATGCTTCATTTTCCAGGATCAGCTACCCTGATATACAATATTATAAGACATTTATTTACTTCTTTGTTGAACATCATCGAACACATCATTTCATAATACTTTATAATCAATGCATTTAAAATCAAGATATTTTTTTTATGTGTACTGCAGCCGAAACCAACTCTACTAAGCCACCTCATGTCTTGCCATTTTTTTTTTTTGGGGGGGGGGGAAGGGGGATAGGTGTTTATGTTAGAGTGAAATTTCCTTGTGTCTGTCTGAAGTATGGCGATTCAGAACGTAACAGATATCTGCCCCAGAGGGATTTATATTATTCAATTCACAGCCTGGTCCCGAATTAGAGGTCGTTCTAACATACATACATACATACATACATACATACATACATACATACATACATACATACATACATACATACATACATACATATATATATATATATATATATATATATATATATATATATATATATATATATATATATATATATATATATATATATATATATATATATGTATGCAGTATCACTGCAGCGTTTTGTATCAAAGAATCTATATGCTACTATATGGATAAAGATACTCCTGTATATGCAACATTTCTTGATAATGCTAAGGCATTCAATACAGTCTGGCACAATGGGTTATTTTACAAACTGTACAAACTTGGCATTAAAGGGAAGACGTGGCGCATCATGAAAGACTCGTTTAAGGGAGTAACCAGTTCTGTTTTATTTGCGGGCAAATTGTCCAAATATTTCAATATTAAGCAGGGTGTAGGGCAGGGTCGTATCTTGTCCGCTTGGTTCTTTCTCGTTATGATAGACGATTTGATCACTGATTTAGATCACACTTTGCGAGGTCTAAATCTTGTCGATCTCCACCTGCCGTGTGTCTTATTAGCAGATGACACAACTGTAATGGCTAATTCGCATCATTCGATGCAGCATCTGCTCGATACAATCTCTAATTATGCGAAAAGGTGGAGATTGAAATATAACGCAGATAAAAGTTGCAGCATCCTCTTTACAAACAAAAGAAGAAATGATATCCCTTCTTTTCTATTCGACAAATCGCCAATTCCAGTAGTCAAAAGTAAGAAATATGCCGGCATATCTCTAAAGTACAACTTTAAACCTAACGATGCGATAAAAGAAGCATGCGATAAAGGTAAACAATTATTAAACTCTTTTTATTTTATTGGTATCAGAGACGGAGGAATGAACCCTCTAACAAGTATGAAAATCTGGAAAAGAATCATTCTACCTTCAGTCCTATATGGATGTGAATTATGGTCGAATATGACAAACACCAATATAGAAGAACTTGAGCTATGCTAGAGATATGCAGCGCGACGTATGCAAGCTTTCGATAAATATTCGCCCATAGAGGCAACGCGTAGTACCTTAGGACTCTGGTCAATGGAAGCATACATAGATAAGATGAAATTGTGCTTTTTCAACCGGCTGTGTAGGGGCGATTGGACTCGTATCTGGAAAAAGATTTTCATTTAGTGTTTATGTCAGTACTTGACCAACCCAATAAGACAGACGGGGTTTATAGCAGATATTGACAAAATATTCAAGAAATATGGTATGGGAAGTGTTCTCTTAGACTATGCAATAAGAGTACAAACCGAAGGTAAACTTGTTTCAGTTTGGAATCGGAATATTATTGATAATATTCAAAACATCGAAGAATCTACCTGGAATACAGATATTGAACTAAGGAGCGATTTAATTCACTTCAGAAACATTCATTTGGACTTAAAACCAAGCAGTATATGGTTTCTTGGACGTAAATTTCCATCTATGTTATGGCCTCTCTCTGAAATAGTGAAACTATATATCATGCCTGTTGGAAAAGTTATGATATGTAAACTCTGTGGAAAAGAGACTGACGACAGAGCGAAACATCTTATCTTAGGTTGTGAAAAGCTCCTTGAAGAACGAAACGTCTTCTTTGAGAGGTTGATTGACACTTTAGAGGTGAGAGACGGGGTTAATTTATTTAATCAAGAAGAAGATATACTATTGGAGACACTTCTTGGAAGCAGAGTAGATTGCTTGTCCTCTATCGACGATGATGTATGGGATAAACTCATGTTGGTAACGGCAAAAAGAATAACCTCATTTTACAATAAAATGCATGCCCTACTCTCAACCAACATGTCATAACATAACAGCAATAATAAGTAGTTAATCTAAATAAATAAATAAATTAATTTAAAAAAACAAGCAAAAACAAATATCCTGCTGTTGTCAATTCCGCAATTTTGATGTATAACAGATCACGGAGATATAATGCTCTCTGGCTCATATAATATACGAGTGTCACCTTTTGCTATCTTTATTCCTTTGAGAAGGATTTCATGCTGTTCCTCATATATATGTATAGATGTGTGTATATGTGTGTATATATGTATGTGTAAATATGTGTTTGAGTGTATATATATATATATATATATATATATATATATATATATATATATATATATATATATATAAGTGTATGTGTGTACATTTATATGTATGTGTGTATGTGTGTGTGTGTGTATATATATATATATATATATATATATATATATATATATATATATATATATATATATATATATATATATATGTATATGTATGTATGCATAAGCATATATGTCATGTAGAAAGAACTACATTGATAATTACAATGGTATACGTTTCCAATTTGTTTTATTTATATTCTTTTGTGTTGTATTTCATGATTTTGTATTATCCTGAATTTGATTAATCTGATGTAATCTCTATTGAAGAGGAAATAAAGTCAGTCAGTCAGTCAGTCAGTCAGTCATACATACATACATACATACATACATACATACATACATACATACATACATACATACATACATACATACATATATATATATATATATATATATATATATATATATATATATATATATATATATATATATATATATATATCCATCCACACCAGGCAAGATCACGTGACGAAATTGATCTACAAACCCGGCTTACAATTAAAATCAAAAGGTAATCTTTTGCGAAACGAAATTCACTGCCGTTATGTTGTCTCATTCACACAACCAAATGGGCCCCGAGTCGCCAAGTGGTCTAAAGCGCTCACCCTTAATGATTATTGCCATCTCTCCTTCGCCTGGGTGGGTTCGAGGCTCGAGTTTCGGGTTCGGCCAATGTGGGTATGTGAGAAAGCCTACCAGTAGCTTCTCGTGGGTCTGTGGGTCTTTCCTTGGTTTTCCCGGGTTCTTCCTCCACCATGTATACTGACAGATATGTATAACCTATCTTGTACTGAAAAATGGCGTTAAACCCTACAACAACAACAATAACACAACCAACGCTTCTACAGCTAAGTGCCTCCGCGCATAAACGGAGTTAATGGACATTAAACCCTACTATAACAACAACAACAATAACACAACCAACGCTTCTACAACTAAGTGCCTCCACGCATAAACGAATGCACAGACACAGGTCATGGTGAAATTAAGGCATAATACAATATCAAATAATCACAAAGGAACTAACGACCAGTTTGAATGACATTATTTAATTCACATTATTTCAATTCAACCATCATGGCACCATCTAGGACACTCGAGCACACGGTCGCACCGGCAACAGCTCTGACCATTCTTCAACCCAAAGGGTCCTTCCTATTCTCTATATATTGCCATCCACACGAATCGCTTCTTTGTTATCGGTGTCCCTCCGTATTCGGCTCCGTTATTCTTTTAACGTCTGCCAGGCTACCATCACAAATCGTTTTTCAAAAGCACTAGTTGATTCCAATTTAAACAGTTTGATTGGTGAAACAGCTGCAGGGGTAATGCAGGTAGATAACGGAAACAGCGTATCCTTAGATGTCGACTGCCTCGCCACTTTTGACAACTCAAGTCTACCAGATCTCCACGTCGACGACTGTAATGTACCAGTACTTTGCGCCAACAAGGCGTTACAAAAATATCGCTCTTTCTCTCTGTCGCTTTCTCTGTGTGACGACCGTTCTCGAAAGTGCTTTCCTTAAGTCGCTGGTGAGATATGTACCGTGGTTGCAATCGTCACATGGGTATTTCCTTGCAGAATGTCTATGCCTTAAGACCTCTGGTAAAGCTTTGTAACTTTGAACCTTTGTTTTGTGTTGCACTGGTGTAGTCATCCGAAGATAAGAGTTAAATTTTACACAGCAAAGAGTTACTGAAAGTCACAAACCAACGTATGCACGTTCCTCATCTGTTAATCGGAAAGCTATTACTTTGATGACTGTTCTTCTAGACACATTGATACCCAAAGCCGTGACTCCCTGTTTCGACGGCAGCGAACGGTCGTACTCGTCTGCAAGACGACGACTTCTTTGTTTACTTCCAGGTTATAAATGTTTGTGAGAATACAGACTATCTGCTTATCCTCAGTCGTAGCTGTATTCGTATTGACATATGCCTTTCTTTGGCCCTGACCATTGTCCTCGAGTCAATGATATGATTCTCAGACAAATCTCTGCCTTGTATTCTTGACTTCAGCTTGCCGCCTGGTCGCTAACTTGGTCGTTCTTCGCATCTCAAAGTGTATCGATCATGTCATCGATTGTGCGTGCCGCAAGTCACCAACTGGGTCGTGTCTGAGTCGTTGACATAACGATAGCTCTAGTCATGTTCTGGGTCGTCGCTCCTTCAAGATCGACAGAAAGACGAGTAGTGACGAAGTACTGACAGACGAGAGATATTCAGTAACAATCTTCATTATTGCATGGTCTGATTAATAAATTGCCATGCTTCTCTAACGGCCTTGAAGCCGTTCTGATCAACTAAAGACCTAGTCCTTGACCTTTCAGTATCCATAGATCTACCTTATCGAGCTCAACCACCTACAGCCAAGTGAAATTCATACTCCATCTGGGTGATTTATACCGCTTCGCTTTAAGTTTATCGCTTTATGGATTTTTTCAACACACAATCAATGCCTGGTCTGGTTGGGCAGAGCCAGCTGTAAGATGTTTTGTCTTATAGGCTTTTTGTTTTGTTCAGGAAGATAGATAACTTCGTTACAAAATTCATTGTGTTGCCGCAAGTTAGAGCGTCTGATAACTTGAGTAATAATATAAAGTTCCTCATAAATGTTCGGTTATGTGTACGTAAAATTTCACGTGCTTTTTCGGACCACATCCATCCTCAAATCTTAAGTTTCGGAGGTAGCTAAATATTGCATAAAGTCCTTAAACCCATAGTGCCTAAAGAGATCTGATCGAGTTCAAAAAAAAGAAACAACAACACACAAAACATAACACAAAAGACAAACAAAAACAAAACAAAAAAAAATTATTTTAAACAAACAACACTTTATATTAAATTTGTTTAATTAAAAAAAAAAAAAACATTCGAACTCATAAAGTTTGGGATTTACAGGTAAGTTGCAATGCATCTAACATTTATTTATTTTCATTCACAACAACTCAGTCAAGCCTATGATTAATCCATTCGTGGAAATATCTGAGGTAGTCCGAATAGATTTTTCGGAGACAGTTACGGCGAACAAAAAAGTAGTGTTTATTTTACTTGAAAATTACTACGCCGACATACATCCGAGATTAATTTGTGTCTAGCAGAAATAGCCGAGGTTGTCTGAATGAACATTATGGTGCACGTGTTTTCTGTGTGTGTTATTTAAATGTTTAACTTAGCTTTAACAATTTTCCAGTCATATCGCCACGATGTTTGCAGTGTGGCAGTTTAAAGCGATATCTAGCACTGGGGCATCATGCCGCAGACATGTAGCATGATGTCCTACACAGTCACATTATTCTGACACCAGACCGACCAGTCCTAACACAAACCTCTTAATGATGAGAGTCTATCAAGGCAACTGTTTGTGCAATTTTAGAGGTCTTTGGTATGACTCGGCTGGGGTTCGAACCCACGACCTCCCGCATAAAGGACGGAAGCTCTAACCACTACGCCACCAGAACGATCTGGTGCACGAGTATTCTGCACTTTCGCCTCTAAGTTCATCTGCTATCTGGTAATTTCATGCCCGCAGACTGGATTTGTGGGACCTAAGGAATTCTGTATTAGTTGTACTACCCTGTCTCCGGCCCTGGGTGATTTACTGCGCCTACTAACTGACCGGATTATGTCACAGGTGCTGGGCGCAAGCTTAGAGACATGGTCCAATGTCAGAACGGGTCATGGATGTATGGTGAGGTAATTTTATCACTCGGGATGATTTTTTTCCCCTTCTTTTTGATTATTGCTTTTTTCAACATCATTCTTGCGTTGAGCATCTGTGGACTGTATGTAAATATTCAAACGAAATAGTTTCAAACACCTGACTCTTTGCTTTTTTCATGTGATAACAGCTTAATATATGTATTGTTTATAATTTGAAGTAAGTAAATTTCTTCGTAAAATTTTGCCGACGTTTTTATTCCTAAACGTCAATCGCCCATTTTCATTGGGACGCTTCTGTTTTAAGTTTCGGAGGTGCGTAGTATTACACGCTGTCTTCTTCTGTCACCATATTCTTACATGTGAACAAATGTAGTTCAGAATATAGTTTCATTGACTTCTTTCACTCTGCGTCATAACCGCTAAATAAGCAACTCTTCTATCTGGCGATTTATTAACTAATTTTGGAAATTATCCCTACCCCGATTAACTCTGATGTCACGTCTGTATGTTAAGAGTAAAAAATAAGTTCCAAATATATGGCCCCATAAATTTGTGTTAATTTTCATGATGTACTGAAATCATTATAATATATCTCTTTGAAGTAATTTTAAGCTAAGCGAGATTGTTTCAAAAAAGTGTTAATATGTGTTTTTGCAAAACGTAAAATTACCGATGGTTACTGGAGCATTTCCGTTGTAAAATCTTAATTTTCGGAGGTGCGTAGTTTTTGCATGTTGTGAAGCTGTTCAATTTCGCAGGTAAGGAAACCTTGCTGGTAGTTCGCAACCAAATATTACCTAAATAGAAGCGATCGATATTTTTGATGGATTTCATGATATAGCAAGATATCTTAATGAAACACAAAATGATACTCTAGATCACTAGACTACAGACGATTACACTGCGCAGAGATACATATATTGTATTCGTATTAGAGCAGCGGCTGCTGCACAGTTTGCACTTGTCTCTGTTGCGTTTTGATTCCACGATATTGTTATTTCCTCGTCTTGATGTAGTCAATCATTTTTATAAAGTGCCGTTACCAACCAACCAACTAACCCGCCAGCCAGTCAAAATCATTAAAAAGTACGTTTGTATCATTCGACCAATCACCATTACTTTGGTGATACAAAACTGTACAATATTTGACCAGATCGAGTTTATGACTCTAAAAATTCCATAAGATATGTGCGGTCTAACCCGTGCATCATTAATAAACTGAGGTTGGCGTGCCTCGTCTTTTTTCCTTAGTTTCTTTCTTTTGTAAAGTCTTAGAAACGTATCCCTTTACTATAGTTTTGGATAAATGTAAATTTTCTAACTTATTCCAGAAAATTAATTCTGGTAATGGAAAGTGTACGCTTACTTCCCAAACAGACTGAAATATCGGTGGCACAGATATCTAGTCATTGGAAAATAATACTGAGATGTTTAGATAATCAGATAGTTAGTGGGGAAAAAAGGATATTTTACCCACTATCAGAGGCTGGTTATGATAATATGATGCATCACACAACTATGCACGGACAGAAATACAGGTAAGGGATCGAGACCATATAAAATTGTATATCATACTCGAAACTCATTTTAAAGAAAATAAAGTTCCAATATCAGCAACAACAGTGTGGTCAATTGAGATGTCAAATCGGCGTGTGTTCCACGTTAATAAATGTTTGGATTATAACATCCCATCCCACCCCACTCCCACCCGCACCAAAAAAATCTGATGATTCTATAAATTTTTTAAAATTAAAGCTATGTCTACATCATTACAGAAATACAAGGGGCCACGAGTAGCGCTCACCGTTACGGATCACTGCCATTAAACTTCCGTCTGCGTGGGTTCGAGTCTCAGATTCGGCCACTGTGGGTATGTGAGAAAGCTTGTAAGTTGGGCCAGTGGTTCTTTCCTGGGTTCTTCCTCCATCACTAATACTGGCCGCCATGTATTGCCTATATTGTGCTAAAAAAATGGCGTTAAACCCTATAACAACAACAACAACAACAACAGAAATACAGAAATACATCTGGTAAAAAGTAGTGCGCATAATGTTTAGTCCACTATTGTGTTATGTTTGCTTTCTTTTGCTGTTGGTATCTTTTGCAAGTCCCAATGAAGAATTTTTAAAATTGCCCCCACCCCATCCAACCATAATATTTCTCTGACAGGGCCCTAGACCCCAACATTTGCTTTATTATAGTTCTACTGTCATCCCTGGTATGTAATTCATAGTGGGAAGGGGGAGGTCGACGTCTCACAGTGACTGATTAGCTTCCTTTCAGAAATGTCAAATCAGGTATATTTAATATATGATATTCTGTATGTCATATCCTGAACCTACCTTATCAAATGGGTAGTACCACCTGGGATCGGTTCCGTTATCACATGCATGAAAAAGACAACAGAAACTTTGAGCATGGGTGTCTGTGTCGATTGAAATAGTGTCGGTAGCTTGCTTTCTTGCATAAATTTGATCTTCCGGCGAACTTTTCGCCTGAGTTGTTACATGTTCCTGTTCCATGACAAATAATTTTAACTGCCTTGGTTCATTTTAATTGACGTGGTTTGTTCTCCTCTTGTTCTTTGTTTAAATTAGTACGTAACGACAACGTAAACAAACCTTACTTGACCAAAAAGAAACCACGACATGCAGCCGTTACGGATATATTTTTTTTTATCAATCCAAAAAACTTTGGGTCTTTGCTAAATAATAAATCTACGGTAGGGTTAAAATGTCTGCTTATCAACCGACAGACATAATGAAACTTTATACCTAGTCACCCTAACTTATTTTGAAAAGTTTTTTTTATTAGGTTTTAGGATTATCTGACATGAGTTTTTGAGTATGAAACTGAAGTTTGCTTTATCAAATTAGCAAGGCAAATATTGTGGAGCGCTATTATTAGAAATCTTTAAAATTACACTAATTGACAAAATCATTACATCAGTACATTATCAATGTTTTCACTGATCTTAGATATTAATCTACGTGTTCTTTCTTTTTGAAAACACATTAACTTTTACAAATTGATTTATTTATTAATGCACACAATTGAAAGGTAACGGTCTGAGGATGATGGTATATGCCTTACTGATAAAGTCTTACTTAACGATTGAGCAATAGGCCTGACGTATCCTTTGTTTTATTTGGTAGCAACATTGTCAGATTAGGACAAAATATAAAATAAATTTTAAAAAACTCGCTACAGTCATTACTTTGTTGTATCAATAAAACCTCGCTAATGTCATTACTTTGTTGCATCCATCTTTAGAATCCTATCATTGGTATAAATATTTAGAATCATCTGATTACTTTAGTTGTGTCAGTATTTAGAATAATGCAATTACTTTGACTGCATCAAAATTTTTAATGATGTCATTACTTTAGTTGCATCAGTATTTAGAAAAATGTCATTATTTTAGTTGTATCAGTATTTAGAATAATGTAATTACTTTGACTGTATCAGAATTTTTAATGATGTCATTACTTTAGTTGCATCAGTATTTAGAATAATGCCATTACTTTAGTTGTATCAGTATTTAGAATTATTACATTACTTAAGTTGTATGTATGTATGTATGTATGTATGTATGTATGTATGTATGTATGTATGTATGTATGTATGTATGTATGTATGTATGTATGTGTGTGTGTGTGTGTGTGTGTGTGTGTGTGTGTGTGTGTGTGTGTGTGTGTATTTTCTGCAAATGAAGGCTGTCATATGCTGCCTTACGATAATTTTGAAGTGAAAAGTATCAAGGGATTGATTGCATTTGATATGTATGCAGTCTGAATGCTCAATATGGGACCAGTTATGGTTCAACCAGACAACGACATAGGGTACCCAGAAAACCCATTCCACGCCTATTCACCCTAACTTCATAAACGAGATAACATTTTGTCTTTATATCTGGCAACCAATAGTTGTCACTTGTCGCCTCGAATCAATTCTGATGTAAAATGTATTGCAAATGGAATTTTTTTTACAAATTATATGATGCAGTACGAACACGCAATATTGAGCCAAATATCGTCACATTCACCCACTCGTGGAATATGGTTGCTATTTCAATCCTAATATTTATATATACGTAAAGTCTAAAGTGTCATGTAAAGCGATATACCAATATCGATGTAAAATTGATCAAGGAATTTTATTGCAACCAGAGTATTTTAGCTGACTTAATGAGAAGCGTGCAATATTTGAAAAATAGTCTTTGTGAAAGAGGGGTGATATTTTCCTATTAATCTTTGTCTATGTTTAGGCTGTCGTACATCATCTAATATCAATTGGAAAAAAAATTGTGAGATGACGCTGTCTAAAATGTGCGTTATTAACAAAATATCGTTGTGCGTACGCTTTTCGTTCATCTTTGTCTACTATATAGTATAAAAATTAGTTAAATATATTAAATTACCTAATTGGTGGTTAACCATGAACACAATATAACGAATGCTATAGTTAAAATCAGAAGTATTAATAAAGTTCACATTGTTTCAGTAAGAAAGAAAATACTAAAGAAATAAATGTGCCGCACTTACATTAACTAGATATCTCCGTATCAGGTCATTTGTTTTGATCACGTGACATTGGCTATTGGACAATTCGGCCCATCTTGGACCGAAAATAAAACAATTCGGCCCAACTTTAAAGACAATTCGGCCCAACTCGAAAGACGATTCGGCCCAACCAAAGACAATTCGGCCCAATTTTAAAATAGAACTTACAAGTATTTATTTGTAATATATATTTTGACAATTCTTATATAATATGTTTTATAATAAAATTTGGAACATTTTATGAACAAGATAAATGTTTTCCGTCAATCTAAACATATAACGTATATATCAGAGACACAAGAAAAGAGACTGTTCATTAAATATGTAATCGTTTTCAGTCAGTTTTCTCTTTTGATCATGAAAATATGGCATGAAATTATTACATATACGTTTGCTTAACCATATTAAACACGCACATTCTTCATTGTAGTTATTTATCCTGTATGTCACATGATAGTTTCTGATATAATCATTATGACTTAATTTATATTTTATAAGAAGATGAAATGAATCACATTTTTATACTTAATTAAGTTCTTTCACGAAACTTAAAATAAAAAAAAAATGTATTTTTAAAAATGTTTAGTAACGAAGAATGGTAACGTATGTGTCGTAGTGTAAAACACGGATATATTTTAAGTTCAAACAACTTAAATTTACACTTTTGTGTGCAATTAAAATGGCCTGAACTTATATACAGTCTCACATATAGAAAACAATATTTTTAGTCGATGAAAACGAGGAGTCCGCTCACGTGTACTGTTTAGGTAGCGTGTGTATTGCACATCAGACATTTTGAATATTCAACCCATAAATAATCTAATATAGAATACGGCGTCATTTTAGAGAACGTGGCGCTTTAATGCCTTTGTTTCAGATCTAAACTGCATTGCATACAAGGAGTTTTCGTCTGACAAGATTCCGTCTTCTTGTGTGTGTGTGTGTGTGTGTGTGTGTGTGTGTGTGTCTGAGAGAGAGAGAGAGAGAACCTCGTACCAGTTAAGTTTATGTTTTATTCATAGTTCCTCCTTTACGCCATACAAATTAGAAATTATTAAACTGATTAATAATCTTAATTATGGTACTCATTGTCTTTGTTCCCTTGTAAACTGCTACATCTGAATGCGTCTGTCCGTGTGTGCGACTGACTCTCTCTCTCTCTCTCTCTCTCTCTCTCTCTCTCTCTCTCTCTCTCAAATGAAAAAGAAAATAATTGCCTGAAAGTGATAAAGTGAAACAAAGCAAAATACATCAGCCCGTATACATAAGACTCACCAGTTTGAAGGCCCATATATATCTACACATACGCACGCACGCGCAAACATATACATACATACGTACGTACATACATGCAGATATGTAATAATTTCATGCCATATTTTCATGATCAAAAGGGAAAACTGAGTGAAAGCGATTACATATTTAATTAACAGTCTCTTGTCGTATGTCTCTGATACATACGTTATATGTTTGGATTGACTAAAAAGGCATACACGTTGTAAACTTTCACGCTAATATTTTGAATCGGAAACTGTTATAATTAGAATTGTATTAATTTGACAACTTAAAACGTTTGTGGTGTTTTGAATATTCATTATCAAATTAAGTGAAATTTAAAATACAAGAAATTTTGGTAAAGATGCATCTTTCATTGTGCACATTTATCTGTCTTTTTCGTAACACATAACAGTAAAACGGAATAATGTTCTGAATTAAATTTGTCAAATTATCGCAAAATAACTAATTATGCAGTTTTCAACCATTTTATCTGTATAAATTTATTTGTGACAAATACGTTCAAATACGAGAATATCGCATGTTTTGCTTGAGAATAAGTTTTTGAGACCAAGCGTACAGCTCTACCATACTCCTTTCTTTCACCGGTTATTTCCTAACCATTATAACTTACCTCCATAGGGAGCATACTAAGCAGGGAACCAGACTCCTTTCTGTTTACAGTGCGCCCTCTCAACAACAACAAAAAATGCCAGTGAACCTTTGACAAGAACTTCACCGTGAAGTCATCATTTAAGGTACATGTATTTTAGATTAACATATGATTTGTATTGATTGTCAAACAGTCGAAAGGGCAGAACTGAAAAATAAACGAGGAGAACATATAGTAAAATTAATTGTGATGCATGTCCCTGCGGTATTTAGTACAACAGGGGCTCGTTACAAAGCAAATTAGGAGTATCCGTCCATGAATCAGGGTCTAACCTGTAACAATATAACCTGTAACAATGTGGTATATTGTTACAGGTTAGACCCTGATTCATGGACGAATACTCCTAATTTGCTTTGTAACGAGCCCCTGTGTTTAGTACGATACAGTTTGCTGTATGCATCCTTCGAACGTTAGCGAAGTACATTGTATGACAATGGAAGTCAACAAAACTTAGAAGTATATCAGCACAAGCACAGGAGTTTGCCATACTTTACTGATATAACGTCAGACTCCTGTAGCATAGGGACTCGTTACAAAACAAATTAGGAGTATCCGTCAATGAATCAATGGATGGTCACAGTGGCTCGTATAGTCCTACATGTAAGGCATAGCACATGTTGATTTTGTTTAAGTGCTTTAAATATCAGCGTCAGGTCTTATATGTAGCACTAGGGCTCGTATCGTTGCTTACAATCAACTGGTCATACATGTACTGTAAGCAACGATATGATTACGAGCCCCTGTGTGGATGGTGGGGTCTAACCTGTAACAATATAACACTTGTTACAGGTTAGACCCCACCATCCCTTGATTCATGGATGGATGCTCCTAATTTTCTTTGTAACGAGCTCCAGAGGTATCAGGGAAACAAAATAACTCAAACATGAACGATGGCATGAATATACACGTATATTGACAGGTACCATGCATACAGAAATAGTTTAGAACAAATGTTCTTAAAAAAAAGGATAAAATTCTACACAAAGTTCAGACAATTCATTTTTACACACAGTAAATACATGACATCATCAGACAGACATTCAAATATCATGGCTGCAAAGACACATGGAAAGAAACAAGGGCAAAGAAAATGAAAAATAAACTAATGAGCAATGACAAAACAAAAGACTAAGACATGTAGAAAAGAAAGTACATATTAATTTATTATATAACTAATATTAAATGTCACAAATATGAATTATACATACACCTCCAATATACGCTATACACCAGGTTTTTCCATTACGTTAGTTTGTTTTGGTGTGTACCAATGTTTCTATGCACCTCTTACTTATTAATGATGTTATGTGACATATTTGATTCTAATTCAGATCTTCCTCAGCTGAAGAGGTGGTCTGGGCAGCATGTCAAAAACATGTGCCTTTACTGATCACTGACATCTCACTATAATCTGCATGGGTTTGTGTCTCTAGCTTGGCCATTGTGAGAAAGCTAGCCAATAGCTTCCTGTGGGTTGATGGTTCTTCCTGGATTCATTCTTCAACAGATATACTGACTGCCATATATTATTGCTTATTATATGCTGTAAAATGGCTTTAACCCCCATCCCACCCCACCACCAAAAAGCACAAACCTAAATGAAGATGGAGCTGATATGGTTGACATGGCAGCATTCTTGAAAATCTTATTACTATGAGTTTTTAAAAGAAAGATCAGTAAGTATTAGTATGTGGGTGCCCATGAAATTTGATGAATTTAAGGGTTCCTCATACCAAAAAGGTTGGGAACCACTGATATAATATATATAAATTTATGTTGTTTTAAAAAGTTCAGTCCTGTAAATTACAGAGGTTCTTATTTTTCAGAGTGTGGCATTAATCATGGCATCTGTAGATAGAGAAGTGGAAACAAGATTTTTCATTGCAAAATGTGCCAACATCCAATCATTGAAGAAATGTGTGAACACATGTGAATGGGCTTGCAAAGATCGGGATAAGCCACCCCACCCAAAAGATATCCTTAATGAAGCTTTCAGAAGTGGCAAAGTCATTCTTATTTTTAGTGTCAATAATTGTCATGGATGGCATGGATATGTAGAAATGATTGGTCCTGCTGAAAAACAGACAAGTGAAAATTGTGTTACGTCAAAATCAATTAGTGATCAGCGATTGAGAGACAATAAAGTTCACATACACAATAACATTGAATCCTTTACAATGGAATCAAACTTTCTTACAAGTGACACTGTTTCTTTACCTGAAGAGGAACTAATCCAAACAAAAACACTCATACAAGATCCTGAAAATAGAACTTGTGAAAAATTTTCAGTACAGGAAAGTCGTTGGTATTATTTTCCGGTTAGGTGGCAAGCGAATTTTATTCATGAATTTGGAGAACAATGTTTACCATCAAAAGAAACTGATAACCTTGTTGCAGTAGATGGTACTCCTATAAATAAAGCTCGGAATTGGCAAGAAGTTTCACCGGACATAGGACAGAAGATGTGCCTTTTAATAGACAATCATTATAAATTTCTCTACGATAAAAGAGACCTCAAACTGCAGCAGAGTTTGGAGAAGAAACCTGACCCTTTTTACAGGGCTCAGTCAGGGGAAGTTGAGGAACAAATGTGGAAGAAAGTTGTGGACAAGGTGGAGAGGGAGCTTGGAAAAGTTCACCTTGCCTGCCCATTTGGCAGCCAGAGGTTAACCAGCCATTTTCATCAGACTTTTTCCATAATACATGTACCATTGTTATTTGTGTCTTTGATAGCATTGCTCATTTGTATGTTGAAAGCAAGTATGTATGGCATCTTTAAGAAAAGAATTATAAAGTGTTTTGTACTGTTTTAGTGCATGCATATCTGTAAAGTATCCACTTTCAGCCATAACTCGATACATTGTGAAATAAATATGGATGGACAGAAATGAGAAAAAGCATATGTTATTACTGAAAATTGAAAAAATAGAATAAAAAATGATACTATAACTGATATGTATTCAAATTAAATTTTCATTCAGATGAAACTTGTCTTAAAATTAAAATCCTTATGAAGGCATGTCTGATTTTGTTCATGCCTGGATTAATCCCTATAAATCTGAAATACTAAACCTATTGTTTGAAATGCAATTACAAATAAAAACCTGTCTGTATGCACTAATTACCACAGGTCACGGATGCTCACACATTTTATTAACAAAACTAAATCAACCAAGTCAGCTGGCACAGACTAGTGTTTGTTGGGTAAATAATCCAGAAATTGTTGAAGTAAACAAGCCATGTATTTTCGTAGACATGGGTAATTTGGTTTGATCTTTTGCACATTTTCACAGTAGAATGGCATAAACATTTGTGAATATGAAATGTTATCTGTTATCTAGCATAAAAATTTGCAGTAATTGTAGGTAGTTTTGATGCTGCTTTGATGTAATTTTGCTGCATGTGATGTTTATGTAGACAATTTTGATACTATGTACATAACCTGTATTCAAATGAGGACAACATTTTGTATTTGGGATTTAACTTTAAAAGCATTTGTACAATGCAGATTGTCAATATACTGATTCCACTGACATATTTGCAACAATACAAATACAATTAATGTCTTTCAGTGCTTGAATACAGACATGTTCCCTAATTAAATTTATATATTGTGTTAGGCATATCTATATTATTTGTAACTCTTGGTACATGAATTCATCTAATTTTCATGGCTGTAAATAGTACAGAATATCTTTAGTTAAATTCTGCCTACATAACCTAAATCTGTTAAAAGCACAGTATTCCAAAGGATCTATAAATAGATGTATACATATGTATTGACAGTTATTAATAATAATCTTAATGATAAAACTTAAATGGCACTTATGGATTAATTTCTCAATGAGTAGTGTATTCTGTTATACTGGGTCTATTGTGAAATAGTCACGGTATATGATATATATTAGGAGAGAATAAGCGATCAAATTCATTCCAAAGTTGGAGTCTCTCACACTGTGTTCTTGTTGTATGTCTGCAGACATGTTTAATGATATATTATTCTAGAGGAAAAGCATTTGTTTGGACTGTTCAATAGAAATAGAAAGTGTTCATTATTTGGACCACTCTGGTGCCCTAAGTGGTTAGAGTGTTCACCTCAGATGCAAGAGGTAGTGGGTTTGAACCCTGACCAAGTCATACCAAAGACTTACAAAAAATGGTACAGGCAGCTGCCTCGCTTGGCACTCAGCATTAAGATATTAGTGTTAGGACTGGTCAACCTGATGTCAGGATAATGTGACAGGGTGGGACATGATGGTACATGTCTGTGGCATGATGTCCCAGTGCTAGACATCACTGTAAATTGCTACAATGCAGAAATCATAGTGATGACTGAAAAATTATTAAAGCTATGTTAAAAATCCAAATCACACACTCACACACATACTCATTATTTGGACTATAATACTATTCTGAAACTTTTAATTTCATTGAAGGAATTCTGGACAATGCCATCTTGACAATGTCACAGTTTTTGTACCAGTATAGTTTTGGTTTTTAAGTTTACAAGGAACTTTTTACGTAGGATGTTAATAGACCTTTAAAAGGACTAGTTTGGATTCTCGTCATAGTACAATACGTTCCTTTCACACACACACAGAGTTTTTGTTGTTGTAGGGTTTAACGCCATTCTTCAGCACATGATAGGCTATATATGGCGGCCAGTATTATTGGTGGAGGAAGAACCCGGGAAAACCCCGGAAAGAACCACCAATCCACTAGAAGCTACTAGCAAGCTTTCTCACATAACTACATTAGCCAAATCTTAGACTAGAACACACACAGACAGAGTTGAGATGGCAGTGATCCATAACAGAGAGCACTTTAGACCACTTGGTCACTCGGGGCCCCTTGGAGAGAGATACAGATATAGAAAGAAAGCTGAATATACTATTTACTGTATAGAATTTTCCTTTGCAGATACAACTTGCACAAAGCAGAGAGTGATACTGATATGTTTATTGTATACCAGGCCAATACAAAGGATCTGTTGGGTTTTGATCCACCAAAGCATACAGTAAAGGTAAATTTCTTTACCTCAGGCTGATTCAAAGATTTTCTACTATCACATTTCATTTCTCTACTGGCAACCTTACTGATTTGACCTATTCTGTCAGTTCTTGCCATCACTCTGGTTTCAGTAATAACCAAAGTGCTAAGCATGTTTAATTACCACGTAAATAGCATGGCATAGCCATGTGGTTATTATGACAATGTACATGGTAAAGAATGAATTGTTGATTATTGATAATGGAATATAATTGGGCCATAATATATGATGATTATCACAATTGTCAGGTAATTCAAAATAGTCTTTCTCTTTGCAAAAGCTACAAATAAAAACTGCCCTGATTAAAAACGGTGTTGTACACAGACAATTTTTTTTCATCTCTCTCTTGCACACACACACACATGCCTGCACTTGCTATATATCTGATTTTTGTTTAGTTTAAACCATATTTATTAGAGATAGTTTGTCAAATACAATTATAAACATAATATTTGGGGGATTCAGTAGGAAGCATAATCTACAGTATTTGATTAAAAAAAATCCTATAATGCTCGAGTTAATATGGATTACATCCCTTTATAAGATCAGTCAGATCAATGACAAAGTTATGATGGTAATCACTTGCATTTGTCCAACAGTAAATTCCCTTTGAGACATAGGTACATACAAATTCCCAACCAATTTGCAGCACTGCAGTTATTTGGAAGAGTTTTTCTGTCTTTATTTTTGAGTGTGTGTCCCTAGCATCATAGTCCCTAAATTAATAATTGAACCAGGGCCACGACTAAGATTAATCTTTTCCTTACCCGTATGATTGATTGTAAATTGGGGGATTTCAATAAATTCCAAGTTATTATTACCAGCTAAGTCCATTAATATAGGGATGGCCACATGGTCAGTATTATTTGCATGATATTCATTGGTCTTTCCCTGTGCAGTATGTGCATACCAGTGTATTGCTATATGGTGAGATTCTATATACATGTAGTCTGTTTTATGATCCAGGACCTAAGTGCATACCATTATATGGCTATAAGGTGGGATTCTATATACATGTAGTCTGTTTTATGATCCAGGACCTAAGTGCATACCATTATATGGCTATAAGGTGGGATTCTATATACAATGTAGCCTGTTTTATGATCCAGGACCTAAGTGAATACCATTATGTGGCTATAAGGTTTGATTCTATATAGTCTGTTTTATGATCCAGGACCTAAGTGCATACCATTATATGGCTATAAGGTGGGATTCTATATACAATGTAGCCTGTTTTATGATCCAGGACCTAAGTGAATACCATTATGTGGCTATAAGGTGGGATTCTATATACAATGTAGCCTGTTTTATGATCCAGGACCTAAGTGCATACCATTATATGGCTATAAGGTGGGATTCTATATACAATGTAGCCTGTTTTATGATCCCGGACCTAAGTGAATACCACTATGTGGCTATAAGGTGGGATTCTATATACATGTAGTCTGTTTTATGATCCAGGACCTAAGTGCATACCATTATATGGCTATAAGGTGGGATTCTATATACATGTAGCCTGTTTTATGATCCAGGACCTAAGTGAATACCATTATGTGGCTATAAGGTTTGATTCTATATAGTCTGTTTTATGATCCAGGACCTAAGTGCATACCATTATATGGCTATAAGGTGGGATTCTATATACAATGTAGCCTGTTTTATGATCCAGGACCTAAGTGAATACCATTATGTGGCTATAAGGTGGGATTCTATATAGTCTGTTTTATGATCCAGGACCTAAGTGCATACCATTATATGGCTATAAGGTGGGATTCTATATACAATGTAGCCTGTTTTATGATCCAGGACCTAAGTGAATACCATTATGTGGCTATAAGGTGGGATTCTATATACAATGTAGCCTGTTTTATGATCCAGGACCTAAGTGCATACCATTATATGGCTATAAGGTGGGATTCTATATACAATGTAGCCTGTTTTATGATCCCGGACCTAAGTGAATACCATTATGTGGCTATAAGGTGGGATTCTATATAGTCTGTTTTATGATCCAGGACCTAAGTGCATACATTTACAGACCATTCTTAATTATATCCCAAGGTTTGAAATCTTTATTTGAATGTACCGTGTTTTCCGGCCTATAAGTCGCTTCAGAGTATAAGTCGAATTCACCAATTTTGTAAATTTTTCATCCTTCGTCCATATGTAAGTCGATTCGGAGTATAAGACTAGGCCAGGTCAATATCTTGGCTTCGTATTTTACACTAGTAATGGTATCATTGTATGATATTCCATATTACCGACAATCGTGAAATTGCATTACCGCTGCTAACATGATTGTGATTTTACTTCTGAACAAATGACTGCTATATTCTGTTATCAATTGACAGTTGAATAAACAGACCATGCTTGTTTTATATTAATTGAAAGCACATCCATGTTGTAGTTCATTTTATTACCTGTAGTTACGAACGTAACTAATATAAACATTCAATGACACAATCCATATATAAGTCGATTTGGAGTATAAGATGAAGACCTGACTTTCAGTTCAAAAAGTATAGACTTATAAGATGGAAAATATGGTATACAGGTCATTGTGCAACACTTTGTGCACATCCAGATTGGCAACATCATATAATTCGCACATTTTCTTCTCACAGCACTGTACAAAACAATGTATTGTCTGTTAAATTTACAGTTACAGCGTACAACTTCTTTTCACTTCAGAATTCTGACCACGAGGAGTGTGATTACACTATCCACGAGGTGCATCGCTACTGTGAGCTGATCCTTAATGGCGACCCCAGATGTGTGGAGACACTCTTCCTACACCCAGATTCTCTTGTACAGGCCTCACCAGAGTGGAAGAATCTAGTGTCCAAAAGAATGCATTTCCTGAACATGTAAATGTGCACATACCAATTGGATTTGGGCTTCAAGTTTTTATGCCATTCCCCTATCCCACTTGCAGCAGGGTCATCTTTCTTTGGTTGACTGTCCATCTGTCTGTCAGTCGCGAGAAGCTTGTTAGAAAGATTGCACTCATTCATGACAAATTATATTTGGCTTGCATATTTTTTTTCACATGGAGATGACTTGATTAGATTTTCAGACCATTGCAGCATTCTTTGTTTTTTTATTCAATTTTTTAACTTGTGGACTTAATTGACATAAATCTTTCTATCTTATTAAGCAAAAAAACACTTGATGTTGACAAATCATATTTGATAGGCTTATGTCGATTCATATGTTACAGTAGAAGACCTGATTAAAGTTTTATAAATTGTAGCAATTTGTCAATTTTGTTAAAGATCTTTGAACATTTTGGACTTTGAATCTTGTTTAAAGAAACCTGGATTAACTCCATGGCAATAAGCTAATCCGTGCATACTAGATTACTCCATACATGCCAAAACAATTCTTAAGACCTACAGATCTCAGTAAGCTAATCCATATATACTGGATTAACTCCACACATGCCAAAACATTTCTTAAGACCTACAGATCTCAATAAGCTAATCCATATATACTGGATTAACTCCACACATGCCAAAACATTTCTTAAGACCTACAGATCTCAATAAGCTAATCCATATATACTGGATTAACTCCACACATGCCAAAACATTTCTTAAGACCTACAGATCTCAATAAGCTAATCCATATATACTGGATTAACTCCACACATGCCAATGCATCACTTCAGATAAATGTGTTTTAGTTGGACTTTCTGGCAGCAGGACGGTTCTGATGATGGTAGCTCTTTCTGTGAATAATATCTGGTATGTTCCTAACTATGTTCTATTTTCTCGTTATAATGAAATGTACATGTGATCAACATTAAATACATTTTTTATTGATTCAGAGGCTAGTGTTTGAATTTGACATGGTAATTGGAAAAGTTATCAAATACATAATTACTTCGTATATAAAGATAGCCAGAGAGGACCATGTCTTGACCCCTCTGGACAATCGCTGAAAGAATGCAATATTCCAGGGACTAAATAACCGTATTATTGTTCTTGTTGTCTGTTGTTCATTCTTCAAGTTCAAAGACAACCATGATGTCACTAACTAGTGTCACTGGTTTCTCTGAGTATGTAAGTGGCTAATCAATGCAATATGTGTTCTAAATTGTCCTTGGCACACTCGACTAGAGATGCCACTTTGGGGTTGCTTGATCAATAGAGGAGGACATGATGCAGTTATCAGCTATATGTTGCCACACTTCCACTGTGATTCTTCACAGCTGATATTCTGTAACTTCATTGTGTAGAAGACCTCACCAGCTGGTGCAATCCTGTGCAAGATCTTCTTCAGGTTCAATGCTGAAACTTAATTAACTTGCCTAATTAATCCAATTTCTGCAGGAAAGGTTAAGCCTAATGGCTGACCTGCCTAATTAATCCAATTACTGCAGTAGAGATTAAGCCTAATGACTGACTTGCCCAATCAATCCAATTACTGCTTTAGAGATTTAAGCCTAATGACTGACTTGCCTAATCAATCCAATTACTGCAGTGGAGATTAAGCCTAATGATTGACTTACCTATTCAATCCAATTACTGTTGGAGAAATTAAGCCTATTTGCATTAAAATGCATATCATCTTTTTTTATATATATATATATATACATTATCCCTCAGTATTGTTTTTCTTTCCTGTAATGACAAACTCACTAAAGTACCTGTGCATATGATTTTCAAACAACATACATCAAAATTTGATATCCATGAATTAAAAATATTTACTCTTTTTAATAATAGTGTTTCTGTCTTGCCCATTATTTTAATTTACCTTTCACAAATAGGTCAACCTGTCAACAGTCATGCTTGCAGTTGATAGGTCAAGGGTTTAATCAAAGTTTGCTGATAAAAATATCTTATCTGTTATCTTTATCAGCATGTATTCATTCCATTACAGTAAATGCTTGGATAAATACCTACGAGATGCAGAAGGATCCAGAGGGATCAAGCAGCTTAGACGCTGGTGTGATGACAACCCTTCAGCCACGGTTCTTTCCATAAAACTGTGTAAACTTCTCTATATTGTTGTCAGGCTGCTTCAGAATGCTAAGTGAGTCATTGCCATTTCATATAAATTAAATGAGTCTTATTAAACGAGATTTAAATTATTCATCTGAATCCAAGTCTATTTTGGAAAACAAATTAAATGTAGGGACCAAGTTAGACAACTTTAGACAACTTCAAGCATCTGCCTAAACATAAGGGTTGATTGAACCTACCACTGAACCAGCCCGGGTCAGCTACCATGGTGTGTCTTTGGGCAAGGCTTTTTATTCCGTCTTGTCACTGCTTGCCATAACTTTAAGCACCAGACCAAACCAGAACCAACACTTAAATACAAGGGAAGATTTTAAGCACAATGGAATTTCAGTGTCTAAATGTTTGCTTGAACATAAGGGAAGAATTGAAACACCAAGTGAAAGCCTGAGTTTGAACAATTGCTAGAACAGGAAGATTTTGGATACAAAAGCACAGAATTTATATAAATGTTCAGTATGTATAATGGCAGATTTCAATTCAGTAGGGAAAACCTCAGAAATTTAAGCATTATTATTCTTAAAATATCAATTTGGGTATATTTCTAAATGAAAATTCTTTATCAATTGTGCCTGCTCTTTATTGTTATATTATTTTGAAAATTACCTACAAATTAGAAATGAGGAGTATGATGCCCCAGTGTACACATCACTATAAACTGCCTCAATGCAGACATCATAGCGATAAGACTGAAAAATTGTTAAAGCTACATTAAAAATCCTATTCAAAGCTGTTAATTTGTATACAATACTAATAGAACTTCTTTATGTCTTGTTTTTATAATTAAAATATCAGGGCTTTATTAAACAGGCATGTGACTTTGATTTTGATGCTTTGTTGATGGAGACTGACAAAACAATATGCTAAAAGCCAGATTCACTCAATTGATTTTCACATTAGAAAAATCACGGAATGCATGAATTTAAGTAGCTGGGACTGTCGTTTATCTTCATATGTTAAGATGTCACGATGACCAGCCAAGTGTTGTAGAATTAAATTATCTTTCCCAGATAAAATTAGTCTAATCAGTATATATTAATCATTGAAGAAATAAGATGGGGAGGAGGGGTTCAGCATAGGAACACCAACTGAGTTAGATATTCTAAAGAAATGGGAATTATAAAAGAGCAAATGTGAAAACGACCATGATAGAGCCAATCAGTGTTTCAACAATGCCTACAAAGTTGACAAACTGAATGATTTTGTATGGCAGTGGTTATCTCTCTCTCTCTCTCTCTCTCTCTCTCTCTCTCTCTCTCTCTCTCTCTCTCTCTCTCATATCACATAAGTGCTTAGAAAAATGCTTTTGTTCCACATTTGCAAAGACATGTGAAAACCTCAGTAATCCAAATACCTCCCCAAAAACTTTTGGTGGATCCCAAGCAGTTTTGGTTTTGAAGGGCTATACTGTATTTAAAAATAGTACATTATTTAAAAATTGAGTGATTATAGTCCCATTGTTTGTAAATATTTTGTAATAAATTTAGAATTTCACTGGATTTGATGTGCTCCTTTTACTTCAGGCTGAATCATTTGCTGTATTTTGACCAATTACTTGTTTAACTGGACAAAGTAAATTTATGTCTATATATTAGATGTTAGGCCATCCATAGAATATTCCTGGTGTGTTGTGTCGCATGCATATTGTTCCCCCCCCCTTAGGCTGGAAGATTTAGCAGTAAGTAAATAGGCATATATGTTTTTTAATTTTATTTTTTAAAGTTCTTTTTGTTGTTTGCTGTGTAATTTTAAATATTACTGGTAAATGTTTAAAATAAGTTCCCTGGATTTGTGACATAATAAAAATCAAAACAGTTGTAATAGTGTGTTACAAAGACAATATAAGAATTTTTCCAGGATGGACTAGTAAAACAATAGTAGATTGCAGATAAAAATGTGTAGTCAATAATTTAGTGCAAATATTTTTGGTGATGAGGAGGATACAATGAGAGATTAATTGCTTGAGGTTTCCACATGATATAAATAGAAATTCTCATTTTTTGTTTAACAGGAATATAGTCGATGGTCAGCCACTTGAAATTTACAGATTAGAAGGTTCAGGGGAAAGAAATCTGCTGATGTCAATAAGAGCAGGGGATTTTCCCGTTGAACAGGCCTGGACTATCATTGAAAGGTATAATTATTAACATCATTGTGTCCCAATAATTTTTCATGACAAAATAGCAACATAAAATTTGTTTGGTTTTTGTCTGTGTCTTTATGTCCTCCATAAAGGTGTTTGCATTAATATAGAGTCTTTGTATATTCAGTTTGTGTCTAGGATGAAAATTTCATCAGTTTCCTGCACTCATCAAGCAATTGTTATATTTTCTTGGATCATTGTGAAGGACACATTGTAATCATTGTGGTACATCTCTTAAATTTTCTTGGATCAGTGTAAAAGATGCAATTTAATCTCAATGTCAAGTCCTGAAATTGTCCTTTAGTTCAAGCCACATACATGCATGCAAATGTGTGTCTTCTCAGATAACAGGGAATATGTGTTTGTAACAAAGATATATCCAGATTGGGATATAGAGAATCTATAACCCAAACATGTAAGCCCATTGTAAATAACCATGAGGTAGTTAAGACCCCAATTCTATACAGCAAACATCATACAGTGGGACCCCGCTATAACCCGCCCCGCTATAACCCGAATATGGATATAACCTAGTCGTGGCATGGCTCCTGAAATTTCGGGTAATTTATTACATGTATTTTTCTCAAAGACCCAAAAAAAAAAAATTTAAGTATGAAAAAAAAATTAAGAGTTTAATTATCATTCTCATATTCGTCTAAACAGTGCGAAAAAGAACGTGTAGAAAATGTATTATCAAATTTCTTCTAGTTTTGTGCCAAAATAAACGTCAGAAATACGAACCAATTGCTGGGCCTACTGAGAACTTTAATCTTTGTTTATTGTTGAAAAATTACAGCTCAAGTGTCAATATTATAATTACTGATTCCTGAGTAAAGAAGCCATTGTGTCTACTTTGTGTTTGTCTTGAATGCATTCTGAATACAATTGTTGCTCAATTAATTTAATTTCATACGCAACTAAGCAACAGCCAATGCGGCGGTTGATAAAAGATTCTTACCAGAATGTATAAATCAATTAATTTAAGTACATTGTTTATCATCAAAGTGAACTGCCGAGCTAAACAGTGACATAATTCAGTGGTTAAAATACAGCCAGTTCTGCCTGCTGTATTTATTAGAGTACATCAAAAAAACATGATGCAATAACTGGGCGGCAAGTTCAAAGGACTTTGACTAGCAGCTTGGGTGGGAAAATGTGCTGAAATTTACAATGACTGAATTCAGAGACAGAAAGATCCTGAGATGTACATGTAGTTATTATAAGAATACACTTTAGCTTCCATTATTTAATCTAAGGACATATACTATTTCATCATTCATTACGTACACCCGTTACGTAATTTTTGTTTTTTTCTTTTCATTGAATTCAGTCACATAATGATCTGTGACAAAATTATTGAATATTTTACATCTGTGTGTGGATATTTTCGATGGAAATATTTGTATTATGGATTCAATGTATGTTAGAAGATTCGCTGGTGAGTACACGGTGTTGATACTTTTTTCATGCAATAGATTATACATGAATACATAAATTAGACACGTGTATGTACCAATGCATGGTTCTCTGAATAAAGTAATATATTATATCTGCAATTTCTGTTACCACAGCAAATGTTTTTCTCGTTTAATATATATTGATCAAAAATGGTAATTGTGCCATGCATTTTCGCACCCGTCCTTATGTACCCCCCCCCCCCCAATTAAATCCAAAAATGTGTTGGTATTGTACATGGTTGCTTATAACACGGTTCGGTTCATAGCCCGGTCAGATTCTATGGCTCCCAACTACCGTGTTATAGCAGGGTCCCACTGTATTTGTTGCTCCAATGGTTAATAAAAAAAACACTGATTGTGTTACCCTCTTCCATCTTTTGTCGGCCCATCTTGCAGACTTTGTTAAATTTTGCATACAAAATCAGTTTTTTGTATGCACTTTTTAATGCAAGATTGTGCTACTTTGTGTAAATGCTACTTGATTACAAAACTCTCCTCTAAATGTTCATCACCAATATTTCACAGTTCATTAATGCTACTTGATTACAAAACTCTCCCCTAAATGTTCATCACCATGACCAATATTTCACAGTTCATTAATGCTACTTGATTACAAAACTCTCCTCTAAATGTTCATCACCATGACCAATATTTCACAGTTCATTAACTGTAGTTTCCATTCTGTAAAGTGATGTAACATTATATATAGATTGGACATGCTAAATATCAAATTCTCCCATTCGATGTTTTAGTGGCATCATTGTAAATGAAGTTGATGCGTCTTAGCTCAAGATATGACATGTTCGTACAATGTGAGAGTACTGTCCAGAGTACGTACTAAATCCATAGAAACAGGTTTAAATGCTGCTAACGGTTGCCGCTAAAATTCTGTATCACAACTGTATAGTGATGTCGAGTCAATTGAAATTGTGTTGTCAAACTTATCTCTAAAGGTTTGTTCCTTGTCACAGAAGAACTTTGCAAACAGGCCTGGAAGGTTGACTGGAGAGAAGGTTGTTGGTAGTGGTGTACATTTGTTTCTTAACATTAGCTTGTTAGTAATCTCGAAGAGTTCTTTGCAGCTGGAACTTTCTGTGTTTTGTAGTGGGATGATTTCACTGCATGGACAATGTTTGTGGATGATTTCACTGCATGGACAATGTTTGTGGATGATTTCACTGCATGGACAATGTTTGTGGATGATTTCAATGCATGGACTATGTTTGTGGATGATTTCAATGCATGGACTTTGTTTGTGAAAGAAATCAAGAAATATTTTTACTATTTCTCTAGATACTATGCATATTTCATCCCAAATCATTTTTCTTAGAAAATATTTGTATATCAGCAATTATAAAATCAAGTTCAGCATCATCGGCAATAATGTCGTTTATGATTAATTGATCCTCCTTGGGTAAATTTGCCATTTATTTTTCGGACAAGATCTTTTATGGTTTTATTTTCATAATCAGTCATATCAGGAATTTCATCATCAGAATATTTCTTTTGCTGTGGTAACCATAGGGCCTCCACAATGAGAGGGGCACATCTTGATTATATCATTAAAAAATGTTGCGTACGTTTGGTTTTGGCCCAAGATGTGAACAACCTTATTGCCCTTATTTGCTGGTTAGGGTGGATAATTTTAATTATCCTCACTCAACATTTATTCATCTAAGTCATTTACACACCTCAGTCTTATACGTCTTTCTCCTAAATGCATCAAGAATATTGTTCATGTGTCAGAGAGGATTTCAAACGCAGTGATTATCTGTTCAACTCCTCAGATTTTTCAATGCAGATTTTTAACCCCTTGGCTGCCTTTATATATGCCCATTACAAATTGCCCTTCTATCCCAATGACCCTTCATGGGTCATCTTGACCAGAACATTGCCTATCTCAACCCACATCAAATAGTTACCCCTGCAGTTGCACGTTTTGTTTCAGAGCAGAAATACCTCTCAAATATCCAGGACAGGAAATAATGATTAGTACAGATTACATGTTGGGTTGGGGAGCACACTTGTTACCAAACTAAATATGGCAGCCAGTGACAAGTGGACAGTTAAAGAGATGGCTCTTCACATTGATATTCTGGAAATGAAAGCCATTCTCAATTCCTTGAAAGACAGAACAGCTGCATGGACATTATGGTCCTCATACCATCTGCTATTTTGGTCCTGGACCTCCTCTAACAGGGAGATAATATTCACGACCTTTACATCAGGGGATTACCTTTTGTGGGGTGCACACAATTTCAGATAAATATTTAGGTCAGCTGCATACTAGGACAGCTTAATATTTTAGTCAACTCATTGGTAAGGAGAGGAAAACTGCTTAACACAGAGGGCTCACCATCCTTCAACATTCAGTTGAGTTTGCATCCACTGGCGCTGCCCATTGCTTAATCTTTTCTTAACAGTGTGGAAAAACAAATCTTCAACTGGGAGAGAATGCCTTCCCTCTATCAGTCCAGGTACCAAAAGTAGTTCAGAAAGTGAGACATGAACTGCCAGATAGTTCTGATCACGTTTTTACAATGAGACAAATCCTGGATTGGTAATCTGATAGCTGTGTTGACAGATGTACCTAAGAAAATCATAATGACTCACTTAAGCAGCTCATGTCACCACTGCTCCGTCCATATCCAGGATTAAAATAGGTTTAAAAATAAAATCACTTCAAGAGGTGTCATTTGTTCTTTCTCATTAGTCATTCATAATGGTGTAAAGTTTCACATGAAATGTACAGCTTTTTGTTTCACATTGAAATAAATATTTTCAGCCTCCAGACAGAGATCAGCAGCAAAAGAGACAGCTTATCCATACAGAGTGTGACAGATGAAGCAGCAAAGACACAGATGGAAGAATGGTTAATTCAAATGAGATACACCAACTTTCTGGAGAAACATTAAACTCAATATTGCTTATTCTGTCTTTAATACTTATACAGTGGAGCCTCGTTAATATGGACTCTGCTTATCCTGAAACCT
The DNA here is from genome assembly GCA_029339505.1 of Unio delphinus. NCBI lineage: Eukaryota > Metazoa > Mollusca > Bivalvia > Unionida > Unionidae > Unio > Unio delphinus. The sequence goes on along the minus strand of JAQISU010000008.1, from coordinate 3,043,677 downwards.
CGCTATCTGGACATAATTGAACGGGAACGGAATTCAACGGAAACGTTAATTTGCTCCGTTAATCAAGAAATCCGCGTTCCGGATCCGGAAATTAAAATCAGGGACCAAAGTGTAAAATTACATTAAAACTTGTCTCGATAATCCGGAAATAATCTGTCCCAAAAAAATATAATTCAAAAAATTGTATATGAAAATACAGATAGTAGAATAATACATAAAACACAATAGTGAAGCCCTTGAGAATCTATGGCTACTATCAATAACTAAGTAGTGTGACCATATTATAACCAGCGATGGTATAAACAATGTACGTTTTAACTAGTTGCCGACGGGGTGTTAATAACTAAATAAACACACTGGGATCAAATCGTCGATGCTTTTTTACATAACATATGGTAAATAAATTAAAATTGACATTAAGCCTCTTTGATGTTGACCAGTTGTATGTAACAATCACAATTTATTGATTGCTATACAAATACAATTAACAGATTTAACCTTTGGACAGTATAGGGCTTCATTTCCGAATACAATGAGGACGTCAATCATTAACAACTGTAACAGCTGTAAAATACGACATATAAAAATGACTGCATTTTATTACTTTACCATAACGCATTTAACTGCAAGATAACATGGTAAATAAATTAATAGATGTATTCATTAATTTATTTCAACCATTATTGAATATACAGTGCATTACATTTAAAGTTAGCATATATATGTACATATATACGCTGTGATGATATAGTAAAATAAAAAAATTTGGATGATTCAATTATCTGGAAAAATTTGTTTATCCGGACATATCCACTGGGAACGAATGTGTCCGGATTAACGAGCTCCACTGTATATAACATACATCCTACTGCCCACAGTTTAAATCCAGATCTGCAGGTCACATTTATTTTACAACCAAATTGTAAAGTAATTCTGGATTTTGGTTTGAAGTCTGTATATCCATTCATCTTTCCAGCTGTCTATCCATCTGATATTAACACTGAGATACTGTGAAGCTTTGTATTTAAGTCATTTTCATCATCATTCTGTATAGTTATTTGATTTTGATATATAAATTTTTCATAAAGAATATCAAAGCTGTCAATGAAAACTTCATCCACTTTGACATTTCTGTTAGTGAAAACTTATTCACTTTGACCTGTATTTCATGATTAGCAATGCAGTCATTGGTAATTTTCTTGTTTTCGGCTTTTTCCATGAAAGTGTACTGAAACATTTCTGAACGTATATTATGGGAATGGCAGATCAGAATGCATCTTATGGGATTTCAGATCTGAATGCATATTATGGGATATCAGATTTAGAATCACATTGCTGTATACACAGGTAAATACAGTGGCTAATGAACTTTGTTAAGAGCCACCAATGGTTATCAGTATGGTTTTAGCACCAAGAAGGAGGCTTCAAGGCAACACAGTGAATGTATTCAAATATACAGTAATGGTACTTTCTTTCCAAAGAGCATTACTAATGTTTTGATATGCTAGAAATAGCAAAAAAGGCTGTCTTTAATTCAGGATTATTTTAATTACAATTTTTTTAAATATTTCATATAATTTAAGGTTGATCCAAACTAAAAACCAAAAAATGCTTTTAGGTTTGTTTGTATTTTCTTTGTGCTATACTTAGTCAGCTGTCTATCCCAGTTTAGTACCATCACATACAAACATATGCGAACAATACCCTGTTACTAATATCAATTGAAATAATATCTGAAGGAGTACATAAACATCCATTGAATTTTCCAATGGTTAAAGATCATAAACTTCTCCAGTGACATCCATCCAGAAAATTGTTTTTCGGTGAGTGAAATTTTTGCTATGTGACAGTTATTGAGTAAACACAGGAATTTCAGAAAGAAAGCCAGGCATTGTCAGTTTATGGCAGGTTGTAAATGACTAAATACAATTGTCACTGGCTTTTATTATTTTATATCAGATTACTGTTATTGTGATTATTAAATTATAATAAAAATTGTATACATTTCTCATCTTCAATATTGATGAGGATGCAAGTCATAATCTGGTCAGGTGCATTTATGGTATGTCCTTGTGTCTGTCTGTCTTCCATAAGTCAACCTTCAGCAATTTCATGTTACCATTGTGAAGGCCACATTTCTGCTCATATTGTGATAAAAATTGGAATGTGGGCTCATATCATCAAAAATCTTAGAGAAGTTTGACAATAGGGCATGATTCACCTGTGTTATTGAGGTGATCTTGAATCTGATTAGCTGATCTTGTTACCATTCTGGGAAACCATATTTATGATATGAGATTTACTCAAACTTTGAATACATGTTTTATTTGAAAGAAGATCTCAGCTGAATTTGATAATGTGTGAGATTCATGAATAATAATGAGATTGATCTTGCCATCCAATTGGCTGGGCATATTGTGTCAAAAAATGACCAGCAGGTCCTTATAATGAACAAAATCTGGACATTCTTGAAATTCAGTGCAGTCAGTATGCTTTTTCATTTCTCTTTTTCTGTCTCTCTGTCTGCCTGTCTCTCTGTCTATGTCTCTCCACATTATTGAAATTCAATGCAGTCAGTATGCTTTTTCATTCTCTCTCATTATTGAAATTTATTGCAGTCGGTATGCTTTCCTCATTTCTCTTTTTCTCACTCTTTCTCTCACATTATTGAAATTCAGTGCAGTAGTGCTTTTTCATTTTAATAATACCTTATATTTTCTCTCTTCGCTCACTCTCACTTTTTCACCCTCACTCTCTCTCTCTCCCTCCCTCCCTCTCACATTATTGAAATTCAGTGCAGTATGCTTTTTCATTTAAGAATACCTTATAATCTCTCTCTCTCTCTCTCTCTCTCCTCTCATCTCTCTCTCTCTCTCTCTCTTTTTCACTCACTCTCTTTCACACTCTTTCTCTTACTCTCTCTCTCTCTCTTCTCTCTCTCTCTCATCTCACACACACCACACACACAGCAACAAATGAAGGGAAGTCATCCATGATATTGACTATTTGCAGTCACATGTTTGAGGTTACAGAGAGGTTTTCTGCTTGCAAACTGCACACAGTGCACTGGCATATATGGGTTTCTTACAGTTTGTTACAAGTAATGAGTAGAACAAACAACAAAGACCCTGATTTGGACAGCACATTATGCAATGGCAGATCTGGGTCTATACAGTTTGTTACAAGTAATGAATAAAACAAACAACCAAAGACCATGATTTGACAGCACATTATTGAATGACAGATTTAGGGTGTTTACAATTGTACTAGACTTATAAATGAGTACAAATTGCAATTTCAAAGGCTTAAAATGGTATTGATAGTTGTATTCATTTAATGATAACATAAGAGATTTATCAACACCATGATTTAAATATTCTATTGAAAAAAGACAACTTAGCGGGAGTGGGAAGCAGGTAACTACTGTTTGTGCTGCTTAAAATTGCAAAGGTAAATTAATACAATTATTCTGCATGCACAATGCCTGTGATGGATGCATTATTGGCTACTCTTGGATCAGGTGACAGTTTGCTGCAAATACATGGGTACTATAAAAAAAGAATTCTATATAAGATGATTCTTCATCTTCTTTTATGATATGTAATCTACCAACTTGTATTTCCTTTTCATAGTATTATATAATTTTATATTCGCTTCATATTTGAAGAAAAATAATTACATACAAAACTTCAACAACTTCATAATTATCATGATAGGATTGGAGAAAAAATATTCTGAGCAGTAAAGTATTTACAAATAAAATTGACTATTTCCATACCATACATTCAGATTTTCAGTCCTAATAATTAGTGATAAAATATTACAAGAAAATGTTCACGAGTCATATGGTTATACAGTTGAAATGTGCAACTGTATTTTCTTGTTTCTCACACTATTCACACACATATTGAAAACTTGGATGAAAAATCAGCACATTCTTCAAGAAAAAGCATCTTCAATACTAGTTGCCTCCCTTTCCTCTATATATAACTTGCAAGTGCCAGAAACAGCACATTTTCATACAGTGATGGGTTTGTTGCTGCCTATATGTTGATATTCAGTATTGTACATTTTGGGTGCTGTCATCGTGGATTTCGTACCGGGCTCTGGAATGACAAAAAAAAAATCAAATTTAATAAAATTAAGTTATTCTACTTGCATAAGTTTATTGTGTACACAGTTTCCAAAATAATAAAAATGAAACTAATTTCACTCAATATTATTAATTAAAATTAAGTACATAAAGCATCCCAAAGTACATGTATAATATGATGTATATATGATGCCTGTTAGATATATGGAGACCATTTTGGTGGCCTAGTGGTTAGAGTGTCCACCTTGGATGTGGGAGATCATGGGTTTGAACCCTGGCTGAGCCATACCAAAGACTTATAAAAATGGTATGAACAGCTGCTTCGCTATGCGCTCACTGTTAAAAGGTTAGTGTTAGGACTTATGAGCCTGGTGTCAGGATAATGTGACTGGGTGGGACATGCTACATGTCTACTACATGATGTGACTGGGTGGGACATGCTACATGTCTACTACATGATGCCACAGTGTTAAGAGTTAACCATAACTGCCATACTGCAGACATTGATATGACTGAGAAATTGTTAAAGATACATTTAAAAATCCAAATCACACACACATATCTGGAGAATGTTAAATAAAAAAGTAGGGAATTTACTAATATTTACTCATTTGTAACAATTTATTCCAATGAAATAATATAGCAACACTTATAGCAACACTTAATGTTAGCAACATATAGCACCATGATGTGATTACTGTTCATAATGTTTGTTTCAACACTCCATGAGAAATGAAAATGTTATATCTTGTGTATTGCATTACTGCCAGATCATGACATGTCACATGAAATATACAGTTTTACTCCCAAATGCCCTAAGACCAACATCAAGAAAACAAAATTTTCAGTCAATCTTATAAAACAAAAAACATAGAATGACCTTTATTAACAATGGAGTATGTGCCCACGCCCTGTATTAACAGAAAAGAGTAATGATTAACACTTAATGCTTAGGAATGGTTGATATGGTTAATTGTCATAAATGTAATTATAAGGTAAAGCAGTCAAATATGAACAACCACCATTCCACAGACAACTGAAGGCAGATTTGTTTCATATTCCTTTGAGCACTGCTGTAGGAGAGCCCACTAGACTAATTTACATAGGTAAAGCACACAAAGTGGAACAACCCAATTCATCTCAAGTTTGGCAAATCAGTTAAGCTCTGTTGGAAAAAAGTTATTTCTCTTGAATGAAACTGAGTAAGCTGAAATGTCAGTGAAACGTGCAAACCCCAGAAAAGCTAATTTTCAGAACTCCTACTTGATGGAGTTTGACTTTGTGAAACTCAGGAGCAAGGGGCACATATTATACTTTTCACAGACACAAGTCATTCTGGAGTAATTGACATGAGAAGTTCCACAGAATCCTCTTTCCCTGCTGATTGTGCCAAACCTGTTTTCTCAGTAACATAAAACACCACCCTACATCTGGCAATATGCAGACATATTTTGAATGTGCAGAAGAATTCGACAAGATTTTTGAGGAAGTTCTCTTATAAGTGCAAAGTTGAACACAAACGACACTTGTGTCATCTTCACACACTCCAATAAACTAATGACAGTGGCACAGTCAACACTTACAATACTGTATTCCACATTCAAGTGTATTTTGGGCAGAAACTCTTGTTTTATTCAAAGTTTTTGTGGTTAGGATTATGCACAGGTGTGTGTGCATGCATGTGTGTGCTGATATAATAATGCTAAGAATTTTATACTGCCCTATTTCGGGGTGTCTGGACTTGTACTAAATGCTTCATTAACAAAAGAAAACACATTTAAGTCTCAAAAAACCGTTAACACTGTCTGGAATTTCGAAAAGTGTTATAAGCCTTTGGCCAATGCAGAGAACTGACCTTTCTGTTTGTCAAGGCATATACACTATCAGTCAACTACAGTACTGCATAGCAAATATTCCAATTAACCCCTTTCAAAATCAAACAGGTAAGCATCAATATTTACCTAATTAAATTTTTACAGGAATAAATTTGTAGATCAAACAAGTTTTTCACTGGTCACTTTTAACAACATATTGCTACAATTTTAAATCTTTAGAATACTTAACTTTTTAGGGAGAAAATAATCCAATTTAAGTAGCTATGCCAATTAGTGAGCAGAGCATTCTTTCTCAAATCCAAGAGGCATATAGATTATTCTGCCAATGGATGATACAAATGCCATTTTAATGGCACTCTACAATAGTTGAAATCAACCATTCCAAAAATTAATAGATGAAATAAATAAGACAAATGTCTTTAAAAAAGTTAAAAAACTTTTTTTAATGCATTCAGTACAAATTACAGATAACAGCAGTGACTGGTGCAATGATGCATGTTGGCTGGACTGATTAAAAATTGTTAAACAATTGCCAACATGTTACAAAACACTAACTTGATTACCTTTATTGTTGTAATATGAAGAGTTTAAAGCTGAAGATCGAATATTTTTTGAGGTTTCATAACTAACTAGTACAAGGCTCAAAATTAGTTCATGTTGGCTTTTAAATTTTTGATGACAAATTGGCTAACCTATGACGGAAGTGAGATAAAAAAAGAGAGACCAACTGGCAAAATAGTCTGGCATAAACACTTAAGCATTTTGATTATTTTACCAGAAAAGTTATGTTGATAAAACATCTAAATTTTGAAATCAATTGATTTGATGCAATGGTTCTGACCTGTGTATGAAATTAATTTTCTCCAAGGATAAACACCATCAATTGTCTTAATTTTACCTTGTTCAACAACAAAACAACCAAAGTCTCTAAACAATTCTAAAGTTTTATGTAAAATCATATAAATTCTTAAACTCAATTCATATGCTGGAAGAGTCTGTATGCATGTACTTACTGGGTAGAGTGTATGGAGTATCTACTGGGCAAAACATGGCCTCCTTTCTCTTTACATCAGATGGCCATGTGTATGAGTCTTGTTTGAGGCTCTTAAGACCAGAATGAGGCACAGGGACCAAAGCTTTAGGGGGACGTGGAATTTTTGTTCTTGTTGTAAAGAAAGTCGGATCCCTCATTGGTAATGGCTCCCGTGGCACTGTATTTTTTGGAAGAGGGCTGAAAAGAACAATATTTACTGAAATATTTGGGATATATTTTTATTCATTAATAATGCTTTCAATATCCAAGCAACTAAAATACAGTAGAACCTGTCTTGAAAGACCACCCTTTCTGCCATAAAAGTATGGTCTCTCAAGACAGGTGGTTTCTCTTAACAGGCCACAATGCTATATAATCATTAAATTCATGCATTGGGAATATGGTCTCGCAAGACAGGTGGTCTCACATTGCAGTGGTCTTTCAAGACAGGTTTCACTGTAGTCATAAATAAATTTTACAAATTGTCTTCTTATGTCAAAAATAGAGACTGAAAAGATTAAGTGACATAACATAGATGCCATTATACTGAATAAACAGATAAAAATGTATCACACATACTTGCTCTACAAGACTAGTCCAACTGCAAAGAAACACAGACCCTGACCTGCCATCACATTGTTCTACTGATTACTTCTAACAAACTGCATCAATCCCAGTATGAAATAACACATATGGGTCTGTGACGTTTGCAGTTAGATGTGACATGTAAGTGAATACAGATAGTAGTGATGAGGTATTTATATTAATTTTTAGTTATTATCTTATTTAAGAAATTAAATAATGAAATTCAGCAATACTTAAAATCTTAATTCCTGAAATTGTTATTATAATACATGTATCTACAATTTAACAAACACTTTAACAAAATCCCAGTGATACTTCTCTACTTCATATATTTGATAGCAAGTTATTACTGGATAAATTTCAGTGCTGGTACAAAAACATTTAAAGAGTTTTGCAGCCACAAGAAAATATATTTTGTACCACAACATAAAATATATCAGATATTAATGAAAGAAAAGACATTTTTATTTTCTTAAAGACCAAGTTACTCATTAGAATGCCAACCCCTTCATAAGTTCACCTGTATTTAAATTTTATATACTTACTGGTCATACAAAATATCTGAGAGAAAAGTACATCTGAGGTAACTTAATAAATTACATTTTTGACATTTTGCAAACAATTTTACCCTCTCTGACTACAAAAGCAAGTCCAGTTGAGCAATGCAGCACATCAGATTTTTTACATTGTTGTCATTGTTGTTTTTTTTGGGTTTAACAACATTTTTAAGCACAAGATAGGCTATACAAGGTGGCCAGTATAAATGGTGAAGGAAGAACCTGGGAAAACCCCAGAAAGAAACACCAACCCATGAGAAGCTACTGGCAAGCTTACTTACATACCCACATTGGCTGCGCCAATGACTAATATTAGTGAAAAACTTGTTTGTTTGGATATCTTACCCATGCAAACAGAGGGAGATTGTCAAGGTTCTAAATACTATGAATCACACCCTTTTACTTTTAAGTGTTATCAAGTTTTTCCATGTCAGAGCCCGAAGTAACAATATTGTTACAAGTTGTAAGAACTTGAATAATTGACAAAGAATATACAGAAGTTCAGAGTATAATTAAATTAATAATTAATTACTTGTGTTTCAAGCCAAAGCCCCATGCTTTTGGATATTCCTCACATTCCCAGTAGGTGGCAATGTCTTTCTTAGGGTACTTCTTTTGCTCATCTGGGTGGAAAGATCGATGATCTTTGTGTGTTGTTGAAAGATAGAACTTGAATAATTGACAAAGAATATACAGAAGTTCAGAGTATAATTAAATTAATAATTAATTACTTGTGTTTCAAGCCAAAGCCCCATGCTTTTGGATATTCCTCACATTCCCAGTAGGTGGCAATGTCTTTCTTAGGGTACTTCTTTTGCTCATCTGGGTGGAAAGATCGATGATCTTTGTGTGTTGTTGAAAGATAGGGGTCCAGGAGACGTAATATTCCCTTGTCTCTGACATAAAATGGTTCTCCTTTGAGTTTGGGATTTTCTGTTGTGCCCTGTCCATACTAAAAATATAAAAAGATGATTTGTTATTACAATTAACTCAACAAAAACAATTCAGGATTTTATGTCACACATAAATAGTAAATTTTGGTCAAATTAAGTGTTATCAGTGCTTTGATTGTCAGTTGAGTGTTATCAGTGCTTTGATTGTCAATTGAGAGTTATCAGTGCTTTGATTGTTAATTGAGTGTTAGCAGTACTTTGATTGTCAATTGAGTATTATCAGTGCTTTGATTGTCAAATTTAGTGTTATCACTGCTTTGCTTGTCAATTGAGTGGTATCAGTGATTTGATTGTCAATTGAGTATTATCAGTGCTTTGATTGTCAAATAAGTGTTATCAGTGCCTTGATTGTCAATTGAGTATTATCAGTGCTTTGATTGTCAATTGAATATTATCTGTGCTTTGATTGTCAAATAAGTGTTATCGGTGCATTGATGGTCAAATTAAGTGTTATCAGTGCTTTGATGACTTGAATTTTAGGCAGTGTGCAATTGATATATCACTTAATAAATATTATGTTATCTTTGTTTATAAAGACAAATTTAATAAGATGTATGAAGTTCATTTCACTTAATGACCAGACATATGGACATAATGTGTACAGTCACAACAGATTAAAACTAGTCTCCTGATCTCAATAGAGTATTATTATACAATACAGTATTTCACCCTTGACAGGTCAGGGGGGAGCACAACATATTTTTAGCCTTACAATTATATCCAAAGCTAGAGCTTATGGCAGGCATGTTGTCTGTTGTTCATCAATTGTTTATTATTTAGCACAAATTTGCTATCACAACTCCTAACAAACATTAGGTAGAATTGCAATGAAACTTGACATGTACACTTTTCCCAAGGTCCAGTGGTCCCAAATGAAAATGGTGCTGTGCTAAGGCATCCAATATTGCTAGTGTAACAAATTGTTGCTACTTCTAAATCAAAATAGTGCTGATGTGAATCCAATATGGCCACACAGCAGTCATCTTGAAAATGCTGTAATTATTCCTCCTGAAGGGAATGTCATATCAACATGGGGTATTTGCCAGCAGACTTCTCAAAGCAGTCTCTAGTTGACCTTAAATATAATCATGCTAATCTGACATATAATATGGCCACCATGATGGCCCTTTTGTAAATCTTACTCTTCTGGAATGGCAGGTTATAATCACATGGAGTTTTCACCAAATTACTTGAAAATGTTTTTATCACTACTATTTTTGAATGCATGTTCATATAGACACAAGGTTTTCACTAAGAGACTCCTCATCTAGTTGGCCTATTATGAAAATAGTGACAATCTGAACTCCAATATGGCCACCACAGGAAATTATCTTCTGCCAGCAAAAAAGTATCAATCCTTTTAGGGGACTCTTGTTAGTTCTATATATCACAGACCAGAAAAGCTTGTAGGATGATCGATTAAAGACATCTGTCCATTAATTAGCACAAATTTATTATCGCTACTCCTCTTAAACGACTAAGAGGATAGCCATGAAACAATACAGACAAATGCATAGTTGGACCTAAATGAAAATGGTGCTATCAGATATCCAATATGGTGTTACTTGTTTAGGCTCTAACAAAACTTAACAAGAAAAAAGTGAAGACGACAAACCTTGTAAAATTTAACCAAAAATGTATTCTCCTACAAAAACAAGGTAAAATGAGAAAAAGAACTTTTGGTTCTACAAATCAAATCCAAAAATAATCCAAGAATAAAAAAAATATAAGTACTATTAATAAAAGGTCTTAATTAAACTGAGTTCAAATATCGATGAAATCCAAAATGGAAGGTGGCCTCATGATCAGACAAATAAATTTTTCAGAGTTCTACAAAAGTGGGTGGGAGGTCAATAATCAAACATCTAACATCTGGGTCTATCACTGCATATGTAACAAATGAGAAAAGTTTTATTTTCTGAAAAAATGCTTCTCTGTTTTTATGGTAAATTTCATGAGGAAATACCAACTACTTACTATCAACTTCACATTCATGATACATTCTGTTTAATGGTTTTTCGTAATAATTAATTTCCTTGATTTGCATGGTTTAGAGATCCTGTTAAAGTGAGATTTAGATACCTTTGATGGACCCTCTACATGGTGATCTTTCAGATTGAATGGCTGAGGCAAACCAAGACCAGCTGCATCATCAAAGTGATACTTTTGTCGTATACCAGGTGGCGCTGAGTATTGTTCTCTAGTCTCACTCATTTGATTTCCTGTTGTAAGTGGTCTTCTCCAGCCACCTTTGTCAAGCTGAAATTCAGCAGAAAAGATAAATTTAAGAAAAGGTTCATAATAGTTTTACAACTTGCATAATAAGTTTTTGTATAAATGCATTTATAATACTGATGAAACTAAAATTAAAAAGGTATCACATTCCAATTCTTTACAGTTCTTGTTAGTCATAAGCAGTGTAGATGAGACAGAATATCTTTCTGATGGTTCCTTTTATGACGTGAGTAAATCATGATATATCATTTATTTTTACCAGTACTTCCAATGTTGAACAAATCCATGTAAATACAAGGGTAAGCACTTTCTCTGAAGCTACAATAAAATTGGAGCTGCAAAAATAACACTATCGTTAATTAATCCCAAAACAACCATGACTAAGCTTATTAAATGGAAAACAATGTCCTTGCAACTTTTAGATTCTCAATCCTGGTATTAAAGTTAGTACAGTAAAACCTGTCTTGAGAGACCAATGCTATGAGAGACCACCTCTCTTGAGAGACCAGAATCTCCATGCAAATATTTATTTATTATATAGTGTTATGACCTGTTATGAGAGACCACCTGTCTTGAGAGACCATTATATGTTAGCAGAAGGGGTGGTCATTCAAGACAGATTCTATTGTATATGGTCTTTAATAATATAACAGGTATGATGAGTTATGATTTGAACAAAAAGTTTGGATCTAGTCGCAAATTAAGTTCCAGCACCACAATTCAGAATCATCTCTAGAAACAAAAATCTGAATGATCCTTTGTATTACTCGGCTTGATTCCTAAAACTATATCTATATATATATATATATATATCTAATATATAAAACTGAATGTTTGTTTGTTTGTGTCGTATGCGTTCCTATACCGTTAATACGATTGCGATAAAACTTCGGTGAGTTGTTCTGCGCACGCCCGCGAAGGTTTCTGAATTAGTACAACCATTAAAATTGTAACAATTAACAAATGTGTTTTTACGACATTTACCGTGTGTTCGCTGTGAACTGTAGGCGCCTTTAGATACGTCACGTGATCGAACAGTAGGCGCCTTTAGATACGTCACGTGATCGAACAGTAGGCGCCTTTAGATACGTCACGTGATCGAACAGTAGGTGCCTTTAGATACATCACGTGATCGAACAGTAGGCGCCTTATATACGTCACGTGATCGAACAGTAGGCGCCTTAGATACGTCACGTGATCGAACAGTAGGCGCCTTAGATACGTCACGTGATCGAACACGGTCTGTAGCGATACCTAATTTCGCGTGTCTTCGGTGTGAACTGTAGGCACCTTAGATACGTCATGTTTACTTAGTTACGTTTGGCTTGCGCCTTGGTTACGTCAAACAATCGTGGTGTGAATTTGTACGTCACGTGATCGAACAGTAGGCGCCTTAAATACGTCACGTGATCGAACACAGTCTGGATTGGCTGAAACTATGATGACGTAATCTTCTATATATCTAATATATAAAACTGAATGTTTGTTTGTTTCTTTGTTTGTGTCATATGCGTTCCTATACCATTCATCCGATTGCGATAAAACTTTGGTGAGTTGTTCTGCGCACGCCCGCGAAGGTTTCTGAATTAGTACAACCATTAAAATTGTAACAATTAACAAATGTGTTTTTACGAAATTTACCGTGTGTTCGCTGTGAGCTGTAGGCGCCTTTAGATACGTCACGTGATCGAACAGTAGGTGCTTTTATATATGTCACGTGATCGAACAGTAGGCGCCTTTAGATACGTCACGTGATCGAACAGTAGGCGCCTTTAGATACTTCACGTGATCGAACAGTAGGCGCCTTAGATACGTCACGTGATCGAACAGTAGGCGCCTTAGATACTTCACGTGATCGAACAGTAGGCGCCTTAGATACGTCACGTGATCGAACACGGTCTGTAGCGATACCTAATTTTGCGTGTCTTCGGTGTGAACTGTAGGCGCCTTAGATACGTCATGTTTACTTAGTTACGTTTGGTTCGCGCCTTGGTTACGTCAAACAATCGCGGTGTGAATTTGTACGTCACGTGATCGAACAGTAGGCGCCTTAAATACGTCATGTGATCGAACACGGTTTGGATTGACTGAAACTATGATGACGTAAATCAACAGCTGTATGAAATTCATAATCGGTAGCGATACCTTATTTCGCGTGTGTTCGGTGTGAACTGTAGGCGCCTTAGATACGTCATGTTTACTTAGTTACGTTTGGTTCGCGCCTTGGTTATGTCAAACAATCGCGGTTTGAATTTGAAATAGTCGTTACAAAGCATTACTTTTGCTGTCAAATCAATTATGCCACCTAAACGAAAAGCTATTGGTCGATCTACACCTCAAGCAAGAAAGACAAAGGCATCACGAGCTTCAGAAACAGACGAGCAACGGAAAGCAAGATTGGAAACCGTTCGAGTTCGCACTGCTCAAACACTTTCTTTCATTGAGTGGCATTGCAACGCATGCCGGGTACTTGCTAGTATATATATATATATATATATATATATATATATATATATATATATATATATATATATGAAAGAAACATGTAAAGCAAGACCACAGATTCAACTTGGGTTCTCACAAGTCATTCACTTACAGCAAGTGTTTCTAATGTCTGAATCACTATAAATTATTACATTACATTGCCAATGGGGTTAATTGAATCTAAAATATGAAGTGAAAATTATGAAATCCTTTTACTTTCTCTGCAAGGTCCTTCACATAATCCACTTTCCAATGACCTGCAGCTTTCTTGAAAATTGGATTTGAATAGACTGCAGTTGGATACTTTGTGTCATGGCTTTTACCATAGGTGGTTTCAAAATGTTGGTCCTTTGTAACTTGGTCCATATGTGCCAGTGGTGGAGGTACTGGTTCCCTTATGTTGGCCTGTAAAAAAAATAGACTTCATAAATTAAACAACGAAGTATTTAAAAAGATAGGATTCCATGACTTTTCCAAAACATTTCCAAGACCTTTTTATGATCACTAATATTTACCTAACACGTAAATTTAAAATACAAATATATTTTTTGTCATTTTACTTCACAAAACAAATATTACTACAATGGTATGCTTGTTTAGCTACTGCTTTTAAATGGATTTTAGTCTTTAAAAAAAACAATCAAAAGAGGAATGCAAAGAATAAACACCTTACTTTGGTCCTTATTTGTTGTGGGTGGGGGAATAGCCAAAGGTCATGTAGGCTGGCAAGTTATTCAAAAAGGTACAATGGTCAAGGTATAGGCAGAAAATTTGAAGAAATTAAATAATTCAAGACTTTTTTTCACAGGTCAATGTCAAAGAGCAGGATGTTGACAGACAATTTAGCATCCAAAGATTATTCAATGCAAATGCAAAATCAATTCTATTTATACAATACACGTTCTTAGAAAGAAATTATTTCTTCACTGCAATGGAGCAAAGTTCTTCTTGCCAGTAGTAATACTGTTAGTCACCATTTGATATCACTGCAAGGAGAATCTCTTTGGTTAGTTCCCTACCACTGCTGGCAGATTCTCCCTAGAAATTTAAAAACCTGGTGACTGCAGCTGATATCTCTAACTTTTCCCTTTAATGTTCAATCATTCTGCAGTAAAGCTACCACCGCGCAGAATCTCTCTGGCCAGCTACCTACCACTACAAGCAGACTCTCTTGAGCAAGCTATGTATCCTCTACAACAAAGCTTCTCATTCATGCTAGCTTCAAAGGTTAAGTGAAGCACTCCAGGCTTCTTTATTGACATTAAATGCAGGCTTGAGAGACCTATCCAATGAAGAGCCAAGCATCCAGAAGCAGCCTAGGGTTTAGTCACTGCAAGGGGAAAACCACCTATCATGGTAATATCCCCAAATGTAGTTCAACAACGAAGTTTCTGGAAACCTACTCTAACAAGTCCTTTATCAAGGTTAGGTCAAATAATAAAACATATGCATCAGTGAATGAAAATGTGACAAGATAATTTGAAATAACCAAATTCCATGTCCTTTCAAAACCTTTGAAAGAAATCTGAAAATTTCTTAACTTTCCTATGCCCTTGAAATGCTTTTCTGTAATTTACAAACTTTTCAAGGATTTCCATGACTGCAGGAACCATGTATGTATTTAAGATCACTTGACAATTGCTAAGTAAAAGAAATATTGCTCATTTGACTTTCTTATTTATACATGTTATCTAATGCTTATGTTAGATTACACATGTAATAATATCATACTTTCCAATTTATAAGTTCATATAAAGGCACCTTTTATATATTTTTCTTCTACTGTTAATTTATTTATTTTAAAACATTATAATTAAGCTCCTTCAAATAGACTACATATGAACAGAAAATCATGTCAACACTATTCTACACAGACTAACAAGTTGTTCTCTGCCTAGCTAACATCATTATCAACAACAGCATCACTTGTGATCCAGACTAATAGAGCTCCATTAGCAAGGAAGAAAAAAAGAAAGTGATGAGGATGAAAGAAGAAAGAAAACTTATAATGGCAGTAACCAAACATAACAATCAGATGTGTTTGGTGAATGAGCTCTGTCAGAGTAATATATTAGTATTTGTGAAGATATTTCGAAACTTACATGAAACTCGGAACTGGGGAAATGATAGCCAGGTCTATATTGGTGTCCGACTCCAGTTGAAGTCTGCTGCCAGTCTTGCCTTGGCTCATAGTTAACCTCCTTAAATTCACTCATGATTGTTTGTAAATACTGACCGATAGAAAATTAAATCCTGGTATATAAAAATGGAGAAAACCTTATTTAGTGTTCAATATTTATACTGTACAAAAGGCAAGGTGTATACGTAACCATGCAAACACGCAAGGAATTATGGGTCTGCTAGGGGAGATAATTCTGTTATTTCGTAGAAAGAGTTGCATTCGGTGCATTATGGAAAGAGTTTAGAAAGTATACGCGGAGTTAAAAGGTACCGCGATGTTTGCCATATAAGTACATCAAAAGATGATATAACGGCGGTTGAAAAAAAATAATCGAGATTAACACTAAAGCAGTAATTCACACACAAGGTGCATCATAAACATATGTTAATAATTGAAAGCCTAAAGCTCTAAACTTAACAAAACCCTTGTGATAACTGATTCAAATGAATACACTTGCACACTGCAAGAAACAGAGGGCGATTGAAATATGCATTAAATAATACAATTATGAGAAAATACAACGAATTTCGTACAATATCTTATACTTGAAAACGGCAATCTGCGAATTTGAGAAAGGTAAAGAAAAAATATAACTTGATGGAGTCGTGTACAATGAAGACGTGACACAAAATTCGTTTACTCAGTGCACCATGAACAATAAAATATCCATACAAAGCCATACACAAATAAAAAAATGCCATGACATTATTCTAAATCACCACCATAATATTTACTTAAATAAGCACCATTACAGAGAAAACAAATATTGAAGAGCGACTATTGTTGTGCTTGTTACGTTAAATTGTTAAGTACATGTGTATTTTCAGTCTTTCCTGTTATTTTGTAATGTGTGTTTTCTTTCATTCTTTCCGAATATATTTGCCCGCCTTTTTCTTGTTTCATTGACTTTTGTCTGTAACAATAATATTCATTTCCTATGTTTCGTACTTCAGTAACCCCAAAACGGTATAATCCTAAAATTTCCTATCATCATCATCATTATTGTTGTTGAATTTGTCACAATCTTTCTTAAATGCGTCGCTCAGAACTTTATGAATATGTGCGAAATTAAAACACCGCTTTATCGGTTACAGTTAATATTTAACGTCCTGTTATACATAGTAAATGTACGTAACATGGATACGTCTTCTCGGGAAGTGTGTCAATGACAGTGAGAGACTGATGCAATATGAGAAAAGCAGTCATATTTCGTGCCAAAAGGTCAGTTCATAGGAGATCGGTGGATCGTGATGATGACACTTGTTGACATAAATAAAAGGAAAAGGGAGGAGTTTTAACATTTCGCCGACCCGTAATTCAAGCCGTATATAGAACAGGCACGCACAGTACCTAGATTAAATCAACAAGTTACTATAAAAGAAATGAATGCGCGCAAAGAGAAAAACGACTTAAGGTACATAAACTACAAGTCCGACTATTTATTTATTACTTTTTTAAAATTTATTTATTTATGCTACATTTGAATATTATACGAAATTTTCCAGATACATATGACTATTGTTCTTTTTATTTGATAATGTAATTCAATTTATTTTGTTCTTAATCAAAAAAGGGTCTAGAGGGGACGTATCCAGATATTATTTTCTGAACAATAATGCACACAGCGAGGTTATCACTATGATTTAAACAATCAATCAGCTATTCCATTGTCAGCCTGTAAGGCAATCTTTTCTTCAAATAAAGTTAGTTTACAAAATGTTATTCTCATTTTTGTTGATAATTATTTAAACTTTAGTCCGACTTTTATTTAAAATATTCTTACAATCAGTAGACAGTTCTGGAGAAAAGCAATACTCTATCATAATATAAACGGAAATGAGATGTAAAACGCACGTTAAATATATTTAGAATATTGCCTATATGGCTTTACTTAGAAATGTTGAAGGAGATTTATATAGACCCGAACGAATAAACTATTAGAAACTCGTAAACGAAATGTTTATGAATATTTTCAACTTTGAGTGGATGTGATATTAAACAAATACCTGCCATATTCAGAAATTAATTTGAAGCATTTTGAAAATGTCTCAGCATACCCGATGACCCATTTTTAAGCGCAGATGATGAATATATTTTTGTAATAATTGAGTACAGGGTGGCTTACAACTTTTGT
Organism: Unio delphinus; assembly: GCA_029339505.1. Classification (NCBI taxonomy): domain Eukaryota; kingdom Metazoa; phylum Mollusca; class Bivalvia; order Unionida; family Unionidae; genus Unio; species Unio delphinus. The sequence goes on along the minus strand of JAQISU010000008.1, from coordinate 3,025,586 downwards.
TTGTTAAATTAAACAGATGTTTCGAGAGGAGTATTGAAATGAACAATTAAGTGTTAAAGAATGGTAAAAGAAGTAACACTGGTAATGTAATCTATTAATTAATAATTGACGACAAAGATATCCTTCGCCTATATTTACACTAAATATTTTGTTATTTTCAATATTGTTACTTCCAAGACATCTGATCTAAGGGAATTGTTATACCTGAATAAAATAAAATGTATATAACGTAGTTACACCGGTATATTTGTTGTGAATGTCATGTATAAAATGTTTACTAGAAATGTAAATAACAGACTTGTTAAAAAGACAGAGAATAATCAGGTAATTGTTTAATCTCAGACTGGTTTAGAAAACTTATGTCCATAACAACTCATATTAATTCCAGGAAAATTTATTTGTACTTTTGTTGATTTTGTTAGATTATAATCTAGGGGATATCTTATTCTATAAATTAAATTAGGAATAAACGATGAAATATTAAATATTAACTATATTAAATGGTAATGTCCAAAGTACAGTGAGATTCAACAATATTTTGATTGAATTATTATGTGTGATTGGCGTGTGTCTAGGGAAATGTATGTTGCCCTTCTCATGTCCCATGTTTATTAACGAAATTGTACAAAAATGTATTAACAGTAGTGTTCATGCTGCTATCTTATTAACAGCAGTTTTCATGCTGCTGCCTTAGGCATATTGCACTTGTTAATGTTTTATACATAGATGATCTATTCATATTTTTATTAGTCCAAATAGGGTCAGCACTAAGGCCTAATCATTCTTTGTACGTACTGTGACAAGATATGCCTTAAATTTAATACAAACGAACTAATAATTATAAGGGGGGGGGGGGATAATAGTAAATAGTATTTTGTGCATCTATACAGGTTTAGGGTTGGAGGTTGTTAACGCAATTTGTATGTCTTGGAATTGTATTTTAAACATTGGGTTCTTTCACTCTAGTTCAACACACTTTAAACGCACAAGCTTCAGATACATTTCTTACAATGGGTACATAATGAAAAACGTTTCGCAATGTGCAATGGGTACATATTGATACATGTTTGGCAATGTGCAATGGGTATATATTGATACAAGTTTGGCAATGTGCAATGGGTACATATTGATACAAGGTTGGCAATGTACAATGGGTACATATTGATACAAGTTTGGCAATGTACAATGGGTACATATTGATACATGTTTGGCAATGTACAATGGGTACATATTGATACAAGTTTGGCAAGGTACAATGGGTACATATTGATACAAGTTTAACTATGTGCAATGGGTACATACTGATTCAAATTTAGCAATGTGCAATGGGTACATATTGATACAAGTTTAGCTATGTACAATGGGTACATATTGATACAAGTTTAGCTATGTACAATGGGTAAATATTGATACAAGTTTAACTATGTGTAATGGGTACATACTGATTCAAATTTAGCAATGTGCAATGGGTTCATATTGATACAAGTTTAGCTATGCACAATGGGTACATATTTATATATTTATGCAAGTCTGGTAATGTGCACCGAAAAGTAAATTGTGAAATGAATGTTTGGCACTAATTTCACAAGTTATCAATTATGGATCAGAAACATGGGTATGTATATATATATATATATATATATATATATATATATATATATATATATATATATATATATATATATATATATATATATATATATATATATATATATATATATTTATTTATTTATTTATTTATTTATTTATTTATTACCATCAATTTCGTTACAAATTTATTTATGTGATACCACAAAGCATATCCTCGATGATTTCGTAGTTACTGACTTATAGGGGTAGGGTTGGGTAAATATGTGTACACTCAAGACAAATCCATGTTGCTTACTTTGTTATGCATACGCATAGATCATTGTGACTAACGATCCAGAGCAACGATTCTTTAGATTATCAAGCAATCCTTTTAGGACGAAAGTTCTCGACAACATACACACACATTAAACAATAGAAGAAGTGACATGGAGGTACCCTGTCGACACCACCTCTGCACGAATAACAGTTCTTGTCCTTTTGTAAGTCCGTGCACCAAGACCGTTCGGTACTATTGTATTGGTTCGTCGAAGTCGGACTACTGTTTTCACAAACTTACATACGATGGGTAATATGAATCCGTGCGTGAAAAATTGTACAAAATCTGTACAGCTGTGGAAATAAGAGGTTGATTGATCGGATGACTCTACACTGGTGTGTACGATGTCTTAGGATTCGTGTTTGTTGTCCCAACAAGAACATTCTTTCTCATCGATAATAAACACCAGTGAAAACCTGTCATAAACTTGGAAGGTAAGTCGTTAATATATTTGAATAACATTATTTTGTCTAAAAGTTCTGGACGTATTATTACACTATTAAGTACAACTTGCTTAATAGGCTATTTGATAAATCTAATCGCCAAACACCATGTTAAATTTCACGCAACAATTCCATGGATTCAGATTTCTTTAACTGGTCACGAATCGATAAACAAATATGAACTCTGTTTCAAAGGTGGTAAATATATAATCATATCGGTAGAATTTTCGAAGTAACATGAATAAATCTAACAGCTTTTGTTATCAAAATTTCGTATTTCCGTAAAAACACAGATATATGAGATGACTAGAGATTTACATATTTTCTTTTTGTCTTCAAAGGAAGAGAGATAGAGAGAGAGAAAATGGAGTAAGTAGTGTTTTGTTATTAATAATGTTTGATTGCTCGTACCAGTTATTTTCTTGTGATTCTCATAACATATTAATTAGAGTCCTAACAGTATATATTTGTACAAATATATAGCTTTCCATTTAATTATAATATTAAAGACACGAAAGCATAAGTAAATCATCGTAGGTTCAAGCATACAGACCGAAAATGTTCGATCGCTTTGGCTGGGAAATGTGTTGTTGTTAACCTCGGTATCAGTGAAATTTCGTTTTTGTGAGAAGAATCCATCTAAGTTTACGTATCCTAAAACATGTAAACAATTTTCGTTTGCATCGGTCTGGCTTAATGAACGCAGTTAAACATCTTTACTTTATGCAGTCAAACATGCGTAAGTTTCATCTTTTATTGTAGGAAGGAAAGTATTAGAGAATATTCAGATACATTTATGGAGTCCTCGCGACCCATCAGCAAAGCTTCTGTCAAGGCAGAGGACGTCCGCCAGCAGTACACAGAATGTCAAAGTTGTCTAAAAGAGTACAATGATAATGACGTTGTGCCGCGCATACTACCCTGTCTCCATGCTTGCTGCCATGCGTGCCTTGTAACCATGGAAAACCATGGGACCTTGAAGTGCCCTGTATGCGAAGTACGACATACGGTCCCAGATAGCGACCTAGATCAGTTCCGCAAGGATGACACGAGGAAATATTTGATTATGCATTTGAAAGTGCAGCGAGGCAGCCCAGACTTAGCTTGCGAGGAATGCGGTAAGCAAAAGAAAGCTGTCAGCCGATGTCATGAATGTGGCCAGTTCCTCTGCACTCAATGTGCCGACATTCACAGTAAGACCAAAGTTACCAAGCGACATAAGATAGTGAGTCTTACAGAACTTAAGGAGTCCCCCTTCGAGGAATTTCAGAGTAAGCAGACTTGTGAGGTTTCGGGCCATGAGGATCAAATCTATGCATTCTACTGCAAAAAGTGCGATCGTCCCGTCTGCGCACTTTGTGCCATCCAGTCGCATCCAGATTCACAAGGGCATAATATCAAACAGATAAATGATGTATATGTCGAAGTAAAAAGAGTAGTCGAGGGGCTGATGTCGGATGTGAAACACAGAACCCTTTCTGCGAAGGACACCATTACCGCCATCGACAATACAGTTGATGGTCTGGATGCGGTACTCAAGAAAATCACAAAAGAAATTGATAACGCTTTCGAGGATTGTGTAAAAGCCTTGGATAGACGTCGGGATGAACTAAAGGACAAACTGCATACAAAGGTCAAGGAGAAAAAGAAAATATTGGACAAGCAATTAGAAAGTATTTGCTTCCACAAGAACAACATGGAAGATTCCTATGAATTCTCTAACAATATGGCAAACTACAGCAACAACTCTGAGTTTCTCTTTTTCAAGGACAGCATCATCCATCGTTTAAACGAACTTCGGGAAGAAGATTTTGATATCGTTCCTCATGACAATGATGAGATCAAATTTAAGCCAGTTAAAATGGGCGATGACTTCAACAGACTGAGCCGTGAACTAGGTTCTATTTGGTCAACATCGGCCTATCTTCCAAATACACACGTGGAACCCTTTGACATATCGATGGATAAGGAGCAAGTATTCATGAAAATCACACTCTTTGACAGCGAGGGTCACCAGCAGAATGAAGGTCTCTCTCTCTCTCTCTCTCTCTCTCTCTCTCTCTCTCTCTCTCTCTCTCGTTTTCATTCATATCATAAGAGAAGCAGTTAAAATGTTATAGGGGTGGGGAGAATCTATGGTGACATTAAAACAAATACATTTGTAGCAATACTCGATAGTAAATTTTCATTTCCAGTGTTATTAAAGAATAGAAACACTATGACTTAAAAACATTGACAAAGACACAGAATCTGTTGTTAAATAAAACATCTGAAATGTTGCAGAGTATGATTTATTACAGGAGATGTAGATGTACGAGTTGAGGTCACGGACCCCAATGGAAGAACGCACGATGCAACCATAATAGATTGCACAGCTACTGAGGGTCTGTTTAAAGCTAAATATAGGGGCACTGTGAAGGGAAAGCACCGGGCCACTGTCTTCGTAATGGGAACCATGATTCCTAATGAGTTCTCCTTCCACGTCGGGAGCGGGCCAGTGGTGGACAGACTGGATCTGGAAATAGACATGGGTAAGGAATTGCACGCATATTAAGACGTCTGTCTTTAAAGAACATAAATTTGTCCAGTTCTCAAACTGTCCTTCATGTACAGATTTCATTGCAGCGAATTTGCTTGTCCGAGGAACCTTTGAAAGACGTTTTATGGTTTTATTTGTTCCATTCTGGGTGATTATTTCTTTATTTTCACCTATTTATTAAATGAATGTTGCATGATTGCCGCTGTACACTGTTGTGTTTCATTGTATTAACATTTTGGAGTGATAAAAAACGAATACTAGTAGATCACATTTGAAAATGAAATGCTTTCGATCTGGTGATATAAGTATGCCACGGAAAGAATATATATATATATATATATATATATATATATATATATATATATATATATATATATATTCGGTAGTATTTATCAATGTGTCAGTTTTATAATCTTTCAGAGAAAAGAGAGCACAGGGAATTCGGCGATCCAATGAAAACAGCAACGCCCAGCGGTAAGTAACAACTATGTAGTGGACTACTAAGTAAGTAACAACTAAGTGACTACTACGCAAGTAAGCGACAACCACTTACTACTCACTAAGCAAGTGACTAAAAAGTAAGCAAGTGTGTGATTTAGATTGTTAACATAGCTTTAAAATTTTTAGTAATATCACTACGATGTCTACAGTGTGGCAGTTCATAGTGATATCTAGCACTTTGACATCTTGATAACATCCAGTCACATGATCCTGACAACATTAACCTCCGTCCAGCGTGGCAGCTCCTATTACCGTTTTTGTATGGCTAGAACGGGGTTAGAACCCGCGACCTCTCGCATCCAAGTGGACGCTCTAACCATTTAGGCCACCGGAGTGGCCACTCAGTAAGTAAGTGACTATTAAATAAGTAACTTTTAACTAAGTTTGTGACTACTAAGCAGTTGATTGTGAAGTAAATAACTAATATGTAATTAACTATATACTAGGTAAGTAAGTAACTACAATTAGCTATGTGACTACTAAATAAGTACGAGTCTACTTAACTGTATGTTTTCTTATGTAAACTATTCTGGAGTTACTTGATTTAAAATCTGGTTAATAATAAACAACAACAACACACACACACACACACACACACACACACACACACAGAGAAAACTCTCCCAGCATATATCTTAATGCTGACAATCCTGCCCACTATAATAATATTTGCATGGCGATGCTTCGAGTATTTTGAATCCATTGGATATTCATCCTTAGAGTTAGTTTAAAAAAATTATGTCACTCATTTATCAGGTTGCAAGGGCAGATATGTTCTTGATCTTAGTGATGACGTCATATTCCACATGTGTGAATCATTTTCATATAATTTCTACATTACAAAAGTGGGTTGGTAATTATTTCATGAGATGGTTTCATTGAACTGTCAGGGCTAATAGAAGAAAGATACATGCATGTATAATTCTTTTAAACCAACATGGACCTAAAGTGCTGAATGTCTTATACTAAATATTTCTCTCTGCATCTTAAGGTATAATTAATAGAAATCTATCTGCGTAGATAACAGCTTTGAACCAGAGATGATTCACAAGTAAAATAAAGGGACATAACCCCTCTGTAAAATAGCATGAATACAATGATTTGTTAACATGCATATCATCTGACGATGGCCATATTATGTACTAAGTTTCATTACAATACACTAAAAACTACAATTTTCGGTTGTATTCAAACAAATCCAATATGAAAGTCACAATGTGCTGTTTTAATGTGTGTTTTCCCCCAAAATGTCGAAATCATTCCGCTACATACATCCGAGGTGCTTATTCTGGAATGACAAGAAAGGCTGAGGTCACTCTGATCAGTAAATGCTTATCCCTGCAAGTAGGTGCCCCACATGGATATTGTTTCACTTATAGTAATACTTTAAATAATAGTATAAGATAACAAGCAATTTCTCATCTAGTGTTTAATCTGTTAATACAGATTCTATAATGACGTATTGAGACAAGAAAATTTAATAAATATATTAAAGATTTTTTAGAACAGGATGTTGATGATTAAAGGTCTGTAAATAGCAGTATCTCTTGAGTAGTATTATTCCTTAAGAATGTATGTAACTTGGTCTCTGCCGTCAAAATGTATGCAATTTAGACTCTACCATCAGCAGGAATTTGAAACTTAGTGTCCTCTATCAGAATGATATAACTTAGTCTCACTTAAACTCATCAACCATCAGTATTCTCAGTTCTTTGATTTCACATCGTGAGGACTGCAAGAAGAATTAAAACTAATAAAACTAATAGGCATCCTAAAAACATCCAGGTTTACATTAACAAGAAAAAAAAAAATTCTTCGAGTTTTATTTCACTGTTTAATTGCTAGGCTTAATGCAACATTAGGAACATTTGAACCTTCTAATCTTATTTATTTTAAAAGTTTATAACCGCTCCGGTGGCCTAAAGGTTAGAGCGCCCGCCATAGCTGCCTCGCTTGGCGCTCAGCATTAGTGTTAGGACTGGTCTGCCTGGTGTCAAGATAATGTGACTGGGTGGGACATCATGTTACATGTCTGTGGCATGATGCCTCAGTCCTAGACATCACTATAAACCGCCTTACTGCAGACATCGTAGTGATATGACTAAAAAATTGTTAAAGCTACGTTAAAAACCCTAATCTATCGATCTATCTATCTATCTATCTATCTATCTATCTATCTATGTGTGTGTGTGTGTGTGTGTGTGTGTGTGTGTGTGTGTGTGTAATTGAAGCCTTCCTAGCGTTGCAATTTTTTTTTTACAATAATGTTATGTTCTGTACATGTTTAGTATATTCAAGAAACTTCAGGCTTGAAATTAGGAATAATTAGGAATAATCCTGTTACAGAGGCAAGTCAAGCGATGACCCCGATTACGGATTTCATGCTGGGCGATATCGTTTGTAAGTATATTTCTTATTTGTCCAGTAAATCAGTCCCCACGGGTCCGTACTGTAAATTTGGTGGTTTGAGGTTCCTATTGACCTTACGCCAGATGATAGATCGATCCGCCTACCAATCACGTGACATGACAACCTGTTAACCTCCGACAAACATGCAATATTTTGTACAGAAATATGTTTCAGTTTGAGTGATATATTTATTAAAAATGATTTGTATTATTCTTAAAAATGTAAACTTACAAAGTTACATAAATTATTCTGCAGAACACAATATTTATATTTGTAGTTCAAGATCGTATAATAATAACCTAAGTGTTTTATTTCAGTAAATAATAAAAATTAATTTCAAAGCTGCTCGAGCACTTATTCATAAAAACGGAAATTCGTTGCAAATGATACTTGTAACTAATGTGTTTTGGAAAATAATCTTATTCTTATTTATTTTACCTGGCATGTTTATACGGCCTTGGAAGTAAATTAATTTAAAATTAATAACAAAATCCTAAATAATTACTGTTTAGAAATATAATGTTGTACATAATAATTGTAAGCTTCTACTGTGTTTGTCAGACGGAATTTTGATCACTGATGTCTGTTGATGTAAATATGTAAATGCGTGCTTAATATATTGGACGATATTTATATGAAACCATTGTTTTAGTAATTTCTTATTAATGCATGTATATATCCCCAACCCAACTTCAGCCCCATGAGAAAGTAAAGAGTTACTCAAGTGTTTGAATGATCGAGACGATAAATTATTATTTTTGGGGCAATCAAACATTAAAATGTAAATTTTCAAACTTTAAAATAATGCAGTCTGTGGTTCAGTCCATCCTAAACAAAAACAAAACAAAAAAAAAGAATATGTATAAAACCCCACAAGTTACGGGGTTATCCACCAATACTCTAGAAACGTTTATTTTCAAATTTATTTTTCAATTTCATTCTTTTTCTTCAAGCCATCGACGGGAAGAACTTTCTACATACGTTTATGCAACAAACAAAATACATGTAATTGCCATCAATTGTTTCCACATTCAGCTGACCATTAAAAAAAGACTATCAATCGAAGTTTTGTCTATGTTTCGGGAAAGGAATAAATGTAATTCCATTCAGACGATCTGCGTATCTACGGTCAGAATTACGAGGCTCCAACTGACCTATATGCACCATTTTTAATGGAGAAATCAATAAATCATTGCAAAATTTGTAAATACTTATCATAATCAATTCATTATTACCACAAGCAGCTTGTCGGAGGAAAATGGCGGACGAAAGCAATGCCTGGAAGTGTACCTAATTTACGTTCGCTGATTGGTTAATTTATCAGCATGATTGACAAGTGGCGATAGGCCAATTCCATCTATTTATCAAACATTACAATTATTGCAGACACAGCTACACATCAGAGTACATGTCGACGGTTTTAGATAATTACCGATATTTCTCACGGCTCCTGAGTTGAAGGGACCTTTCAGCAATCTGTAGAACATATATCAAAGCCGACAAATTGTAAACACAACCCTAACGCCCATCGCCATTTAAATTACCGGGCTACATCGCCGGATAATTGACTTTTCTATCAATATCAATATCGAGCTGCCTGTTTGATGCAAATTTTGTCGATTCGAAATATTTTGGAAGTTTAATTTATGTCACGTGTCATGTGACTGTAACATGATATATCTCGTCACGTGATTGCTTTCGCGAATCAGCAAATAGCCAAATTTAAACAAATGGACATATTAATTTTGCATTGTAAACCAAATTGCTCAGAACACGTAATTACGTTGTCCATTTTGTAATTATGTGTTTTGTAAATACAAATATTTTCATGTCGGTGAGCAATTCAATAAATAAGTTAGTTGGATAAGTTGATACGTGCGTGGGTAGGTACAATATTGATAGGTGGATGTATAGAGAGGAACAGAGTATCACTATTTACAGATTTAATCATCTAGTTTTGAGCCATGTGATATTCCGTTGTGAATTTCAGTAATAAATCCTTTCCAAACAAATTCAAATTGTTTTAAACTGCTTTCTTTCTTCTTGAAGGTCCAGACTTCGTGTTTGACGCAGTGACATGCCACAACACCATAGACATTCTGGAGGAAGGTAAGACGATAAGAGCCAAGACATCTCGAACTAAGGGCAAAGTCACGACTCGTTTAGAGCCCGGGAGACTACAGATTTACCGTGGTGCCATGGCCAGTAGACCTATGCATAAGGCAGGCTTGTATTACTGGGAAGTTGGGGTCGTTTACAAGATCCAACGCCTTATACGACAAGGCATGCTCTTCGAGTTTGGCCTCGCCAAATTGGATTGTATCGACAAACACCAATCAGTGGACTGTCATCCTGCCGCGTGGTCCGTCAGCGCGCGTGGATGCCACGTATGTGGAAAGATCTGTTTGCAGACTTGGCACAATGGACAGCTGTTGACCCACAAAGCATTGTCGCCAAGAACACCTTCGCCTCCCGGCACCTTCGTCAGGCAGTACTATGGGTTCATGTTGGACATAGAAAAGAAGCATTGGATCATAGTAGATGTCAAAAACAAGAAAATGCTCTTCCATTTTAAGAACTTGGTCATCTCGGAGATGTCGGAGCCACTGTGGCCAGTGTTTGGTGTTTACAGTCCAGAAAATGTTTCTGTGGCCATAACTCTAAAAACCGGCCGGGCTATCGACAGCATACCAGAAGAGGCCCTGGAAAATCTCGTGGCGTAATTGTTACAGAAAAGCACATACTACTAAGCATGTTTACACTCAAAGCATGCATACTTGTGTAGTTGCCCGCAAATTGTGGAATCATGGTAACATTTTAGGACTTGCACAGGAAATGTTACCCCTCCCCCTCGTCGACAGAATTTGATAAAAATTTGTTTGACGTTTGTACATAACAAACCGTTAAATTTCATTTAATATGTACATGACTTCAATGCGTACATTAGCATTTAACTAGAAATACTGTACTTCTAGAGTAAGAAATATAATACTTTTCAAGCGATTCTGGAATTGAATAGGCATTAAAAAATATTTAACCACAGCTTACAGCATGAAGCCTTTTAATCCGGAAATGAAGTTTTCCCAGAATTTGTTGTGGGTAAATATAAACTGCTAAAGAATATTTTTTAAATGGAATATTTTTTAATGAACATAAAAGCTGTCGCGATATTTTTAAAAATCGCGGATTTACGATGAAACCTTAGCGTGTTTCGGTGCCATTGCGTTTGTTTTAATTGATAATGATCTCGTGAAATATAAGGAAGACTTTTTTTGGGTCACATTTAAAACATGCTGAATTACGAGATAATTTTTCCTCATTGATAGTTAATAAGTCAGCAATCATGTGGCAGTTACTATGCTTCTGATTCTAACAATATAATCACTTCTTGCTCCGTCTATTTTGTGTTTGCTTTCCTTTGCTAATATTATTTTAAACTTGTGGCTCTGCTTTTTAGATCACCTGCTTGCAAGGTCATACGAGCTTATGGTATGCCCCTTCGTCCGTCTGCAATTGCTATTTTATTCTTCTCACAAGCCACTGGACCAATTAAATCATAAAAATCAAAATGCCCATAAAATGAAAAATAAATAAAACAAATTGGCAGAGAACATGTTGGTATTAAGGCCTTTAAGGTTTGTACAAATGTTTCTCGGTCAGCTACATGTATCGTGTGGCTTTGTGAGATGTTAACCATCAAGGGTTAGATAAAATGTTTTCATTATAATAAACAAAATATGTGTCTGTCTATACACACACACACACACACACACACACACACACACATGCCGGCTGAACAGAATTTCACCTCTGTTACTAAAATAGTGACGAGCCTCTGTTACTAAAATAGTGAAGAGCCTCTGTTACATTATAGCAAAGAGCCTCTGTTACTAAAATAGTGAAGAGCCTCTGTTACATTATAGCAAAGAGTCTCTGTTAATAAAATAGTAAAGAGCTTCTGTTACTAAAATAGTGAAGAGCCTCTGTTACATTATAGCAAAGAGTCTCTGTTACTAAAATAGTGAAGAGCCTCTGTTACATTATAGCAAAGAGTCTCTGTTACTAAAATAGCAAAGAGTCTCTGTTAATAAAATAGTAAAGAGCTTCTGTTACTAAAATAGTGAAGAGCCTCTGTTACATTATAGCAAAGAGCCTCTGTTACTAAAATAGTGAAGAGCCTCTGTTACATTATAGCAAAGAGCCTCTGTTACTAAAATAGTGAAGAGCCTCTGTTACATTATAGCAAAGAGCCTCTGTTACTAAAATAGTGAAGAGCCTCTGTTACATTATAGCAAAGAGTCTCTGTTAATAAAATAGTAAAGAGCTTCTGTTACTAAAATAGTGAAGAGCCTCTGTTACTAAAATAGCAAAGAGCCTCTGTTACTAAAATAGTGAAGAGCCTCTGTTACTAAAATAGTGATGAGCCTGTTACTAAAACAGCAAAAAGCCTGTTACTAAAATAGTGAAAACATTCCAAATAGTTCTCAGAACTCCTTGCACAGTATTAGACCACATTTCATGAAAAGCCTAAGGCATGCATGCCTTTTAAATTGAAACAAATGATGCTGATCATCTTCAAATTTGACCAGCTTTGTTTATCATAACAAAACACTCAAACTCTTGTAAAACTGCTAAATATAATTTTACCAAATTTGACAATGCAAGAAAGCCTTTATTAAATACTTAATGGTACAAATAATGCTTTTTTTTGCTGTAAAATGTGGATGCAGTTACTAAAAATTGAAAAAACTTTTAATAATAATTTCTAAGAAAAATTTGTCAAAAACAATCCTTTTAAGAAGGCAATGCAAGTTTGAGTAAATGATACTGATCTATAAAATAACTTAAAAACTTCTCAGTAAAATTTGACTAAATGTCTGATAAAGCATCCTTGCATAAGGCCATTTGAGTTTCAAAAAATGATGCCAATGTTTTCCAGTAGCACTGCCAATATCCACAAAATACATTATATATATATATATATATATATATATATATATATATATATATATATATATATATATATATATATATATATATATATATCAGACAGTACCATTCTAACTCATTTTGCTTTCCCAGAGCTTTTTTAAGTTTTAGGTAGATGTCAAACAGGTGAGTGATCTCAGGCCCACTTGTGCTTCTTGTTTGTTTGAAATCAAAGGTGATGGCATATTTCAAGCTGCTTTTCTAAATAATTTTCATGACACCTAAAATGATATTATTATACAAGTAGTTTATTCTATTTAGAAAAACTTTAATCTGTAAGAATTATATTTAATAAAGACTTGAATGCATTTATATGGTATTTTACCATCAGTTGTATTTATTTCTATTTGAAACATGGATCAACCATTTTTGTGTGTAGAAAGTCCTAAAGAACCTGTTAGCTGTCATATGTGTGTTGAATTTTAATATTATTTTTTTTTCTTTTTTTTTTCTACTGTCCTTGTTGAAGGTACAGTGCAAGATCTGAGGTCAGGAGTCTTGGCCCAAGTTTGGTCCTATTTGCCTGAGGTATGGTTCTATTTGCCAAGGACTTGAAAACTCAGGCTTGATCAATACAATTGACCAAGAATCCACATGGCTAACAAACATCCATAAAATGACAACTTGACAGATGTAATTCTTGCAAAACAAAACAGCCAGCAAAGCAACTTTTATAATATTTTTATTTTGTGACTTTATAAAATAGTCTATACATCTCTCTCTGCTTCTTCTTTAAGACTGGACTATATATGCCCTGTATAAATAACAAATAAAACCGGCTTTGTCATGGTTTGGTATGGGCCACTTTTATTACTTTTTGATAAATGACATCATGCACTTTTGGATACCAAAGGGATAATTTTGGTGAAGCTTTTAGAATTATTTAATTAAATAGAGAGAGGTTTTAATGGAAATGGGGTTGGGTTGGGATCACATAACTGTGGAAAACTCAATAATTACATTTCTTTTTGAAAACTAAATTTTTTTGTATCCATTCATTCACATATTCATGCTTTTTAAATGCCAATAGCCAATCCAAATGGATGTTTTATTAAATGTATTAGAAGTTGCACATTTTATTTGATAAAATAAAGATTTAAGTGAATGGACAACAGTAGTGTGTGTTTTGTGTGATAATGTCTGGCAAATTAAGCTTCAATATATCTTTTACAAATAAAATGATGGGTAGCGGCAACATGTGTGTATGTATGTGTGTGTGTCTGATGAGTCATTTAAGAAGCCAAATGATAAAATATCCTTTCTTTTAATAAAAGTCATACACATGCAGATCTTTTTGTTTTTATTTACATCTATGGCAAATATAAATATGTACAAATTAAAATCTATTCTAAATGCACCTTTAAAACTAATCATTGATCACAAATATAAACAGATAAACAATGTATGTTGACCAAAAACAAAGAGAAGAAAAATACTTTGATGACTTGAATAGGTTAATATTGATTAATGATGAATCACTCAATGTGTGATGCTAATGTATCATACACATTAAAATGTATAAATATGTAATCAAGTCTAAAAACATATTTCAACCTTTTCCAACATTTATGTAAGGTCCTCTAATATAAATTATGGTAAAACAATCTTAAGAAAAATGTTTAGTTCATAGTTTATCATATCATGATTATATGTACTAATGGCCCATATTTCTGATTTCTAACATGAAAAATTATAGCAAAGAATGTATGTTCCATAGATTTGTCTTCTCACAACAATACACAATATAATTTAAAAAAAAATAGCAATGTGATCATGACACACCTTCCATATGTTAATTAGCTTCAATGTAAATAACCGAGGTTTGCAGGGGGAACATTTTTTATATTGCAAAGTGACCTTGACTACCTTAAATGAAAGCCGATAACAAGGTCAGGCTAAGGTATGCCATGTAGGTCTACTTATGCTACTGTGCAAAAAAAAAAAAAAAAAAATTATTTCAGTAACTGACCCTTGAGCTTTGAAGAATGAATAGGGTTCTTCCTTACCCCAAGTGCAACCTATCCACAGATTTTGGTAACTGTAGATTGTGGAAAACTCGAATTATTATATGAAAATATTTTCCTTCTTTCATTCACATTGACCTTACATCAAATGGTCATTACAACATATTTTCTGCCTTATAGTGGGTGTATAAAAAGTTTCAAGTGCATATATTACTTTTTAAGATGTATCAAATCCATATGAAAAATTTGAAGATTTGCATACACATCTAAAAATTCACAACTGTAAGCTTACACAACTATTTAACATGAGCCTAAAATAGTGTAAAATTTTTATGTAGCAAAATACAAATTTACAAAATCAATGAATTTCACAACAAAAATGTACAAAGATGACAATCATCAAATTTCCATGACATGTAATAAAGAAAGTGCTGTTTCTTAGAATATATTAGTATAGTGGTTTCTTAGAATATATTAGTATAGTGGTCTCCTGCGATGATGTCACTTTCAGTACTCGAAAGCTGTCATTAGAAAAAGGATTACATCTTTTGAGGTGTACAAAATAATAACAGATGCTTGATGGCACTGGTGCTCTTCAAGCAAAATTTTTTTTTTATGAATATACATAAGTCAATTTCTTCTTTCCTTTTATTCTTTTTAATTGCCAAGTACTGTAATTATCTCTAATATTCTTGAGAAACTATATTATAAATTCAGTATCAAAAATATTTTCTCATATGTTTAAGTTAGGATACACAGCTTGTACCTGTAACTGCAGTATATGAATATAATTCTTTGTCATGGTCTTTGATCGTGAATCTCACAGACGAATCAATTAACATAATTGTCTAAGATTATGCCAACATGCAGTACTTAAGGAGAAGTACTGATAACAAACTTTTGCTAACGGACAGATGATAGATGGATATACATGACATGCCAGTGAACAAGTTCTTCTGTTATTGTTGTCATAGAGTTTAATGCCTTCTTTCAGCACAAGATAGGATTTGCATGGTGGCCAGTATTAATGGTGAAGTTAGAACCTGGGAAAACCCTGAAAAGAACTACCAACCCGTGAGAAGCTAGCTACCGGCAAGCTTTCTTACATACCCACATTGGCTGAATTTGAGACTCAAACCCATGCAGAGGTGAGATGGAAGTGATCCATAATGGTGAGCAATTAGACCATTCAGATACTCGGGGCCCCCAGATACTTTTAAGCAGTATAGCTAAAAATACACTCTACTCAGTATTGGTCTCTAATCAGGGGATCACTCTTAAGTGAGGTTTGTCAGGAGAGGAACTACCACATAGCTGATCATCTTTCTTTAAAGTTAACTTTTATGATGCATTTGGTTGCTTTGAATAGTTTCATTTACTTCAACAACCCCTATTAACTTTGTATATATTTATATCAAAAAGAAAAGTTTGTGGAAAAATTGACTTAGTGAATTCTGAGCAAATTATTATCTTTGTTATAATTTTTTTTATCCGGTAAATTCTGAATCTGCTGAATTTTCATCTTGTCTGTGGTCACCTTTAGATTGTATAACTATCTGCATTAAATTTATAACTTTGATAAAATTCACAACACAGTACAATTTCATATAGCAATAAAATACCACTCAATACATTGTGATATACAATATACAGATGTTCACATATATCAAGTAAAAATGAATATTTATAATTAACTATTTGATAAACACATAACTCTTGAAAACCTAAATCTTATTAAGGACAGAAATGTATTTTTTTAGGTAATCTTTTTGAGATTCATACAACCTTCCATTACTAGCTAGACCTCTCTTCTGAAAGAAATATTTCAAGGAAACCAAGCTATCTGCGAAAAAATGTATCAGTCATACAACAAAGTACATGCAAAACATTACTAAATTAATACTTTTAAATGTTCAAAAATCTTTAAGTCAAAGATGTTCTCAAAAGATTAAATGTACATTTGATCAGCATGAAGTCACAAATGAAGAGAAAATATACAAAAACTTGAAAGTTTCCATTAAATATGAAGATGTTTAAATTCTATGCTACAATGAAACCTGTCCACAAAGAACACACAAATAACCATACCATTTTGTCATTGATGGAAAAATGTTGGAATAACAAAAGTCTTTCAAATGTCATTTATAAACAATGGTTCTTTATATGTCTATAGCTGTATTCCATTAAAGCAGGTTTTATGTTTTTGTTTTGTTTTTTATGGTTTCATGCCATTTTTCAGCACAATATAGGCTATACATGGCGGCCAGTAATAATGGTGGAGGAAGAACCCAGAAAACACCCGGAAAGAACCACCGACCCACAAGAAGCTACTGGCAAGCTTTCTCACATAACTACATAATCCGAATCTTAGACTCGAACCCACACAGACAGAGGTGAGATGGCAGTGATCTGTAATGGACAGCGCTTTAGACCACTCGGGGTCGCTAACGCAGGTTTTAAAATAAGAATATATTCAAGTTACTGAATAATCTATAACTTTTGTTTCTTCAATGGTTATGTTACATGTCAACTTTCAAGTAAAACAACACCAGTCCAATACAATAAAACAGTTACATGAGTTTGCTTTCATACAAAAGCAGCTCTTATTTATGATGTTAAATTCTCAATTTTCACTTTTAGTGTCTTTTAAGATGGATAAATACTGGGTACTCTTTACATATCACAAAATGTATTTACATCTGTATCATCTGATCTTCATCTCAATCATTATACTGTCTAGTCTGTAAATTTTGTACACTTTCTACAAACATTATCAGGTGAAGAAGTAAAAAGAGCAATATGAGGTACTATTGGTCGGATAACACGAACTGAATGCACACATTGCCTTGTTGTGCTTTTGACAATTATGCAACAAAAGAACAACACCCACCATGATTAGTTGGATTTCTTTAGTATAATAGTTGCCTCCCTTGTCTCAATGATGATTTTCTTCTGCAGCCAGTCTCATTTGCCCATTATTGAATCACCCAGACTACTGTTAACAACCTGCCTTTATTTTTCATTTACTTAACCAATGATTAGTTTCTTCAATTTATATTCTAGTTCATAATTTTTCCATTTTTAAAAAAAATTCAATACCTTTTTTATTTAAGATTTTTAAACAAAAAAAACATTATACTTGCATGAACTTTTAAATTCAAAGCCCACAGTATGTGTGGAAATAAAAACACAAATTTTTATTAATGAAGAATATCTAAGTCAACCAATAAAATAAATGACTCAAGATTTTAATGATTTCATATCATAATGGCTCTGGTGTTAATAATATTCCAGCATTGTATTGTTGGCCATATATTGTCAACAACCCAGGCTTACTTGGTCTATATTTAGCTGGAATTCCAAAATGCAGCATATCTTTACTTCAAGATGTTTATTCTATCAGTCATTCTTTGAAAAGTCATAATGGATGTCAAAAGTTGTGACTCTAAGGTTTCACTACTAGGTTGCCAAGTTCATTTGTTTTCCATCCATACACTGGCACCTGCAGGAATCTCATATATGTAAAGACAGATTCATGATGATGTAATGAGGTTTTCACATGAAAACTTTAGTTTCAATATACCTGTACTAAACATTACATTTATTGAAAGTGTGTCTGAAGCAAATGTGCTGAATTTGTTTTAGCTTGCAGTGCTTTCTACATGTTAACACACAAAAAAATCATTCAATGGAGCCTAAAATCTAAACGTTTGATAAGAAAAAATATTTTCTGTACCAAAATTAGGGGGAAAAAAATTAGAATTAATATAGACTTAGGGTATATGAAAATATGAGGGTAAAAAATTGTACAAACAATACTGTATTCAAGCCAACTGGAATGTCAAAGTGATTTTTTGCTAGTTTGAACCCCAGCCAAGTCATACAAATTACATCTAAAAATGGTACTAGCAGATGCCTTGTTTGGCATAGCATTAAGAGGTTAGGACTGGTCAGCCATGTGTCAGGATAATGTGACTGTGTGGGACATGTCTGTGGGACAATATCCAGTGCTAGACAACACTATACACTGCCTCGCTGCAGACATTTTAGCGATATAAGTGGAATTATTTTAAAGCTATGTTAAAAATCTAAATCACACACACACACACACACACACCCTATTTTTGCAAAGGATGGTAATCTTCAAAATAGGTTACATATTAGAAATATGGTTCCAGACAAGCATATTCTTGTTGCTTTTCACAGGATGAAATGTGAAATACACATTTTTATCAATACAAGGAATCAATCTATGAACCTTCATGTACACTGAATAATAATTTACTTGTGACTGAGCTACAAATAGATGGAATTTTACTCCTTATTGCATCATATGTGACTTTTCAGCTGGAATCTTGCAAATTAAAATTTAACTGCATGCATAAATGTCCATTTAATTGACATAAATTTGCATACATGATCAAAGAGCATAATAATACTAAGGTTAAAACATTTTACATTGTTCTTGGAACACAAACATGCTTAAGAGTTGTAGTATTCAAAATACCAAAATAGTCAATGAAAAATTATGGGAAAGACATGGTCTCAAAAACAGTCAAATCTTCTTTGCCTTATATATGGGGAAAAAGTAATGGAGCAAATGTAACCCCTAGTATGACCCCAGCTCTGCCCTTTTAGACTGGGTCAAAATAATTGAAATAGTAACAATGATGGATAAAATTGATGAACTGGTGTGCAAACTATGAAATATTGGCTGATATAAATATTGAGCAATGCACCAAAAGTACTGTAGAAATATCTACTTAATTCATTACTGATGTTAAATTGTTAATTAAAACCTAATGGAATATGTATAGAGGCAATAAGGTGTGACATATTTAATATCTTTTCATCACATTTGAAGCTAAATGTAATTTTCACAATATCTAGTATGGGTAATCCAATATTTTTGTTTACTTTTTCATCTCCTAATCTTCCAGCACATAGAAAAGTATTACATATAATTGATGTGACTGCCTGAAATCCACAATAATATATATTATCATTTCTGTTAAAAATAAAGCTGTACTGATTAGAGAAGGATTACTAAAAGTTCATAAAATGAACATAAATTTTTTTTAAAATGCCTGTAAGATACTGTATGTTCAATGAAGCATAAAAGACATCAATTTTGGGACATTCATAAAATCCATTGAATCCAGTAAAAACTAGATGCAATATTTAAACTAGTATTTGATATTTCATCAAAATGCCAAGTCAATGAGAACCTTGGATTAATAATACCATATCTATAGCCATCTTTATACTAATTTTTCACTTCAGAGACTGATATAACAATATAAATGGAAATTTACTAAACCACAGTATGCAATAGATTGGTTTACAATTTGTGACCCAGAAATCATTACAACAACATCTATGATATGAGAATCATGGCTGAAAAAAGAACATCCAGTGTTCTCTAGCTTTGGTACAAGTTCGCATAGGGACCACTTCTTGTAGGATATGGAGACTTTTCCTGTGACCTCGCCATCTCATAAACAACATCATCTACCTGTGGAGGTGGCCAATGCCGCAAGTAATAGAGCAGGCATGACACACTGATAATACCACTTAGCTGAAATGAAATTTGATAGCAAAAAAGCTTAGAATGTTATACCATCTATGCATGCATAAAAGTCTAGCCTAACTGCAAACAAGATAGATCCAAACCTGCCAGCACACAATGCAAATCAGGGTTTTATTTGTTTAACTGATTACTATTAACAAACTACACCAATTCATCTCTGCCAGTTCAATATGAAATGACAGATCTGGCTCTGTGTAGCTTGCAGGTGGAGTTGACTTATGAGTATATACAAATTTCCATTGATTTTAGATACATATTATACTTACAAGAAATGTTAAAAAAAATTAAATGAGCATTGTTACATGAACTTGTTTACTTAAAATCTGATAATCAACTAAGTACCAAACATTTAAGAAAAAAAACTTGGAAAAAGCCTTAAGTGTTGCTATAGCTGGATAATAACCAATGACTAACATATCAATAACTTTTAGTATTAATCAACCATCTACTGGAATTAGGAAAACCACGAGTTAACTGACAGTGTTTGGAGCTGCTAATTTGTCACACAAGGTAAACATTTTGAAATTCTGTTACACACACACTTCAGAAACAACATATGGAAGATTAAAAGTATACCTGACAAACTGATGAAAAATTAAACATTTACTTACCGATAAAACAACCATGCCAAGAGCAACACCAGAAAATGCTCCTAAATTGTTGTAGAAGAAGTCAACAATGGCTTCCCCACATCCCTGAAATCATAGGTTAAAAAAGATAAGAGTCATAAAATAATAACTTATCTCATCAATGTGCCCTGCTTATATAAAGATGCCAAGTGAAAATACCTAAAGGGTCTTCCCCTATGGTCTTTCAAAGTTATATACTACTTATGAAAGCACCCTATGGTCTATCATTGTCAGTTTTTATACAAATTATGCAAGCACTATATGGTCTAGCATTCTCTATGCAAGCACCTGAAATTCTAGTATTCTCTATGCAAGCACCCTAAATTCTAGTATTCTCTATGCAAGCACCATAAATTCTAGTATTCTCTATGCATGCACCCTAAATTCTAGTATTCTCTATGCAAGCACCCTAAATTCTAGTATTCTCTATGCAAGCACCCTAAATTCTAGTATTCTTTATGCAGGCACCTTAAATTCTCTTATTATCTAAGAAAGCATCCTATGGTCTAGTATTCTCAATTAATATACTACTTATGCAAGCACCCAATGGTCTAGTATTCTCTGCAAGCACCCTAAAGTCTATTCTCTATGCAAGCACCCAATGGTCTAGTATTCTCTGCAAGCACCCTAAAGTCTATTCTCTATGCAAGCACCCAATGGTCTAGTATTCTCTGCAAGCACCCTAAAGTCTATTCTCTATGCAAGCACCCAATGGTCTAGTATACTCAAATAATATACTACTTTTGCCACACTATTTTCATGGTATGAAAGTGACAGAATATAGAAAACTCTTAGTATAAAAAGGCACCTATATCCAATATACATTTCAAGTGTAGCAAGTTTAGTCAAAATACCTTTAAAAGTTTGAATTATGCTCCAAAAATGAAATTTAATATGGGCATAAAGAGAGATGATCATAGTGATACCCATATCCACCATTACCTGCATGGAAGATTATGGATATTTTAAAACTTAAGATATTTTCAATCTTAACGAAGTTAGAACTGGTCCCATGGGTTTTGAGAAAAATTTGAAACTGCAATTCTTGATGGACACACAATGCATAACACTCAATACACAATTGGGCATATCAACATCTCATTTGACTATTTGCCAGGTAAACTAAAAATTACAGTATCCAAATGTGGAAGTAAATTACATTAGTAAAACAGTCCCACCTCACCAATACCATATTTCTAATATATGTTTTTCATAAATTATTAATTTTTCTGATTTTTATACAGCTTCCAGTTTTTAATTTGAGGGTCCTATACAGTACTTTCAATGACAAGGAAGGGCTTAAAAATACTTTTTTAATGCACTTTTATGAAATCTTAAAGTAATGTCTACTATGGAGGGTAAGGAAGATGACAGTAAAGATAAAGATAGTGAATAAGATGAATAGAGAAAAAGCTCACCTTTGTGTAGACATTATAATTGAGGTTCTTTAAAGGATCATTAGCAGTGTTCTCAATATAAAGGGGGCAGTACTTGTAGTTAACAGTATTGGTATCCTTGTACTTCCAGTAGTCTTGACAGCATGTCAATGGAGCCATGTCCTTTCGGCTATCAGGCAGAAGTGGATCTCCATATCTCCAGGTTGATTCTGTATAATCCAGGGGACCAGTGCCACCACAGCATTTTAGCTGAAAAATACATGTTGATGTCTAAGTCATCGATGAATGTGTTAGGGTAATTAAAGGGGCAATTAGCTCATAGCCATAACTTAAACTTAAAGCTGAGCCATTTGAAGAGATGCTCCTAGCTGCATTTTGCAATAATAACAAGCAGTCGCTTTCAGAGAAAGGTTCTGAATTGTCTCTATGATCATTTATATCTTCTGTGGCTTAAAATATTGCATGTAATATTCCTATCTATGACAGTATAAATGAAATCTTACTGTTGCTACTAAAACTTAGAAAGGAAATATAGGCTGCCTCTTGAACATGGCACCTCCCTAAACCTAGAGTGCTCTACTATCTGAACTGACATAAACTGAACCTGAGATTTTTAAAAAGAAGACAATGGAGGGAGGGGATCAATCTTTTGTCAACAGTTTCAGAGATTTTACTATGTCCAAATAAAAAACCTGTAATTTCCACCCAACTTTGACACAAATTTTAAATAAGTCATAAAAGCAAAGTCCTCATTATTATTATTATTAAAAGCAAAACAATTATAAATATTGGATGGGATCCAACAATATTATACCCATATCTACTGTTGAAAGTCACATACTGTGAATCATTTTGTTAGCAACAGTCTGAGAATATTTTGTGAATTCAGTAAATCACATCTGGGGCTGATGTTGTATTCTGCTCATTGGTAATATGCAGAATACATTTATGTAAATGTTACTATATGCACTTTGTTTAAAACATCAGAGGTTCTGCAAATTCAAAAAATGTCATTCTCATGAAAATATTGTCATTTATGGTATTACTCTTACCTCCACCTGCATATAATCAATACCATTGGTGACTTTTTTATCTGTTCCATAGACTTTCTGTACCACATTCTTTAGAAGGTTTGATCTCTTCAAAGCATCCTCCATCTGTTGAAACGACAATAATACTGTGAGCAGCAAGTTGTATGTCCAACCCATATTTAATAATCTTCTAGACAGGCCCTTAATACACCAGACCTAATGAGCAGAAACCAAAAAAGCCATCCAAAGTTTGGTCCAGGTACATGATACAGAACTAAAGTTATTGTGCTGAAACCACTTTTCATTTTTCAGTGAACATGACCTCTGACTTTTAAACCTGAAATTGATAGACTTTTTCCTTACCACAAATGCAAGCGTTCCATAGTAACTAGTAATAGAGAGAATACCTTTTCCTGATTGTACGAGCTAATCATGTTTCTGTAAAATCAGAAGAATTACCAGTTTGTCAAACTAAGTGTGGAGAGTCTTTATGTGTGTGAATTTAGCTTTTAAAAACATTCAGTCATATTGCTATGATGTCTGTAGTGTGGCAGTTTGTATTGATGACTAGCACTGGAACAATTTACTGCAGACATTTAGAATCATGTCCCACCCAGTCACATTATACTGACACCAGGCCGACCAGTCCTATCACCAACCTCTTAATGTTGAGCGCCAAGCAAAACAGCTGCTAGTACCATTTTTGCAAGTCTTTGGAAAGAGAATATGATGAAATTCTTTAAGGAACAGGGTTCAATGTTGTTCAATATCAGAGTAAGGCTGTAATGTCTGTGGTAAAACTGGACTCTTTATATGGTAACCTTGTTCCAAAATATTTTCAGATGAATGTGAAAGACATAAAAAGGCTAGTATAGCTCAAAGAGGAAACTCAAGAGACATTGTGTACAAATACATGTAATATCATTTCATGAATAATAAAAAGTGGAGGTATGTAGTGTTTGAAATGAAATTAAAATATGTACAGTACCATCCCAGAAGAATATGACTGACCCAAGAATTTATTGAATTATTAGTTAACAATTGGTTTAATTCTTACATATTAAATTCAAATTTGTGCAACTCATGATCTCGAGAATGCAGGAATAATAGTGTATCTATTTTTTTTTTTAATCCAAGGACATAGGTTTCACCAAACTGCACAAATCGTGAATGCATGCCTTCTCTGGATATGTATAGATTGTATTCTTTCATATTCACTAATAGAAAAGGAACATTTTTTTTGTGATGACCCAAAAGTTTTTAAATCCATGAATGAAATCCTATTTTTAATTTAAAAAAAATTATTTTAAAAGGTAAGTTTATTCTTTTGTCATTGTCATTTTTAAAAATTTAGTCCACCAGTTGTTGATAAAACTGGTGATGAATTTTGGTCAGTTTAAATACAATTTCAACAACTTTCAATTGAGAAAATTAGTCTTGATATTCTTCATTAGACTTCACTGCATCAACAGTTTTCTCCTTAAACAAAACATAAAATACATGTGCTACATATATAAAAACTATATTTTAATTTCATAATTCTATGAAAAATGAAGGCTGTTTATAGCTGGATAAAAGAATCTGCCAACAATATTTTATTTAAACTCTTTCAAACCTTTCAAACAATAACATCATTTTACTTTGCCATGGCAACCAAGTAAATTCTATAGTTATTTATCATTTTCTGTATGATTAGTGCCGTCTCCTTATAAAAGAGCTATAAATAAGTGAATAGAGTAATATTTTATATGGAGACAATATCTGATTAGTAACACAAGAGAAATATTGAATCATATTGAATCATCTGAATATTACAATGTAATGTAAATGTATGCACGTTTGAAAGCTGCACTCATTATTCAGCTACAATGTGAAAATAATGACCTGAGGATATAAGTGATATCAAGATAAAAACACAATAAGCCAACATGGCCTTATATCCAGAAAAGTTAATGGCACTCTCCTAGTTAATTCACCTTCATGGAAATCTTACATACCTATGGTATACTTATTAACAGAAATACTGGATCTTATATTTGGATCATTAACCAATCATACCTGTTTATGAGGGAAATGCAATAAACATATTTACATTGTTGAATATATTAAAATACAATGATATCCTGTTAATATGAATGTTTCTGTCATTAGCCATTTTGGATAAACAGGAAATATGAAGTGGCAAATTTATTCAATTAACAAGTGTTCTAAAAACCCTGTGTGCTTGCATTATTGTTCCCTCCAGTCCAAATAACTGCCTATTTCAAACTCCCTTTTTTAAAACTTTGGAGTTTTGATCTGATAGGTGTTATTGTACATTAAATAAGAAGTCCAAAGTAAGCAAGTCTGAAGTTTACATTAGTTACCTCCTTTCTGTAGACATATCCATACACACCTCCAGCAATTAGCAGAAGTAATATAAGGACCCAAAAGACCAAGTACTGTTGGAAGACAAAAAGAGTAGAAATAATATAGCATTGCATTTTCTTTGCAAATTAAAACTTGGATATATATATATATATATATATATATATATATATATATATATATATATATATATATATATATATATATATATATATATATGTATATATATATATATATAAAATGTGCATGGTGAAATAAAATGGGGATATCAAAGAAATGTGAAAGAACAAAATAAATGTTGATCAGTGTTCACCCTTTTTATGCACAAACATCCTAGATTAATGTCACAGCTATTTTTTTGCTTCAAAAACATGCCCAAGTCATCATGTGCATTGTATCAATTCAAAGGTTTTCTTTCTGGTATAGCAGTGTTAGGGACCAACTGAACACTGCTAAAAGAGGCAGCCATTTCCACCAGACACATGATTCATAAACAAATCTATGAACCCGCTAAGAAGAAAATCACGAACATAGTCCATTTAGCCAAATTATCCCACTACAGTACTAATATCATGGAGAGTTCCAGCTGCAAAGAGCTCTACGAGATTACTAACAAATTAATGTCAAGGAACAAATGTACCTCTACTTCCAACTACCTTTTCTCCAGTCAACCTTCCAGACCTTCCTGCAAATTCTTCTGTGACAAAGTACAAACCATTAGAGATACGCTTCACAACACAATTTCAATTGACTCGTCACCATACAGTTAAGATACAGAATTTCAGTGACAACCATTAGCAGCATTTGAACCTGTGTCTATGGATTTAGTACAGACAATCTTGATGAATAGTGCACCAAAGTCATGTGAACTTGATCCAATTCTAACATCACTGCTGCTTGAGTACTTTGATAATTACCTTCACTAACTGATGTTATTGATACCTCTCTCTCATCATGGGAATTACAATAATTTTTCAAAACAACCATTGTAAAGCCTCTGCTGAAGAAAGAAGCACTCAACCATAATGATTTAAAGTCTCATAGATCATCATCCAGTGTCTCACCGATTGTGTGCTGATGACACCCAAAATATCAAGTCTAGCCACTCAACTTAAGTTGATGCTACCATCCAATGGATAACATGTAACCAGCTGCAGATGAATGATGATAAAGCGATTATGATCACAACACAAAGACTTTCTCATTCATATCCTTTACCTCAAACAATAAATATCAGCAACACCAACATTAAATATTCACAGCGTCAGTACGAAACCTAGGTGTAACTCTGGACGGTACTCCCATATTGCACCATTTCATGAACATATGCAAGACTGCATATCTTGATGGCTGATGCCACTAAAATGCTTGTGTGTTCATTAGTATTTTTAAGATGATTGGATTATTGTAACTCAATTCTGTCTGGTTTGTCTCAATATCTCCAGAAACTTCAAAACACAGCTGCTCAGATCATCCTTAGAGTACCACAACCAGAGCACACCTCCCCACTGCTCTGTACCCTTCACTGGCTATCCATTCAATCCAGAATAAAAAAAAAGTTGTTCTATGTGCTACGTTTCACTGACAGACTCCAGTCCAGCATACCTATCTGGCCTCACCCATGTGTACACACAAGCAAGATACTTACACTCCTCTTCTGAAAATCATATACTCATTATTCCCACTATGAAAATGAAGTCATATGGACAATATTCTTTTGCTTACCTGAGCCCAGCAATGTGGAACAAACTGCCCAATGAAAATTTACACAAACACAGTGATCTCTTTCAAAAGTGTTCTTAAAACTCACCTTTTTTGACTGCAAGAAAGAGTTCTTAAAACTCACATTGTTTGACTGCACGAACAAACTTAAAAACCTAATAACGTTTCCTCCTCCCTTAAATATTTTCAGCATGTTTTTATGTTTTCTAATTTCATGGTATTTATTTGTTTTGCTTTAGTAGTTATATTATAATATATGTTGTAAAGAGCTTAGAGCTTCTAAAGATTAGGTGCTACATAAAGTACTTATTATTATTATTATTATTATTATTATTATTATTATTATTATCTTCAAGAATCTGGCATTCTGTACAGGTAACTCAAGATAAAGAATGTTATTTTGTCAATCAAAAAGTTTCAAAGATACAAGAACTGGATAACATGATATTCAGAACTTTACAAATACCCTTGCTATGTTGAGCTGATTACTATGTGGAACCACTGTACTTTCATGTTAGATGAAGTAACCTTTTATAAGGCTTTTCTTCATACAGAAGGGTCCAAAGGTGAAGACCAATGCAGGCCTTAAAATTACCAATACCTCTTTCTGAATATTTAATTCATGCATTAATATGAGTGATAAACAAATACACTATACAACTATGCAAGCAATATTTGACCAAAAAAACCAAAGAAAAACTAAAGTCTATATTAGATTTGAGTATAACTTAAATGTACATACCACTATAAGAAAAATGTTATGAAGAGTTTTTTCAGGTCTGACAGCACCAATAATTCCAATGATGCCAAAAAGAACTATAAATGCCCCAGCAGCAATGACAATGTAAACCAGGATGGCATATTTCTCTAGCTCCTCGCTGGCTGCAACATACTGGTTAATCCAGAAGTCAAACCGGAACCATATGGCCACACCTAGCATACCACCACCCAGCAACTGAAAAGAAGAAATAGAGAAAATGAACATTTACTGGTTAGACCACTGAACAGACTGGATTATGCAGGAATGAATATATTCATTATCCAAAAGCCCAGGACAAGTTGAAAATTATCTAGGTAAGTAAAACTTCCTGTCACTTACCATAAATATGAAGGGAAATCGCTGAATTATATACTATTTCAAGAAAACTCAAATTCTGGGAAAGTATTTTACAATGACATTTACATCATCATCAGTGCCACCAGGGGTGTGAGTTGGGTTGAACATCAGGCTTTCATTTTGCATTGATGGCTGTTGTATTGGTGGTCCAATCTCTGTATGTATTATGGTGCACATAATTTGAACCTTCAAACCATGTTCCTTAACTACTTTAGTCATCGATGAGCAGATCTTGCTATGCAGGAAACTCAATCATCTTTCTTTCTGATAAAATTAACTCCAACTTGCATTAATGTAGCTTCAACCTGTCCTATATTTTCAATGCTCTTGCTTCCTAGATATTCTAGACCTGGTACTTGTCTGACCTTTATTCTTGAGAAAAGGTTGTTATTTATATCAATGATAGTGAGATCTATGCCAAGTCTTCAACGAATTGCAATAATAATAATAATAATAATAACATTAATACTGGTAATAATAATAATAATAATAATAATAATAATAATAATAATAATAATAATAATAAATTTATTAGAGAAGGTAACTTAATTAGTGACAGGAATTAATCAAACCTGTGGCCTTCTGCTGCAATCTGAAAATTGTCTACACATTGATCTAGAATTAAATGCCATTCCCTCTGCTGTACGTGTACTTTTAAAACTTGCAATGAATGAATTTGAGGAATTACCCCCAAATTACATTAAAATGGCCAAATATATCTGAATATAACTTATGAAAGATAACCATATACAGAAAAGGAATAAATGATCTAATTTTCAAGTAATCAAATACTGTATGAGAATATACCTTATATAAAACATTTAACATAAACAGACCAGTTTAGATTGTTATCTTCAACTCATTAACCCCTGGTGCCGCATTGCATTTACGTGGCAGGAGGTAGTAGCCTACTGCCAAGCTCTGTAGCAGTCAAAGTAATGTAAGATACACTGAAGTAGGTGGTATTATAGAAAGGCAGATGGATTTAGCAATACAATGATACCAAATAATCTGGACGTTTTAGTTGCACTACAAAAGGCAGATTGAAAAACCTCTTTTCTTGGACACAGATTTTAGACTTTTTGGCAATCTAATGCAGACTGGTCTGAACTGCTCACAGACAGGTGAACCTGTGCAAAAAGTAGGATTAAGGTGGGCTTTTGGAATAAAGAGTGGTCTTGATATGATTACAACTAGGCATTGGGCTAATGGAAAAATCACTTGGAAGTCAATGTATTAGGATGTATTCAGAAATATTTCCCAAAATGTGTTTCCTACTCACATTTCATGAAAAAACAACAAAAACCTCCAGGGTTTAATGAGTTAAATACACCAAGAATTCTATCCCAATTAACCATATACAGGCAACAGTGTCAAATAGAACCTGGAATTTGTCACTATCTAGACTTGCACTTTTTTGTTTTGTTCTAACTAGTAGGGCTTTTGTTTTTTCTGCATTTAGAACCATACTTTTTTTCCTGGCTTCATGCTTCAAATCAGTTAAAAGCATCTTGAAAGCTGTTTTTAAATTCAATTTTAGTTTTACTTGTCAATGGAAGAAAGTGAAATTCCCATCTTGAGGGACAAATTGTTAATACATTTACAGTATGAATAAGTATGGTATTCAACAATTATGATTTTACTTTCAAAAAGGTGACCAGTTAGAAAAAGATTTTCACTCTATCAATTGAATATCAAGTAATTTAAATAAAACCAGTTGAGAGAGTTTTCATTGCAAGGATAGACATTCAGTTTTTCAAGCAAACCTTATGGTCACATTGATAGATTTTCAGTTTTTTCAAGCAAATTGTATGGTCTACAAGAGGAATAACTTAAGGAAAAATAATGCAAACCATTTCTCCTTTAGCTAATGTCTGAAGCCACTAATCAATCACAGATATGTCTTCAGTTTTGCACAAGTGAGTTTGTCCAAAGCCAGACTGATTATCATATGTTTAATAATAGGTTATAAAACAATCATGTACGTTTTTCTAGTAATCTGAAAAGACATGGAAGGATAGAGATGGATCTAGTTATTATTCACTTCATCTTTAGTTCCAGCTTTATGCAGTGGAGTTACCTTGGCAGTTTTCCACATGCGTGGAAATGTATTAGGCCTAATTTAGTGATTGCAAATAAAAGCTATATTCTACTATAGCAGGTGAAACTACCTTTAGTAGTCTCATGTGCATTTAATATTAATTTATTATTATTTAAATAAAAAAATTCCAAAAGATTGGAGGAAATCTTAAGTTCTTGATATTTTTCAGCAATTTAAAAGTGATTCAGAATATCTGAGATGTCACTTGGATTATCAGTATAAATCCCCTATTGACTCCGCGAGAAAATTTTGGTTCTACTCTTACAATTCCCAGCAACAAACCCAATAAAGATCCTCCAAACAACATTAGGGTTATTTCAATTTTTATCCACCATACTTTTTGTAGTGTGCTCTTTTGGCTTGACTTTAATTTTATCAACATTATTCCTCTTATTGTTTTGTTTTTTTACAGATTTAAGATTGTACTGACTTAACGTGTAAAGAAAACTGTAAAATGGTCAATTAAACTAATCAGAGGAACCTAACTTCCAGGACATTTTCTTGTGTATTGGTATAACTATGGTGTATAAGTGTTTTGTTTTCTTTTTCATCATCATTCTTTCTTCCTTCTTTGCTGTTGATGTTCAAGTTTTCAATCCCATGTCTTGGTCTGGGTAACTCATTAATTCTAATACTAGGATTGAATTGTTCATAGCGGTGAAGCTGACCCTCACATGTATATTTGTTCTCATTCTTGGCGTCCATAGCAGGTTTTTTTTTTTACAATGTACACTGATATTTTGTTGAACCAAAGACTGTTCAACTTTAAATAACTAAAAAAAATCCAATGAAACCAAACAAGAACCAAATTAATTATGCAAAGGACACTACATGTTACCATCTTAATATGTAAATATGTTTTGTTTTCCTATATACACCACCACAAAGTTTTATTCTATTTCATCTAAATCAAGATAATTTTTCAAAAAATTAAATGCACCAAACACGTCTGATGTACCATATATACATGTACTGACACATGTCAGATCCAACAGTATAGACCCAGATTTGCAACTCCACACTGGTAATGCACCACATGATTTGGGTCCATGCAGTTTGTTTGGAATATGTTGAACGAACAATACAGACCCTAATCATCTGGGACACAAACTGATGACAAATCAGTGTCATGTTGTTGCACCCAACTTATAGGTAAGTATATACATTCAATGGTATGATAATAATTTAGAAGAGGAAGAAGCTAAAAGAAGAAGCCAGTGCATTCAAAATTCTTGTGGTTGATTTTTTGGCAGACATGCAGGCTTATAAATACAAGCATATTGTACAAGTAACTGAATCCATTAGCTTTGCCTATGGAGTTGTTTGTTCCACTGATCAATGGCTGAAAAGTAAATACATACAAGCAATTATAATACAGTAAGGTAACCATAGCAACCCAGCTAAATAAAATAACTGATAACAATGAGCAATGGATGAAGCCAAAGCAGTAATGATAATACCGTTAAAATGGTACAAGCAGCCATCATAGATTTTGACAGTCGTCCCATTTTAGAAAATCTTATCAACTACCTGAATGAAAATTCCTTGTCTTTATTAAAAGGCTGCATGGCCAAAAAGTTTTTTTTTAAATCTGTACATTTAGCAACTTAACAAGATTCTGAGAAAGAAATCAATTTTAAAAAAGGAATGGTATCTCATGAAGGCACAATAAATCATTTCAACTGCAAAATGTTGGCTTTCACACTCATTAAAAAGAATTCAGTACAAGTATTTGGGCCTATAATTGTTTGTTTGTTTGTTTGATTAGGATTTTTAACGTAGCTTGAACAATTTTTTCAGTCATATCGCTACAATGTCTGCAGTGAGGCAGTTTATAGTGATGTCTAGCATTGGGACATCATGCCGCAGACATGTAGCATGATGTCCTACCCAGTCACATTATCCTGACGCCAAGCCAACAAGTCCTAACACTAACCTCAATGCTGAGTGCCAAGCGATACAGCTGTTAGTACCATTTTTGTAAAGTCTTTGGTATGTCTCGGCCGGGGATTGAACCCACGACCTCCACCTCGTGCAGCAGACGCTCTAACCACTAGGCCACCAGAGTGGTTAGCCTATAATTGAAACAACTTTAAAAGTCAGTTAACTATTACTTTGTTTTCTTTTCAAACCAAATTAAAAGTCTAATCTAATATTATATACAGTACCAGTGACTGAATCAGCAGACTTTACAGCCACTAATAATTTCTAGCCCACTAGAAAATTGAAAATGCAATTGGGAAATTTGAGCTTGCCCCAACATTATATCCCAGTATGAATTTTAAAATATGGGATAATTTAAGAAAATCGCACTGTAATTATTTTAACTTTTGTTTTTGTTTTATCTTTGTTGGAACTTTAAATAATACATTTAGATAGATATATAAATGACAAAGTGTTAGAAAGCAGATATAGCTGGAAGAACAAAAACATAAATTTGCTATATGATCAATGACATCAACAATAATCAGTCTTATCATCAACTACATTAATAATAATGCAATCGTATCAACTATATCAACAATAATGCCATCTATGTTGTTTGTGATGATTTATTTATAGTCACAAATAAGGATTTGCAAACACCATTTTTATCCATTACTTAAACAAGTATCATCTATAGTCTGTGTCTCTACATCCCCATTTGTTTGTACCCCTGCCAATTTCAGTAATGAAAAGCATAAACAAGATAAAAAGTCAATAAATCTTACTCAATTCATTCATTGATTTATAATTTCTAACC
The DNA here is from genome assembly GCA_029339505.1 of Unio delphinus. NCBI lineage: Eukaryota > Metazoa > Mollusca > Bivalvia > Unionida > Unionidae > Unio > Unio delphinus. The sequence continues at coordinate 2,992,138 of JAQISU010000008.1, read as the reverse complement.
CGATTGCGACCAGGGTGTCCATAACACCTTTATCGTCTGCGCGTCTGATGCTTAATGGAAGTTTTCATACTAACACGACACCATATTGCATACAATTTGGGCAAGTCTTTTTTCTGCAAATTGAGTGATGTCAGTGCTCCTATTTGGTTACTCCTGGATACTTCCCTCAATTACGGTAAGGTTAAGAGTTATATCCCTTTGCCACCTATACAATCTACTTTTTATGTACATACAGGCGTATTTATGCATCCGCCCCTTTGCTGAAAATGGACTTGTCCAGGAACTGGAAATTGATCTCGAGGATGGCCATGGTGGTAATGAAAATTTCCGTTAAGCATCAGACGATAAAGGTGTTATGGACACCTTGGTCGCAATCGGGTTAGAAATTATAAATCAATGAATGAAATGAGTAAGATTTATTGACTTTTTATCTTGTTTATTCTTTTTGTTACTGAAATCGGCAGGGGGGTACAAACAAAAGGGGATGTAGACACAGACTATAGTCACCTTGAAATTAGCAATATGCATCAAGATATTTGACAAGCCAATATCTGAGATTGAAAATACTTATTTTTATCCATTTAATTGTTTGCAGTAAGTATATATACTGGTCTCCTGTAATTACAACAACTGGACAGATTATAAACACTACTTGTGGGTGCTACTTTAAGGTACATTCATCAAGCCTGAAACAATCCTCCATGTGGTTAATCACTTAGAAGTTCTATTATTACCAGTTATGTAATAGAAGTGTGCAGTATATATAAAGATAAAATTGAATGTGGCAAGATCACATGGTATAAAACTTTCAGAATATAATGCATTCCAATTAAACATGATCCCTCTTTCTAAATTTTGTTAACTTTCAAGTAAGTAGGAATTTAAGCCTTTGCCTGAGGAGATTTTGAGCTTGTCCTAGGAGTCAGCAAGTTGATTTGTAAATGAGCTCTTCATAATGCTGAAAGGTGACCATTAATATAAATGAGGGAACCATATACTAAGAGAAGGGATACTCCAACAATGACGTGTCATAATAACACACAAACCAATGTGTTATCACTGGTTCTAATTATCAAGAACAAAAGTAAGAGAAATACTTTCAGATCCAGTAATAAAACAAAATTCAAACAATTTAATCAGGTCCATTTCCATACCATGTCATAGGAGGCATAATAAGGAACCGAGAATGATGTTATAAGGGCCTTAATGTTAAATTTTAAAACCAAAGATTCCTGACATAATTTTTTCAGAAGAAAAAAAATTCTAGCTCTCAAATACATGTAGCTTGTTTTTGCTCTGGTTTTAAACCCCCAAAAAATGTTTATTGTAGTTAAAGAATTTTTTTCATCTTGAGGTATATAAAAACAGATTATCACTAAAACCTTCTCTGATGAATTAGTTTGATCCCTAATTTGACACTTACATTTATGCAGATGTTGATTCTCTAACTTAACTTTACATGTCTCAAAAGATGTTTGGGTAATGCTGCACACAACATATACATGTACACTGCAGGATACTGGTACTGCTGATTCATTCAACTACATGTATCTGCAAAAAATGTCAGCAAGAACTGAACCAGACAATAAATTTTAAAGCTGCAATGTGTGTGAATACACTGAGCATATACATTTCATTTATCAGTTACATGTGCATGTGGTTAGGACAGTCAATCTAATTTTAAGTTACCAGCATCCCATCACCCTATCATAACCTTTCTGACTGTTAAATAAATTTTTTTTTTATGGTTGACAGATTTATAATAATACATGTAACATAATGAATGGAAAGAATAATCATGCAATGAGACCTATATTAAAGATGATTAATCATAAATGTACCATTTATGTAATTGAGGCATTATGTAGTATGCAGAGCTTTTATCAAAGGGCTCTACACAGAAACAAGGTCATGGGAGTAATTGTTTTGCAGCTACAGCTGTACCATTAGAGTATAAGACTGTACTGTGAGGCTGCTTCCACCATCCCCAATATCCTGTGAACTCGTATAACTACTGTATTCTTATACCATTCCATCTGTTTGTACTCGACTACCAATTTTAAAAATTCAGGGCATCAAGGATATACCGGTAAAAAAAACTCAAACCTTTGACATTTCATTCACTAAATTTACAAGTTCTCCTCTGACTGCAGCCAGGGTGTCCCAAATACTGTCAACTTGTTGGCATTTTGATCAAACAGAAGTTTCCTTAGCAACACAGTTGCCATATTTACTTAGGCCAGTCTGTTTCCAAGCATCAGATGTGCAAACGGGATTGTGTGTTAATACTACAGAGTACCTTGAAAAGACTGATATTCCACTCTGAGAATATAAATTTCCAGGAATTCAAGATAACACATCTCTTACTTTCAACTGCTGAGTGTTTAAACCATCTCTGATATTCTTTGGTGATAGCATGATTTTCAAATTATCTGCTATGATAAACATTACAGACATCAGATTTGCACTGGGGGGAGGGGGTTTAGGATCAAGAAGTCTTTTGGTAGAAACTGCATATTACATACATACATACATACATACATACATACATACATACATACATACATACATACATACATACATACATACATATATAACCAGGCTCTTTTCTAGAACTAAAAGTTGGGGATGGGGGAGGGAACACTCCCATTCATGTGACACATGCACATATATACCTGCATACTTGCATCAGCATTCTCCCCATGGAGTTGTGGTAGCTCAGTTGATAAAGCGACAAAAATTTAAATCCAAGGGCTGTGGGTTTCATACCCATGCAGGCCAACCTGGGTCAGCTGCCCTGGCGTGTCCTTAAGAAAAGCACTTATATACTATTTCCACAGCATGGTATAGCCAAAAATGTCTTAAAAGTACTGATAAAACACAGGTGTGAATATAAGTTAAAATATTTCCCTTTGCTTTTTTATCTTGAGAAAACACTGTTGCATGTAAGTGTGCAGACATACTTGCAGCTAAACAGACATGTACATGCATGCATACAATATTTCTCCCATGTAATGCCCTGGGGACAGCTTAAAATATTTGACAGATAGTAGGAAGGGGGCTTATTATGAAAGATATCTCAGTACTAAATCTTTCACAAAATTTAATAAAAATGGGGATGGGCTGAATCATCAAGCATGGACTTGTCCTTGGATAAATATGATTTTTACATAAAAACAGAGATACATAAGCACACCTTCCTGCATTCAAGATGGACAGCAAGAACAAACTTAAAGACCTAGTAATGTTTCCTACCTTAAATATTTTGTGCATTTTTTGTCTAATTTCATGGGTTTTGTTTTTTATAGTCATATCATTATAGATGTTGTAAAGCGCTTAGAGCTTCTGAAGATTAGGTGCTATACAAAGTCCTCCTCATTATTATTATTATCCATCCACACAGTGCAAGCATGTTTGGAGATAACTTTCAGGTATATATTTCATACTTGCAAGTCAATTTAGATGCAAATCTTGACATGTTAAATTAATTATATATCATGATTATTCTTCCCTTTCAGCATACACCACATGGAATCCAGAACAAGACTACACCAGAACTACAACTTCCAAGCACAACTATATTAAGCTAATTAAAATCTCAGACTAATCTGCGGAACAAATGGCTCAGCCAAGTACACAATCCATTGTTTAAATCTTGTAACATGAAACAATTCATCATTTAGCGAAACATCTTATGCTAAGGAAAAGAAACCTATAACACAGAGACTAAAGAATGAACCTGAAGAACGCTCTGAGCTCATCTATAATACACACAGCCAGACCTAATATGCCAGTAGATAGTGTGTGCTGACAGCAAGTCTTTTCATTTTGTTTGGAGATGGAAGACACAAATTTCTTCTTCAGCCTACTGAAAATTCTGTATCAGTTTTCATTTGAATTTTTTTTTGTGAAAACATTGGCTAATATTCTTGATTGTACCATTAACAACACCAACAATGGATACATAACTTCTATTATTATTATATATCATATACAACTTAACTGTTCTACAAAGAGCTGAGAAATTATGAGATTTGTTTTTCTTTTTTAAACAAATAAGTTTTGGATTCTATAAGATTTACTGACTATTATTATAGGTATTTCTATTCTCTTGTGCAGTCACATGTACAGGCAATTCTTTGTGGATAGAATCAGCAGCAGGTCTGTTGGACCAAAGACATAATTTCTAGCCTTTGCTTGTCACTGTATGTAACTTTGTCTCTCTGATTTAGTTGTTGTTATATTTTATTGTACTATGGATTACTTACAAATAAAGTTAAAATCACATTTCTCCAAGCTGAATATATTTTTCTGTTATTTTACAATTACTTATCTATCTCTATGTACACAAATTAAAAAGCAACAGCCAAATAATAAAAGTCAACTTCAAGACAGAATCAAAAGTGGGTCTAAGTAATCTGTACATGTGCATCACTTCAGCATTCTTTTACTGATGCATAAGAAACTGAGGTGTTATATGCAATGAAATTAATAATGTTTCGTTTATGCAAACATTACTTAAGAACTTGTGATTTAAAACTAAAATAAAGTAATTATCTGAGCTAAATAATATATAGTGTGTATGATTTGGATTTTTAACGTAGTCTAAACAATCTGTCAGTCATATCGCTATTATGTCTGCATTGTAGCAACTTATAGAGATGTCTAGTGTTGGGGAATCATGTCACAGACATATAACATCATGTCCTCCCAGTCACATTATCCTGACAACAGGCCAACCAGTCGTAACACTAACCTCTTAATGCTGAGCACCTAGGTTTTTGGTACGACTTGGTCAAGGTTTGTACCTACGACCTCCTGCATATGAGGCTAATGCTACAACCAGATAGTCCAAAGGAGTGGTTAAATAATGAAACTGAAATTCAAGTAAGGCCAGGGCTTGCATTATAAACAGATATATCAAAAGTATTTTAAAAAATCCATCAAGGGGCTTTGGAAAGAAAGCAAACACTTCAGTCAAAGCAAATATTGTATATTTCTCAGACCATGATACTGAAATGAATTAGGCCCAAAGAAGAGAGTAAAAATGTTGCAGAATTAATTGTCTTAGCTTCATAACAATTCACGCCATGTATTATATGAAAAATCAATCAAGGGGTTTAAGAAATAAAAAGCAAATTAAATAATTTTAACCAAAACCTTAATTCAAATTTTCTGTGATCTAGACCTCAATGTCAAGAGGGCAAAAATATGTCGCATAATACAAATCATCTTATTTTGAGAACAAGTCAACTAAAGTATAAACAAAATTCATTAAGATGTTTTTGAAAATAAAAACAAACTTTTAATGAAAATGTGTGACCACTGTGATCTTGATACTAAGGTGAAAAGGTAAACTAGTATGTCCTAGAATGAACTGTGTAAGCCTCTTCTTGGACCTGTTCTCTTCATTCTGTATACTCAGCCGCTCTCAAGTGTCATAGATCATCACCTAGTGTCGCACCAATTGTATGCTGATGACACCCAAATATACAAGTCTAGCCACCCAACTGAAGTTGATGCTACCATCCATGGAGTAGAGAAGTGCATTTCTGATGTGAAATCATGGATGACATGTAACAAGCTGCAGATGAATGATGATAAAACTGAGGCTATTCTGATCACAACACAAAGACATTCTCATTCACATCCTTTACCTCAGACAATAAATATTAGTAACACCAACATTAAATTCTCACAGTCAGTACGGAATCTAGGCATTACTCTAGACAGTACTCTCACATTGCACCAACATGTCATGAACATATGCAGGGCTGCATATCTTGAATTGAGACGCATCAGTTCCAGTTGTAAATATCTTTCAGTTGATGCCACTAAAAACTTGTGTTCATTAGTACTTTCAAGACTAGACTATTGTAACTCAATTCTGTCTGGTTCGTCACAATATTTACTCCAGAAACTTCAAAAAGTTCAAAACTCAGCTGCACGAATCATCTTTAGAGTACCTCGATCAGAGCACACCTCACCACTGCTCTGTACCCTACATTGGCTATCAATTCGATACAGAATCAAACACAAAATTTGTTCTCTGTACTATGTTTCAATGACAGACTCCAGTCCAACATACCTATCCAGCCTCACCCATGTGTATACACCAGCTAGATCCTTAAGCTCTTCTTCTGATAATCATACACCGGTACTCATTGTTCCCAAGGTGAAAACAAGGTCATATGGACAATGTTCGTTTGCACACCAGGGCCCGGCGACGTTGAACGAACTGCCCATTGAAATTAGACACAAAGACATGGTGGTCCCTTTTAAGAGTGCTCTTAAGACTCACCTGTTTCGACTGCAGGGACAAACTTAGCGACCTAATCATGTTTTGTATCTTATATTTTTTCAGCTTGTTTTTATGTTTTCCAATTTCACTGTTTTGTCATTTGTTGTTCTGTAGTGTAGACAAATCATTATTGATGGTGTAAAGCGCTTAGAGCTTCGTAAGATTAGGCGCTATACAAAGTCCTCATTATTATTATTATTATTACCATGTACATGTATAATGAGAATTTCTCAATGAAAATATGTACAAATGAAGAATCTGCCATTAACCAAATCCTTAACAATGAGCAGACAATAGTACTGCTGACTGAAAAATAACTGTTGTGTCTCACTCCTCATTAGTGTGAGCTAGACAACAATTCAATATACTCACTCCTTGCAAGTCCTTTGTGCTTTGTAAAGTCAATTTCATGTTTTTTCCCCCTGTGGTCTGGGTATGTAAAATAAGCTCAGTGTGTCCAATCAACCAAAGTGAAAAACTAATTTGCTGATGGATGCATCCTGTGACTGTACTGGTTTATAATGACAAATTCTGACCTTGTATGTTAAGAGTATATACCATTTTGTCTTTATATTTGTCTGTATGTCTTTTGGAGATATCTTTAATCTTACATTTTTCATTCCATGGTGGACATCTGTTTTAGGTTGGAGATGTTTGTCTTTTACATGTAGCAAGGTGTTTAAAATGTGCCATTTTTGCAAACTACATGTAGTTGTTTTGTTGTCATTGTTGTTGTGGGGTTTAACGCCATTTTCAGCATACAATAGGTTATGCATGGTAGCCAGTATTAATGGTGGAGGAAGAACATGGGAAAACCCAGGAAAGAACCACCGACCCACGAGAAGCTACTGGCAAGCTTTCTCACATACCCACATTGGTCAAATCTGAGACTAGAAACCATGCAGATTGAGATGATATGGCAGTGATCTGTAACAGCGATTAAAACCATTTTAGGCCACCTAGTTGTTTTGTTGGTGCTATATTTGCAGGATTACACTGATAAATTTGTTGTTAAACCCTTTACATATACATGTATATAGTAGAAGTACATGCATATATTTATCATTTCATACACTATACATCTTATGATTTTTTACACTCATAGTATCTTTTCTGCTTACTGTTTATGCTTGCTTATAAGTCAAATCTAACTACAAACTTACAGACCCAGATCTGCCATTGCATAATGTACCAGTAGCTCTGGTTAATCAATATTTTTTTGTAACAAGAAGAATAAACAACTCAGACCTAATCTGCCAGTGTTTTATTTTACAGCATATCAGGGTCTACACTGTTTACAGCTGTACTCAAATTATAAATAAGTGAATATATACGACAGTTCAATAATAAAGTACCAGTTAGTTTTTACCATTTTTCATTCATTCATCTTATTCATAGCAGGAAACAGAAACAACCAATCCCTCATATCAAATCAGAAGCAATGCATTTAGTCAAGTATGACATGCTAGTGATAGTATGATTGGTCATCAAAATGTGCACAAATCACATTATTGCCAATGGCTAATATTTTGAATATAGAGTTTGTACATGTATGTAGTTTTACATGTACATATGTTTCTGTGACATCCATACCCCTATTGCTTTATCATTTATGTTTGTTGTAATAGAAACTACAACAAGCAACATGCATATATTCAAAGTAAAGTATTTCAGTTGATTAAAAAGGAACAATATGTGGCATGTAATTTTTATTTCTTTAAACAAATATGGCTGAAAGTATGTATAGCATCACAGGGTTTATGTCATTTGGCCCACAAATTGGCTCATCCCATGTCATGACAATCTAGGTTGTTTCACCCTTTTAAACAGTATTATCTAAAGAAGAGTTTCATGAATTTTTTTTAGAAATTTCTGTTGTTAGTTCAATGAACGGCTTACCATATTTTCTTTGCTCCTTCTCTCAAAGTTAATTTTACAGATGATGAAGTGACAAATCAGAACAGCAGAATAGTCATCTACATGAACATATTTCTTTTCCATTCTAATTTGAAAATCATAAAAAAGGAGTTGAGCATTTTAATTTACTAGCTCCATGCTCATGAGGCTTGTTAGGGTAATTAAAGCATTTTAATGTACTAGCTCCATGCTCATGAGGGTTGTTAGAGTAATTAATTCATTAAATTTATGTAATATTTATCATTCTTTCACTTTTTGACAAGACCTTTTTGTTATTCTCTTTTGCACTCATTATTTTTCTATCCTGTCTAAAGTGTGAGGCTATCAGTAATCTCAATACATAAGCCAATATCATTTTAAAAATTTGACATGAATTAATATACTAAATGGTAAACTATATATATGTAATCAATACTAGTATTGCCAATAGCTTTTTAAGTTAGAAGCACATTCATGATTTTCAATATTATCAATATAAATCTTTCACATATTTAGGAATATCTATCTCAGAATTCCCATAAGTCGGCTTCTAATAACCATTCAAGCTAGGACATTTTGGTAAAGATTTTATTAAGCAGCTACATGGATTTCTGTTAGCCCAATTCACGGGTCCCTGTAGCAAATGCTACAACCCTGTGGAATCCACAGGATGCAGCATATTTTGATAGGTTTCCTTGTACTTTTCTGGAGTGCCTTAAAAAAACAGGACATAAAAGGTTGTCCACACACTGACATACCTTTTCAAGCAATGATAGATCGCCTGCCATGAGTTAGTACCAGTACATGCACTTGTCAAAAATTGTATGTAATAAGATGCTAATCACATAATGTAATTTCTCCAGCTTGATGCCTAACTAAATCAGAAATGATAATCAGGGAATGTTATGTGGCTTCTTTGACACAGTCGATATCTATAACATGAAAAATTTTCATGCCAAGATGCTTTCTGTCAAGTTTTGTCAACTTCTATTACGTGATTTTGTAGAACTCATTGAATCTTATTCTAATTTTAGCAAAGGCAGCCTTATTTGATAGTACATGTACATTGCTACTTTTGGGGGCAAATTTCAAAGATCTCCATACAAAAACTCAGAACTCTCATACATCAGCTTCTAATAGGCGTTCAATCTAGGACATTTTGGTAAAGAATCTATTAGGCAGCTACACTGATTTCCGTTTAACCCAATTTGCTCTGTCAAATTTGATTTATATTCATAGGCTTTTGAACATAAAATATGTAAGGGATTTAATAGTGTAGCCAAATGTTATGGCATATAAGCAGCATTTATACAAACATAAAAGGACTTTACCCCATAATGCTATATACCAAGACTGGTTGAAATTTACCACGATGGTTTTTGAGAAGAAGTAACATATCAACTGCTGATAGAGACACTGGATGAATGTCAGACACAAAATCATACCATAAATTTACTTGGCCTTACAACCAGAACAGCCAAACCCCATACTTATTCAAGCCTTAGCATCTATTTTTCTCCCTTCCTATCTATGAGAAGAAAGAATGAGATCATCACTTCTGAGGACAGATTTTAAATTTTTTCAAAACACTCAACATATTCATAGAAAACAACATGTTTTGCACTCATGGTTTATGCTAATAAATATACCAATATAAAACCAGTTTTATTAACATAAAATTTGTATAAAGTAACAACTTACACAATACAATACAAAATTAAATTATACTTTTGTCCAAACCTATAGCAATTCTTTATTATACATTAATAGCCTAAAACATTTTAACAATTTTCAGCAGCAGCAGGTCGTGAAACGGTGAATTCAATCACATGCCATGAAGTCTCCAACTACATATACTTATTCTGTATTTAACATAATATTAGTACTATAGCAAACCAGATATCCTAACAGAACCAATTTTAATATGATAAAGCTATTTAAATAATCATTGTTTATATAATGTACCTTTATTATAATTTCTCATACAAATACTGTTTTATCACATCAATGTTAGCAAATGCATAAAATGAAACACAGCTGTTTTGTCTTCTGGGATAGACCAGAAAGTTTAGAATATTTACTTGATTCATTAGCAAAGGTAAGTATATGTCAGGTGTATTCCTCTCAAATGTGGTCTATGATAAGCTAATTATTGTTTTGTTTGGTAGACTGATAATAAAAATGTCCTTCAAACCAAGCAGCATATTCCCAAGGTTTAGTAGTTCAATATTCAGTATTCATAAATCAGGAGAATTAACTGATTTTCTCCCACAAGAAAACTCATCAATATTTAGTAAAATTCTTAATTGACTTATGTTATGAGGAGGAAGATGTATGAAATATTAAATGCTTCCAGTGATAGAAACAGTAACAAACATATTATGCACATCAATGGAATGGTCAATATTATTCTTGTTGATAAAAAAATATTTTATATTTATAACCAGTCAGACATAGATATAACATTCTTGAATAATAATACAAAATATGATTTTTGAAATATAAACAGGATAAATATGGGAATGCATGACAGGTCAGATCTACAAAACGTTTAATACCTCGTATGACTTTTGACTCAGATGCTATGGTGAATATTTGCAATGAAGCATGAAACCAAAATTCACAGAAGAAAGTTCAATTTTTTTTTTAATGATTTTGGGGGCGAATGAACCATGGTGCTAACAACATGATTGAAGGCAAAACGACCAAGATGGCTGTCAGTACTGTCGAGTTTTTGGGTATGGTCATTATCATATCAAGGCATCTTCCTACATGTATATGTCAACAGCTCGCAATTCTGAGTTTTAATATCACTGAATTAAGAAAATTTATATAAAATTGCCTTAAACACATTGTCAAGATTGTAATTATGCAGTCTACAATTTTGCATTAGGCTTTGAGAGGCAACTGTAATCCAATAAAATCTGCACACGTAAAAAAAATCAAAACATGCAACGGATTCTCGTATTTATGTATGATCATTTCATTATCATAATTTGTTTTGTGACCTGACAGCTTCTCCGTTTTTGTTTTTATACATTCACTGGTTTGCCGTCTGTATTGTAACAATCGTAATTAATGCCAGTACTTACCCATAATAAAGCAGTCACGATGATCACAATGATCCTAAAACAAAATATCTTGCTTTGATGATTCATCCTTTCTCTTTTCTACATTTCTGTCTACATCGCTCGTGTATTGATTGAATATAAACTAGGTTACACAAGTCATCCCTTTTGTTTGGGATAGGATTTGTTTCCGCTTGACTCTGGGCATGACCAATAGATGGCGCTTCTCGGGTCGTACTAAAACTCTGGTTAGTCAACTTACGTCGGAGCTTGGTTCAGTCTTAATGCTAACAAGCTGCGCGTTGTAAATAACTTTTAATTTCATCCAGCTATAGATTTGTGAAAACTTAACTTGCAAATCCATACTCTGCAACTTCCATGTTAATGAAATATAAACTAAATCCTGACGCCGATTTTAACAATAGGAAACAAGGGCATGAGGGTCAATGTTTGCACAAATTTAATGACGAACCCACATACATAACAATTAACCAAAAAATAAAATAAAATACACAAGTGAGGTATAAAAAAGTCCACATTTTTTTAATTATAGCAATATCAAAACAAAGCATACAAATATCATTCACTTGCACTGGCAGTTAAAGCAAAAAAAGTCAATGCATACCAACCCCATATTTATATATGCATTTTCTCACGTCGTAAGGTCATATTTGACAACATATGATATTCACTGTGCAAACACATGCCTATTTCCAAGAGTGTGTTTTGCCTTTTTGTTACCCTATAGGTACACTGACACACCCGTCCTTTCATCTACCCCCATGACAGTTTGACATCTTGCAATCAATTCATCTTTAGCAAATTTTAATTTTGTCCGTTGGGGTGGGGGGGGGGGGGTGGGGTGGGGGGGGGGGGGGCACACACGTTTCGCGCAATGTTCCCTCTAAGGTACGCAGCTGCAGCTAATTAGAAAAAATGACAGCTCCGTTGGCCTAGTGGTTAGAACGTCCGCCCCAGAAGAGGGAGATCGTGGGTTCGATCCTTGGCTGAGTCATATCAAAGACTTTACAAAAATGGTACTAACAGCTGCCTCGCTTGGCGCTCAGCATTAAGAGGTTAGTGTTAGGACTGGTTGGTCTGGTGTCAGGATAATGTGACTAGGTAGGACATCATGCTACATGTCTGCGACATTACTATAAACTGCCTCACTGCCGACAACGTAGCGATATGACTGAGAAATTGTTAAAGCTACGTAAAAATTCCTAAACAACAAACAAAGAAACATTAGAATAAGCTGCACAGCAATTTAAAAAATTATGCGCAGGTTAAAACTCCGTCTTATCATACTACCTGAATAGTGAAACATATCTATTATGATGTGATTGTAGAAACTAATAATCCGCAGCGTGCAAACTTACTCGGGCAAGCCTCTGGAAGCGAGAAGAGCGAATTGCGAGATAGTGCAAAACGTTAATAGTAACACCTTGGTTTCCTGCCCCGCAACCTCCAAATCAACGGTGAAGAAGTAAAAAGTGCAGCATATTCCACTCTGGTTCGACCAGGTCTTGAGTACTGCTCAATTGTGTGGAACCCACCTAATAAAGATCTAATAAATAAAATAGCCGGATTGGTCTGAGTATGAAGAGACGAAAGGTAAACTGACACTCTTTTACTTATTTCTGCCTTTCCTATCATTACTCTTCTGACTGTCCTATCACTTCTGTGTTTACTATATCCTTGACCCGCACCACTCGCTGCTTAATAGCCAAGTCTGACAACGTCAACGCATTTATATATCGATAGATAGATATTTAAATAGATAGATAAATAGACAGTATAGATAAATAGACAGTATTGACACTGCTCTGTGACCACAAGTATTTCAGAATAGGTGCATATTCGCGAATGCAGTCATATAGAAATTAAGTTGCTAGCAACACTAGAGATACTGGTTACTATTGATAATAATACCGATGTACGCACCTACAAAGGGCAGTGGCAGATGTTTCAACTGCTCGGGAAATGGACGAACCCGCCTATACACGAGTCTCCTGCTGCCTTGCAGGTTGGCTTTGGTTAGCAAAAGCTAAGGGTGTAAACCTTAAAAGAAAATCCGGAGTGGAGACCCTAATGCAGTTGGACGATGTACATCCCCTTCTGGCAACTCCTTGGTCTGGAAAGGAATGGGCTCCATAGACGACGTTAGTCCAAGACACACTGATAATGCTGGACAAATATGAAATGGCCATACCGGATTGGTCATCGCCCGGGTCAACAAGGACCGCGCCTGCCGTTGTCCACCAGGACGGATATGACAAGTGTGCTACTGGTACTTTGCATAAATTCAGAGCGAGAGACAGCATTGCCATCGCCACCTGGAACATTAGAACTCTTGCGCAAACTGGAAGACTCCAAGATTTGATACGTGGGATGGAACACTACACATGGCACATTCTGGGACTCTGTGAAATAAGATAGAAAGCTCTAGGAGAACACCAAACGGAAGATGGGCATATATTATACTACAGTGGAGAGTTGGACAAGTCCATAAATGGAGTAGGCTTCCTTGTAAACAAAACCATCAAGGGATCTGTGATTGCCTGTCGCCCCATATTTAGCAAAATCATCTCCATTCGTCTGAAAGCGTATCCCTTTAACATCACAATTATCCAAGTCTATGCTCCAACTACTGATCATGATGATGAAGAAATAGAGGTGTTTTACAACAAACTCCAGGGTATAATAAACGTGGTAAGTAAAAAGACATCCTCATCATCCAAGGACACTGGAATGCCAAAGTTGGTAAAGATGCTCTAAAAGTCTGGGATGATCATTGTGGACCTTCTTGCAGTGAGCTTACTAATGAAAGAAGGAGACGGCTGTACGAGTTCGCAAGCTACAACAACTTGGTACTAGCCAACACCCTGTGCCAACATAAACCTTCACGATGCTGGACATGGCATGCACCTAATGGAACCCATCATAACCAGATCGACTACATACTGGTTCAAAACCGTTACCGATCTGGCATCAATAGAGCAAAAACAAGAACGTTCCAAGGTGCTGATGTTGGGAATGATCACGACCTCGTCATTATGAACTTCCGAGTGAGGCTGAAGAAAATTAACAAGCCAAAGAAAATCAGGCTCAAATTCAACCTTGAACAACTGAAGGACCCTAACTTCTGCAAGTCATTCCAAGCCACAATTGGAGGAAAATTTGCTCTACTTCTTGTGATGGATGTTGATGTTAAAGTGATGATAGACACTTTCAACTCAGTCATGAAAACAGCTGCCAAGGACATCATTGGCATCCATCTCCCAAAGAAAAAAACCTGGGTTACAGAAGAGATTCGGAATCTGTATGATGCCCGAAGAGACCTCAAAAACACCAGACACACAACATGGGCAGTGGAGTACCGAGCAAAAAAAATATCAGAAAAAACATGAAGCAAAATAAGATTGGATTGGACAAAATTCGCAGAAATAGAGAGCAGTCTGATAAAGAATAACAGCAAAAAGGCATTCCAAATTGTGAAAGACCTCACCGGACAGAAGCAACCACGAGTCAGCCACGAGTCAGTGCCATTCAAGACGAAAATGGAAAATGCCTCACAGAAGCAAGTGACACGCAAAAAGATGGACTAAGTATTGTAAAGAGCTCTACAACCATCAGTCCACAGGAGACCCAGAGGTGCTTCAAGTTCCAAACTCCACAAATGATGATGATTTCCCCATTCTCAAAGAAGAGGTGGAGTCCACAATTAGAGCACTGAAGAATAGGAAGGCAGCTGGAGTAGGCAACATCCCAGCTGAAATATCAAGAAGGGCGGAGAATCAGTGATAGAGCTAATAACACAAATCTGCAACAAGATCTGGCAGACAGGTGAATGGCCAACACAGTAGACTCAGACACTGATTATAACAGTTCCCAAAAAAGGCAATCTCCAGCTGTGCCAAAATTACAGAACTATCAGTTTGATCAGCCATGCTAGTAATGGGATGCTGAAGATCATCTTGAACAGACTGAACCCACAAGCAGAAGAAATAATCGCCGAAGAACAGGTAGGATTCCTGAGTGGAAGAAGCACAACAGAACAAATATTCAATGTTATGGTTCATTGTGAAAAGTACTCACAACATCAACCAAACATCTATCATGTGTTCATAGATTTCAAAAAGGCTTTTGACAGAGTGTGACATGAGGCATTATGGGCCACAATGATGAAGTACAACATGGGTCAAAAGTTGACCAACACCATCAAGCAGCTATACACCAAGTCTACCAGCGCAGTAATTTCTCAAGGTTCAGTGGGGTACTGGTTCAAGACAACAGTTGGAGTACGGTAAGACTGTTTCCTGTCACACACGCTTTCCAACATCTACTTAGAGCGCATCATGAGTGAAGCCATGGAAAACCACTGTGGGATAGTCAGCATTGGAGGGCGTAACATCAACAACCTATGCTTTGCAGACGACATTGATGGGTTGGCAGGCAGTGAAGATGAGCTTGCCATCCTAATGAAAAACCTGGATGAAACATCTTCCATATTTGACATGGAGAAGACAAAGCTGATGACAAATAGTGGCAAACAAATCTCAACCAAGATTAAAGTCAGAGGACAGAAACTAGAAACAGTGGTCCAATTCAAATATTTTGGTTCCATAATCAACGAAGAGGGATCAAGAGCAGAAATTTTGTCACAATCAGCGGAAACAACGGCAGCTATGTCAAAGCTAAGACCCATGAATGAATGAATTTCAATTATAGTGAAACCGGTCATAAAGTTCATATGTTCACTGGTTCAAACCATCATTTTAATATGATGGTTGGTTTACCGTGGGCAAGGAATGGTGCCACATCCCCACGGGCATTTAAGGCACACAGTGCGTTTGTTAATTTTGGTCGTCATGTCATACCACTAAAAAGTGGCTAATGACATGAATGTAAGACCCTGGGTGAGTTGGAATAGACCCAACACACACTCAACCCTATCAACCAATCAGAAGTACTGTACTAAGGGTGCAATGGCACCAAATGGTAACGAGAGAAAAATAGTTTTCTCATATCGTCATTTTTGTTGGAGTCCGGTCGTTGAAAAGGAGGAAAAGATCCCGAAAAGCCAGCTGTTGTCGTATATGGATGTCGTTTACGCCCCGGAACGTCCTAGCCGTACTTATTTCAAATTCAGTCCAGTTATACTAATGGACAGCCTATAACCAATATCGTGTTAGCCACCTCTGCAATTGTATCAAATAATAAGTCGTAGAATTTTCTTTAACACATCCTAACTATACCAATATTCTAGGACATAGTGTACATATCGTAAGTCCCTAACAAATTTGTTTAACTAATATGTCTTTGCGACATATAAAAGTGTAGTCACTGTTAGGTAGTATAGATTGTTAATTTTGAGCGGAGGTTCAACTTTGATCGTCAGGTTTTGTAATAGAGATTGTTAAAAGAGGGTTACTCGTAACCAAATGAGAACCCTATTATTTAGGCAAATGAAAGGCAATGTGACAGCTATTCACATCTGCACCGCAGGTCGTCTCTCTCGGAGTGCTGTAGGTTAGCGGTAACAGAGTATCTCATGCTACATACAAACAGTTTTTCTTTTAGTTCCCCAGGTTTCAAGATATTTTCATGTGTCGGCATTTTCAATCCACTGTTTCGTTCCATTTATATCCCCGCCACTAGTGAAGTCCATACTCGATGGATAAACCTCGTGCTGGAACGTCCATTTTGATTTCCATGTGGCCGCCGCCATTTTCCTTTGTTCTTGAGCCCATGAAGAATAATTCTTCTAACGAGTTATTTAGTGGTGTAGCTCAGTTGTGGTTTTCCGTACACTACTCCGGTTACCTTGATGGCTGCATTTAATTATCTACAATCCTAGTAGGCACTATTTATCTACTTTCCGCTCTCGCACACCGTAGCCCGCTGAAGACCGGTCCTGTCTGCTCGGAGTTCACTGCTTGAATGCTAAGACCCATCTGGAGAGGCAAGAATATCTGTCTCAAAACTAAAATCAGACTATTGAGAGCACTAGTCATCTCAATCTTTCTGTATTCATGTGAGGCCTGGACCCTGGCAGCAGAATTACAACGAAAAATTCAGGCACTTGAAATGAGATGCTACAGAACCATCCTTGGCATCTCTTACATGGACCACATCACAAATGAAGAAGTGCGTAACACTATCAGGCACAAAGTAGGCCATTATAAAGACCTCCTCACCACTCAAAAAAAGAAAGCTGAAATGGTATGGCCATGTCACTAGAGCGCCAACAGTCTGTCCACAACAGTACTGCAGGGCAGTGTCCAAGTTGGCAGAAAGAGAGGTAGACAGAGAAAAAGTGGACTGACAACATCACAGAATGGACCAGGAAAAGTTTTGCAGAGACACGGGCATTGGCACATGATCGAGGCAAGTGGAGGGAACTGGTCAGATGTTCAGCAGTACAGTGCCTCAACGACCACATTAGGTCATGAGACTGATGATGATAACGCACGTACAGTGATTAATGTGGAAGTGGTTTGAGTCACACCAAGACCAATATTTGCAGTACCGGATTAAACCCTGTGGAAGCCGTTAGGCAGTTGAAATCTTGGCACCAACTCCCCTTTCGCAAATTAACTCCTATAGATATTATGTTGATCCGTCACCTAAAGGGAACGGGGTCCATAGGCACCTGCCTAGTCGGCCTATTGGGTAATCCGGCACTGAACAGTTGCTGTCTCAGCAAGACCACAAATATCATCTACGACCAAATAATAATAATAATAATAATAATAATAATAATAATAATAATAATAATAATGACAACTTAGCATAGCGCCTAATCCTTAGAAACCATAAGCGCTTTATACTATCTATAATGATATGACTACAGAAGAAACAAAAAAAAAACAACAAAAGAAAAAACAACATGAAATTAGAAAACATACAAATATGCTGAAACTGTTTAAGGTACGAAACATTATTAGGTCTTTGAATCTGTCCTTGTAGTCAAAAAAGGTGAGTTTTAAGAGCACTCTTGAAAGAGATCACTGTGTCTTTGTGTCCTACTTCAATGGGCAATTCATTCCACGTTGCTGGGCCCTGGTAAGCAAAAGAACGTTGTCCATATGACATCATTTTCGTAGCGGGAATATACGATTGTCAGAAGAGAGGGGTGAGTATCTTGCTGGTGTGTACACATTGGTGTGGCCATATAGATATGTTGAACTGAAGTCCGTAGCACAGAGAACAAATGTTTGATTCTGGGACGAATGGATAGCCAGTGAAAGTTACAGAGCAGTGGGTTTTTTTTTCTGATATTCAAAGGATGATCAGAGCAGCTGTGTTTTGAACTTTTGTTGAAGTTTCTGGAGTAGATATTGAGACGAACCAGACGTAGATGAGTTACAATAGTCCAGTCTTGAAAGTACTAATGAACACAAGTGTTTTCTAGTGTCAGCAACTGAAAGATATTTACGAATGGAGCTGATGCGTCTCGTTTAAAGATATGCGGCATTGCATATGTTCATGACATATTACTTCAATGTGAGAGTACTGTCCAGAGTACCTAGGTTTGGTACTGACTGTGTGAAATTAATGTTGGCGTTGCTGATATTGATCATAGTGTCATCAGTTTTATCTTCAGTCAACTGCAGCTTTGTTAATGTCATCCATTATTTCACATCAGAATTGCACCTCTCTACTCCTTGGATGATTGCATCAACTTCATTTTGGTGGCTAGATTTGTATATTTGGATGTCATCAGCATACAATTGGTGAGGCACTGGATGATGATCTATGACACTTGAGAGCGGCAGATTGTATAGAACGCAGGAAACAAATCCCAGAACAGACTCCTGTGGAACACCACAACATAGATCAGCTAGGCTGGAGTCTATTCGATTTGCAGATATAATTTGTGTCCTGTTGACTACGTAGGACTTGAACCACAGTAAGGTTGTATTGTGAGTGCCAAATACATGCTGGAGACTGTGAAATAATATATCATGGTCGATTGTGTCAAATGCTGCAGACAACTCAAGGAGGGCGAGGACTGTAATCTTTCTGCTATCCAAAGCACGGATAATATCATTAACTACTTTCCAAAGAGTAGTTACAGTACTGTGGCAAGGGCGACATGCAGACTGTTGATTGCTAAAAAGACTGTTTGAATTCAAATGAGATACAAGTTGGGTTAGAACAACTTTTTTCTAAGATTCTTTTATATGAATGGGAGATTAGAAACTGTGTCGAAATTCTTTAGATCGTTATTGTCGAATGTTGGTTTCTTCAGCAGAGGCTTTACAAATTACAATTGCAGTTTTGAAAAATGATGGTAATTCCCATGAGGAGAGAGAGGTATTAATAACATCAATCTGTGAAGACAATATTAAAATTTCATGCTATAGTTCGATCTACTTGTTTAGCATTCTTTTTTTCTAGACATCACACCATTTATGCCAACAGCTTTTTTTTTTAATCTAACGCTTGTCTTTGCCCAATGACTGTTACCATAACAAGTGAATCCTTGCTGAATTTCAGTCAACCAGGTTTTTATTTTTGCTGTCGATTATGGTTTGACATAATTAGTAGGGAATGTAACTGGGGCGCATACATCAGTGAATGCCACCTCATGGTTGTACAAAAAGATCAACCCAGGACAGGTTTTGCATCAGCTGATGCAATTTACGCTTGAATGTCTTCGCATACACGTGCGATGATTCAAGGCCGTCAGTAGGTAGGTACATCAAGGTGATTATAAATGGCAATTTCTACTAGGTCTTTAAAATTAAATGACAGATCATACGAGTTTTGGTAACACCACATCGAAGCAGATATTCATTGACAGGTGGAACGAAATTGTTATCAATGCTAGATGGTCTAATACACCGTCGGTAGATTCCTTAACTTCGTCAACACAGTCAGATTCCATTGAATAATAATAATGTAAAAATCCAATCTTAAACACAAACACCAAAGACGGTTAACCATCCGTCGGGATAAACGTTGAGTGCTTCAAACGGTATTTCATGTCCGGTAACTAATAATGTTAATCTTGCAACTGTGAATACATTTACAATACTAGTGTTGGATCTCTGAATACATGATAATAGTGCTACAAAATCAAGATACACCTATTATATATCTCACTCGACCCTAATATATACCTTTGCTCCCAGTTATGATAAACATGTATATTCCTGAATACATTTAAAATGGGAGGTTTAGGTGTATTGTAAAGGATTGGTTGCTTCCCTTTTTGGGGTGGGGTGCTTCCAATTATTTAAATTAATACAGAAGACCCACCCTGGCTCGTTTATGTTAGAAACTGAAGTAGTGATAGAGAGATGCAAAGCGCTGAGTGGTGCCGACAGTTAAATTAATGAATACACACAATGAAATTTAAATAACATCAATTTAATATAATTCAAACAGTAATCTCTCAAATACAATTCAGCTAATATCATATCACTCAACCAAGTGACGACCTAGTTCGTCCTTTGAATTAGTGTGTGAAATTTTCCCTTTTCTTCCTGAGTCCTACTCATCTGTATGCTTCTTCTCTTTTCCTTTGTCTTCCTCTGTTCTCCCTACAACTTCGCCCTCTGTTCTTCCTTCTCTCCTTTGTCTCCCAGAGACACGGAACAACTGCTGGGGTAATTCCCTCTGGTCCCGCAAACTGCTTCTCTTTTGTCTCCCAGAGACTCGGACCACAGCAGTGAGTACTTCCCTCTGGTCCCTAAAAGCTTATAAAGAATACATACACGGACATTAGCAAAGCATATACCTTTTGCTACGTAACTCACACTAACATTTATATCATGAGATAGGTCATTACCGTTTTCTGGTATCGCATTCGTGCCTGTCGAAATACACATTCTTTCTCTTTCTGCTAAGTGTACACGGTATATCTATATCTATATATATATATATATATATATCTATATATATATATATCTATATCTATATATATATATATATATATATATATATATATATATATATATATATATATTCTCAATCTTATTATATACAAAACAATATCATATAATCACACGTATTTTTGTACATTGCACTTCTACAAGCGTATACAGATATGCACAACCATGCTCTGATATATCCATTCACATGATTCTTCTACAGGTATACTCAAATAGACAAATTCCTTTACTAATGTTGCACACCACAAAATTATACAAAGTTTATAATTAAAATCAACATTTGCAAATTTATATCAAATGAATACATGCATGAGGTTACTACGAATTAACCCAATAACGAATTACAATATTAATTATATACATCACGTTGCTCATATCTCAAAATACGCATGTATATCAAACACTACGAATGAATCAAACTACAATGGTGATTTTATATATGCTCAAATATATAGATATACTGCAATAATTAAAGTACACATACTTTGCAGTAATATTTCACAACAATCGAAAAAATAATGACTGACCTGTTTCGAAGCTCCCTTATTATTCCCAGAATAATTCCGCCATTACAAACGGTCTCGAAGTAGCGTTATTTGCCTTCTCCCGCCAAATAATTTTAACACTACTAAAGTTTTGGTTCTCAAGATGATATATTTCAACTTACGATTCTAATATCTGGCACGCCTAACTCAACTCCGATTGGAGGTTGGTTCCTAATGATCAGACATTGCCCCTTGTAACCGTCTGTCAAAGATGTTTACGATACAAGTTGACGATCCCTTGTTCCAATCAAGAAATCGTCACTTACCTTTGAACAAGGTTACGTAACTAACTTTGGCAAAAATAAACCGCGCGTCTGAGTTTATTGCTATGTCAATTAACTAACAGGCTGGACACCTCAGACATTTTTTTTATAGCCTCAGGGTTTAACATACCCATGATAACATCTGGTTTCTTCTATCCCATGACATGTATGAAAACCATTCCCATCAACATAAATTAAACTAAGTGGACCAATTGCTAATGTTGCCTATTGATTAATTGGTTTTTCTCATTTGCCTAATATTCCTTGAAGCTGGTAATATGAAGTTATCATACGTGACAGTGCTTTCCCTCTAGCGATTTGATTACATATAGGTTGTCTTGTTGTAATATTACCAGTATCAGAATAGACTTTGATAAAGGCAACCGACACACCGCTGTCTCTGATTACACCTTTATCAGTGACTTTAGAAGGTTATTTGAGACAGCGCATTTCAAATTGAAGATAATATTTTAAATGTTCACGGTTGATGTTTTCTTTTTGCCAACTTGATTTTCAAAAATGACTAGCTCACCTGGATCATGACTGGTAAAATCAGTCAAATCCACTTTGGTGGCAAATCAGCTCAGATCCAGTGTAACCAACGTTTTAATAACAAGATGGCTAGATATGGGACCATGTAGCCGTGTTTATACTGGCATAATTGAATGCACCAATGGTTGTTTACCATATTTGGATAGAAAATTAACAACTTCAACTGGCGGTGCAAGTCCAACCGATTCAAAACACATACTATGTTGAGGTGTTACCACATATGCTACCCAGTGAGTGCCAGGGCTTGTTGACGATTGACGATGCTAGTTTCAAGTGTGCATAATATTGTTGATGCAAGTTGATCTCGCATAAAAACACCACAAAATGTTTGATTAATTTTGCCTTTGCATGTAAATCGAGATTGGTCAGCAGACGGGTGAACGCCGTAATCCTCTTCGACCTGGTAATTGAAGACCTATCCCCGCGGGTATTCGAAGACTATTGCTTGGTAATCGAAGGCTCCTTCCTTTGTTATACTTCCACATGCCGTCCTTTTCAAAGCCATCCGTGCTGCAGTTTCAACAGCCCTATTTCTGCAGATTTTCTAACAGCTGGAGCCAAGTAAATTATCACTCAATAGCAGTTGGTGGGTGTGCGTATGTAGTAAGAGCGAGAAACAACAACATGAAATGGTTTCCGACTGCATAAATGGCAACAAACTTGATTTTGTAGAAAGCGAAGGGGATAGCACATCCAGGTCTTGAACAACCTCATCAATGAACTCATCAAAAATTGTCACTCGCTTCAGAAGCACTGGGCGAGTTAAGTTTCTTTAAATGTATACTCTTTCATGCGCGATATTCTGCAGAATCAATTTAGTTTTATTTTGTTACTTGTTTAGGCTGTAATAAACAGTAGCACAGCAATAGGTGAAAACAACAAGCTTTATAAAATATAGCAAATAATTTATTTCCCTGGAAAAAGATTATAACAATGGAAAAAGAACTTAAAGTTTTAAGAATAAAATATAAAAAAATCCAAAAGACGATAACGTATGCTGAAGTCTATTTTGTGCTTATCTACATCTCCTTTGTAGAAAAACAATATTTAACACTGGTATTGGAAATCCGAATAAAATTTTGATAAACAATCTTTGTCCAAGAATTCTCTATGAGCACATAAAATACTTCCAGAGATACGAATTAATCATTGAAAAGGTTTACTTGGTTTCGAAAACTGGTTTCAACAAAAGAAAATGACAACGTCATTAGTTAAAGCCTAGAACTAACTATATTTCACAAAAAAAGATTATATCGTATAATAATACTCAGTTTAGAAATAAATCCCTAAATAGTGAAATCAAGAAAAGCTGGGGAGGGGGATCAGTCACGTGATCGTTTATTTCATGTACTCATATCATGACCCTGATGAAAACCAATAATTTTTACTTTAAGAAAAAAATTGTTTACTTCTTAATTCACTAGTGCCATCTTGACCTTAACAACAACCAATCATTTTAAAATTAAAATAAAAGCTGCTTACGTAGTTTCCACAAACCTTGAATAAAGGTCATGATCTAGGTCAACATTGCTTGTTTACCTCAAAAAATTCAGGTCAACCTTTTTTCTGGAGAAAGAAATCGAAAGTGATTAAATTTACATTACAATAGCATGTCATGAAAAAATGAACAGCAACTGAAAAACAAATAATAAAATTATATTGTTAATCAGATATACATAACAATTTGCATTAAAGTAATCTGCCTAGGTTTATTTCGTTCTATTGTAATGTCGTTTCCAGATTAACCGACTTATCTATGTGTTTTAAATATTTTCGGAGAATGCATACATTATCTTCTGCGCTTCTCTGATAAACTAGCATGATGCATTCAGATGACACTATGATCTCAGTTTATTCGTCACAATATGGCATCCCAATAATTTGGTAAGTTTATGCCACTGTTTTTGTAGCCTCCATAAATTCCGTCGGCGGTCGATTGCTTGGATACCACTCTATATTTTGTAAATAAACCGCAGCTAGCATTTCTTTATTACAATAATCACAACGCAGCTAATATATTTCTCTCCTTATCAGTACAAAAAATCGTGCTTTGAAACAGTGCAAGCATATTTGTGAAGAAAACATCAATGCAAAGCTTTTTGTTAATAAAGAAATATAAGCCTGCCTGTATGCACTAAATTCATTCATAAACTTGCCTGAAAATTTACACACTGCGTGATTTTTGTTTCTACATTGGCAACAAAGTAGATGTGTTTTACTACTCAAATAGTATAAATGGTTGGACATTTTATGTTTGTTACCCATAGGGTCACTGACATCCGTAATATAGTCTCCATAACTGTTTTACTCACGTGAGTGTGTGTTTGCACCCCCGCGGACAAAATTAAACTTGTTTAACTTGTATAGATCGCGTGGGGCCAAACTATGTCATTGGGTAGAGGCGAGGATGGGTGTCAGTGGATCCAAAAGTTAACAAAGGGCAAAACCGACAGTGTCACACTACTCCAAGGTCATAATTCTGAAAAGCATCGTGTGCTTGACCGCTTGATACAACTCAAAATAGTTGCCATTTAAGCCATTTTTTTAATATTATAGATATTTCACTTGTCAAGGACGTACTTGTCTACTGCTTTGGATGAATAGCTTTGCTACGTAGACAACTATTGGTATTTCGTTTTTTTTAAAAATGTAAAGTTAATATTTGATGTGTCCATGCTTCACACAATTTCAAGAACAACACAATCTCAAAATGCCTATTTCGCAAATTCAGAAATATTTCCATGTTTTAAATTATTTAAAAAAAATAATACCCGAAAAATTCATATCATAGCTTTAAGTTGAGACATTTGACAGGGGACAATTTACCAAACTATCTCCTGCCACCCTAGTGCAAAATGGGGTAGGCGTTGATATGATCCTGCGATATACTTATATGACACCCTTTGTTCGAAAGGTTATTGACAAATTTACTTTTGTTACGACATTAAGTCATAAACTAAATAACAGAAAGAAGGAAAACCAACAAGTTTGGAAAAACTTCCCAAATTATTTAATGTGTTGTGATTTCCGATGTGTGATATTATTTGCATTTTTAAATTAGCTTTAACAATATTTCAGTCATATCGCTACGATGTATGCAGTGCGACAATTCATGGTGATGTCTAGCACTGGGGCATTATGCCGCAGACATGTAGCATGATGTCACACCCAGCCGCATCATCCCGACACCAGGCCGACCAGTCCTAACACTAACCTCTTAATACTGAGAGCCAAGCAAATTATTTAATTATCAAAACTAGAAAATGAAAATGTAAGATGAACATGCATTTTTATGAACTGAATTCAAAATAATCCTTCAAAATTCTATTCAAAATAAAAAGAATCAATTTTTCCGAATGAAGTTCAGATCCTCGAACGTACATACCACAATGACAGTGTCCAGAACTGCTTTGAATAATTCACAATATTCTCATAATACTGTCCCATAATTCACAATATTCTCATAATACTGTCCCATAATTGACAATATTCTCATAATACTGTCCCATAATTTACAATATTCTCATAATACTGTCCCATAATTCACACTATTCTCATAATACTGTCCCATAATTCACAATATTCTCATAATACTGTCCCCGTCGAATGAGTACTTTGTAATTCCAATAAATAATCCCTATAAACGTATCCCTTCTAATTGCCTAAACACAACACTACCACATCTGCCGACAGATTTCAACATAAGAAGCCGAAATAGGAATGAATCCGAAATTAGAATGAATTTGAGCTCTCAGTTCTTTCCTTATATACACCTTCACGAGTCTAGTACGAATATATGTCGCAATAGAGCTCACGTGACAGATCTAACTACTCATTCTGATAATTCAAAATGCCTATTAATGTATTAACCATCTCAATGGAAAAACTTATTTCATCCCAGAACCCATCTGACCTCAATCATCCAATGGGAAATAAACCCGAACTAGTAAACATGTCTTATTATTAATATTAATATTAATATTAATATTAATATTAATATTAATGGTCGTAGTCACCTACGTCAACAACGTTGTATAGATCCTACACTCTTATTATTTTAGACATAATTTTTTCACTATTGTACAAAATTAAGCTGTATAATATCTTGACTAGAGACGATCATTTCAATTTATAGTCATGAATAATAAGTATACATAATACAGACACAATCGTTTACTAAGAGTTTTACAAAATATATAGAATGCATAACACTTTGTTCGCTGTTTTTTTTTTTTCGTTTCTTCCATCTCTTAAATGTCAATTAAGGATCGGGATTCTGTTTTAACACAACTATTATAAAGAATAAGCAAATCTTTGAAAAACCGAATTGAAACGTTTTCAAACTCATATTAGGATCAGGGACAGTGTGCACTACAATAATTGTTAGTGTCATAAAGAGTACATTTTTTTTCTAAAATAATTTGAGTATATTTGATAATTTAATGTATTGTGGTGTATCATTGATCTATATTCTGCTCATGAACAAGAAAAGCGTCGGTGCCAGTTGACCTTTAGCATATTAGCAGAGTCTCAATCTCACTTCCGGCAGAATCGCGAAGTTTTGTTGTGTATTTTAACTTGAGGCAGGTTGGAACATAATGCTGAAAAGTTTTCTTTATAAAAGACTGTATATGCCTTTACTGCGTTCTTAGTACATTGATTTAAAAGTAGGATATTTAGATAAACTAAATGTACATGATGTATTTCTCAAAGAGTAGTGTATAGTATACTCATGTTTGCAAAGTTCTTTAGTTTTGCAAAACGAAAACATTTCATAAAATGAAACGTTTGCCCTGAATTAGTAGAAAGAAGCTCTGGCATGTCAAAGAAGAATACAAAAAAATCTTGACTGATGATCCAAATAATCCGCAGATTAAAATTTTCGAAATAATCGCAATTTGTAATGTTCTAAAGGAGGAAAAACAATGATTTGACTGATTTCTTCATTAACAATGATAAAACAAGGTAGCTTACACGGTATGCCCTTTAAGGAGTGCTTTTGGATTTGGGTAAAAACATCAGCTTACAATGAAACAATGAAACTTGATTGGGATACAGTCCAAAAGACATCTGCCCCCCCCCCCCCCACACACATTCGTAAAAATTGAGAATAAAGAGGTAAAACTTAAAACTAGGGCAATGCTACAATCTGTCACATAATTTATTTTAAGTAAATTACATAAACCTTTATATCGAAATTTCTGCATTATGTTTTGATTATTAACACAAGGAATGAAAATAATATATTGTATGATATATGTACCTTCATGTCTGGCCTTTCTGCGCAATTGTATGTAATATCTGTAAACATTGGATCTTGTGTTTTTTCGAGTAAAAAATCCATTTTGTATCAAGAAAGAATGATCATACTTTAATTAAGAAAAGTGATATTCATAAAGTGTATAAAAATATACCACAATTCAACTAAATGTATATGAAAATGTGATTTCTAATTGCCAACATGAAGACCCACTCATTGACCTTCTTGAAACTGTAACCCAGAAAAACTTATTTACTATGAATCTTTTAGAATCATGCAAGTAAATACATTATTTAAAATATGGGAATGTATTCTTTAAAAAAAATTCTGCATCTTAATCCAAGTTTCCAATTTTGCAAGAAGTTGTCACACACATAAAAGATTGTCTGCTACCTGTGTCAACTTGCTGCAAGAATGAGATTCTGAAGAAATTTACTGGCATATGGTCTGTTTTTAAATTATTAAGTAATTTTTCCCCATAAACAAGATGTAAACACATGACATCCTATTCATTGTTGTTTCTCTTCCGCATAATAGGTTATTTTTTAGAAACTGTTGAACTTTAGTAATTTTTTTAGAAAATCATTTTAGTAATATCTCTTGCCATTTATTGGCATTGTCACATTGAATTTAGTAAAACTAGGTATAAACTGAACCTAATTACTAGACTGACAAAAACAGTTAAAAGTAATGTTTTTCATTGCTATAGCCCTTTGGATAAACATTATTCATAGCTATGCACAGAATAGGCCAACATATCACAAGTGATGAAAATACAGAGGTGATATCCTGTGTGTCCAAAATTAATATTATTTTGAACAGAATAATCTGTTTAAAATGGTGAGCATTGCAGTATAATTTTATTTTTTGTCAGTCGGGGGAATTCGGTATGTGTTTTGCTTCAATATCGGTGACAAAAACCTTAGGTGCTCAGAATTGTCTGACAGCATTATTTAAACTGTTTTATGTCCACCCATTTTTAGACTGGTTCCCATTCTTCCATTTCAGTCCCTTGATTCCTACATACCCCAAAATTATTTGAGTTTCTGTCTCACATGCATGTAGTCATAACGTGGTTCAGAGCTGAGATGCTTTGTTTTGTAAATTGAAGTCTTGATGGATTTTCATGAAAAGTCTGCAACAAGGTTCCCAAAGGAGATGAAATACATAGTTATTTGAAGGCAGAAAAAAGTGGTGGTATATGAGTATAACTAGCCTAGACTAGTTGCTGCAGGATAACGGCTCTTGTTAATCTTTTTTTTTTGTTGCAGGTAATTTGGCTGAAAAGAAGATTTAACCAAGAATGATTATTTACAGATTCTATCAGTATTTGGGGCAACAGTATACTCTCTCCAGATTTAATATCATTGTTCATAACTATAAAGCAATATCAAAAAATAGATTTGCCTATGCATCAAGATTATTCTCCAGCTGTTTTCTTAGCAGACCTTTCATTAATATTTTAAGGGAGAGAGAAATCTATACAAGACATGCCAAATCATACAGTTTAAAGACATTTAGATCAAAGCATTTAGGAAATTCATTTTGTACTGATGCTGATGCAGTCACAGTGAGTGATTCAGATGAGGAATTACAACCTCATGAAGCAGAAGCGCCTATTCTGCATGTTCCTGTGATGGTTCATGAAATAATTGAGTGTCTTCAACCAAAGGATGGACAGGTAAAACAGTCTGCATGTAAGACATAAACAGGTCATAAATAGAGCCAAAACACAGACCCAGATCTGCCATTGAATAATGAACTAGCAGATCTGGGTTCATGTTGTTTGTTCTGCATATAGCTCCTAGATATCTGTATTGGCTTAGATCTGTTAGTGCACTATGAGATGGCAGATCTGAATCTGTGCAGTTTGTAGCTTGATTCAACTTACAATAAAGTATAGATGGTATTCCGATGGCAGTCATTGTAACTGAATGGTCTATTGATTGAACTAGAACTTAAAAAGTAACTGGTTAATCCATGTAAATCTGTAATACACATAGTAACTCAGACTTATGTTAAATTTTTGATAATAGTATAAATGTTATGGAATTACAAAAAAATGAGGAATCTAAATTTAGGGGAGAAAAATTACAAATACGTGTAAATATCAAGCATATGGTATACAATATGGCAGCTATATTTAGCAATATTGAAACCTTTTTATTGCTACTCCAGAATAGATGATCACATGTACATGGTGGTTTTACTAAAGGATGACAAGGTCTACTTATCCAAAATGAAAATCGTGCTGATCTGATGTCCAATATGGCAACCATCTCCTGAATATTATAGCTTCTCTTTCTGAATGGAAAGTCAGTTTTACCTGGGTTTTTCACCAGAGGACTTCTTATTACGTATAGTTGAGCTTAAATAAAAATGGAGTTGACCTGACATTAATTGAAAATCTTGTCATTACTACTATTCTTAATGGAAACATGGGGTTTTCTTGTGAAGACTTGATATGATGTCTGATTGGTCCTCACTACAGATGGCTGTGATCAGACAGGTAGTATGGCCCCCACAGTGACCATCTTGTTTTTACTACTTCACCTAGGTAGACAGTCATATCAGCATTGGGGTTTTCACTATTAGACTTTTAATATTTATTTGTTTCTAAATGATAATTGAGCCAATTTGAAATCCAATATAGCTTCCACAGCAGCCATTTTGAAAATCTTGCTATTCTTTCTAATTGGAAGGTTTTATGAACACAGAAATATCACCAGAGGACATCTTATGTTGTTTCCTTGGTATTGAATTGTGCTGATCCACCACAGTATCAGCCTTGAATATCCACAAACGTATTGAAATATGGTTTTCACAAGAAGACTTCTAATCATGTGTAGTTGATTGTAAATGAAAATGGTGTAAATTTTACAACCAGTATGGCCACCATGGCAGCCATCTTGAAAATCTTGTACTACTTTTAAATGGCAAGTAATATCATATGGACATGGGGTTTTTACTAGAATTTTCATGATGTCTAGTTTGGTGCCAATCTGACCTAACAAAATTGCAACCCATGTCAATCTTGGAAATATTCTTGTTGTGCTGTGTCCAATATGGCTACCACAATAAACATGAATGGATGGTCATACTGCCATGTAATCAATATGGCTATCACAGTAAACATAATGGATCGTCATACTGCCATGTAATCAATATGGCTACCACAGTAAACATAATGGATCGTCATACTGCCATGTAATCAATATGGCTACCACAAAAAAAACATAATGGATCGTCATACTGCCATGTATTCAATATGGCTACCACAAAAAACATGGATGGTCATACTGCCATGTAATCAATATGGCTACCACAGTAAACATAATGGATCGTCATACTGCCATGAAATCAATATGGCTACCACAAAAAACATAATGGATCGTCATACTGCCATGTAATCAATATAACTACCACAATAAACACGAATGGATAGTCATACTGCCATGTAATCAATATGGCTACCACAATAAACAAGAATGGATGGTCATTCTGACATGTAATCAATATGGCTACCACAGTAAACATGAATGGATGGTCATACTGCCATGTAATCAATATGGCTACCACAGTAAACATGAATGGATGGTCATACTACCATGTAATCAATATGGTTACCACAGTAAACAAGAATGGATGGTCATACTAACATGTAATCAATATGGCTACCACAATAAACATAATGGATGGTCATAAAGACATGTAATCAATATGGCTACCGCAATAAATATGAATATATGGTCATACTACCATGTAATCTTGGCATAATTGGCATATTTAATGTCCTAAACAAAATGGTGCTGATTTCTTTCCAATATGGCCACCTTGTTGGCTAATTTGAAAAGCTTACTGAGCAAGAATATCAGAGATAGTGTTAAAAAAGACAAGTTATTTGCAGGAATTCCTGGAAATTAGTTGTGGACATTAGAGTGTCAGTTCCTTTGAGAAACTTGTTTAAAGTTGTCTTTAGTTTTTCAAGTTTGAATGTTATAGTTAAAAGCTTGAGAAGTACTAATATATTTGACTCTTTTTAAGAATAATACTATCTCGAGAACATGAAATGTAGACAATAGACCTTCATCTCTTTTTCCATCTGTATGGATACATGTACATTCAGTTTTCTTTAGGGTGTTTTATGGGACAGCAGCACAGTGTGTGTACTCATTTATAAGTCAAGTCAAACTGCAAACAACAGTGATCTTGATCTTCCATATTGTAATGTGCCTCCAGATTAGTGTTTATGTTTTTGTTATACTGATTACTCCTAACAAACTGCACAGACCCAGATCTGGAAGCATTATGTGATGCAGATCTAGGTTTTATCGGTTTACAGTTATTCCTGACTTATAATTGATTATATATGGTATGTAGAGTGTTGAGTCAGTTTCAATTAAATTACATGCAATTGAAAGTTCAGCATGCTGTCCAAATAAGCTCATGATTATAAGCATGAAATGAAACTTACCTTTTTAGTGGTTTCTTTCCAATTTTAACACAGCTGATATCGACTTTTGTGAAGATAGTTTCAGAAATGGAAAATCTGATTTTCACTCATGTTATAGCAAAATTTAACAGATTGTTGAAGGCTATAAATTGTAGAATCAAACCTGATATTTTATTCCAGTGGAATTTACAAAGACTTATTTGCTGCAAGTACAACTTAGAAAGACTGTTTTTTGCTGTAATTGCAGTTTGGAAAGATTGATATTTGATTCCTGTGCAATTAAGAAAGACTTGTTTGCTGCAACTTTGAAATACAGAAATACTTATTTGCTGCAATGTAGAAAGACTTGTTTGCTTCTGGTGCAATTTAGAAGGAATGATATTTGATGCCAATTCAATATAGACAGACTGATATTTGCTAGAAGTGCAGTTTGGAAAGACTGTTATTTGCTGCTTGTGCAGTTTAGGAAGACTGTTGTTTGTTGTCAGTGCAGTTTGGAAAGATTTATTGGCTGGCATTCCACATTACACTTGTTCACTAAAGATTTAACTTAGCAAGTAGCACTGCACAAACTAGTTTCTTTTATGTTTTCATTTATGAAAATATCAACAGCATAACATGTAGTTTCTTTAAAGTATTTTTATGTTTTGTTGTCTCATTAGTATAACCACCTAATGTGGCTGTGTCCTTGAAAAATAATCACTAGATACTAGAAGTTATTGGCTACTTTCACTCCCGTTTTTGCACCATTTGTTGCCAGTTTTAATATAGTTTAAATTTTCATGTGATCAACATGAATTTTTATAATCCAATTTTGAGAAATTGTTATTTGTCATTTTATGCTATATATTCCTAAATTAATGTTCCCACTCTTATTTAATATTGACGTCTTGTTCCTGACAGAACCATGGCTGAAAACATCAGGTGATGGGCCTAAGTGCGCGGATCTAACACCCACCGGTTACTCTATCAAGTCATTCCCCCCCCCCCTCCTCTCTCGTGGAGGTGGAATTGCCATCATCACAAAGAATTCCATGATAAAATGTCATGATAAACACAACACAACTTTCAATTTCTGCTACACATCGTTTGAACTAGTCCAAACAACACTGACACTGGAACAAAGGCCAGTCCATTTTTTCTGCCTCTACTGCTCTCCTTCTAGTAGATAAAAAAGCTGACTGAATCATTCTTTTTGGAGCCATTTCCGAATCTCCTGGAGTATAGAAATTCAATAGGTGGCAACCTGATTATTCTTGTAATTTCAACTTTCACTTTGACTGTCCTGGAAAACCATGTACATCAAAACTCCTTCATTCCATTCATGTTTTCAATCATAAAGTCAGTTAACCGACTCACTCATAAACATGGTCACATTTTAGACTGAATTCTTCATAGACCTGATGATAATATTCTACGGTCCACCCTTGTATCCCACAAATTTGCATCAGAGCACCTCTGAATTATATGCCATCTCGACGTATCAGTCCCTAACCTACCACCTTTTTTAGCTACTAAGAGAAACCTCTGTATGATAAATCGAACCAAACTAATGCATGATGTTCAAGCTAACCTAACAACTTGCTCAACCTCCTACAGCAGAAAAACTCAATAAGTGCCTGTGTTCATTGTTTGAAAAACATCCCCCAGCCACCAAGGGCAGAGTATCGGTTCAAAAGTGTTTTCCGTGGTATAGCAGTGTTAGGGAACATCTTTGCACTGCTAAAAGAGACTGCCATAAAACGGAGATGCTTTGGTTTTCCACCAGACTTGCTATTCATAAACAAATCTATGAAGCCGTCAAGAAGAAAGTCACAAACATAGTCCATTTAGCCAAATTATCCCACTACAGTACTAAGATCATGGAGAGTTCCAGCTGCTAAGAGCTCTTCAAGGTAACTTACAAACTAATGTCAAGGAACAAATGTACACCACTTCCAGCTACCTACTCTCCAGTTGACCTTCCAGACCTGTTTGCAAATTTCTTCTGTGACAAGGTACAAACCATTAGAGGTAAGCTTCACAACACAATTTCAATTGACTCGTTGTCACCATACAGTTACGATACAGAATTTCAGCAACAACCGTTACCCACATTTTAACCTGTCTCTATGTATTTAGTACGGACAATCATGATGATGAGTGCACCAAAGTCATTTGAACTTGATCCAATTCCAACATAACTGCTGCTTGAGTGCTTAGATCCAATATTGTCTTCACTAACTGATCTTATTAATACCTCTCTCTCTGTCATCGGGGGAATTCTCATCATTTTTTAAAACTGCCACTGTAAAGCCCTTGCTGAAGAAACCAACACTCAACCATAATGATTTAAAGAACAACCGCTTAATTTCTAATCTTCCATTCATGTAAAAAATCTTAGAAAAAGTTGTTCTAACCCAACTTGTATCTCATCTGAATTCAAACAAGTCTTTTTAGCAATGTAGAATCTGCATGTCACCCTTGCCACTGTACTGAAACTACTACAATGAAAGTAGTTAATGACATTCTCTCTGCTTTGAATAGCGAAAAGATTAAAGTCCTCACCCTCCTTGATTTGTCTGCAGCATTTGACACAATAGACTATGATATATTATTTCACCGTCTCCAGCACGTATTTGGCATTCACTATACAGCCTTACTTAGTGAACTAAGTCCTACTTAGTGAACAGGACACAAATTGTATCTGCAAATGGAATACAGTCCAGGCCAGTTGATCTATGTTGTGGTGTTCCACAGGGTTCTATTCCTGGACCTGTTCTCTTCATTCTATACACTCAGCCGCTCTCAAGTGTCATAGATCATCATCCAGTGTCTCACCTATTGTATGTTGATTACACCCAAATATACAAATCTAGCCACCCAACTGAAGTTGATGCTACCATCCAAGGAGTAGAGAGGTGCATTTCTGATGTAAAATCATGGATGACATGTTACATGCTGCAGATGAATGATGATAAAACTGCGGCCATTCTGATCACAACACAAAGACTTTCTCATTCACAGCCTTACGTCAAACAATAAATATCAGCAACACCAACATTAAATTCAAACAGTCAGTATGAAACCTTGGAGTTGCTCTGGACAGTTCTCTCACATTGCAGCAACATGTCATGTAAGGCTGCATATCTTGAGCTGAGATGCATCAGCTCCATTCACATATCTTTAAGTGGATACCACTAAAACACATGTGTGTTCATTAGTACTTTCAAGACTGGACTATTGTAACTCAATTATGTCTGATTTGTCACTATATCTACTCCAAAAAGTTGAAAACACAGCTGCTCGGATCATCTTTAGAGTACCTCAATCAGATTTGTGATGTGGAACGAATTGTCCATTAAAATTAGACACAAAGACACAGTGATCCCTTTTAAGAGTACTCTTAAAGCTAACTTTTTTCAGCTGCGGGAAGACATAATAATGTTATGTACCTTAAATGTTTTAAGCATGTTTTATGTTTTCCAATTTCATGGATTTTTGTTTTTGTTTGTATGTAGTCACATCATTATAGATGTAAAGCACTTAGAGATTCTGAAGATTAGGCACTATACAAAGTCCTCATCATTATTATTATATACTCAGAGGAGTTTTTGATATAATTGTAGACTATACTGGATATGACCTTTGGAGCTGGAGGTCACACAAAGTCTCTTCTACATCACTGCCCTAAGATAAAGATCATTGCTGTTGATAGGGACCCATCTGCACATGAAATAGCCACACAACTTTCCAAATCTTGCAGGTTTGTATGGCTTTTGTTCAGGTTACAGCTGAGCATGTTTTAATGGTCTAAAGGTACAGTCTTTTTTTTATTGTGAATTCGCTTTAATTCTTGAGGTACCAAGTTTTTGGCACATCTGGTCTGACAAGAATTTAAAGATAACAATTGAGGATTGTTCTGTGAAGGACATGTTTCATGTAGGAAATTAAGTTAACGAAAATGTCATTTTCTGTAAAAACATGAAAAATGATTGCATCAAAATTATATGAATTACAATACATGCATGATCTTTGAAGTGAAACTGGAGGAGCCAGAGATGAGCACCAGTCTGTTTCTGAATTTTGAAATTGTGGTTTGAATCTAAAACAGATGTTCAAAGCAAGCGTACTACTGCCTTGCTATTATAGTCCCTTATCCATTAAGTAGGTATTCCAAGCTGACCTAGCTGACCAGGTCAATGGTTGCCAGCAGGGCAAAAGTCAAAATTGTGTAAATTGTATTGTGTGAACAATAAATTTATGCCATCACTATTCATAAAATCAATAAATAATATGCTTTTGTAACAAGAACCTTTAGTTTGCATTTATATTACACAGTCTTGTTATAGCAAGGTTTCAAAATCATGGAAATTTCTTGCTTTTCCAGTAAGGCCAGCCTCTGTAATTTTACTGTTTTAGAGTGCACCAAATAAAAGAGATTTTTTTGTGTCTGATTGTACTGGTTTGCATTTCTTGAATAACAAGGAACCTGTCTAGCTTTGCAGTAAATGACAATGTTATATAGCTTCAATTTTTATTTTTTTTACTCATCCAAAGTTTATGGTAATTGCATTTTCAGAAGAGATCACAAATCCGACAAAAACTTTGAAAGGTCATATCTTTAAAAGTATTTGACCGATTTACATTGTTTTTTCAGCATTTTTTTTCTTCATATATATGCCTGTAGGATGGTAACAACAGCATTGTGCTATTCAGTGTATTTGCTGATATCCTAAAAGTGCTTGGAATACCTACTTTAAGTTGGTATAGATATTTTCAAAAAGCATACAACAATTCTAGCCTATATTGTTGAGTTTCAGTCAGTTTATAATGACTTTGCTGACCTATAATTATGTCCTTATCATTGCATGTACCTATGCCGAATATATAATTATGTGTGTATAATATATATCCATTTGTGTTTGATATTTTTGTTCTCTAATTTTAATTGTGCCCTGTATTTCCCAGTATGCATATTTGCATTTAACATTGGTTTTTAGCAATAATTTTTTTCAAGTAGAAAACATTTTCTGAGTTCTATCTGTGTTATAAACACAGTTGGTGTATACATTGTAATGAATTTTAACTGACAATATTGTATTTGCAAGCTAATACAAATGCTTAATCAACTACCTTTAATCAAGAATTGTTCTTGTTACTTTCTTAACACATTAACTCATGGAGGTTTTTACTGTTTTCGCATGAAATGCGAGTAGGAAACTCATTTTGGGGACTATTTCTGAATACATCGATTTCTAAGAAATATTCTGTTAGACAAATGGCTAGTCATGATAAAAAATGTTTTTCATTGGTTACTTTGCTGGCGCATGAGCAGAAGGTAAAAATATGGATTTTTTTTTTGTTGTTGTTTTCATTTACTTAATGGACCCATAATTTTCGTATGGAGATGACTCTTTATTCAAAATGTCCCCCTTATCCTACTTTTTGCACAGGTTCACCTGTCTGTGTGCGCTTCAGACCGGTCTGCCATAGATCTGAGGCCATAAAGTCTAAAATCTGGACACAAATTCGGAATCCGACCATGACCGATTTTTGGGTGAAAAAAAAAACAGGTCCAAAAACTTCTTTTTTTCCCCTCTGTATTTTGTAGTGCAACTAAAATGTCCAGATTATTTGCTATCACTGTAGAGCTACATCTGTCTACCTTTCTATAATACCACGCACTTTAGTGTATCATGCAATACCTTGACGCTACAGACCTTGGAAGTAGGCTACTACCTCATACCCCGTAAAGTCATCGCTAGAGGTTAATGTGTTAAGGCACTTGCAAAAAAGTTATAAAGTTATGAAAAGATTTCTAAACTTGTTGAAATAACCCCTGTGGCATGTACATGAGAGCAAATGCACAGTTCTTTCAGATGATACTGTTCGTGCTAATTTCTTTGTTGCAGATAAAACTTTACCGTAATGTCGTTTTCACTCTGCTAACAGACGAAGGCAAAGTTTACATTGTTTTAGGCAACTATGTCGTCCACTTTGCCTGGTAGCATGACCCTGGGAGCGTATATTATTGATGATATTATTGATGAGTAAGTAAAGTTCTTGTTCTTGTGGATGCATTTTAACCTCTACAGTTTGAGTTAAAACATTATTTAACTCCATGCTTTCAAAGAAGCATGTGGTACAGCCCATCCATACACATGCATCTAGGTATCTATGTATGCATGCAACTGATGTTGACCCTGTATTCAGTATAAACACATGCATCTAGGTATCTATGTATGCATGCAACTGATGTTGACCCTGTATTCAGTATACCACTAGTCTTACCCCCAAGGTCATAGAATTTAAACACTGTACAAACATAAAATACACTTGACATGAAAAGACAAGTTTTTACCTGCAACTGACATTAACCCTGGATCCATCCTCACCCCCATGTGCTTAACCCCTGGGTGATATGTTGGAACTGTTGAAGTCAGCCTGGCTCTTCATGCTTCTTTTTTGGTTTTTAAATTCATCTAGTTATCATGAGCTCGTAGATAAGAATTTAATATTCAGAACATGTAGATCTGCATTTGTTAGTGGGTTTTGTATTTATTAGTTCTACTCCATAGTAGGAGTATAAAACAAACTATTAAAAATCATTAGAAGCAAAATATACAGTATTTACTGGTAATTTCATTTCAGCCCAGGGCAGGTCCTACCATTGTTGGTAAGGTTTTCTGAGTTGGATACTCGTCTAACAGAAAACCAAATTAAGCCAGAATCCCTAGATGGAATTTTATTTGACCTTGGATCATCCTCCATGCAGTTTGACCAGCCTGAGCGTGGGTTTTCCCTGAGCAAAGATGGACCTT
The DNA here is from genome assembly GCA_029339505.1 of Unio delphinus. NCBI lineage: Eukaryota > Metazoa > Mollusca > Bivalvia > Unionida > Unionidae > Unio > Unio delphinus. Next base: position 2,953,092 of record JAQISU010000008.1, on the reverse strand, counting down.
TGGATATGAGAATGGATGGCAACAGGTACATAACTTAGGTAATTCTTAAGGAAATTAAGACCAGAATATTTGTTGACACATAAACATGTTTTTTTTACAAGATTCAGTTGTTCTAATATAATGTAACACTTGAATATCCAAAGCTCATCATAATTTAGGGAAAGTCCAAATATCCTCAACCTCTTTGTTTGTTTTAGAGTCAGAACTCATGGGAAGTGGACAATAAACCTTAACAGCTCTGGTTGAACCATAACTTTTGGTTTAACTTGTACAACCGGATTTTTGCAAAGATTTTTATAAAACCATTTTACACCCTGGCTATATTTTGCAAATAAATTTCCATGCAGTAAATTCTGAACTGGTCTTTAATGATTTTCAAGATTGATGACATCTTAATTTGCAGCAAGTAAATTGTGCAATATGGATTGATTTGCAGATAATGCTTTTTAGTACAGTAATTTAACAGAGTTCAAGAAATCTTAAATACACTGCTTAAAGACGAAATGCAGGGTAAGAGATTGTTATTACTATGCTTTTGTAGAGTGGGTGGTTCCCCTTACTGCAACATTACCTCTTTTATTTGTTTTTCCTGAAAAATGTAACATTGATCAGAAAAATGTCATTTTGACCGAGCAAGCCAAATCCGCCTTCTTGATGTGCCAATGACTTGGTTTTCATCCATCTTGGGTGAACTTAAGTATACTAGGAACTCAAGATGCAATAATTTTTACATTTTTTCTAAGGAATCCTGTGCTTATTTGTTAAGTTAAGCAGTTTTGAAATAAAAACTTGTGTGCATTGTTGACAAATTCCTTGCTTATGTTGACCATTGGATAAATCCCAAAGCATATTAGGAAGTGGGAATAAATCAGCATTGTCCATCTACCATATGCCCTTCACCTTAGCCAAGTTTTTCTAGGGCGTATCTGTAGCATTGAGGGAATGGAGGTTTGAGATTATCTCACCAGTTTTCCATTAACCCTATCTGGATTTACCATGACTATTCCATACTAATATTATTTTTCTCACATCTGAGTATCTGATTGTGGCCTATGTGGGTCCATGTTGAAGCTTGGCATGGGTTAGGATCTGCAGTGCTTTGAGTGTGCACATAGATTGATATACACTAGCAGCTGCCTGCAAAACAGTTACCTGTTTTGGGTTGCTAATGCTTCAGTCTTTAAGATTCTGTGCATGGAACTCTTTCCCATCAAACTCCCTCAGAAAGAAATATAAAATACTATATTTTCTATGAGAAATAAAACTTGCTTTCCAAGATAAAAGATATTTGCCAATTTTATACATAACCGTATATACTTGTGTAAAAGCCAAATAATTTAGGGGGAAAAAAGACCTGGAAGAAGAGGACAGTCGGCTTATCTGCAGGCCAAGGTCTAAACTAGAAAGTTTTTTTTTTTTTTTTTTTTTTTTTTTCTATGTCCTAAGATGTATACGTCTGAAAAGTACCCCATTCCCCCCCCCCCCCCGCCATACAGTAATAGATCCCAATTCTTATGGGTTGTGTGAAGTTATTGGAGTTAAAGAAGTGACAAAGATAGAGAATATCAATATTATAGCATTACTGTCACAATCCACCTTTAATTACAGCCTTTTGAAGTGTATCTGTGTCTCGACACTTACTAAACTGTTATAAACTACTATGATTGCTTTTGTTTTTATTTTGCATGTGCATATTCCTGATTTCTCAAACACAAAATCTTGTATATGAGTATCAAACAAATCTTTTTTTGCCAATTTAGAGGCGAATCTTGAATATGAGTATCAAAACAACCTTAATTGCCAACTGTCAGAGGAATCTTATATATCGGTATAAAAACAACCTTAATTACCAACTATCAGAGGAATCATATATATTGGTATAAAAACAACCTTAATTGCCAACTGTAAGAGGAATCTTGTTTATAGGTATCAAAACAATCTTAATTGCCAATTTACAGAGGAATCATACATATGAGTATAAAAACAACCTTAATTGCCAATATACCAGTGGAATCTTGTATATGAGTATCAAAAGAACCTTAATTGCCAACTATTAGAGGAATCTTGTATATCGGTATCAAAACAACCTTTTTTGCTAATTTATAGAGGAATCTTGTATATGAGTATCAAAACAACCTTAATTGCCAACTATCAGTGGAATCTTGTATATGAGTATCCAACCAACCATATTTGCCAATTTATAGGGGAATCTTGTATATGAGTATTAAAACAACCTTAATTGCCAATTTACAGAGGAATCTTGTATATGAGTATCAAAACAACCTCATTTGCCAATTTACAGAGGAATCTTGTATATGAATATCAGAACAACCTTAATTGCCAATTTACAGAGGAATCTTATATATGAGTATCAAAACAACCATAATTGCCAATTTACAGGGGAATCTTGTATATGAGTATCAAAACAACCTTAATTGCCAATTTACAGAGGAATCTTGTATATGAATATCAAAAAAATCTGTTTTGGCAATTTACCAGAGGAATCTTGTATAAGAGTATCAAAACAATCTTATTTGCCAATTTACAGAGGAATCTTGTATATGAATATCAAAACAACCTTAATTGCCAATTTACAGGGGAAGCTGGATAGAGAAATTTCAGTGTAGGCTGTGCCTTTAAACTCCTTTCTTTCCTTGGTGTATAGATTCCCTAACCAGCCCACAGCAGCAGATGTTGTAAACCATCTAGATGAAATGGATCTTTACAAGATCATCAAGAGGTATGGTGAAGAGAGGATGGCTAGGAAGATTTCTCATGCTATCGTGGAGTCCCGATATGCCTTTGGAAAAATCACATCCACACATCAACTTGCAGATATTGTATCTTCTGTTTTTTTAGGGTAAGATTTTTGTTTAAGAATTCAAAAATTTACAGACATACATGACAATGAAATATTCTTTGAAAAATTATAGCATGCTTTCATTTCATTTTTAGGTGTCAGAAAGGTAATACAATAATATCTTATTTGTTTAAATTACTGTGTATGTGTGAAAATGATTCTGATGACAAATCATAGTAGCAGAAATGCATCAGATCATGAATTGTAAAATGTCTAACTTGGGCTCCATGCAAAGTGTTATCCTAAATCTCAGATCTTATTTCCTGTTTTTGTTTCTTATGTATTACACTAGCATTAATAAAGTGTTCCCTTGTTACTAAGCTCCTACATAAATTGCAGCCCTCCTGTTATAAGCATGTGTTTTTGTTTTGCTATTATGCTTCCAACAGGATAGAGTGCCTTCATTAATAATCGCCTTAGTGTATTGCTGACCATCCTGTCTTGAGCATGTAGTCTTTTGCTATTATGATTTCAATAATATGGTGTTCCCTCACTACTAAGCCCCTCAGTGTAATTCCTTCTGTAATGATTGTTACATATTTGCTCTATTCTATTACTTTATTATTGTTTTTAATTTTTATATATATATTTTTTTTTGCTTATAAGAACCAATTATAATGTTGTGTGACAATAATTAATTGCTCTAAATTAGGTTGCCTTGCTTTTATAATTTGCGTCATTTTTATGATCCCTGTAAAAACAAGATCTGACAGATGTTGTGTCCCGAATGTGGCGTCTGGATGCAAGCTTGCCATTATATTGAATTGTGCTACTACATGAGATTATATGACTAAAAACTTTTCCATAAGGAGGAGAATTACTTGTCACAAGTTAGTAATTTTATTAAAACTTGCCTTCCAAGGGCTACAGAATTGCAAATTGGGCTACCACATTTTTTTAATGGTAAACCACCAGATTACTATATATACTTAAATGTAAGTCATATCCTACTGCAAACAACAGATCTGCCATCACATGATGGGCAGTCAGATTTGGGTCTGTGTAGTTTGTTAGGAGTAATCAGTAGAACAAAGATCATTGACCCAGAATTGCCATCATAGAACTGCGATTACATGATGGGCAGGCATATTTGGGTCTGTGTAGTTTGTTAGGAGTAATTAGTAGAACAAATAATATAGACCCAGATTTTCCATCATAGATCTGTCAGTCACATATAATTATTACCGTAACAATAATTTCCTGTAGTCACAAAATACATCATTATTACCAGTACCCAATAGTAAATACTTATCAGTCACATAATTCATAAATATTACCATTACATAGGTACACAAAAATTGTATTAAAGTAATTATGGTCATTTGATTTGAGCATGTTGCATAAACCACATGTATATCACAGATGTGCAGAATTGATTGAATAAGAGAAAATGTCAAAATTTAAAATACATTGATAAGTAATTGCGGTCTGAAAACTTATGCAAACAGCTTTAAATTTGCAGCTTTAATCAAATTAGCCAAACACTTTGCATCATCAGCAGCCAGTTTAGTAATGTAGGTAATCACTGAATATTTTCCTTTTAAAATCTTTAAGATCTGGCACTGCTTTCACACAACTTATCAAATCAGGTACCAGTATTTACTCAGCTCAAATCTTTAACCTTCACAATGTTTAAAAAGACAACATATCAAATCAAGTTTTTGCTCAACTTAAATCTTTAACCTTCACAAAGTTTACAAGAATACATATCAGATTTACTCAACTCAGATCTTTAACCTCCTCAAAGATTACAAAGAGGTACTATATGTAACAAACATTTTTAAAATTATTTTAAACCCAGTTTTGAGCTAAATTTATCAGTTATTCTTCCCAATATTAATGTTCTGGAATTTGACCTTTGTATTTCCAGTAAAAGTTCAGTTCATGTATTGTGAAGCACATTGCAGAGTCACTTTCCAGTGATTTATATAATATTTTATCTTGTATATTACATCAAACTGTGAATGCAACATTATGATTTTTGATGTCCTTTAATTTTATATGGTTTACTGGACTCAGATTTTATGAACATTGGCTGTGATTAAAACAGTGGTCCCTTTAAAGTGCTTCAGTGTAACATAGCCCCTCATATAACACAGGCATGATCATTGAGCCAATATGGGGATGATTTAGTTTGGTGTTTAATGTTACAGAAATATAAGTAGGTTGTTAGTGGAAATGCAATATTTTTGGTGTTAAATGTTAAAGAAATAACTGTTAGTCGAAAGGCAATTGGTTTGGTGTTTAATGGTATAGCAATATAAGTAAATTGTTAGTGGAAAGGCAGTTGGTTTGGTGTTTAATTGTATAGCATTGAAAGTAGGTTGTTAGTGGAAAGGCAATTGGTTTGGTGTTTAATGGTATAGCAATGAAAGTAGGTTGTTAGTGGAAAGGCAGTTGGTTTGGTGTTTACTGGTATAGCAATATAAGTAGGTTGTTAGTGGAAAGGCAATTGGTTTGGTGTTTATTGGTATAGCAATATAAGTATGTTGTTAGAGGAAAGGCAAGTGGCTTGGTATTTAATGGTATAGCAATTATTATTAGTGGAAAGGCAGTTGGTTTGGTGTTTAATGATATAGCAATATAAGTAACTTCTTAGTGGAATGGCAGTCGGTTTGGTGTTTAATGGTATACCAAGATATGTAGGTTCTTAGTGGAAAGGCAATTGGAGTAAAGTTCTTTGCCCAAATACACATTTCAGTGTCCAACCTGGGGTGATAAAAAGGGTAGAATTTTCAATCTGCACCACTTTGACCACAGGTACAACATAATGGAGATGGAGGCCATGTTGACTATATATATATATATATTTATATATATATATTAGAAATAAATGTACTTGTTCATGTATTTTCAGAGAACATAGACGAGACAAGCTAATGCGCCATGCCCATGTTGCAACCAAAACATTTCAAGCAATGAGGATTTTCGTAAATAATGAATTAAATGAGTTCAACTGTGGACTAGAACTTGCTCATAAGTATCTAAAACCAGGAGGAATATGTGTTGTAATCTCTTTTCATTCCCTGGAAGACAGAATTGTTAAACGTAAATTTCATGGAATTGATCTGGACTTAAAAAAGAATATTTCTATCCATGATTATCACAGAGATCATTACAATTCGAACATTATTCATCCATTGGAAGAGATGGCAGAAATCATGTATAAAAACTGGGAGTCCATTGGTAAAAAGGTCATAATTCCTGGAGAAAAAGAAATCCTAGAAAACCCAAGGTCAAGGTCAGCAAAATTAAGGGCTGCAAGAAAATGTGAAAAATTGGAAACAAAAAAATAAAGTTTGAGTGTATTGCTGTAAATTTATTTTTTATTGTTTCTATACAGAAAATGTTACTCATAAGAAAAATGTAAAGTCCTGCCAAAAACTTGAGCTTGTGTTGTTAGTTGTTGTTATAGTAGGGTTTAACGCCATTTTTCAGCACAAGACAGGCTATACATAGCGCCAATATTAATGGTGGAGGAAGAACCCAGGACAACTTTCCAGAAAGAACTACCGACCCACAAGAAGCTACTGGCAAGCTTTCTCACATACCCACACTGGCCGAATCTGAGACTCGAATCCACGCAGACAGAGGTGAGATGGCAGTGATCCGTAATGAAGAGTGCTTTAGACCACTCTGTCATTCTGGGCCCCTATTGTTTTTGTTTTTAGTAAATGCAGCTACAACACATTATTTTGCACTTATTCACCTGCTGCGTATACTCACTTGATTTGCATTATTCACCCACATCGTATTCTCACTACTGCATATACTCACTTAATTTGCACTTATTCACCTACTGCATTTAAGTCCACTTGCAAACTGCACAGTCCCAGATCTTGTCACATAATGAGTTGACTTGCTAACATTAATATGCAAAATCTGTTTGATATACCCAAAATAGTTCTGAAATTTGAGTTCATATATATGAACTGCTCAAGCCAACCTTGATCATTTATGGTTTTTAAGTCACCTGACTGTAAGGCCATGTGATCTTATGTTATGACCATGTGCTTTTTGTGCATTGTTAATCACATCATGCGTCCATCAATAGGTCCATATTTCATGTCCAATTTCAATCAAACATGGAAAATATTTTTATATAAACAAGGTTTATGACATGTTCTATCATGAGTAAGGACCATGCATATCAATTAAATGATCTTTCAGTGGAATGGTTAACCTTATTTCCACTCTGGAGACCATAATTCTAATCCAGTTTTGATCAAACATGGGTAATACGATTTCATTTATAAGTTTCATTGTGAGATATTGAAATATATCAGTGACAGCTAGATGATAATGCCATAGTGTCAATACTACTTTTAGTGCCATAGTGACAATGCCAATTTTGGAACTACGTTTTTTTTTCCATTTAGGAAGTACTACTGCCCCTATGTATGTTGTTCAGACCCATATCTCTGTGCTTTGAATTAATTCATTTCTCCTTTGAATACGTTCCCCGATCACATTACTTTAGGGATATTAGCCTGCTACCTCGCGAATCCAGCCCTACCAAAAGACGAAAATTCGTCTTTCCTGTCTATGTCATATAGACAAAGGGCAATAACTCTTGCCCCTTACCTCCCCTTGCTACCCGCTAGGTGTCGCTTCTTTAGTTTTTTAGCTTCGCTGTACGCGAAAACACGTACAGTTAGACCTCCAATGAATCCAAGCCATCTTAGTGTAAATTCTGACCATCCGAAGTTAAATTTGGAATTACTGTGTTGGATAATCATTCCTCTACAGGTTGTATACATTATTTTACAATATTTTCCAATTTGAGTGACTTTGTCACCTTTTCTAGACTTCGGACCAGGTTGCAACGTGGTCAAGCACGCTTATGGCGGTACTAGCATGTAATACATGTAGCACTCAATAATTTCGCTTATTCCGTATGTAACGTTTACGATATTAGCGACTTAATAACGTGCTGCATTGATAATTTGTGCTTTATTTACCTTCTTTGTAGTTTCAGTAGACTTCAAAAAAGTCTGAACGACCAAGTTACGACTATATAATGGCGGAATTCGTGTTGTAGTCACGAGTTCACGCGACACTTAATCATTTCGCTTCCTCCGTTAGTTACGGTTATGGTAATAGCGACTTAATAGCGTGCTGAATTGCTAATTGTGCTTTGTTTATCATCTTTCAGTAGACTTCGTCAGTAGTATATGGGGGCACTATAGGGTCTATGGAAAACCCAGTCAAAAACAGCTTGGGGCACTATAGGGTCAAAACAGCTTGGGGTACTATAAGGTCAAGGGAAATGGAACAGGGTGGGTCTATATAGCGTCAAGGGAAATGGAACAGGGTGGGCCTATATAGCGTCAAGGGAAATGGAACAGGGTGGGTCTATATAGGGACAAGGGAAAAAAGGGTGGCAATGAAAGCTACTATCTTTTCGAGACCTATGAGTGGCCCTGAAAAGGGCCTTTGGATACTTCTTCTTCTTTTATTTTCTGTCGTTGTTCCACCACCTTTTAAGTTTACCAATGATTCCCGTTTTCTTCTTCTTTTCGTCCTCGGGAATCCAGTCAGGATGTCCCATAGCTCGAAACTTTTCCTGAACTCTCATCCATCTTAGATTGAGTAGATCAAAGTCCTCTTTCTTCTTTTTGTTCTTTTTTTCCTTTCTCTCCTTAGACCAGTTTTCTTTAATCTGGATCACCTGTTCTTCCATCACCATTCTCATCATTGCTTCTGCTTTCTTTAGCCTGTCTAGGCCCCACTGCACATGTTCCCACTCTATGAGATGTAATGTTTCTTCTAGAAAGCACCTGACTTTGATGACATGATCAAGTGCCTGCTTCAAATCCCCTATTCTTATATATTTTCTTTTAATACGTCTTCTTAATTTCTGGTCTTCCTCCTCTATCATACCTTCTAATAGATCTCTTGCTAATTTCAGTTGGCTTACAAAGCCATGGTTACTTTGAAATTCTTCCTCAAGTCTTTCCACTTCATATTCTGCATCAAGGATCCCAAACCAGCTGTCTCGGAGTTGGATAAACAATTCAAAATTCATCTTGATGTGTTCAAAATTGAATGGCTCCAAGGACTGACGATTGCTTATATATATCTTAAGCACGGACGTGAAAGTAAACACCCCCCTACATTCACTTTTCATATTATATACTATCCACAAACCATATCATTTACTATCCCAAATCACACTATATACTATCCACACACACACGGGGAAGCAGCCGAAACACACCATATCATTTACCATATCATTTACTATCCCAAATCACACTATATACTATCCACACACACACACACACACGGGGAAGCAGCCAAAACACACCATATCATTTACTATCCCAAATCACACTATATACTATCCACACACACGGGGAAGCAGCCAAAACAAACCCTATTATTTACTATCCAAAATCACACCCTATACTATCCACACACGGGGAAGCAGCCAAAAACACACCCTATCATATACTATCCAAAATCACACCATATACTATCTAAATAGAGTCAGTGTTTATAATCACACTACTCCTCTCTCATACCCATTGGCAATTGACATAGTATTTCTTTTCTTGTTATTTGGGTAGCCCTGAGAAGGGCTGTTTTTTAAACTTCAAATTACACCTGGTTAATGCTGGCATCTCCCAGGTCTAGCCCCGCACACACATCTCCTACTCCAATCATTCTCCCAATTCACTCTTGTGATTGGGAGCGCAGAGGGAGAATGAGTGGCTTCACTATCCCAGTCTTCACTTTGTGGGATAGTGAAAGTCTCTTCATTTCTTCCTCTATTCCGCAACCATGGATGAGACTGTGGTTGTTGCGGCTGAGACTGTGGTTGTTGCGCCCAATTCACTCTTGTGATTGGGAGTGAAGAGGAAGCTGCCTGTGCTTGACGAGCTGATTCTGGTGGTGAAGGTGTCCTCACCACAGGCTTGACTTCACTAGTCTGTCTCATCATGCGGTGAGGCAAGATGGGTCTTTTCTTCTCCTCCTCTTCTTTCTTTTTTCTTTCCTCCTCTTCTTTTTCAATCCTAGTCTGTTCTACTATGGCCTCCATAGCCAGTTCGTCCAGGAGACGCCTAGCATTCTCCAAGTGCATTTGAAGTTCTCTTAGTTTCTGTACTCTATTCATCTTTGGTGTTGATGCGTCAACGATGGGTAGCCAGACTGACGAGTGCTAGTTAGTTAGTATGATGGGTTTTAAGTGATTCGTCCATTACGGCTCTTATCACTGTTTTATCTCCCAATGGGGAGTTATTTAATTTATCCTGAGGGTGGGAATGGTGCCGCGCACCCTGCAGGCGTTTATGTGCTTATAATAGAAGCACTTATTTAGTTTGGCCGTCACCACGGGACAGTTATTTGAACTGCCTCTGGGTGAATGTAAGGCCGTAGGGTGGGTAGGAATAGAACCTACACACACCCACCCAATCCATCATGTATTATGAGTGCCTAACCGTTCTGCAATAGCAGTGAAGCGAGAGTAAAATAGTTTACTCATATCGCTTTTGTCTGCGTAGTAAGGTCGTGAATGCACGATATATTACTGCAGCAGGAAGCAGTGGTGCGAAGAGCCAAGCACGCTATTTTTAGTCAAATTCAGTCCAGTTATACTAATGGACAACCTAACAACCAATAATGTGTAAGCCACCTGTGCAATTAACCAAATATCTGAGTTACAAAATATTAATTATCATCCTATGAAAAATAGGGACTAGTACTAAGTGTACATGTGTAAGTTCCTATTGTATTTAAATTAAAGTGCCTAAGCGACACATAAAAGTGTAGTCAATGGTAGGGGAATTCGGTTATAAATTTATTGAAGGCAATGCCAAAAAGGTCAAATTTGTCTTTTCAGGGCCATATAGTTAGTCGAAAAGGGAAACTCAGAGCCAAATGAGTCCCTATTATCATTCAGGCAAATGAATAAAAAACCGTTGTCGTTATACATTTATCCCCGGAACGTCTGTTACACGTGGCAGTAGGTTGACCCTGGGAGTTATCCTCTTACCATGGTCAGTTTTCCTCTTTGTTCCGCAGATTTCATGGAGTAAATGTTTCTGTGTGACTGTTTGAAACAATTTCAGGTGACGTTGCTGGGCCCATGTCCTTCTTTCTGGTGAGGACGCCATTTTGAATTCCACGTGGCCTCTCGTCCGCCAATTTGCCTCAGCCCTCCATGCTCTGTAGAATATTTCTTTTTGACGTGGCTGCTGTAGTTTGGTTCCAGTGGGGTGTTTTATTACATCCTCACACCTAGGCTGCTCATATGGCTGCATTATTTTGTTCAGTCCTATAGTGGCGCCTTTTCTCACTGCCTTCCACAGCTAACTCTCCGTGCTAAAAAGACCGGTCCGTTCTCTTCGGGGTTCTCTGCCTGAATGATGATAATGATGACTGACGAGTGAATGAATGAAAGATGTGTTTAAGGTGCTTCGTCCAAGAAGGCTCTTGGCACCGTTTTATCCCTCAAAAGAGGGTTATTTAATTTATCCTGAGGGGAAGGAATTGTGCCACATCCCCTGCAGGCATTTATACACTCAAAGGAGTGCTTATTTACTTAGGCCGTCACCACGGGGCAGTTATTAAACTGCCACTGGGTGAATGTAAGGCCATAGGGTGGGTAGGAATAGAACCCACACACACCCACCCAATCATTCAATTTCCTATCAGTTTGCAAGAGCAAGAAAGCGAGAGAAAATTAGCTTTCTCATATCGCTATTGGCTGCGTAATATGGTCGTGCAAGCACGAGAATTTACTGCAGCATGGAGCAAGGTGGTGAAGCGCCAAGCACGCTTGTATGTCAAATTCAGTCCAGTTATACTAATGGACACCTTAACAACCAATAATGTGTAAGCCACCTGTGTAATTTGCCAAATATCTGAGTTATAAAAAATATTAATTAAACATCCTATCAAAAATAGGGACTAGTACTAAAGCGTACATGCGTAAGTCCCTATTGTATTTAACTAAAGTGTCTAAGCGACACATAAAAGTGTAGTCAATGGTAGGGGATTTTGGTTATGAATTTTGTCGAAGGCATACCAAAAAGGTCATATTTGTATTTTCAGGGCCAAATAGTTAATCGAAGAGGGTACTCGATACCAAATGAGTCCCTATTATTCAGCAAATTGACTGTAACAATGAACATCGTTTCATTGTGATGCTCCTCGTGGTCTGGTGGATGGCCGCCATGCTTGTTAGACCTTACATTCACGGCGGTCATGTTTTGTCTTCAGTCGTAGTTAGTACGAGTGACGAGTGCTTCTTTATATATATATATATATATATATATATATATAGTTCAATCGCGGACGTGATGGAAAACACCCCCTAGATCCAAAAATCTTACAGTATCCCTATCATTACCAAAACACGCGGACGTGATGGAAAACACCCCCTAGATCCAAAAAACTTACAGTATCCCTATCATCACCAAAACACTTAGACTTAAAAGAAAACACTCACTCACTTTTATACTTGACTCATATTAATTATAAATTGAACAAGTTATTTTGAAAAATACGTCGTGCTTATAGACGCACTTTAGACAAGAAGTAAAAAGAGACAGTGATTATAGACTCACTTCTAATTTTTTCTAACTTCCTCACATACCATAAGCAAATTGAATGATTAATTCTTTTCGAGAATATTGGGTAGCCCTGAAAAGGGCTGTTTTTTGTGTGTGTACGAGGAAGGATGGCAATCTTTTATCGTCTAAGATTGCGTCCTCGTTTGGCTACACGATAGGGTCTGCTTCTTCGGAAAGAGAAAGAGAACTCTTTTGTGTCCACACGACAGTCAACAAAACTTCTGTCTGGTTCCTGCTGCTGTTGTTGCTGTTGCTGCTGCTGCTGCTGTTCTCTCTGCTCACTCTGCTGCTTTTGAAGTCGATACTTCTCAGTCCATTCTTCTTTCTCTTTTTGAATTTCCTCTCTGAAGAGTTCTTCTATGAGGTCTTCCGTTACTTGTAGCATTCTCACATTCTCTATCTCTTCAGGCTTTGGCATCAGATTGTGTCTGAGAGTGACATAAGCTTCGTTCAGCTTAGCTAGTCTTGAGCACATCTTCGTAGTAGGATGAGTCAAACAATGGATGGCCAGACTGGATCGGATCTGAGTTGTTTATAGTTGCAACCACCCACTAGGGGTATTTGTGCAACTTTTATAGGTGCCATATCGGCACCCATTTAGGTGGGAGGGGTTGTTAATCCCTCCCTTAAAGTGCTTAAATGCACTATAAATTAAGGCGTTCCCCTGAATTACTAAAAAGTAACTATCAGGGGAAATGAAAGCCTATATTGGGGGTGGGTAGGAATGGTACCTACACACACCCACCCCTATCATCCAATCGAGCTTGTAAGGTAGCGAGGGGAAATGTTTCCTCATTTCGCTAGTAATTTGGTGAGTCGGAAATGGCAAAGGCGGAAAAGGTCCAGGTCCAGGAGGGCGTTGACACAGCATCACACACCAGAGCACGCCAACAGCAAGACAGCACAGCAAAGGACGCAGCCCACACCTGAAAAACCAAGGTCTTACTAAAGGTCAAATTCAGTCCAGTTGTACTAATGGACAAATTAACATCCAATATTGTGTTAGCCACCTGTGCAATTACTCAAATGTTTAAGTTGAAGAATTGTTATTTAAAGTCCTATCAGTCGAATAAAACTAGTACATAAGTGTACATATAATAAGTCCCTAACAAATTTTGAAATTAAAATGTCAAAGTGACATAAAATAGTGTAGTCAATGGTAGATAAATTTGGTCTTAAATTTGTTGGAGGCAGTACCAATAAGGTCTAATTAGCTTTTTAGGGCCACGGAAAGTTATTCAAAGAGGGGTACTCGTAACCAAATGAGTCCCCTATTATTCAGGCAAGTGAAATGGCAATGTGACGTCACATCTTGCTCCGCAGGCTTCGTCTTGTCGGGGTGCAGCAGGAGGAAGCCACAGAGTTTCTCATGCAGCCTTTGTTATCCCTGCTGTCTGGTTAAATTGTATCTCTACTTTGCTGAACACTGGTTCTGGAAACGTTTTCTACTCCACCCCCGCCATGTGCCTGGTCGGCCATCTTGGTTTGCCACGTGGAGGCATTTCTATGTCCAGCATCGTGTTGATTTTACAGTAGTCTATCTGGTGGCTGGAATATCAGTGGTGAAGTCTAATAGTAGAGATAAACTCGATACTAATGCTCCTTGCTACTCGTATGGGTCCATTATATGTTGGTACTCCTAAATGGTAGCAGTTATCTCACTGTATCCCATGCTTTCACTCTGTATAGCTGCTGTCCCGGTCCTGCCTGCTCAACGTTCACTGCCTGAATGTGATCGAATGATGAATGAATCATATGGCCAGACTGGAGACTACCCCTGCTTTATATGGTTCAAGCGCGGACGTGATGGAAAACACCCCTCCACGGTTTAGGGTTTTTAAACGTTTGGATAGTTTGATGTGAGGGATAGAAAGAAAAGTCAAAGAGCATTTATATGAATACAAATGTAAAACAAACGACAGACGCATTGGTTTTCAAAACACAACATTTTTATTCAAATAACAAACATTATTTCAAATAACAAACACAATTTTTTCAACTAACAAACATTATTTTCAAATAACAAACATTTTTTCAAATAACAAACATTTATTTCTTCTATAACACTAATACAATCTCTTTTGACATGGTTGACAACGTTGTGAATTAAATTGATATTTCCACTGTTGGAAATCATTGGGCCATTGATGTACACTACGTTTCCTAGCTAAAGACAACAGATAGCCATAATGGTCACAAAACCATCGATCTACTTTGTCATCGTTTCGAGACGAATGACGATCAAAATAAGTCACTAAATGTTCTAAAGAATATCCAAGACTGCGATGATGCAGATAATAGACACAATATTGTCCACACACCATAGAATCTGTGCCTTGTAATTTCACATTATTGAATCTTGTCGTCTGGGCATTTCTTCTCATAAAGTCGATGATATCATCTTCGAAAGGGGGTAATCCATACGAATCAAAATACTCCACACAACCCTCTTGAGGAAAGTAGACAGCTACCCAGTGAGTTCCTGGAAGATGACTGTCATCTGTGTTGATGACATAAGCTTGATTCTCTTGAGGTTTGCGATGAGGTAGTTCATCTTTAGCACACACGACAGGATTCCAAGAAGCAGTGTACGAACTACGGTTCAAAAGATAATAAAGTTCCCAGGTATCCATTTTTTGTTTTTGTAGCCTTGTTTTTTTCTCCTTTCTTCACAGGTGATGATAAGTCATCAATTCAATCCAGACTTTTTGCTTGAAACGGTCTGACAAGTAACTGATGGTTTGCTTCGTCTCTTTACTCTTGGCCAAGAGAGCTTCGATGCGATCAATTTCTCGAGCAAACAATGGAGGAGAGGAATGATCACGTAAGCCTTTATACCACTGATGTAACACGTCTTCTTCTGAGATGAGACTCCAAGCTTCGTTCAGATAATCGTCCAATTTTTCTTCTTGACTCATCATCATACATTTATCGTGTTGAATTTGACTGGGATGATCGATTTGACATCCATAACAATCTTTTTTGATCATGTCTCTCATTTTATCTTCCAAGTGTTGTGCAAAACAAGCCACTAACTGTTGTTCCTGTTCTGGCCATCTGGATTGTATGATCACTACTTCTTCTTTTTGGTCTTGAGGGTTTGCTTTTTCTGTTACCTCCCATTCCATGGATTCTCCACTATTCAAAGAAGGACAAGGGTTTTCCATAGTGTCTAATAGTCTAGAATGACTTCTCTCAAACTGTTGATTTCTATGGTATTATCGAATTCGGCATACAGAATGACATTCACCGTTTCGGGAAGAGCTGGTGAAAACTGAAGTTCCACACGTATCTGCCCAGATTTTATAGGGTGGAAATGTCCCTCGTCACTGCCTTGGTCTGGAGTGAAATCAAAAGCCCACAAAGCGTAACCTCCTGCAAAATCTCCGTAGGAAATACCGTGACTGGTGTTGGTTCCTAACTGTCCTGTGGCTTCGTACAGTGACAAGTACGACCTCAAGTAATTCTTCGCAGCAAACTTGGGTTCGAAGGGTCTGGTACACAAAGTTTTGCCATCGCGACTGACTTCGATTTTGGATACTCCGTAGTTCTTAAACTCGAAAGGATTTTGAGTGTAGGCACCGTTGAAGGCTGCATTGCTGACGATACCAATGAATAAACGTTTGGATAACTGTCCTTGGAACAGATGATCTTCGATCTTAGATTGGAGTCCCTGGGCAATGGTGAACGTTTTGACTTCCACGCGTCGTATCGGATACTTGGCTGTCGTTCTGCTCAAAGTGTGACTGATGTCATTTCCCACTTTAGGTAACACTTCCACACGACGCACGTATAACTTGGCTTCTTGGATACTGATTTTACAGTGGTGGATAGTCTTCTGATCAGCTGGTTCAGCAGGTTCATGAGCTATCAAATGGAAAGCAGCACTGCTACGATTTAGTCTCAAGCAAATATCCACTCCGTTCAGCAAATACTTCTCTTGAAACCACATGTCCAAATGCAAACGATCGCACAGTTCTAAACTACGTCCAAGAATTTTCTTTCGACGCTCGATAAAACCCACATTGTGGGTATTGTTCGCTTCTGAGGCTATGGCTGTGTCGTTAAACTTATCTACGGTGTCAGGTTTCCATACCACGCAAGCATCTAAATGAGTGTTCTTGGCTTCTTTTCCGTACGTCAAGAGATTTTCGAGGTACGCTCGGTAAGGGTAAGTATCCATGCTACTGCTGACCAGTTTGTTATTCATGTACAAATCCACTTCGCTGAACAAGGAATGCATGAAATTGTTGACGGGAGCTGCTTGGGTATCGGCTGCTAGAGCGGAGCCGTTCGTTTTGGTTACTTTCAGTTTCAAATACAAGTAACTGTTGTTGAGATCGATGTAATCTTCGGGTTGTCCTTTGATTTCAAACTCGATGGGAGCTGAATCCGTCAAAGAGGAGACGGGATGAAATTCGACCCATTGGGCTTCTTGCATGGTCGTCATGGTGGGTGGCATGGCAAAGAGATCTAGTTCCGACTTGGAACAGGCACAAGATTCTTGGTGCATCATTTTTTCTTTATGTTTTTTTCTTCACTTTTAATAATCAAAAATGTCTAAGTCTCGAGCGGTTCTTTTTTTCTTCGTCTTTCTCACTTTAGAGGTACGGAGACTTTTGAAAGGGTGTTTTCGTCGTCGCTTTCTGCCTTGTCCTTGCTGTGTCGTCAAGGAAGTAGGAATGCCAGACTCGGTACCGTTTAGGGCATTTATAGGACTTTCTCGTCGACCCAAAATCTCTTTACCCGTTTGAAGCAAGACATTCTTGCCTGCTCTCAAAAAAGCTTCTTTGGGGTTTTGTTTGTCAATGAGAACATTGTGAAGAAAATCTTTGCCGTGAGTCAATGCGGCATCTTTTAAGGCGTGCAATCCTCGTGTCACCATCGGTTTCAAAACAGGGACCACAGAACGAAAGGCTGATTTAAACATATCTCCTAAACCATGTCCTCGTTGTCGAGTGACTCCTCGGTACACAGGATACATCACTTTTTCAGTTGTTGGAGAATCGTTTTTGAAAATGGAGTTTCACTGTGACTTTCCCTTTGGTAAATGGAATATTTTGTCCTAGTTCTCCTTTTATAGAAATGTTGACACTGTCGAAATACGACTTACTGACAGGTAAATAATGAGGATGTACAAATTCGCGGTGAACGTGATAGGTATTTCCATCTTCCTCGTCAGCGGCGACGGCAGAATCCACTTTGAAAGGAATGACACGTAGTAACGGTACAGAGGTGTGTCCTACCACGTTGTACTCTACCACATCGGAGTACACAAACATCAAGTTGAGTCCTTGGTTCAATTCTACAGGGAATCGAAAATATCTTGCAAACATGATGTTACTGGTTATGGATGGTATTTGCTTTTTGTTCTTGAGCGACTCGGTATCTCCACCTAAAATCTCAAACAATTCAGGACAAAAGGTAATGCCTATCATTTCATCCTCTGGAAATTTGATCATGAGACGACGAGCCACTGAATAGTACTCAAAGGTAACACTTTTTTTGACGGGTAGTTTATCCAGGGCTTTACCAAACACAGCATTAAACCTGGCAGCAAGTGTAGTCACTAAATGTTGACCACTAAAATAGTAGCCTGGAGGAATGCTGATCACATGAGTGGACAGGGATTTAGTTTTGGGTCCATCTGATTTCTTTGTGTCAATGCCAGTGATGCCTCGTTCGATTAAGGCTTGTTGCAATTGCTCGTCTTTCACTTCTACTGTAAAAATGTTTTGATTTTCGACGATGTTTTTGATTTGTGACGGGTGTATTATTTCCACTAAAGCCACTTCCCAATGAGCATCTTGATCCAAATGCATGGCTTGAGGTAATTTAGCTGTGTAACAGCACAACGTGTTGTTAGGAAACACCTTTATGGAACTGTCACTGGGTAACGTTAAGTAAAATTGGTTAATAGTGTTGTTCATAATTCCAATGTTGTTCTGTCCGAGGAGTCACTCGAGGTTAAAGGAGTATCTAAAAGAGGATTGTGATTGGAAGGGTGACTGTCAGGAGAATGACTAACGTTGGACGCAAGGCTCCCAATATTGTTACTGTTGTTCCCGTTGTAAGAGTATTTCAGGGAAGGATTGGGAAGAAGATACCCGATGCAACTGCTGAGTAAAATAGTCCACAATTGTTTGTCTCCTTGTTGCAAACTCAAATTAGCAATGGCTGCACCGATAACACAATACACCACAAGGATTTGACAGAAAAAGATGATTTGGGTTTTAGGGACACGTTCTCCACACCACACCCACAAGGGTTGCTTTTGTAAATCTTGCAGAGATGACGTGGGTGAAGGAGAAGTCACTGTGGTTGCCGAAGCTGTATTGAAGGGCATGATGGTCACTTCTTTTTATAGTCGATGACTTGGGCAGCGTCAATCCAAGAATCAAAACTAGGAGGATATCCTTTCCAACGTACTTTGACTTCTTTGACACGACGTTTTCCTACTTTACGGGTTCTTCGTTCGAGAATGCTTTCAATGTCGTACACGTCGTCTTCTTTTTTGGTGACACGTTGTAACTCAGGCAAGTAAAACGTTCCTTTTAATACTTCTCCGTTCATGTCTTCCAATTTATAGACGGTAGGATGACGACCACGCACTCGTTCAGTAACACGAAACAATTCGGTGGTCCAATTGGGTAAGTAACCTTTGTCGAAAGTGCGTTTGGTTTTACCAATGCGTACCCAATCTCCTGGGGTTAACACTTCTCCACCTTTCTTGGGGACAGCCCTCGTTCGGGACGTACCAAACAGGCGCTCAAAAACAGTCACTTCGTTGTCGGGTGTCACCTCTTGTGGGGCACGTCCAATGCTTCTATGGTAAGATTGATTGTAGGCTTGGACTAAGTGCGGTAAGACGTCGATGTACTTGAGAGTGTGTTGATGCGTAAAATATTTCCACATGCGTTCTTTCAAGGTACGTTGAAAACGTTCCA
This sequence comes from Unio delphinus, assembly GCA_029339505.1. Lineage (NCBI taxonomy): Eukaryota > Metazoa > Mollusca > Bivalvia > Unionida > Unionidae > Unio > Unio delphinus. The sequence continues at coordinate 2,933,704 of JAQISU010000008.1, read as the reverse complement.
CGATACTGGCTTTGGTTTCAGGATTTTCGGTGGTGAAAAAATGAATGTCACGTTTCTTTAATTCTCGTTGGAAAGCTTGGTTCAGAAATTCGGTGCCTTTGTCGGTTTGCCATCGAAGAGGGTGACGACCACTTTGTTTCAACACCAGTTGCAAAGCTCGTACTAACTCTCCGCTCGATTTGGATGTCAACGGTACGACCCAGGTAAATTTAGAAAAGACGTCGATGACACAAAACAAATATTTGTAGCCACGATTGTAGGTGGCTAAATGAGAGACATCGGCTAAATCGGCTTGCCATTGATGATCGATGCCTTCCACTTGAGTGCGACTTCTGTGAAATTTTCGTCGAATGGGTTTGTGTAAAGTGTACGTCGCTTGTTCTTGTAACCATCGTTGTACTGTAGGTAAACGGAGCTTTTTCAAGCGAGTTTTTGCAGCACGATACAATTTATGAATGCCTCCGTAACCAGCAGGGTGAGCTGGATCGTAATAAATGCTGGCTAATACTTTCTCCATGGTTTAGGTTAATAAGTGACCCACTCTTCGAGGATATTGCTTTGGGTGAGACGAAATGGGGGTTGTTTGGAAACGGTTTTACGTGTCCGATGTGCCACAGGAGTTGACGTCGAGGGTACTGGTGGTGGTGGTGGTGGTGGCGGAGGTAATGAGATAGCTTTGTTCTTCTTTTCTTTTCTCACCTCTGGTTTCCTTTCTTTCTTTTTCACTTCTGTTGAAGCAGGAGTAGCCATCATCTTTTTAACCCAAGTTTTGAGTTCTTCTCGTGGGGGAGTGGGAGAAGGGGTCAATAAGGAAGCGGCAATCTTACTCGGAATGGGAGTAGCAGTGGGTGTTTGAAAGAGATCATGGGGTTCTTCTTCCTTGGGTACTGGTGGGGTGACGTCTGTTTTGGCTACTGTAGAGGGTAAGGGCGACGGATTATTCATTAGAGCCTTCAAATCGGACAGAGTAGGTAGAGCTGTTTGTTCCACAGCTTTTCAATGAAAGAGTTGTAGTCGTTGCAAAAGTTGACCGTACTTTTGCGATTTTTCGGTTCCGGACAAATCGTGGCGATGCATCAAGGATTGCAATTCGTATTGCTTCTTTTGAGGAAGGGGGGTTAAATATGATTCACTTGCACTCATTTGTGTGTTATATAAAACTTACCTGGATTAGGCGCCTCTTAATAAACGAAAATGGCTTATGGCAAAAACTGGTTTCTGAACAAATATTTGGAAAATTTGGAGGTATGCTGTTACTTTCATTAGGAAAAACTAAACTAAAAGTAATCTCTAAATTAATTAAAAATATTTTTTGGCGTGATGTTATTTATGCGTTATCTCAATGGAAAAATGAACCATCTACTGTCAATGAATACTTGTCTCAAGATATTCTTAATTTAGTGACTGTAGATAATTTTAAATCATACACAAGGTGGAGAACAAATGGTATTATAATTATTAAACATCTTTTTGATGCACAAGGGTCTCTATTAAGTTTTGATGAAATAAAACAAAAAACAAAAACAAATAATTTCATACAGTACTTTGCTCTTATTTCAAAGATCTCTGTGATGTGGAAAAAGAAAATTAAAACTTTCTATGAAAGTGGAAATAGTTTTCTTGTAGCTTTGGACAAAACATCTCTCCTTAGGGTAAGAGCAAAGAATAAATTTATCTATAAAGACCTGATAAGAACCAAAATAATAAAGCCAAATGGTAAACAGGAAACTTGGTCCAGACAGCTAGAGTGTGCAAAAATGAACCATCTACTGTCAATGAATACTTGTCTCAAGATATTCTTACAAATGAATGGACCAACTCTTTTGTTTCGGCTAGATTTTGTACAAAAGACACAAAACTGATTAGCTTTAACTTTAGATTTCTCCACAGAAACATTACCACAAACCAGTTTCTAAAAAAGATTAATTTAAGTGATAATGATAAATGTACCTTTTGTAATGAGGGAATAGAAGAAATTGAGCACTTATTTTATGACTGTTTAATTACTGAAAACTTTTGGAAACTGTTGGTAGAATGGATACAAACTTATGACCCAAATTTTCGAATTACACGAAAAGATGTCTTTATAGGAAATAACAACTTTGACGATCTTATTAACTTCCTAATTTTGCTTGCAAAATATATTATATACAGATCACGTTGTGCATCAAAAAGCCCAAATCTTGCCTATTATAAAAATTGTGTTTTATCATATAAAACGCTGGAAAAATATGTCGCCAAAGTGAATAACAGCAGTGACGAGTTTAAAAGAAAGTGGACCCTATTATCAACTTTTGGTACATGAATTATTATTATTATTATTACTATTTTTACTTTTAAAATTTACATATTTATTATTATTATTATTATTATTATTATTATTATTACTATTATTATTATTATTATTTTTAAATGCAATTTCATGCATCTTGGGGTTTGTATGCGAGTATGACTTTGTGTACAATAATTGTGATTGTAAGTAAGTGTCTGTGTGTGTATGTGTGTGTGTGTTGTGTAGGGAACACATGTAGAGATCAGGACACAAAAGAATTTAAGATCATGCCCCATACGCTAGGTCAGGTGGTGATGTAGGGGAATATGTAAAATCCTGATACCTTGTGTTCAATAAAAAAAAAAAAAAAAAAAAAAAGGATAGCAATTCGTGTTGTAATTGGGACATCTCGTTCAAATCAGGATTGGGTGGTAAATGGGGGGGTACGTTGTTCTTGCCAACGATGGTATTCCATCCATCGTTTGTAAGGAACCAAAGTCAGTTTTCATCCTTCCATGGGGCTTCCAAAGGTTACGTCTGAGATCGTGGTGCTCCATGGATCCCTTTTATCTTCTGGAAGGATCAACTTTGGGGGACACCTCGTTGCAACCCTTGTATCATACCTGGCAATAAACTTGCGCCGGCTTTTGCTAATCCTGTCAACATAGGAATAAGAAAGGGAAAAAATCCTCCGCGTTGCACCAACATCTTTTTCTTTTGACGAATGGGTATTTTCTTTTGAACCATTTGACGAAGAACGTGTCGATGTTTGGCTAAGCATTTTTTCTGGTGTGGAGACAAAGGTATCGTGCCTTTCAAGACATTCAAACAACATTAGCACACGGTATCGATGACATCTTTGGAGGCCACTTTAATGATTTGTTTTCGCATGAGTGGAGAGGCTTTGGACAGGACAGACAACACGTCTCCGTGTTTGGCTAAAAGAGGAGGTAGTCCTTTCCTTTTCTTTCCTTTGTGGGGTGAATGTTTTCTGCGAGGTGACATCTTTGCTTGTTCGTTTCACAATATCACTGGTGTCAATGACTTGGTACACACTCTCTTTTATCTACTTTTTGGGAAACTACCGCTTCGTCAAAAAGGTAACAATGTGTTTCCCAAAATTGTCAAAGGATCCTCCTTTTTGGTGACTCTTCTTTTTCTTTAAAGGACTACGTCTTTGAAAGGGATGACGTCGATGTTTGGTTTTTAAGCCTTTGGTACGATGACGAGATTCTCTTTTTCCAGCTACTTTTTGGGCAGCAGAAAATCGAGGGTAGTGATGGTGTGCACGTTTTTGAAGAGTCATTCTTGAGTGTTCAGTAGTGGTACAGAAAAAATACTGATTGACGTCGTGGTCTTCAAGTCATATTTTTTTACTGGAATGCGTCGCCACTGATTATCTTTGCGTCGTATCAACTTCATGGCAGGTAACACACGTCGTGAAGGGGTTCGCAACGGACTCAATCGGGACAGTTCTTGTTTGGACAAATCTAGTAAACTCTTTAACATGCCAGATCTTTCTTGGACTTTCACTTTAGGGGCAGGTACTTTGTGAGCAGCTGCTACTGCCGCTAATGTGGACGAGGGTGTCACCGGTGGAGGAGACGTTTTGGGAGACGCAGATTTCCAATGTTTCATGAAATTAGGAAAAACGGGTGTCAAATTGGGTTTGGCTGGCATCACCCGCAACGGAGAAGTGACAGCCCCTGAGGCTACTGGCAACGTAGTCCCTGCCAAACGTCCTTGTAGATCTTTTCTTACAGGTCGTGGTTGACGAAGGTAAGGTTGTGTCCTGGCCGAAGTGCCTTTCTTGCGGGTGACCGCTTTTGTCTGTGGACTTTTCTTTTTCTGTGTTTTGGTCTTGGCACCCTTGTTCTTTTTCTTAGGGGTTTGTTTGACTTTTTTTGTTTTCTTCTTGGGGTGAACTTTGGAAGCATTGGGATCCCATTTTAAAAGGGAACGAATGATGACACCTCCTAGAGAACCACTACCTCCAGGTTTCAATATGATTTGCTTTTTGGTGTGAGAGTCAATGCGAGGATTGGCCAGTTGCGTCAAGGCTACTTTGTTTCTATCAAAAAAGCGTTTGGTTTGATGTGGAATGTGAATGATGCCTTGCAGTATTTGACGTGCTGTCACCGTAAACCATCGTAAGACTTCTTTGAGACTGGCTTCTAAGACGTGAGCACGTATTTGTGGATTTTTTTCGCGACTGATGCCGTACAAGGCACGAATCAATTTGATGGGAAGATGAGACTGAAGGGACGTCATGTTGACGATGTATGAGACAAGGTCAAAGTAACCCAAGGTTTTTATAGATTTTTTTAGTGCTTCATAGTGTTATGTCGACGAGGAGGACGTGTACACGACAGGTCCTCCGTCTTGACACCAGTCGTGAAACAAATCGGTACGAAATCGCAAATAATCAGGGGTAGTGGGTTTTAAATCCACGAGTAAATAGGCGTGTGGCGTTTGAGTGGCATCATCGTACGCATGAGTCAGCCAAGGTGTTCCTAACTGTTTGGCTAAAACTTGCACTTGTGATTTATCTCGAGGACTTTTAAACAAGACCACGTAATGAGCATTGAGACTAATGGTACGATGGGCTTTACTTTGTTGAAATAAATTTTGTGTAATGTAAATGACACTGGCATTACGATGATGCCCTTTACGCGTAAACCATAGTTTAATTTCTTCTTCGTCTTCTCCTAACATGTCGTCAAAAATAACCCAATGAGTTTGACTAGGGTCAGACACGATCCCTTCGTCTTCTTTAGGAATGCCTGCTACAAACACAATGGAATCACCTTGACTTTCTTGCAAGAGGCTGTATGCCGATTGCCACTCTTTGTAACACCACACGATGCGTTGAGGTGGACGATCGATCAAATGATGTTTATGTTCGATCAAACGTTTGACAAATTCGGTTTTGCCTGAACCGCTCGGTCCAGCAATTAACATGTTAAAAGGATGACGAAGATACAAGGCTTTCCAACTAGCAGAATCTAAGTGTTCGTCAATGACTTTGAATGTGGAGGAGGAAGGAGTAGTAGAAAGAGTAGAGTGAGCCATAGTCGTGTAGTGGTATGACAGTATTGACACAAATACAGACAAGACAAGAGGTTTTTATACTTTTTTCAAGACACGTTTATTTCAATGCATGTTTAAATTTGAACAACACGAAAACATAAAAGCCAAATGGATAAATACAGGAATAAAATACCTAGGCAAACGATCAAAGTGGAATATAAACAAGTCACTGTACAACGTGGTTTGGGTAACGAAGGTGTCCTAGAGGTAGTATGTAATGTTCTTATAGTCTCCTCTACATGGGGTACAGTCACATAGGTGTCTTCTCGAAAGGGCCTTTGTGGGGGAATGTCCATGACAGTTCTGTCTTGAACAGAGGGATTGTCTTGGGTGATAGATTCTTTTCCTTTTTCTTCTGGTACTGTCACTAACACAGGATTAAAAGTGACTTTTTCACACGACGATGAATTTTAGGAACACAACGCTTGGGCATAATGGGATGCTTCGTTTGTCCAAGCCTCAAAATCCCAACTTTTCCAGTCACGTACATCTGTCCAATGAGGGTGTAAATCACAAGCTACACACACATCTTCGTACACTGCTTCCGTACGTAAAAGTTGACGAATCTTTTTTTCTTGGAAAGGTCGAGACGTATCCAGATGAAAGCGTAAGGCTTTGAACAGAATAAGTCTCTCGTGGACATTTAAAGGAGTCACCATACTGTCTTATTTTTTTGATAGGTAGTGTTCGTAAAGTGTCCACAAGGAATCTGCAGGTAAACGAAATCCCAGAAAGCAAGTCACTAAAACACACACTACACGTCGACCCCAATTCATAGGGTATAGTTCTTGTAATAAGTGTTCGTAATCTTTCACCGTGTGAATCTTCTCATTAATATCCTTCCACGGAATCTGTTGGATCACCAATGATAAAGGTTGTGGCATGGTCGTTCTCTTTTATACTTCTTTAGGTCGAAGATCATCAGTGTAGATTCAACCCAGAATTAAACATAGAATTAAATCTGCTCCAAAAGCGAAAGTAATTAATATAACGTGTAATTTCGTCCCACTGCCATTCAGGGTAACGGTTAAGAAGGATCAAAGTATCTTCAGATGTAAACGTACTAAATTGGAAACGGAGCAAAAAAATACCCTTGATCCAGAGAAATCTAACACGTTGGTTAATTTTTGTCACTTGCCTCTTGTGAATTTCACGACACAAAAGTTCTACAGTCACCCATTGAGATTTTTCTTTAGCAAGACCTTGCCAAACGTCCTTGTAGATCTTCTCTTGCAATTCGTGTGGTAATCCTTGAATATTATGTTTTAGAGAGGGTTTATATACTGGTCTAGGTGTGTTACACGACATGGAGTAGTAGTGTCACTTCCAATCACTAGGTCCCACTAAAGGTAGGTATTGACAATTCGGAGACCATCGAGCATGTTCCAAGTAAGCGGAATCTTTCTGTTCCCACTCGTAAATGGATACACCACAACTGAAACACTTGACTTTATCCCCTTCGCCCAAGTAGAAAAATCCAGCTCTGGCTAATTCTTCAGGAGTTGGTCCAGGCAGATATTTTGGCCATTTATCTTTGAAGGTTTGGAATCGACTTTTAAAGTGACAGTATTCAGGCAAACTCGTCGGGAACGAATATTCGACTCTCCTCACTTCTGTTCGATGCAGGTACGGTGAAATTCCTAGGAGTCCACGATAACGTGTCGCACCGCTTTCGCATCCCTCGGGTTTGACACGCATAGCATCACTTTCCACGGTAGATATAGGGGTAGTAGTCATAGCAAAGTTCCCACGATATCCTGCTGAATCGCTAATGTCACAGCGCCTAGCATCACTGCAATCGTACGGTTCACCATCGCACTCTGTAACGCAATTACAGTGCATACCGCAAGGACACTTACAGTTTCCTTCCGGACAACTTCCGTTGCAATGCATGGGTCTTATCCATCCAGTACTTTTCACACTCGGGGAAGGTACATTTGTTTTACAATCCCCAAATTTGAATGATGTCTGTTTAAATGGATTCATCTTCTTGTCGCTGTGCCGTTGTAGTGACAAATGAACTATTGATCGTGGACGATGTCCCTTTTTATATGCTGCTCAATTTTGACGTGACCGTACGGGAGAGTAAAGTGATTGGGAAGTCGTACTCTTTTTTGGTACACGATTTGATAGACTTTTTCCAAAGGTCGGCTAACAATTTGGTGTGTGGGTAAACGGACAATCTTGTGTGGTTCGTGGGTAGTCACTTGAAACGTTTCATCCTGTCCCGACTGTAAGGCTTCTTGAAGCACGTCAAAGTTCACCACTCGACTGGTGCGATAATTGAGAGTCAATCCTTTCACTTTACATTCGGTGTGTATTTCTCCTTGTGGGTCTCGGTATTTGTAGCCGTAATTTTTAGGACCACCACTTGCAAAACATAGAATCTTGTCGTTGGGATGTTCATCGGTCCAGGCTCCTAAACGGTCTCCTTCGATGACAGGGTTACACTGGTTCGCCCGGTGAATGTAAATGCAACTGTCCGTGTCAAAATACAACACACAATCTCCTAACAGTTCTAACACTTCGTACAATTTTAAACGAGCGTGGGCTGTCACGTAAGCCGCAATGATGACATTTCCAAATTTGTCGGCTTCTACAAAGTCTAGTTCTTCTTCGTAATTGACTAAGATCAAGTCCTCACGGATGACGTCCACGTGTTTCATGACTTTGGTTGGGTCGTGAATCATCTGGAAGTAGCGAGACGGCTCGGACAAATACTCCGTCTTGGGTAAAGAGGGTCGTTGTGCCATTTTAAGCAATTGAGCATCACTTTGGCAAACGATCGCCTTCCTTCATTTTTCTCGATGTGGTCTAAAGTGATGCCTTCCTGCTCCCGATATTTTTCTTTGAATATCTTTTGGTCTTCGGGAGTGTGACACCAGGAAGGATAACCACTAGCTTCTTGTTTTAGTTTTAAAAAGGCATCCACGTAGTCTGCAAAAATACCTTTCTGTCTCTCGTCGCCCTTGCGGTATTGTTGTGTCTTGGGAAAGTGGTAAATTTCGTACACTTCTAACAGTTGGTATCCCAGGTCCAGTGCTTTAAACAATTCCACGCTCACCCACGTTCCTGTCAAGGCGCGTTCTTCCTGGGTGTGATGACAACGTTGGTCTTGGTTGCACATTTCGGCACATGTGCGACACAAAGGAAACATCAGTTTTCCTTGGCAATGGTGAGGTAAAACGGGATGGTACAAGTCTGTGGGAGGTAAGACTTTACACTTGATCAATCCTTCGTACTGTCGAATGTGGTCCAGGTCAATGTGTTCTGTCATCAATTCTGGATGCCCTACGGGAAAGTGACAATATTTGCACACGTAAGGATACAACGAACACACGTCCAAGTATTTGATTTCTTCTCCTTTCTCTTCGTCCGCCTGGTACAGCAAACAGGTGGCATTCGTCCGTCCTCCGTACAAACTATCCCGTGGGTTCAGGGGGTCCACCCACTTGTAACTTTCTACGATGCGTTTAAACTCGGGATCGGTTTTCAAACGCTGATCGTACTCGTGTTCCCACATTTCTACCACCTGGTATCCTTGCTGTTCTAACTTCAAACGTCGTTGACACGTAGCCTGGTACAAGTCTTCCATGGTTCGTTGTAAAAACTGATTTTTGGTGTTACGCTGAGGGTAGCATAGGGGACATCCGTGAAATAAGCATCCGTTAAACTCGTACACGATCTGAGGGTTTTCTAAGTCCCATCCATCTACCGAATACGTTCCGATGGTCTTTTCGCCTCCTCCGTTGCGAGCGTGTTGGATCCATTTGTCTTCCTTGTCGCACAAGTAATGGAGCCAGCGTAGGGCTTTGACCGAGTATTGACGTTTGACAAAATTTGTCGTTTGAGGACTGATGACCGCTAGAGTATTTTCGGGCATAAAGCGTTTTCGGTACACTAAGGAACATGCTTTGGCGATGGTACAAGCTTCTTTCAAAGGATCGATCCCACCGTATTCCATGAACAATTCTCGAAATTTTCCACAGCAGCGTCGTAAAATGTCCACGTCAGATCGACAGTACTTTAACATTTCTTCTTGAAAGTCAAAGGGGTTCGAGGCGTGAGTCTGGTACCAAGCGAAGAAAGCTTCTCGTTGTTCGGTGCGCATGTTGTCGGGGTCGTAGTCGTCAGCCTCGGGCAAATGGGGTAGAATGGCATGTTGATTGGCTTCGGTATTAAAAAAGTGTGGAAAATAACCTTTGGCCATTTCTGTCATTCCAAACGTTTTAGGCATGCGACTCAAAGGCATGGCCAAGTAACACATCGAATCTTTAAACTGTACTTGTCCTACTTGCATAGAAATGATTTTGGCTCCGTTCAAAGTCACTTGAGGTCGTTCGGTACTTTGTTCCGCATAGTATCTAACCAGAAATTGCCCATCGTATCCCGAGAAATTGTGAGCCATGACCGTGGCATGGCAATGACACTCTCCGTAACGTTCGATGTCTTCTGGACTCCACGTTTCGTCAATGGGGTTAAGGATCCATTGGGCAAAATCGGCTAGCGTGTTTGACCCTCGAAAGATTTTTTCACGTCCTCCAGGAATCTTGCTGCAGTAAGGGCAATGACTAAAGATAGGTTCTTGGATGCACTTCTCGCACGCACGGTGAGCCACGCAGAAATTAGGAATGTGAATACCAGTTTCTTGCATGCATTCGAAATCAAAAAAGATAAAATTCCCTTTCTTCTGGGTATCGTCTGGTCGGGGTTGATATTTTTGAATGAAGCATTCGTGCTCCAAGTCCACAATTTGATGACAAATGTGACATCGTTTCTTCCCTCGACAAACGTGAAACTTGGCACTATTGGTACGTATGCCTTGTCCACAAGTAGGGCACAATCTCAAAAGCTGACAAGTATTTTTCTGCTGTGAACCTTGCATCTTCAAATGTTGTTGGTAACAGGTAAGACTGACAAAAGTGCGCTGACACACAGGGCAATGCACTCTTTCTTGTCCTTTGTCCAGACAAGGTTGAGAGGCCAAACATCCCTCACATTTCGATCCACAATGCTTGTGTTGTTCTCGATTGTTATAACCATAGTCACATTTTTCACAGTAGTAACTGAATTTCAGAAATCCAGTGATACTGGTAATGGTATCAAAATGACCATCGTGATGATAGACGTGAATGTATTTTCCGTCTTTGAAATCGTGGCCTCGAAACAAAAGAGGACCACGCACTTCTTGAGGGTGTACTTTCAAAGTGTAACGTGGAGCCAAGACGTCTTGCAATTGTTGCATTTCTGGAATACCACAAGGGGTGTCTTTGGATATCCCCGCTTGCTGTAACAGGAGTTCTGCTTCACTTCGTTGTTTGGCTCGGTCCGATTGTCGAATAGTTTCCCAGGCTCTTTTCCATTCTATCGTCTCGTTCTTGTTGACATACATTTGTCCCACGACGATGGCACGGGCTAAACACATCTGGTCTTGAGGATTGTTAATTCGGACGAGGCTTCGCTTCATGTTACGAAGGCTGTCCACCAATAACACTTTTTTTGCGTCCGGTCCCCTCAGGAAGAGACACGTGGGTCATGAACAGTGTGGCTTTTCCATCGGTGATGTGAAACTTGTCGTTGGATTGTTGCACATGTTGAATTTTGTCAATGACTTTGGAAGGTGTTAATTCTGATGGGCTAGTAAACTCGATCCAAACGGGAGACTTTAAATTATCGTGATGAATAGAAAGTCTCAAGCGATCGTCTTCTTTGGCTTGACATTGCTGTTTCAATGCAGTTAACACAGAATCCCACACCTCGGTAATGAACCCTTCTGTATTCTCCAAAGGTACATTGGCCTTGAAATCTTTAAACTTTACGGCATACGTGTAAGCCGTTGTTCTAAATTTTCGAGAGGAACGCTTTTCCGTCTCTCGAATGTGATAGTAATTTTCAGGGTTTACTAAGGGTGGTGCACTTTGCTTGGACGTCGATTGCTTAGGCGTAGATTCGGGCTCACTCATGTCATCTTCAAAATCACTGGCATGAATTTGAGCCAAGACTTCAGCTACTGTGCTAGGCGATACATTACATTTCTGTCTCTTACTATCTTTTCCTTTCTCCACAACATGATGTGGTCTTTTCATCTTGTCTACAAAAAGTCAAATGACTACCTTTTAAAGACCATAACCCCTATATATTCATGTCCGATCCGTGCATATATAAAGGGTTAGTGTCTAACCTTTCAGTATTCATTTCACTCTCACATTGACCAGAACGATGAAAGAACCTACAGAAGTGGAACTTCTCATTAGAGCTTTACGTGGGGTCATACGAAAGTTTTCGTCAGACCAGCCGACAGCCTACTCTCCCTCCTATCGAGATAAAAGTCAAGATACTTGCTATATCTGCAAGAAGAAAGGACATTGGGCTACAGAATGTTCAGATCGTGACAAAAATAAAAAAGGTACCAATAGAGACAAAAGTCAAGATACCTGTTATTATTGTAAAGAGAAAGGACATTGGTCTCCAAACTGCCCTAAGAAACAACAGGAGCAGGAGGAGGAGGAGGAGGCGGAGGAAGAGGAGGAGGAGGAGGAAAGAAATTCTGAACAGGAGGAGAAAGAGGTACCCTCCCCCAAGGAAGAACCCCGACACGTTCACAAAAACAAGAAAAGAAGACGAAACGAAAGTGACGAAGAAAAAGAAAAAGCTGTGACAGTAAAGAAAATGAAAAAATAGAAAGAGTGAAACAGAAGAAAACCTATGAACTTTTTTAAAGTGGTATTGTGTTATGTTATGTTGTGATATTGAATTGTAACATTTGTACTAGAATACACCAGAGAGAAAAAACGTAAGTGTCTCTTGGTTTTGATTTGATAGAATAATTACCTACACTCACACATTCATTCACTCACACGTACATCATGGGTTTTTTAAAAAATATAATAAAAAGGACTTTTGAGTTTTCATTGAATTAGGCAATTGACATAGTATTTCTTTTCGAAATAATTGGAGTGGTCCTGAAAAGGACCGTTTGTGTTTTAATTGTTTAAAACAAAACAAACTCAGAAACGGGACGAAATCCTCTTGAGCTGTCTTAAGCCTTTGCCACGGCCAAGGCCTACTTCGGGACTGGTGGTTCCTGTCAATGATTTGGTAGAAATCACTTACGGTGGTAAGGTAGACGTAGTCACAGAGAGATTGGGTTGTTTCGCTCGAGAAGGTCTTTTTCTCTTCGGTCGTGATAAAGAAGTCTGATACATTTGTTTCAGACTCCTTAACTCAGCTAAAATATCTAAAAGTACCGTCGTGACCGTTTGATTTTCACTATTTTCTTTCTGTCCTTGGTCTTCTTTCTTCTCCGTTGCCGCTGCTGCTACTGTTTCTTCCTGGTGTTTCCTTCTTGCTTCTTCTTCTTCCTGCTGTTGCATAAGAAAAGCTTGTTCTTCTACTTTCTGTTGTTGTAAAAATCGCTCCAATTCTTCTTTTTGTCTTTGTTTAAAATCATCAACGTGTCCATAAGAAGATACAGAAGGCAACGAAGGTTCCGGAATAAATTCTTGTGATGTTAAAAAATCCACAAAATCCCAGTTAAAATCAACTTCTTCTGGATGTAGATTTGTCATGACTTTAGTAGTCACTGTTGGTCCATGACTTGCTGTCTCTACTCCTGGCTCACTCCAATTCATTGTCTTCTTACTGTCCGCCATGATTGACAACTCTCTTGAATCGATTGACTGCGCACAGGCGCTAGTACCTCTATATAGAAAAGGTGACGTCACAGACTGCTCTCTTCCGATTGGATGACTGTACCTGACTTTTGTAACGCACGTTTGGATTGGTGGATACACTCAATCCGTTTCAATCCGCTCTTCCCCTATAAATAACCGCAGTACACGGTATTCGCTTCACCTGTTCTCATCAGAAGATGTGGACTAATGTTGAATCGTCAACCCTTGTGTCAAGTATGCTGTTTAGGACTGACATACCCATGTATGTCAGATCATCATGGAGTGTCATTCATATGACGGAGACAGCTTTTTGGAAGAGAAGGGTCTATGTGGAAAGGCAAGGTTGCTTGAAGAGAGTTCTCTTCTATGGACCCACAGTGAGGAGAAGTTTAAGGAAAAGAAGAAGATCTGTGAGATGTCCTCAGTTCAGCCGGCACTTCAGCAGGCACCAACCGGCACCAGCCGGCACTAGCCGTCCATCCGGCACCGTCCGTTAAGCCCAAATGGCACCGGACGGCCAGCCGACCTTCCAGCTTGCATCAACAGGCACCGGCCGTTCAGCCCAAATGGCACCGGCCGGCCAGCCGACCTTCCAGCCTGCGTCAACAGGCACCGGTCGTCCTGCCGGTCTTCCAGCCGGCATCAACCGGCACCGGTCGTCTAGCCGGCAACGACCGTTCAGCCCAAATGGCACCGGTCTTACAGCCGGCACCAGCCGACCATCCGGCAACGACCGTTCAGCCCAAATGGCACCGGTCTTCCAGCCGACCTTCCAGCTTGCATCAACAGGCACCGGCCGTCCACCCGGCAACGACCGTTCAGCCCAAATGGCACCGGTCGTTCAGCGACCTTCCAGCCGGCATCAACCTACACCGGCCGTCCATCCGGCAACGACCGTTCAGCCCAAATGGCACCGGTTGTCCAGCCAACCTTCCAGCCGGCATCAACCTGCACCGGCTGTACATCGGATTTACAGAGATTATAGTGATGTACCCGTCAGTCAATCTGTACTACTGGTTACATATCACTACCATGAGAGAGATGTTATAGATGAATCTTCGTCCAATCAGACCATTCGAGAGGCAGGTGCCGGTCATAGCCGGACCTTCGCCGACATTCCGGCCGACCATATACCAGACAAATCAGTCGGTATTGCCGGTGTACACCTCCCGTCACGTCAAATACGTGACGGTGTGATTTTAAAACAAGGGAGAATTAGTGACATTATCAGAGATGACGGAATTGAGTTATCTATGCCACTTGGTATGCGCTACCCAGATATGGCAGCTTTACCAGAACAGGACTTTCAGGCCGACCATTCGCCAGTTCAATCAGCCGTTAGTGCCGGCCGTCCATATGTTCCACAAGGGAGATTTAGTGAAAGTGTCAATTATGACAGAATTGCGTCATCTAGGTCACCTGGTATGCTGTACAGATATGCAAGCTGTACCAGAACCAACATTGCCTCTGAGCGAATGGTAGATGGGCGCGCAGTGCTGGCCGCACTACACAAGCATTATGGAGATTTATATTAAAAATGATGACAATTCCGCTGCGAATGGATGCTTGAGTTGACCAGAACACGACTCAGCACACAGTGAGTGTGACGAAACACTTTCAGCCGTCCACAGATCAGGTCATGGACCGGACTGAGCTTAGCGCCACGGCCGCAGAATAAAAGATTTATAGGTTGTTGGGAACTTCAGAATGCCGAAAACCTCCTACTGCCACTCAAGACTACACAATTCAGGCACCTGTAGATCTTGAATGAGGAGGAAGAGACGATCTCCTTCCTGCTTCTTTGCCAGTCGAAAAAAAAAAAAATTCAGGAAGCTAACTTCCAGCGACGTTCTAGTGTAGCTGGTACGAAAACTCCATCAGACGCCTTCAGTACTGATCTCAAATGCCACGTCAAAGCTAGTCCGAAAAGTAGTCGATACGTCTTCATTGTTAGACTTGACTTCACTAGCCATTTTTATTCCAACTCCCTAGGCAAATCCAGCCATGACCACGCTTGTGAGGTGAAGGCCTGGATTGCTAGAGTTGTTAACAGGGCAGCTCACCATTCTATGACCAATGCGTTGACTGCTTCTGCCAACTTCGACCTGATACGATGTGACGTCTCTAGGTGGTCCACGTTGCGCAGGCACCATCGTACTCGGATTTTACGGATGTCTCAGTTTGGGACACCTTTACACTGTGGGGGAAAATTGAAAAAGTTTGGAGGCAGGCAGCTCAGGAACTGCCCCTCCAACTCGTCGCCCAACTTTCGCAGGCGTTTCGAAACAATCATCCCCTGACACAGCGGAGGGATGATGGGCGGACCGGGGAAAAGGGATCCTTATAATCAAATGTGTAATATAGATCCCAACCCAATGCTGGGAGTCAACAGTCTAATCAAGCTAGACGGCAACCATACAGAGGCGGCAGGAACCAAAGTTTCTCCGCCTTCACGCCTTCTAACTCTAGACGTTGACATACCCTGCCCACCGCCAGCGGACTGCCTACCTGTGGGCAGTCTCCACCTGCAATTTCAGGACCACTGGACCACTTTATTACCTTAGAACATTTGGGTGATTCAGGACATTTCGGAGGGACTTGGGACTTCATTTATCCATCCCCTCCTCTGTCCTCCTCTCCCCTCTTCATGGATGTATCGTCAGACCGGGAGAAGGATGCCTTTATATATATATATATATATATATATATATATATATATATATATATATATATATTTATATCTTAATAAACCTGCAATAGCTGGGGTTTTATTCATGGCTGTTTCTTATCCAGAGGCCGTTCATCGACCTGAGCCGCCTCAACCACCCTGAAAGTCAATGTGGCGATGGCGTGATCAAACCATCCGACGGGTATACTGTCAGTCTAGATATGACAAACGCACATTTCAAGTCCCTATCCCACGAGTAGCGGACATTTCTCCGTTGTGCTTGTCGGGACTCGGTTTATCAGTCCAGATCATACCTTTTGGCCTCAACTTAAGCCTTTGGGCTAGTACCAAGGTTATGGATTACGTCGTCACCCTGTTCCGCTCGACTTCATCTATGGCGTCGGCAGTATATTCGGACGACATCCTCCAGAAACATCTGTCAAGTTCTACTCTGCTCAAAGGCAGAAACGATCTTATATCACTTTACATCATATAGGCTTTCTCGTGAACTGGATAAAGTCTGGTCTCTGTCCAATCCGGATTTTTGGTCCATCTGGGTGTGGAGTTTCTCCCGATCTGAATCTAGTAAGGCTTCCTCGAGTTTGCGATCATCCAGATAATTGCACTCGTAGAGTCCGTTTCCAACAGGATGCGCATTTAGCAAGAGAGTTGCAGATCCTCGGATTATTCAATTCGGCAGCAGACTTGATTCCGCTCAGCCGTCCTTTTATGCGCCCTTTACAAAGGACGTTGCTAGCGTAATTTCGCCCTTTTCAAGTCCCTTCGATCCCACAGTCATGCTCACGCCAGAGATACGATCATTCTTGAGTCAGTGGCACAACCCCTGTGGGCTGTCCAGAGGGATTACTCTGGAGATACCCCAAGCGGGGATAACGGTATGTTCCGCCACTAGTACCTACGGTTGGGGTGCCCACCTGTTGCCGGACTTCGATACTGTCAGCGGCACGTGGGTGCCAGGGGCGAGCCCTTTCCACATCAACCTTTCAGAAATAACGGCTGTCATGAACGCCTTTCATTTCGGGCAGGATCAACTCTTATTACAAACTGCCCTCATTATGTCAGACAACTTTGTGGTGGTGCCTTGCCTTAAAAACATGGGGACACCAATCACCAGACCTGTGCAATCTGAGCTGGCAGCTTCTACATTGGTTCGACAATCTCCACCTCAATGTACAATTCCGGCACATTCTTGGCAGACTCAATGTCTTGGCTGACACTCTATCTAGTCATTCACACAGAATGGTCACTCCATCAATCGGACTTTCTTCCAATTGACACACTTTGGGGACGTCCGATGATTGATCTTTTGCAACAAGGTGAAATCGCAAGTTGTCCACCTTTCATCTCACAGGTTCCAGACCCAGAAGCTTGGGTTGTGGATGCTCGATCAATCAGCTGGGAAGGGTTGTGGTCATTCTCCTACCCTCCCACGGTCTTGGTACTGAAATTAATCCAGACGTTAAGGGGTCAGAACTGTCAGATGGTTCTGATTGCCCCTCTCAGATGGAACAACTCCTGGGTCTCCGATCTACTCAATCTAGGCGATAGATCTACCCAGGAAGATTACAGTCAGCACAAGTATTCGCAAGCAACCGCGGCCAGGGGTGTTCCACCCCTGTCCGGACCATCTTTATGTTCAAGCCTGGCTCTTGTCCAGACAGCCTTGCAAGACAAACAATTTAAATCTTTGATTGCGGAGAGAATCTCGAGAGCAAGAAGGCCCTCTACTCTGAAGGTTTACGAGGGCAAGTGGCATTTTTTCAGGGACTGGTACCATATCATTCACATTGTTCCTCTGAGTGTCACAATCCCTCAACTGGCCAACTTTTCTCTGGCTTTTCGAGGAG
Organism: Unio delphinus; assembly: GCA_029339505.1. Classification (NCBI taxonomy): domain Eukaryota; kingdom Metazoa; phylum Mollusca; class Bivalvia; order Unionida; family Unionidae; genus Unio; species Unio delphinus. The sequence goes on along the minus strand of JAQISU010000008.1, from coordinate 2,916,133 downwards.
AAACAGCTGGCTCCAGTTATTATCAAATGCTACCGCTCCATGATATCAGACACATTCCGCCATTCTGGTACATGTGCTATCAGCCATGACAAAGATTTGTCAGATCTTTTAGACACTTTAAAAAATTCAATCGACTTATATCCCTCACCCTGTTTCCAAATGGAATCTGTCCTGGGTTTTAACATGACTCAATTCAGACAGTATTGAGTCTTTAACCCACGATTAGTTAAAGCTACTATCATACAAATTGGGTTTTTGATAGTCTTAGCTTCAGCATGCAGGGTGAGCGAGTTACATGTCCTTTCTAGTGACCCGAACTCTCTTCCGTTCCGATCAGAGGGTTTGATGGTCCTCTTGACGCAGCCAGGCTTCGTAGTCCAAAATAGATTACCATACATTGGCGATCAACGAGTCGTCATTAGCTCGCTTTCTTTATAGATAAGTCAAGATCAACAGCCATGTAAGATCCTGTTTGTGCACTCTAGCACCATTTCAATGCATAGAGGTGAGTCAGGTCACATACAACCACATCTTTCTTTTTGTGATAGCTGGGACATGAGATATCTCCATTCAAGCCCTTGCTTCATGGCTGAAGTGGGTTATACGCTCGGCGTACTCTGAGGATTCGCAAATCAGTCACCTTATAGAAGCTGTTGGCTGACATGCAGAGTCAAACTTCTACAGTTTTATCTTCAAGTTTGTACTCGCAGAGGCAAACATTGATTCTAGTAGGTCCGGTGTTGGGCAGCCCAGACGCCCACCAGACCCATGTGCAACAATCAGCACAGCCTATTAGCTTCGCTGGATTCGCCAGATAAATTTTCGTAGGTAAGAAGATTTCAATAACTATGTTCTTAACCGTATAAAGGGGTCACATATCACGTGACCCTGGGCTGTGTTGCTGATTGAAAATTAGGAGACCGGGTTATCATTCACATGGGGAATCCAACCATCATTCCCTAAAGGATACCCGGGGTGGAGGTCGGATGCTCCGCATTCCCTCTTCCTATTACTTATTCTCCTAAAGTAATGTGATCGGGGAACGTATTCAAAGGAGAAAGCAAATTTTGTAGTAAATTATGTTTCTCCGAGAATACTTACCCGATCACATTACTAAGAAACCCTCCCAACCACCCCGCCATGCGAGCATCCTCGTGTTTTATATACCGCTCAGCTTAAAAACTAAAGAAGCGACACCTAGCGGGTAGCAAGGGGAGGTAAGGGGCAAGAGCTATTGCCCTTTGTCTATATGACATAGACAGGAAAGACGAATTTTCGTCTTTTGGTAGGGCTGGATTCGCGAGGTAGCAGGCTAATATCCCTAAAGTAATGTGATCGGGTAAGTATTCTCGGAGAAACATAATTTACTACAAAATTCGCTTTTTCTTTTTCTGCATCTTCTGTCTCTTTCTTGCTTCTTTTCTCTCTCTCTCTCTGTCTGTCTGTCTCTCTGTCTGTCTGTCTGTCTCTCTTGTACCCTCCCCCCTCTCCCCATGATTAAATGCAGTAATAAATTCTTGTAAGTAGCAATTTTAACTTGCAGCGTGTTTATGTTCGAAAAAGATGGAAAAATTTAGCTTTGGTAAGTGTTGATTGCAAACCAAAATTAAGTGACAATCAAAAAGTGGATATAGTGTCTATTAACAAGCTAGACAGCAAGTTTGCCAATGCCACACACAAATTTACTTTGGAAGGTAGAAATGAGCAACATGCAGAATGAAAATCCTTACAAGTTAACTCAGTCATTAAAGTCTTGTGTATAAAGATGTTATGTTTAGAAGTGTGTCAAATAAAACTACTCAGTGATGTTTCTAGTTACCCTACTAATTTGATTCTGTGGTGTTAACTAAATAATAAAAAAAGCAAAACCAAAATGTTTTGTAAAATTCAGCATATAATTTATTTCCCTAAGTTACAAGGTAAAAATGTAAGAACTTATACAGTATTCTAAAGTAAATCTTAAATAATCCTAAATGTTCTATCACAAGTCCAAAACTATTCCAAATAAAATATAAATATAAATAGTCCAAATATATTCCAGTGGTGTTTAATTCCAATTTAGAATGTACTGATGTACAAATAGTCTTAAAAGTGTTGACATACCAATAGTCTTGATGTCTCATACTGATATAATCCAGAATGTCTTTCACTAAGTTTAGAATAATTTTAAAATTGTATTTTAGTCCAGACAGTCAATGAGCACTTTTGTAATTCCAATGAATACTTTTTTAAAAAAAGTTTCCTTTTAAATTATATCTAAACACAACAGTAAATACTTCTACAAACTAAAATTAAAGGATGGATGAACAATCTTGTTGATCTCAAACATGTATGACGCCACTTGACCTATGTTGCAATAACTTTTTCTGAAAAGAATTAATTTATCATAAAAAAGCCAGACTCTTCACATCATGTTGTATGTATTGTATATATTGTACATAACAGATAGAAGGCCTCAAGGTAGATTAGTTCTGTAACTAATTGAGTTACCTTCTCTAAATAAAGTCTTTATTATTATTATTATTATTATTATTATTATTATTATTATTATTATTATTATTATTATTATTATTATTATTATTATAATGGAAAATTACCCACAATGTAAACAGATTTATTCAAAGAACTTTACAAGGTCATAATTATGGCTAGGTCCTGAAATCAGATTAAGAAAAAAAAATCTATTTAAAACTTGCAAGACCAACTTGAGAGTAGTCATGAATGCCTCTACCCTCAATTACAAAGGTCAAGCAATAGAAATAGAAAAAAGAAAATTATACGTAATTGATCCCTGAACTAACAATGCCAAGTGTTTCTTTCCAGCATCTATGTCAATACGATTATATATATATATATATATATATATATATATATATATATATGTGTGTGTGTGTGTGTGTGTGTGTGTGTGTGTGTGTGTGTGTTATTTTAAGAATGTGGTAATAATGTTGACGTGTAAGGGTGTTTTTCTAATTTACCATATACTGTACAAACTTGTTTTGAGTAGATTCATTAACCCCAAGAAGATTTGTCAATTAAACTTAAGTGGAACCGTTAAACAACATTTCCTTCAACAAATCCCCATATTTCTAATCCATTATTAAGTTTTGATGTAAAACAATTTTCATTATTACCTTTGGGGTATATTTTTAATCTTGTAACATTCCAAATAATGACTTAAGGGCTTCTGCGCTTATTGTTTGTTGAGTACTTGCGAAAGAAAGAATTGTTTTAAAAATGATTCAAATGAAACGCATATTTATTAACAATTTCTACCACTAGACCTTTATTCAAGAAAATTTTATCATCTGCTACGGAAAACTTTTTTATTTGCTGTAAGGCATTGACGGAATTTAGTCCCTTTTAAAGACCATGTTTTTAAGGAAATATATCATTTGAATGCCACTGTTATGAAATTTCTCTTCAATGTCATTAATAAACATTGAAAAAAAGAGCGAGAAGCATTCTCCCTCACTCACACTAGTTACACATACAAATATGCAGTTTGAAATACATTTTATTCCTGATTGGACATATTTGTTTGTCATAAAATCTTCTGCAGTAAAAGCAAACGCTGCAGTAAAATTAACAAAGAGCACATTTTCAAAAATCTAGTTATTATATTGCAATTTTCAATCCGTGTAATGCTAAACTGTTTATAATTTCCTGACATATATTTCGTAAAACCAGCCTCCTCTATGATAAATAACTCGTAATTCTCCGCCAAGTAATGAGTCTATTATTTATTAACCCAGTGAACAATTTGTGTATTACAATCAAAATGGTAATATCTATACATATTTTTTACGTTGCTTACAAAACCTTTCTTATAAATTTGTATAATAATACCCTTGAAGCAAAGATCTTGGGAGCAACCTGTATCGAGTGATAATACAGACTTATAAAAATGGTACTTGGAAATCAACATTAAGAGATTAGTATTAGGACTGGTCGGCTTGTTGTCAGGATAATGTGACTGGTTGGATCATGATGCCACATCATTATAAACTGCCACACTGTTCGCTATATGATTACAAATTTTAAGGCTACGTTAAAAATCCAAGCAACACGAAGCACACTCCACGGCATCGAAGCTCGAATTTATATTTTTCTATTCCATACGTGACAAGAAATATATTTGTAAATCTGCTTTGATCTTTTAATTCTGTCTGATAAAGCGCTCAGATTATAGATACGGTGATGATTGGATTAGCGTTTTTATTAATCAATTCTCTTTCTCTCTCTGCCTGTGCAAATAAAATTTGCTGTCGTTGTTTATACATACCATGTCTTATCTTTATTATCCTACATATCTTTTACAGTAGGGCTGAAGGTAATAGAGGATTAGAATGATGAAAACTGATGTCACCAAGTGGAGCCAATACGTACTACAGAACATTCGTAAATCTAGGAAACAGATTTGGTCTTCTAAACCTGTTTTATTTTATAACGCCACCTAAAACGCACTCGATACAAGCGAATCAAATCATATCTTTGCACAAACATGTCTCCATCGAATTCGTCACCAAATAGAATTAAACGAAACCAGAAACTGAACTATCCGCAACCGAAAAAGTGTTTCGAAATTGGACTTTCAATTCTTGTTTCACCTTTATTACTCTGCGTCATGTATTTTTTCCGGCACTGGGTTCTTTCGATTAGTTCTGAATAGCGTTCAGTTTAGCACAGACAGAGGTTCAACTCAACAATTTCGTATTTTGTTCAGTGTTTACAGTAAATAGTTGTCCTCTCGTAGGTCTATTTAACGAAGACCCAAGGAATGCTTATATTGGCTCCAATGTTAAAATTGTCTAGCTCAGTATGAATTATGACTGACTACGTTAGGCATTTTCCTCAAACAAAGCTGATTTTCGCGATAATGAGTTTGTTGTAGCAACTATTTGCCAATTTTGCAACAGTTCATCGATTATTAGACTGATAATGATGAAATGGAGTCAATGTTTTTTTTTAATTCTTAAGTCGCTATCCAGTTTGTCTAATTGGATACATTAAATCTATTCCTTTCCCGAAATTCGGAATACTATTGAGCAGAATTTTATTTCGGATAAATTTAAATAGATATATCTTGGAATTATTAATTCAAGATACATTTCCGTTGAGAAAGATGTGCTTATCCGTGTGATCTTTCTCTAAAAGTATTTATGTCAACATTTTCAGGCTTCCGCAGTTGCTAACTATTCATATTGGCTATATTAATGTTTGATAACAGAACAATTCCACAGAATGTTAAAAAATACATTATAATCTTTAAATAGGGTTGTGTTCTGGTGAAAAAGTGAAAACAATAAAGATAATTTGTGCAGATTTCAAACTTTTTAAAACTGTAATTGAAACAAAAGTAATTGTGGATTTTCAAGACTATTTATTTTTATTGCTTAACTTTGTTACCATAGTTTACAGGTACCATGGAGTCTAAATTGGTGGAAAACGTCGCTTATGATTAGAGCTCATTATATCTTAAATATGTTGATAAATTCTGACTCAATCACTCCTCACTTCTAAACCATACTATTTTACTTTTTACAATACTAATACCGATATCTAAGACTTTAGAGAAGTATGAAGTAACGCCTTAAATTTTGCCTTGGAACTTGAAGAACGGATTTTCAATATGGTAGACGACGTGTCTTCTAGTTGCTTGTGTTAGTTTTCATTCCCCCCCCCCCCCCTTTATCTTATTTACAGTAGTAAACTTTAAAGTTGAGGAAACGTTGACGAAAAAATTTGACCTGTGACATTGATCTTTAAGATGGGACTTTCAGATACCTTGTAGTAGTGGTATATTATTGTAGCAATCAAAGAGGTTACTTGTTCTTGACCGAGCGATGTCCAACCCTGGCGCGATTCCGCTAGAAGTCATACGTTTCTTCTAATTCACAAAGACCTCTATACAACTACTGTTGCAAACTTGGAAGTCCAACGTGTCCATTCTATAATAATTTTAATCTAATTAATACGAGACCACAGATCTCACAATTTCACAATGTCTATCAACCTCACGTCTGCATGGTTTCTCTTCATTAACTTTCCGTAATATTTACAGAATTTCACACTGTAAAACTATACTTCTTAACCACCTAATACAGGGAACTATTTTTACTACGCCACATTAGGCCAGTTAAATCATGGTTTTAAGCCACATTTTGCTTATAACTTTACTTTTTACCACCATGGCAACATTAAATGGCGCCTGCCCACGAAGGAAAAGTCCCTTTCGTTTATTCTATTGTGTAATTTACCAGCTCTCATCACAAATAATGTTCCTGTAGCCACACGATGCACACAACTAGATTTTAATAGCGTCTTTTGAACGACAGGGGCACTCATGCGGCTCTCACCTGGATCCACCAAAAGTAAACCATGGCATCATGGAAACTTACTAAAACTAAACTCCGTGCCGTTCGCTCCTTGTAATTGGCTAATTATTTCGGACTGAGAAATATCTCCACAGGACGAATCGACTGATCGTAATCAAAAAAGTAATCACAAGCATCTAAGAAATCCTTAAAACAGAGCGCTATAAACAAATGCACATGCTCCAATTTTATTTCATTACTATGCCAATCTTACGAATGTTGTCTCTAATGGCTTTAAAGCTATAATCTGGAAACGGAAGGACTGACGAACGGACAGACACGAAAGACAACATTTTCACTGCTTTTAGCAGACAATAAAATGCAAGACCACTTGAAACGTAGGAAACATGTAATAAATGTCAAAATCTGACGAATAACTCCGAGGATAATATTCGTTTCTGATATATTTGGAAATTGTCTAGTATCTAACGAGATAAACAAAAATAATTTCTCCACAAAATAACAACACCACTTCTGTCGAACAAAGCATTTTTCGCTTTTTCGTTATAATTCCGAAAAAAAAATATAGAATATATGAGAAGCCTCAAAAAGGTAAAGAAGATGTAACTATTTTAAGATTTAGGAAAATCTGGATAATTATTTTAGCATCAGTAACGACTAACTATTGTAGTTTTAAATGGCACATGGATCCCAGACAACGTTTTAAACATTTGTATCGGCTTTACGTCCATCATCCATGTTCATATTTTACCATTAATTTTACTTTATGTCAAATTTTCTTCTTTTTTCCCATTTATAGTCTTTTTAAACTATCTTTTCTATCTTCCCTTCTTCTTAAATTATAAGTCAGATCATATAAGAGTTACCGTAATGCGTGACATTTTGTTTATTTCATGCCTTGAGTAACGAAAAACTATGTCTGATCATCGGATCTAAATTACGTTGGTCATGTTCCTTCGCCAAGAAGAAAATTTATATTTCTCTAGGCGCACGAGACCTTTCGGCTAATCGACCTCATTGTACTTCGTGGCACCTTCTGAAGGGAACACACCAAACAAATTGCTATTTGGAATCCCGATAAAAGCAAGGCGATTACACTAAATTAGCCTTATCTTTAGCGTATCTTTACCGTATTTATGTATTGATTGCACTCTAAATGTTTTGTGGACATGAGTTCTGAAGAAGTTATGAATGAATAGCATTATTGAATAAAAACAGTGAAATCCCATATCCATAAGAAACCGACATACACTAAAAACTCAGATAGTTATTCAAGAGAGAGAGAGAGAGAGAGAGAGAGAGAGAGAGAGAGAGAACATTTAGTATATGGCTAATAACAGGCCGTTTAAGTGCATTGTATCCAACACTAGATAACCTTTATTTTATCTGAGATTGATGAGGGACAAGTGTAAAATGATAGTGATGATCTGTGCAAACTAATTGTTAAGTTGTCCCAATGCTTTTGTTCTCATTGCGAACGAACGAAATTTGGATTAAAGTGTTTCGTACACGAGGAACATTTAACACTGTTTAATGCTAGCAAATCTAGTTATTTAATTATTCCCGTAGGGTAAGGAATAGTGCCACATCCCCACCGGCTTTAATGCATACATAGTATGCTATTTAATTTGGTCGTCACGTCGAGTCCCTAAAATGGGACTATCGACATGAATGAAAGACCTACAGGTGAGTCGGAATAGTACCAACACGCACTCAACCCTATCAACCAATCTGTGTGAAGACACTAGAAGTGCAATTGCACCAAATAATGACGAGAGAAAAATAGTTTTTTCATATTGTCATGTTGAGAGGTTCTGGTCGCGGAAAAGGAGGAAAAAGTCCCGGAAAGCCATCCTATGGATGTCGTTTTAGCCTTGAAACGCCCTAGCCATACTTACTTCAAATTCAGTCCAGTTATACTAATGGACCAAAAATATACCAATATTGTGTAAGCCACCTGTGCAATTGAATCAAATTCTAAAAGTTGTAGAATTTTCCTATCTCCTAACATACCAATGTTACTATAGTACATAGTGTACATAAAATAATTCCCTAACAAATTGTTTTCTAAAATGTCTAAGCGACATATGTAGTTTGTCACTGTTAGGTTTGGATAGGTTGTAAATTTGGAGCGGTATTTCAAAATGGATCAAGTCAAATTTCGAGAGAGAGAGAGAGAGAGAGAGAGAGAGAGAGAGAGAGAGAGAGAGAGAGAGAGAGAGATCATTCGAATAGAGTTCTTGTACCAAATGAGAGCTCTGTAAAAAAATTAATGGCAGATATGGCAAAGCCCTTAAAAGGGCTATTTTACTGGAAGGTCCCTCGTCTTTCTTCCATCTGTAGGATGCGGGCTGCAGTCCGTTGTTCCGCTACACAGACCCTTGGGAATTCTATGTAGGCTACCGATGTATTATACCGCATCAAACAGGTGGGAGAGTGGCCGAGTTTCAAAGATATCGTAATAGTATATTGACAGAATTTTGGCCCCAAAGTGCCACTGTGTCCGTCTAGGTGGAGATGTTTCTAGGAACCGGTATCCAATGTAGGTCACAGCATTTATGAAGTTTTCGGCGTTTTTAGCATCATTCATGGTTTTGGTGAGTCCTATTTCGTTGCACAATTTCGTCATAATCTTGGCTTTTTTCTTCTGTGGCATTCTAACCGTTTTCTTTGGTTGAATGAAGGGTTCTTCTTCTTCTTCAGAAGACGAGGATACTTCCAGTTCTTTTTCCAATTCAACTGCCAGAATTGGAAGCTGTTTTGGAGCTGGTGGTGGTGGTAGTGATGGTTCTACCGGCTCCTGGGCTGGTGATTGTTGTGGAGAGGTTTCATCATCATCCGCATATAACTTTTGCCCTAAATCAGCTAGTTCGGTGTAAAGTAGTCCAAACCTATCCAATATGTCCTGTGCTACCTGTACAGTAACCTCTAAAGCAGTTGCCCCTTTTCAGGTTGGTGAGAGGCCGGTTGTTCAAGGACTGGTGGGGGTGGGGTGGTTTCTCTCACAGACAGGTCCTATTAAGCTGTCGTGGTGGTTTACTCCTATTTCTCTTGCTTTTGAGATTCCCCCTGGTATTATCTTCTTCTTTATTGTCGTTATTTTCCCATACTAGGAGAAGGGTTGTCCTTTACTGTTCGGCCCTAAGGCTCCATCCTGTGGAAGTAGTAACCCCTATGCCTACTAATGCACTCAAGGCTTTCTCCGGGATAATTCCGCTAGATGGCATGTATAGCTCCATATGTGTTCCTTCTTCTATGGTCACCGCTAACTGAATGGTTCCCATTGCTACTTTGTCGAAAGCAATTACAAAATCGACCCAGGTTGGTTTTAAATGTCGAGCCTTACTGGTTTAACTTCGACTTCTAAAATATCAACATGCCATTTGCATGAATTCAGCGCCTTCTTTTGTGTTTATTGTTTGTCTTGTTTGATTCTATATTGTAAAAGCCTTCGACAAAGATTTTATTATTATTATTATTATTATTATTATTATTATTATTATTATTATTATTATTGCATTTAAAAACTTGCAAAGTAGAAATTAACAATTCACATAAATGTGTAAATTATAGTGTGTATACAACTGAATTAGATAACTATCATTTTTTAAACGAAGTTACATGATAAATTTAGTTGCTGCATGCATATGCTGAATACAGAGACAGATAGGCATAGTAGCGTTGTGAATTGTGCCGGGGGAAAAAAATGGCGTTTATTCGGTAGAAGACGAATTCCATTTGGTTTTTGATTGTCCAGCTTATGACCATTTAAGAAAGAAATACTTTAATGATGTGTAATATCTCATCCGTCTGAAGCAAAATCTGTATCCCTCATGAGTCATTATAATATTAATTATTTATATATACAAAAAAATATTTCTCACTATATCAATTCGTTTTTTTTCTTCTTAAACATTCTTTGACAACTCATCCGTCTGAAGCAAAATTTGTATCCCACATGAGTCATTATAATATTAATTAATTATTTAAAAAATCTTTACGGTTTTTCTTCTTAAACATTTCTTTGACAGCTCATGTGAATTATATACATAATGGTAGTAAGACCTTTATCATTTAATGCACTGATTATTTGTAGGAAATTATGTAAGTGTAATCATGTTGAACACCACATTTAATTACTATAGAACATGACATCTGTATTTGTATTGTATTTTGTAATATGGGCCGGTGGCCTAAATTACCGAATAAATTATAATTATTATTATTATTATTATTATTATTATTATTATTATTATTATTATTATTATTATTAGCAGCAGCAGCAGCAGTAGTAGTAGTAGTAGTAATAGTAGTATTTCACGAGAAAAATAAACGCAAAATTGGACATTATATTTTATCAGACTAAAAATTGGAGATTTGTGTATCGTTCTGTAACCAAAGTCAGTATTCATTATCAATGAAAACCATTTTATAGCAATGATAAGACCGTATATACATGTACTTCCTTTCCTACCTGGTTACAGTCACGTCCACCAAGAGCATACATTTCCACCGTACCGAACCACAGCTACCTAAACGTTAAATGATTCTAATGCGACTATTGGTGACATATTTTTTAATACAAGATAATGAAAGGCAAAATAATTAGTTAAACGGAGATGAATAAAATATATAATGGTATGTGCATATTATTCAAAAAGATAATTTAATGCAAGATAATAAATTTACATCCGGACAGATACAATTTAATGCATGATAATAAATTTACATCCGGGTAGGTGATATTGATGAGGACTAACACATATACCCCCCTCTATCTGTCTACACACACAACTATTGTCTGAAACACACACAGACACACACACACACACACACACACACACACACACACACACACATATATATATATATATATATATATATATATATATATATATATATATATATATATATATATATATATATATATATATATATATATATATATATATATATATATATATATACCTAGACTCTAGCTGTAAACACAGGTTGACCTTGGCTTGTTGACCTCATTTCTGACCCTTCTTTAGAGAGTGTAAACAAGCCTTGGAAATGATTGGCTAGATCCAAAAATATCTTTTTATTTTTAGTAATTAGTGGTTGTTTTTCTGGATCATTTTATTATTACGTGACTTGGTGAAGGTAGCTTTTTTCTTTGACTTTCCAGAAAATTACATGATCCCTTGTTTACATTAGAAAACGGGTATTTAAATCATTGTACTGGGAGAGAGATTCAGTAGAATCTGGACTTTTAAAGTTAATAATTGTGTTTTTATGTTTGAGTGTTAATTTTAATTACCTTGTTCTGGACATTGTGTCATTTCGTCGTAGCAAGAGGAATTATTTGAAAAACAACTTGTGTTCATAATTTCATTTGGATGATTATAAAATAAGAACTGCATCACGTGACATTGTCATGTATTTTGGATTACATCGTCAAGATTCGAACCTGGAACTATTAGAACATTTATTTATCAAGACTCTTGCAATTCCATTAGTGGATTATTTTTGTGAATTCTATATTGGATTAATGTTGGATTTGATTCTCTAAAACCGTAAGTTTATTTATCTTATGAAAATAATCGTACTTAATAAATTCATTGTTCAAGTTATACAAGCTTGTTAGTTTTCACTCTTTCTGTGTTGCTGCTTATTCGAGCCTAAGCACGTAACAATATATATATATATATATATATATATATATATATATATATATATATATATATATATATATATATATATAATCTTGTGAAGACAAATGGCGTTAAACTCTACAACAACAGCAACAACAACCTAAATGTTTGATGATAAATACGTGTGTAGTTATGAGAAATACCTAAACAGTTAGTGAAGATATACTTTTAGTCTAGATGTTTCAATAACACAACTTTGTCAATTGCATATACTAAGTGTTGCAAATAGATTGCTTACAAATCTGCAGCAAAGCTACAGCTTCACATTTGTAACTTTTTTATTATCCCACTGCACCTTACCCACCAACGCGTTGTACATACTATATATATATATATATATATATATATATATATATATATATATATATATATATATATATATATATATATATATATATATATATATATATATGTGTGTGTGTGTGTGTGTCTTTTTCCATGATCCGACCCTTTGGAACTCTTTTCTCAGTATGTCTTGCAGTTTACAAACCACCGAAAATACATTGCCACTTTTAAAGTCTCTGTCTTAAACAGTGTAGGGGGAGTCAGGTAACGTTACGTGCTCGTCCATTCACGCCAGAGCTGGCAAGATCACATATGATGTTGTTTAGAAACACTGATTCTTTGTTTTCTAAAGACTCATAATGGACGGTCGAGACGAGATTGTGCTCTGGAATCTGACTACCAACATGTAGACGTGTCATCTGATGTCGTTGCCAGAACAACTTAACGCATCAGAAATGTTTTTTTTTTTTGTTTTGTTTTTTGTTCCGAGCCCAGGGCAGAAACGGATACGATCCTCGAAACACTGGGGTAGTTCATGGAGCTTCTGGTATACAAAGAATTGTAATTTTAGGGTTATGGCATTAGTGCCAAATGGTTATCTTTTTCAGAACCTGTGATTTAGTAATTGTACCGTCTCGACCTAATGAATATTATTCTGATTATGCATAGTTCAGACAGTCATATGCATTCATTGGTAGCAAAAAATAAAATTAAGGGCAGGTAATTTTCTTGCACAAAAAAGTTATTTAACTTTTGATAATTTGTGCGACTAATCCGAATGGCTGTTTATCAAATGATCCTTTTTTTTCCTATTGATTGCTTCTAATTCGCTCGCCCAATAACTCGGAATAAACCGATTGCAATTTCTAAAATACGCATGAAATTTATGCTTTGTGCAATTCAACTAGTATAGTTTTTATACATATGCTAATAAAGGGTACGTGCCTCTCTCTCTCTCTCTCTCTCTCTCTCTCTCTCTCTCTCTCTCTCTCTCTCTCTCTCTCTCTCTCTCTCTCTCTCTCTCTCTCTTTTGTTCCTATTGTTTCTTTAATCTCATACTAGATAAACAAATGATCATCCGAAGATGGAAGGACGTGTCTAGAAGATGTTGAAATTAACGGCAGCAAAATTGACCAAGCGGGTGTTCTGCTTCCGGAAAGTCACTTCCGGTTTAAGAGGGATACTAGCAATGCGATAGACAAAAACTATGTCGAATGCGAATCAGATCAAACAGTGTTCCTCGCAAAGCTCTTCGCCATGGATCGGACAGTTATGAAATCCCCAATTAAACTCTGGGAACAAGGCTCCGAAAAATACTATTATAGCAAGTAGATTATTTTGTTGATATTTTTGTGGCATCCAGCTGTGTTGTCTATCTGTCTCCACCTCGTATATATATCAATATATATAAAAATAATCATGTATACTCAGCTATTTACTGAGATATAACACACACACACACACATATATATATATATATATATATATATATATATATATATATATATATATATATATATATATATATAGAGAGAGAGAGAGAGAGAGAGAGAGAGAGAGAGAGAGAGAGAGAGAGTTAATATGCATATTAAATGCGACATCATCCATACGAAATTGTATGCATGTTAAATATCAATGTCATTCGGAACATTGTCCACTTCTGATGCGAGTACTGACCAATATTTACAAATGAAGATTTTTTTTAAACATGAAAAGGCGAAGGCGTTCTCGATGATAATGCATCATGTTTAATTATTGAATGAAATATGACCTTTAATGGAGTTTGATAGGGGATGTAAAATTCAAACATTGTTTTAAATAAACAATTTATCATTTATTTAAGGAACTGATGCAGTGTTTGTGTTACTAGGGTACGAGTATTCAAGGTCTTCATCAAGAAGTGTTTGTCTTCGGAAACAAAAGAAAGCTGACCCATTCTCTCATCCAACACCCCAGCAACAGATACAATTAACTAATGAAGAAATTAATTATATACTCATTGAAAGCAAGGAATGGGATTAATTGTTTACATGTACAATTAAACTTTGTATTTCTTTGTTTTTAAACAAAAAGAAGAATAATGGGAATCTGATTTTAATTGATAACTCCTTATGCTAAATATATTTGTCAGGAACCTCAGACTGTTCTAGTGACATTTGGAATTTCATATATATATAAGATTGAGCTTACAAAGTCATCACAGCAAAACAAAGGGGCAAAGACTCTTAACATATATACGTGGCTGCTGAACTGGTCGGCGCCAGGATAATATCTAAAATTGGAAAGTAAATCACATAACAGTATAGGCGCTTAGAGGCGATGATGAAGTTGAGACAATGTATGTCCAACTGTCACTTTCATAACAGTTAAAACTGTAATTTGATTGGTGAATTTAAAGGTCAACAGAACATACCCTTGGTCCTTTCAGATTCGGTTACATCAGTGATCTTAATTTGAATCCGACTTCAGAATTGTTTTATTCCAGGATTTACCGCTAGTGGCTCTTGTAAATAAACAAATGATCAATATAATATTTTGTTTAAGGATGTTACAACCGATATGTGATGTTTCTGCAGCAGCCTCATGTTCACTGTATCGGTCCGCGCAAAGAACGTGTTAACCAAAACAAAAGCTCTTGCGAAAAAAAAACAGCAATAATTTGACAACACGCACTCTAAGGCGCTATTATGTAGGTTCTGACTTTGTAAAATTGTCGCTCTCATAAAATTAAAGCTTTCTATTTATCGAGGTAGTAATGCATTCGTTAATGGCATTGGCTCAGAATAGAGAAAAAGGTCTATACAAATCGCTAGATTTTTCATTAAAAATATATATAAAAAATAAAATACACATTTGTTATTGCATATATAAGCCAATATCATGTCACTAAGGCAATTGTTTTCAACTGTATGCCTTTTTTTCAATTGAAAACTCACATGAATCTGTGTGTGTGTGTGTTTTTCTTTGTGTGATTTGGAATTTAATGTTACTTTAACAATAATTCAGCCATATAGCTATGATGTATGCAGTGTAGCAGTTATAGTGATGTTTAGCACTTGGGCCTCATGCCATATACATATAGCATGACGACGCCATGCCTACCAGTCCTAACACTAACCCTAACCATTAGCACTAGGGCATCATGCCATAGCATGACGACACCATGGCAACCAGTCCTAACAATAACCTATTAATGCTGAGCGACAATAGAAGTAGCTGAATCAGTCAGGGTTCGACTTTTTTTAAATTCAAAATGAAGATATAAATGTTTTAAAAACATAAATCATGCCGTTCTGTTCACCCGTGTATCCATATTTTTGCACTCACATATTTGCATGAACGAGATCTTTTAAACTATGATATAAAAAGGAGAGACTAAATAAAGGAACAAACACAACTTTGCTTTGATCAAAAGCAATCTTACCTTGTGTTAGGAGGAATATCCTATTGGAATGTTTCACTTGCCCACGACGAACATGTTCCGCATTAAAACAGATAAGACGTTTTTCTACTAGAGTCCCTCATTGTTGCTTATTGCTTTTCGTTCTTTTTTCTTTCTTTCTTTCCTCATTTTCTATTCTCCATAGCGAAATCTCTTCACGTCATATTTATAATTCAGAACAGGTCACAAGAGTGTGAAAAATTCACTTCAATGTAATTTTTGAATTGAAGCAAATCTACCGGGCGAGTGGAAATCGCTGTCTTGTCTTTCCATTAGAGGTACTAACGATCCAAAGTTAACTTTGGTGTGCAAATTAAAAAGTCAGGTTCTAACTTCAAACGTAAGTAGACAATTCATTCAAGTTTGTGTTCGAGACCATGGCATAGCCACTTTAGTCAAAATTAGGCGCATTGAAACCAGATAAGAAAACTACGAACTTGAAAAGACGTTATAGTTTGCAACGTTGATTGAAGTATATAGATATGTGGGTAGGTAGTTTTAGTTGTTGTTTTTTCTCTTCAAATAATCGTTGAGAACAAAATAAGATAATGTATTTTAAAAAATATATCACTTGTTCTTTTCTTTCTTGTCCTCCGCGGAAGCGGGAGGTCGTGGGTTCGATCCCCGGTCGAGTCAAACCAAAGACTTACAAAAATGGTACTAACAGCTGCCTCACTTGACGCTCAGCATTAAGATGTTATTGTTTGGACTTGTCGGCCTGGTCTCAGGATAATGTGACTGGGTGGGAAATCATGCTACATGTCTGCGGCATGATGCCCCAGTGCTAGACATCACTATAAACTGCCTCACTGCAGATATCTTAGCGATATGACTGAAAAATTGTTAAAGCTACGTAAACACTCCTAATCAAACAGACACTTTTCTTTCTTATTGATAACAGTTAAGCGACCTACAGTACTATCGGTAGCGAATGCAGTAAACGTTGTCTTGGAAACACAAACAAATTGTTTAATAAGAGAAAGGTTATCCGAATTTAAGTATAAAACGATATTAAAAAAATTAATTCTTTTTCGAAACTCAACATTGTCATCATAGGTATTTATACGAGGAAATAAATGATTCGTTGGCATGAAAGATGAGAGCAACGTTAAATGTGTTCAGAATAACACTGACACATACTTGATTGTAAGTTTTCAATTTTAAACGTAGGGTCATTTAGGTTACGAAAGTCTTGTGTAGCTGTGGTGTCTTTTTGTACTTACTATATACTGGTATATCACATAATACCCAGTTCGAGTTAAAACGCAGCATTTTCCATTCTTGTTCATGAATGTTGCAGTTAGTGTAAAAAAGATTTGGTCTTGTTTGGTTCGGCGTTTTACGCCATAGGATCACACCCATGTTATTTAGTGCTGGGACAATTGTACTAGGGCGTCCTGTCTTAGGACACACAAATGTTTCCGATTCGTGCTGATCCGATGGTAGGATTGAAACGCACACCATTCCGATCGCGATAGCGTCACGTTAACCACCGAGATACCGCGGTCCCTGTGTCAGAATGAGCACAGATTGAAATAATTCGAAAATTTTCCCCAACACGTGCCAGCATTTCTCTGACATTTTTCTTGTCGAGCCCAAGTGAAAGGACGCTAGATACAAATTACATACTAGTCAGATCTGAAACTGTGACAAAAAAGCGTTCTTAATATTTTGATCAAAATATTTAATTAGGTTATATTAACATAGTGGTCAAGGTCACAAACTTGAAAGATGTACATTTATGTTTAAGTTTTCATTTGCATACATGTCCTTAACACGTCTAATTGTTGTCAGTCCTACACAGAATGTCTCATAAAGGAATCTTTGACTTTTAATTCTGCAACACAGTCGCTCGTCCTTTCTATTTAATGTGGACTCTTGAATGTCAAAGGTCAACATGCTCAAGCAAAATTAACTTGTGTGCACTTTTATATACATGTGATGTCATTGAACGGAGTTTACGGTATCAAGATTAAAATATGATATACTTGAATGTAATTAAAGATTACGACAATCAAAGATGATCGAGAATCAATAAGCAGGAATCTAGTATATAGATGGTAACTACAAAACGTAGCAGCTCCAATTAAAATGATGTGTACGACAATATGTTGATACCATGGGGTCTAAATGCAGAAAATGATTGTTTTGTAAAAAGGCGTTATATCTTTTCAACATTTACTTTCACACCATGTAATCTAATGTCAAGTTTAGTAAATGCAGTGGTCACCGCACTGGATTTTTAAAAAAAATCTCCTTTGAATAAAAGTAGCGTTGCAACGATATTTTGAGTATGGAGTCAACTTGCAGGCGCTGGTCGTGTTGCAAAACTTTATACACGTAAAGCATTTCTAAATGTATCTTGTCTCTATACAATATGACCCTCGACCAACCAGGAACTAAGTTGGGAAAGGGAAACCACACTGAAAAACAAATACCTATTTAGAGTCGGGGTTCTAGATATGCTGTCGTTTTTCCACTTATTGCAATTTCTCGGCTCAAGGCACACTAAACATAGCGCCTATCATAACTGGTGGAGATATAACTTGGAAAACCCCGGTAAGAACCATCGACACACGGGAAGCTACCGGCATGCTTTCTCACATATCCACATTTACCGATCATGAGATATGACCCCACGCAGAGGTGAGATGGTAATGATCAATAAAGGTGAACGCTTTAGACCATTCGGACACTGGTGGCCCCGGTTTTATATATTAGCACTTCAAATGCAGTGTAGTAATCTAAAAAGAATTAATTGATATTCATACAACGTTGGGTATATGTCACAGATATAACAAATTTGCACTAAGAGTTAGGTTAGCTATTTTACTTTCTTCGATGCCATTTTCCAATAATTGTTTCTGTTCAAACAATGAGTGTATTATTACGAAGCAAAGGAATTGTTTTCTGCGATACACTCACAGTTTTGACTTGGCTCAAGCACAAATACGTACGATTTGCTTCAAGATTTTTGTACAAGTTTTCTTTCTTCGCTTGCCGTCATTACTCTATAATTTATTCAGTTCAAACAATAAATGGATTTTTTTCACAATGACGAATAGGTAATTTATTCTGCAGCTCATCCATCTGGCTTTTGATTCAACTTCCCTGATTTTTGTTAGGATCTTATTTACGTTTGCAGATTGCTCATATTTTGTTTTAATTATAAGAATGCTTCAATGCTATGTTTATACCCATGCTTATTATTTGTGCAGACCTTTAGAGTAACGAAAATTCCGCGAAATATTAATGACGGCATGCAGATACACAGATGTAAACATCAAAATTAGAAGCTTCGAATAAACGTAGGTATACAGCAATGCTTTCAATATGGGTTTATAGTACATGACCTTTGTGTTCAACTTGATAAGCTTCAACTTACACGTACTCCTACGCACTAGGGTATACTGTCACGACTGCCAGGGACTGAAATGGTCACCGCACTGAGAGTCACTTGCTTGTTTTGATGCGGATAGATATTTACAATTCATCATAATGACAGGTAAGAAAATTATTAACGTAAAGAAGCTTTTAAAAAACAACAACTGAACTTATATTAATACACACTTAAGTCTGTCACATACATCAAACTTGAGTTTAGTCTTCTGTAAACAAACTTTATTTTGCAAGTAATTCAAATTCCCCTTCATGGGTTATATATAATGCAATGTCTTTCTTTGTATTCTAAAATGTTAAAATCAGGTCCTGTAATGTACACATATTTCACACAATAAATTCATAACCGGATAACACAGTACAAAATGAATAATTTCTAAAACAAACAAGATTATATAGACCTGTACTTTACTTATACTTGACCTTAACATTTATAGGATATTTATAATAAGAATGTAAAATGTTGTAAACACAATATCCTTGACAAAAAATAATCTTAATAGTTCACCCATACTCATGCAAAACTATTTGCTACATATTAATTGTGTACAGAATTGAAAAAAATAAATCAGTAATTAGAAAATGAACCTGATTTTGGACAAGGTCAATCCAACATATAATTTTCCATAGCATATAATAAATTTAAAACATTTAATATAAACTAACAAACAATGCAAAACAATTAAAAATGAAACCAGTAACGACAAACTTCTCTTATTCGATGTAGATGGAGATGGGGTCAAGAAAAACCATTGGCTTGGGATAAAACAACAAATACGTGAATTCCTTTGAAGCACGTAGTTCCATATTTTTAAATTATTTTTGTTTTAAGAAGGTAATGGCAAATACCAACATCTGCTATCAGTGGAAAGTGACAGCGAAGAAGATGGAGAACAACACCCCACTCATTTAGCAAATGCCACAAATGTTCATGTTTCTTTCAAAGACACTGCACATCTTATCGAAAACAAAAGAAGCCCAAAAGGATCAGAGTACAAATTTGCTAAATCCCGGACTTATCGAAGAGAGGATTCGTTTTGCACCGGGCCTCGTGCGGCTGTACTGCTGGCTATTATATTGCTGTGTTTTGGTGTAGGGTACATGACTGGTGTCCTGACATCGTGGAATCCTCTGCAGCTATTCCGATCAAAGAACGAGACCATTTTGCACAAAACATCGGCAAACTGGCGCGTAACAATGGCGGACTGGGGTAAGAATTTCTATATTTATAATCTCTCTCTCTCCTTCCAAGAATTAGGTAATAATAATTCCTCGAAAGTGAACGGTAACCAAACATGCAGTGAAACTTACTCCCCCCCCCCCCGAAATAAAGCAAACACGTCTGACTTCTTTGAGAGTGATTGCGCAATAGGTATTAACTGGTAATGACTTGTGCGCGTGTGTCTGTTGTGTGTGTGTGTGTGGGGGGGGGGGTAAATTAAAAGAAGAATAATAGCAATATATTTTGCTAAAGCATTATTTTTGACGATACTACCCAATATATTTTACAATGTTCTTTGCTTAAAATCCCACTCTTAACAAAACAAACGTTTTACTCTCATTAGGTACGGAGTCCGCTATACGTCTAGTTGACGCTGATGGTGACGGTCTTCTTGACATAATTATTGGTCTTGCGCTAGGAAAAGGCGTTAGTCAAATGTTAACTGACGACACTATGGACAACTTCTGCCAGAAACAAGGTAAACCTCCACAATCAGCTCTTGAACAACCACGAGACTGTATGGTCGTCTATAATATTGAACATCTATATTTTCCCTTTATTTATTGTATCGGTTAAATTTTTAAAATTAAAAAAGAAACTTTTAACCTGGCAAGCAAACTGTGAAGCTTTTTTTTCTTCATTTTGTTTCATATTTGTTTAAACTGGGAACGCATACGATGTGTTTAACCCAGATGTTTGTCAGAATCAAATATTTTAGCAGTTGTCTATCAGTGTGTGTGTGTGTGTGTGTGTGTGTGTGTGTGTGTGTGTGTGTGTGTTAAATTGAAATAAATGTGCAATCTTAAAAAAAGCGAAATAGTCGTTTGTACAGATCGATTACAAAATGAAAAACTTGTGTAAAAATACTAACTTTGTTGAAATCGACAAAAAATTACGCCATCGGCACAAGCAATATATATATATATATATATATATATATATATATATATATATATATATATATATATATATATATATATATATATATATATCACCATTTCACTACTAATAGAAAACAGTATCAATTGAAAATAGAAGTGATGCTGCAACTTTCTTTTCTCAGTATAGAGTAAGTCTTTGTTCTTGACAGGAAGAATCTCTAATTCAAACAATCAATGACTATATTTATTGTTTACCAGGTCTTAGGCCTCCCTGTGCTGGTTCAGTGGTGGCATTAAGGGGATTTGATGGAAAGCTTCTATGGAAGGCAGATGCTTATGGCGAGATCTTTGCTCTGAACTGCCATGGCATCGATGCCAACAAAGATGGCATTGATGAGTGCATTGCCAGTGGGCGTCTGGCGGACATGAGACTATTGAATCCAAGAAACGGTACTGTAAAATGATATAATGAAAGTCTTTCCCTATGGAAAATAAAACTTAAGAGGACAAGATTGCCTTTTTCTCATAGTAAGACATACTGGAATATTGGATGAGGTAATATGTAGTGAAAATAGGCGTTGACCGAAACTGTGCCTGTTTCTACTATACAAAATTGCCTCCAAATAATTGACCAGCCAAACAGGCTAATCAGTGCTTGTGATGATCTGTTGGCGGTACGGATAATACTAGAAGCTCATTAAAGTCACGCTTAAAACAGACCATTTTCAAATTACGCGACAGGCAGCCATATATAAAATCGACTGAGCTGATGATAGTTGAAATCTCTTAAAATAACAAATTAGTATAAAACATTCATCGTATTATGGAGTAGAAAGGCATTTATGTCTTTATGCGCAAAATGCACTCTGATTTTGTCTTTGATGACCGATATAGAACCAACTGTTTACATACTATACACGTGGATCTACTATCAAAAAGGCTAAAATCGTCTGCTAACGATCTTTGTGAAACTGGCCCACGGCAATAAGATACAAAAACAAATATGACCATGTACATATCTCACAAAGGTATTCTTGCAAATAGATAGCGTACATTAATCAACAATATAATCGATTTTAAACAGTTTTCATCAAACATTGTAGGTGAGATACTGTGGGTGACTGATAGGAAGCATCTGAACCATGGCTGGAATATATACTCTCCCGCCGTCATTCCCGATATGGACGACGACGGAGTAAATGATATCGTGATTGCCCACGGTGGCGATCCAACAATAAAAGCGGAGGTAAGACAAGATATTTCAGCCATGTCTTATAATTTATATAATGCAAATAACATTTTTAATAACTCAGCAACGTAAATGTTTGAGAACTGTATTTGCCCTGCAAACAACAGTTTGAATATGAAAAGTGTACCTCGCTAGAAAGATAATTTGACTAAATGCGAAACAATGTATTAAATTTGAAATGAGAGCATTTAAAGTAATCTTGCCGGGCACGTCTCAAATCCTATTGACATATGGCTATTATAGGAGAAGCAATGTCTCGAATCTTATTGACATACGGCTAATATAGGAGAAGCAATGTCTCGAATCTTATTGACACATGGCTACTATAGGAGAAGCAATGTCTCCAATCTCATTGATATATGGCTAATATAAGGGAAGCATTGTCTCGAAATATTGGCACATGGCTACTATAGGAGAAGCAATGTCTTGAATCTCATTGATACATGGCTAATATAGGAGAAGCAATGTCTCGAATCCCATGGACATATGGCTACTATAGGAGAAGCAATGTCTCGAATCTCATTGATATATGGCTAATATACGAGAAGCAATGTCTCGAATCCCATGGACATATGGCTACTATAGGAGAAGCAATGTCTCGAATCTCATTGACATATGGCTACTATAGGAGAAGAAATGTCTCGAATCTAATGGACATATGGTTACTATAGGAGAAGCAATGTCTCGAATCTCAATGACAGATGGCTACTATAGGAGAAGCAATGTCTCGAATCTAATGGACATATGGTTACTATAGGAGAAGCAATGTCTCGATTCTCATGGACATATGGCTACTATAGGAGAAGCAATGTCTTGAATCTTATTGACATCTGATTAATATTGGAGAAGCAATGTATCGAATCTCACTGACAAATGGCTATTATAGGAGAAGCAATGTCTTGAATCTTATTGACATATGACTCAGTGGCACATGACTCGTGTAACCGGACTAAATCCGTGCATGTGGCTAGGCTTAATAGTACAATTTACTGTTTATGCTAAATGATTGTGAATGAATATGCAAGTTATAATGGAAATCATGGAGGTTGTTTGCACTATGATCACAAAAGATCACGTGATAAACGGCAAAAATCACAAGATGAAAGAGATCTCCATCATCAGTGTTATACACTGGACAACACGAACAACTCACCAATTAAAGTGAAGAAACATAAAAATAAAAAGAATTCCATGTTTACCGTATACTTCTTTTCATAAAAAAAATATTTTCTGTTTTTGATAAATGTTTCATCATACGAATAAATTAATGGATTATACAAATTACCAGTTCAAGTTTGTACACAAATGGAATAATCGTACCATGATAAAGATGGTAAATATAGTTAGGTACAAGGTTGATTACTTATTGTTCCATCTAAATTTTCTTAGTAAATATTTTTCAAAATGTGTTTAAAAAAAGTAAACTGATACGTCAGGCGATTTTTTTACTTGAATAAACATCAAGGTACAAAACTATTGTTTTGAGAGAACACCGAGTCATCTATTTGTCACACGTCATCAAGATTGTCAAATATTCATGGATAGGACGTTCCTATATACAAAGCATACAAGGAAATCATAAAGCATCTTGAGTCGTGCCCTGGGGAGGAAAACGGATGAATGGTTCCATGGATAAAATCATTAAATATTTAAACTGAAGAATTAGGTGTAACAAGAGCACATCTATGCAACCTGTCTAATATGTAGACCAAATATCATATGGGTATCTGAAAAAGTTTCGGAATTCTGAATTAAACGAAGATGTAAATGATAGAATGGATGAAACATACAAAACCGTTAAAATATTTCATCTGAGGAGTTGTGATAGCTATACACCCATAGCTATATCATTACTTTAATGTGTTTATGGAGATATTATAAACGTATTTGGAGTTCGTCCCAAAAAATAAAGTGTCCATAATAGCTGGACAGATGGAAAAATAGATAAAACATTGATATATAGCAATTGGTACATCTAAGAAAAATAGAATAATATGTGTACTAGGTTTCAAAAAGATTTCTTAAGCAACTTTGGAATTATATATTTGAAACAAATTTATGGATGTGTGAGCAGAAAGGAGGAAACATAATACATTTTGAGAGCAACGAACTGTGAACAGCAAGAGGCATATTTTCAACAGCAGTAAAGTATGTACCAAACTGAACAGAGACACCTTCAGATTTGAAGTTTGGCCTTGGAAACGAAACTTTGAAATATGGATAGAAGAATATATGGGCAAGAAAATGGAAAAACATTACAAAAAATATTCTAACTGAAGACGTTTAAATAGCACACGGCACATCTGAATCTCTAGTCTAACATGTGCACAATGTTTATATAAATATCTTGAGAGCTTTTGGAATCATGCTTCGTGAGCCTGAAAGATGGATGAACTGTCAGAAATATAAACAATACAAAAAAAATTAAACATAAAAATTGTGAGCAACAAATGCAGCAATAGTCTGATACGTGTAAGACAAAAAAACATATCTTCTGCTGTCTTGGGGTGTTGTAGAGGGAAAAAAATGTTGATAATGGATTGATGGTTGGACAGATAAACTGCAGAAAGAATTACAAATACTGAACTGGAGATCTATGATATAAAACGGATCACTAATATATGTGTTTCACAGATATACTATAGAAACAAAAGTTTGGCAGACAAATGCATATAAAGACAAATTTCTAATTACGCCATCACCAACTTCTTTTGGTGGAAGAAAAGAAATCCAGGCAGTAAGAATAACACATCAAATAAAGTTTCATTAGATCCTTGTCTTGAAATGAGGAGAAAATACAGCGCTAAAATATACATTTTAGGAAATTTAGAAAAACATTCAAAGGCAAACCTTTATCCGTAAGTTCAGCACGTTTGAGATAATATTGTTCTCATCGTGACATCCGATCTTTGAGAGCATTTGCAATCAGAGAGAATATTGTCACAATGACATATTTGACAGCATTTGCAAATTGAGAGAATATTGTCACGATGACATATTTGACAGACTTTGCAGACTGAGAGAATATTGACACGATGACATCAGATAGGAGAGTTTTCGTTTTCTAGGAATCGGTGTTTAGCTCATGAACTCCATTTTAGTAATAACTGTTTGATATGAATCGACCCCTTTCTTATACTCATACGGTCAACCTCAGAATTCCTGTGGAATCATAAAACATGTGTCTGATATGAATCGACCCCTTTCTTGAAATGATCGGTTGGAACATGATCAATAGAATGCAAACATGCAATTATCGTCTTCCCATTTCAAATAGAAAAAAGAAACTGTATTGAAAACTTTGTGACTATTGTGTTGTAGTAAGATAGGTTGTCAATCCAAATGGTCAAGATTTTGTCAACATTGTTGGAACTTTAAGCACAAGCCCAAATTTGTATGAGGTTGTTGACTATTCAATATATCATAGTTAAGTGTACCGAGGTACGGCTTCACTTAGGATATTCTCACTGATGATTTCGTGTATTGGCGTCACGAGCCTATTATTTATGTAGTACTGAGGTTGGTAACATAGCGGACACCTCTCATGTACATGCCCTTGGTAAATGATCACCACAGTAGAGCGAAACAAAATCTAGTGTTAGTGTTATCTGTAACAGCGGAGTTCTGAGGAACCATTGCGTGCCAATTTTTGTTGTCTCAGTGGTCTTCTCAGGATAAGTTGCGTAACATTACCACACCATAGTGTCTAGTCGAATCTTCTGGTGACAGCTGGTGTCCTTTTGGTGAACACCGGATGTTTAATGAGCTCTTAATCTTCTTGCTTATTTCTCCGTAACGAAGGACATATCCAGGCTCCCTCCTTGTTCGGCGCGGTCGGTTAAATCCTCTTCTAGAAGACAGAAGTTTTCCTTCGTGGTATTTTTACAGTAGATCACACAGTCATCGGCAAAGGCCTGACGCTCGATTTAACATGCTCATTGAAGTCATTTATAACATGAAAAATAGAAGAAGAAGAAGACCCATGACAGTCATGATAGAAAATGACCACATCATTCTTTGAGTTGTCCATAATCTCAGATTTACAATTATATTACGTTGTCAGCTTTTCAAGGTAAATACTAACGGAAGGTAACTATATAACTACTGGCCGTGGACTATTAACTGCGCTATCAAATAGTCCCAGAATGTGGTCAAATCATCGAAAATCAAACAAAAAACAACCAGTTCGGGCAAAGACGGGTGATATTTCGACAGGTGTGTGTACCTCTTGTATCTTCAGCATATTCGAAAACTCCTTGAATCATTGGCTAGAAATTAAGGGGGGAAAATAAATTTTTGCAACCAAAGTATGGTTATGTTTAGATGTGGATCTCACTGTATACTGATACTGTTACCAGAGAAATTCTGCATGTCAGAACGATACAGTTACCATTTTCAGGCGATCATTAAACAATGCATAGAAAAAAATTAACCTTTGAACTCATTGCTGCATGTTAAGCATGCTAAAATTCGATTATGACTGTCGTGTTCATTCATGATCGATTTCCTCTTAGGAAAAGTCGATTAAAAATACTTGTTCAGTCCGAATCAGACAATGTTCCTTTCATTCAAATTCAAAACTTGAATCACCTGCACTTAAACGCTGCATATCTATCGTACGATGTTCATAAGTTTCCAGGGCTTCTATAAACGAAATTTGTTTTCTTTTAAACATTTTGTCAAATTCATAACAATAAGTCAATATAAACTAGTTTCATACATCCTGGCGCATTATTATGATATGTAATAATAACATATTGAAATATATTATTTGATATGTAATAATAACATATTGAAATATATGATATGATATGTAATAATAACATATTGAAATACATTATATGATATGTAATAATAACATATTGAAATATATTATATGATATGTAATAATGACATATTGAAATATATTATAAGATATGTATTAATAACATATTGAAATATATTATATGATATGTAATAATAACATATTGAAATATATTATATGATATGTGATAATAACATATTGAAATATATTATATGATATGTATTAATAACATATTGAAATATATTATATGAAATGAAATGATTCTAACGCATATGTGGTTTAAATTTGAGACGTGTATGTGGGACGAGACGAAGACGGGATTCCGAGTATGATGGTTAGGATAACTTATGACACACAATCCCATAATGAGGCCCTGGTCTAAATAATCAAGTCATTGTCTAAAATATACATTCAGATAATCACACACTGGTCAAGTCATTGTCTAAAATATACATTCAGATAATCACATCCTGGTCAAGTCATTGTCTAATATATACATTCGGATAATCACGCCCTGGTCAAGTCATTGTCTAAAATATACATTCAGATAATCATACCCTGGTCAAGTCATTGTCTAAAATATACATTCGGATAATCACCCCCTGGTCAAGTCTTTGTCTAAAATATACATTCGGATAATCAAGTTCTGGTCTAAAATATAGATTAGTTCAATACCACATGCGTTATCAAAGTAGTATAATCTAAAAATGAATAAATATGAAATGGGACATTTTGGACAGGTTTACAAGTCAATTGCTGTAATAGGTTAATAATTAAGAATTAACTTCATTCCACATAGGTTTTACAACAACATCTAAAAAAAAAGAAAACGAGAACCACAGCAAATACACATGTACCTCATTGAATTTTAGTTGAAAATCATCAAGATATATCCTTGCCTATCCTTAAAAAATAGTTTGCAGTTAAATGTATACAATGTATATTAAAAGCGGTTGTATGTGATAAAAAAGGTAAGAGCGTTTGAACACTGGGTAGCCAAACCAGGGTAGCCAACATTGCTAATACAGAAATGTAGATTCCAATTTCTCACTATTTTTGCATATAAAGTTATGAAAATATCTTTAGCTGATTGGCTTGTAAGAGTCTATGCTACACCGAACATCTCATATACCAAAGATATCATATACAAAGAGAAGTTAATTGAGAAAGTCTATGACACGGTGTTTGTGCAAGCGACACTATCTATTCCCTCATGGAAGAGCCCACCATTTGTTTGTTTCACAAGGAAACGCTCACCGTCTGTTATTTTCCCAACTATGCGCCCTTAGATTGCCCAAGAATATACAGTGGATAAAGATAAGACCCTGTAAACCTTTCAAGATCACTATTTTATGCGAAGATAGGTGATTTAGTACATACGATATAAAACCAGAAATTTGGCAAAAAAAATGAAAGAAGATACGTAAATGGTAATTTCAAAATCGTCCGTTTCCAGAGAAATCCAATTCGAAGGGACTACGTTATCTCTGTAATCTTTCGGTGAAGAATTACTGATTGCTGATTTTCTTTTTAAAATGTAGAGTGAACATTAATTTGGAAGAAAACAATGCTCTTTATGGTGGACTCTTGTACCTTTATCAGTCAATCACAGCCGTCTCGTGTAAGATCTAAAGTTGTAGCATTTATCTTTTTAGAATATTACATATGATTAGCGAAGAAATAGATCCGTAAAACTTAATGGAACCTAATAAAATAATAACTTTAAGGCTACTTAAAATTACATGTTACAGAAAGTACATGAAGGCTTTCTCGAAAACATGAAAAAATTAGCAAATGGTTTGTCTATTACGGTTTAATTGCTGGTGGAATCTATTAAGGTTTGATTGCTTGTTGAATGGTTATATCTAATAAGACGTGCTTACTGGTAGAATGGTTATTTCTATTACGGTCTTGCTTACTGGTAAAATGGTCATGTCTATTAAGGGTTTGCCTACTGGTAGAATCGTCATGACTATTAAGTGTTTGCTTACTGGTAGAATCGTTATTTTTTTTTTTATTAAGGTTTGCTAACTAATAGAGACGATTTAAAGGCAAATACTCAGTTATAACACGGAAAGATTCTCACTGTGCCAAGTCTAAACGAAGCAATAATCGAGAGAAGCTAGTAATTATTGGAATCTGTATCTGGAAACTGACGCGATTGTTATTGATCACTCGGCATTGTCCATTGACTGGGCACTGATTTAATTAGCATATGACACGTTTAAAATCAGACTATTGTAACCAATATGTTTTTCTTTAACATATGCTATCTAACCAGTCAGCTTATGTGTAACATATGCTATCTTAACCAATCAGCGTTTTTGTCACATATGCTTTCTACCTTGTCTAACCTAATGGTCGGTCTACAAACATGGCCATGAAAAGGTTAATTTGTTAATTGTACTCGACACCTCTATTTATTCCTTCATTCTACCTTTTATCAAAATTACATTACGTATTATAGGATTATCTCTACGGAAAGTAATGAAGAATACCCAGTCTTACAGGTAACAAAGCAAAAACATCAATTACCTCTCCGATTCGAGGAGAATACCATGTTCAGTACTTAGCGTAGCTATTGATTTAAAATTGGTATTTTTTCTCGGTGAAGAAAAAATAATAGTGATAGAATACATTGAAGCTCGAAGTGAACATTTCATGATAGTCTGACCACAGATTCGAGGTTTTTCAATGTTTAAAACTGACCATGTGTTGCATCAAGTCCTGTCTAGGTAACAATTTGGCTGTACAAACTCTTCTCGCCACTTTAGTACACCTGTAAAATGTATCTACCTCAGTGATCAACATGGGCAGCAGTTTATTGGAATGTTCATTATACGATAGCTAATTGTTCTATTCTGCGACCATCAGAGAGGTAAATTTAGTATTATCAATGTGATAAGTTTGGGCTTTATATTATTATCTTCAGATCCACACCCGCCACTCCGGTTGGCTGATGATGGTATCCGGGGCCACTGGCAAGATTATTGGACGGCACCTTGAAATGCCCGAGGATAAAGAAACCTACATGTCCCCTGTCATCCATCAGCGAATGGATGGATCCCAGTACATACTGTATGGATCTGGCGGCGAGACAGTTGGGGGTAGGGTTGATGCAGCATCCACTTTTTGAGACACATTTACCCACACATTCAACATACCCTCCGCAATTGCTTTTCCCGTGCGTAGACTGCTTGCAGATAAGATCAGTTAGATATGAAAAGCCAACTTCGTCATAATTCTTTACCTGAATCAAGTGTTACACAAAACATTCTGACCCATTTAATGTCTGTATTTCTAAATCTCGAGTAAGAGTTTGCAGTCGGGGATGAATGTTGTTACTCGAAATGAAGGTTAAGTGTTTATGACGAAGGGACACATCGGTTATTAACACTAATTTATCAAATATTCAAAGCATACTTAAAACTAAAAATACCTGATATGCCTATGTTTTCTTCCGCTTCATGTGATAACTAGAATCTTCATGTGTGGTTATTCCAAATGGAATCTATGAAATAATTTTATTTTTTCACAAGTCAAAAGATAGACATTTCCAACCTTTTAATCCTCCTTTTTTCTTCTTCTCTTTATAAGTTGCAAATAATTGACATTGAGTTGTTTTTGTTATGAGAGACCAAGCCAAATGAAATGTTTTGAACAAAGACACGGTTCCAAAAATATATTTAGTAAAATATACTGAAATATGGTATGGTGTTCGAAAATATTTTTTACAGGGCACCTACATATAGGCCTATATTTTGATAATAATAATAATAATAATAATAATAATAATAATAATAATAATAATATAAACAACAACAACAACAATATTGCTACTACTGCTGCTGCTGCTACTACTACTACTACTACTACTAAAACTAATAAATAGAGCTAGCAAATAGCTTGATTGTGTGATTAAAAACTTATAAATGATCATTACATTAAAGACTTAAATATCTTGATATATTTCACGTTTTCCAGGTTTAGTCTTAGCTATATCCATTCCTGATTTCTACCGTTACGTGACTGATAAACACCAAAACCACCCGGTTCCAAACGTCAAAGGACATTACACACCATGGGGATCCAAAGAGCCTAGTAGGAACGGAGAAATTGAAATATTTAGGTATAGACAGATTTCGTAAACATATTTTTTTAAAACAAACCATTATTTAAAAATAAAATACAGATAGCTCTCACCTGTGAATAATGCAGTAGTGGATAATAAAATCAAGAATACATATTTTTTCAAAATTTCTGGGCAAATTTGATTACGATGGCTATCTATTTTGTTCTTCAAGTTCGAGTAAAATCCATTTCTTTTAGTACGCCTGACAAATTTTCGTATTAAGTGGTATTAGCAATGTAGGCAGCTAAAATGTTTGTTTTTTTATCTTAAAGAGTTGTTTTCTTTGTTATCTATATTTTCCTTAGCAATTTGTACATACTCTCTAAGATAAGTAATGTATGTTTATTGCAATAACCAATTCTTAGCTAATACTGACAGTCATAACATTTTGTGCCGTTGTCTTTTGAATAAATATCCCTGTATTTTTTGAAGGCGTTATTTCAAAACATTAAGGATTGTTAAAAAAAGGCAAACAAACATATTTTAAATGTGAAGTCCATATATTGAAATGCTTTTTTATAATGTGCATGAACAACTCAGTGTGTAAGAGGACAGTAAAAATTGGTAATTAGAAAGAATCAGGCATTTGAGTTTATTTAACATGTTTTCTTACACTCGTTTTGCACGTGAAACACGTGTGTAGAATTTTATGCAATACCAATCCACGACATGAACGACTTGTCTTCAGTACAAATCAGTTCTAGTGGAATGGCGGCCAACTAAATCATGTGAATATGACTGAAAGAGGTCAACTATTGCATTGGTATGTGTCTGAGTGTGTGTATATATGTGTGTGTGTGTGTGTGTGTGTGTGTGTGTGTGTGTGTGTGTGTGTGTGTGTGTGTGTGTGTGAGAGATTTAGATTGTTAACGTAGCGTTAACAATTTTTCAGCCATATCTCTACGAGGTCTGTAGTGTGGCAGTTAACAATGTCTAGCACTGGGACATCATGCCGCAAGCACGCAGCATCATGTCCCATCCAGTCACATTATCCAGGCCAACCAGTTCTAACACTCACTAACCTGTTAATGCTGAGCGCCAAGCGAGGCAGCAACTAATATCAGTTTTGTAAGTTATTGGCATGATTTAGCTGGGATTCAAACCTGCGACCGTGTGAATGAGGTCAACTATAGCATGTGAATATATCTGAAAGAAGGGGAACTATAGCGAATGTGTATGTGTAAAAACTTCTGTTTTTGCATGTGTTTATGTCTGATGTTTTTACTACTTCTCCTCTGGGAAATAAATATCATTTTTCAAAACTGCCATTGTAAAGCCCCTGTTGAAGAAACCGACACTAGAACACAAGATTCAAAGAACTCTCGCCCTATTTATAATACCCCATTCACGTCAAAATACCTAGAAAATGTTGTTCCAACCCAACTTTTATCTCATCTGAATTCCAACAGTCTTTTTAGAAATGTACATGCTGCATATCGCCTTTGCTACAGTAATGAAACTACTCTTCTGAAAGTATTTAATGACCTCTCTGCTTTGGCTAGCGGAAATATTACAGTCATCGCCATTTTTTATTTTGTCTGCAACATTTGACACACAATACCATGATGTATTTATTATTCCACCGTCTCCAGCTTGTATTTATTATTCAAGATACAACTTTCTATGGTTCCGTAAATGGAAAGCATTCCAGCCATGTTGATCTCCAAAGGTTCTATTCTCAGTCCGTTTTCTTCATTTCATTCAATCAATCGCTTTCAAGCGCCATAGATCAACATCCGGTGTTTCAACAGTTGAACGCTGACGACGCTCAAATGTATAAATTTATCTTTAACTCCAAGTTAAAGGTTAGACAAAACCTAACAATCTTCAATCAAGGGATATGTGCTTGAATGCCGCCCCATATCTAACAGAATCATCTCCATTCGTCTGAAAGCATCTCCCTTTAACATCACAATTATCCAAGTCTATGGTCCAACTACTGATCATGATGATGAAAAAATAGAGGAGTTTTACTACAAACTCCATGGTATTCTAAATATGGTCAGTAAAAAATACATCCTCGTCATCCACTGAGACCGGAATGTCAAAGTTGGCAAATATGCGCTAAAAGACTGGGATAATCATTGTAGACCTTTTTGCAATGAGATTACCAATGAAAGAAGGAGACGGCTGCTCGAGTTCACACGCAACAACAACATGGTACTAGCCAACACCCTAGGCCAACATAAAGCTTCACAATGCTGGACATGGCACGCACCAAATGGAACCAGATCGACTACATACTGGTTAAAAACCGTTACCGATCTGGCATTAATAGAGCAAACACAAGGAAGATACCAGGTGCTGATGTTGGGAGTGATCACGACCTCGTCATTATGAACTTACGAGTGAGGCTGAAAAAGTTAACAAGTCAAAGAACATCAGGCTCAATTTCACCCTTGAACCACCGAAGGACCCTAACATCTGCAAATCATTCCTTGCCACAATTATAGGAAAATTTGCTCCACTCCTTGTAATGGATGTTCATATTCAAGTCACTTTCAACAAAGCCATGGCAACAGCTTCCAAGGACATCATTAGCCTACATCGCCTAAAGAAAAAACCTGGGTTACAGAAGATATTCTAAATTTGTGTAATGTCCGAAGAGTATTCAAAAACACCAGACACACAACAGTGGCAATGTAGTACCAAGAAATAAACAAGAATATCGTAAAGAAAGAAAAAACATGAGGAAAGCAAAAGAAGATTGGAATGGACAAAAGTGCACAGAAATAGAGAGCAGTATGATAAAGAAAAGCAGCAAAAAGGCATTCCAAATTGTGAAACAGCAGACAGAAGCAACAAAGAGTCAGTACCATTCAAGATGAAAATGGAAAATATCTCACAGAAGCGAGTGACATTGCAGAAAGATGGACTGAGTATTGTAAAGATCTATACAACCACCAGTCCACAGGAGATCCAGAGGTGCCTGAAGTTTTAAACTCCACAAATAATGATTTCCCCATTTTCAAAGAAGAGGTGGAGTCAGCAATAAGAGCACTAGAGAATAGGAAGGCAGCTGGAGTAGACAACATCCCAGCTGAACTTAACAAGAATGGGGGGAATCTGTGATAGAGCTGCTAAACAAATATGCAACAAGATCTGGCAGACAGGTAAGTGGCCAACACAGAGGACCCGGTCACTGATTATAACACTCCCCCGAAAAAAAGCAATCTCCAGCTGTGCCAAAATTACAGAACTATCAGCTTGCCCAGCCATGCTAGTAAGACGTTGCGGAAGATCATCCTAAACAGACTGAAACCACAAACAAGAAATAATCTCTGAAGAACAGGCAGGATTCCGGAGTGGAAGAAGCACAACAGAACAAATACTCAGTCTCAGGGTTCTGTGTGAAAAGCACTCTGAACATCAACAAGACATCTACCATGTGTCCATATAGTTTAAAACTGCTTTTGACAGAGTTTAGCATGAGGCATTCTGGGCCACAATGATGAAATACAACATGGGTCAAAAGTTGGCCAATATCATCAAGCAGCTGTACGCCAAGGTTACCAGTGCAGTAATTGCTCAATGTTCTGTGGGGAACTGGTTCCAAACAACAGTTGGAGTACGTCAAGACTGTCTCCTGTTACCCACGCGTTTTAACATCTACACGGGTGTTTTAACATCTACGTAGAGCGCATCATTAGTGAAGCCATGGAAAACCACTGTGGGATAGTAAGCATTGCAGGGCGTAACATCACCAACCTCCGCTTTACAGACGACATTGATGGGCTGGCAGGCATTCTATGGTAACAGAAGGAGATAGACAAAGAATAAAGTGGACTGATAATATCACACAATGACCAGGACAGGTTTTGCGGAGAGACAGGCATTGACACTTGATCAAGACAAGTGGAGGGAACTGGTCAGATGTTTAGCAGCACAGTGCCTCGACGACCACACTTGGTCAAAAGATTGATGAAGATGAACAAACTGAAGCTAAATGATAATAAAACTGAAGCTATCCTGATCACCATTCAAAGACTTTCTCATTCACATCTCTTACCTCAATCAATAAATGTCAGTAATACCAACATTAAATTCACACAGTACGAAACTTGTGTGTCACGTTCGAGAGTGCTCTTTCATCACACAAGCATGTCATGAACACATGAAAGTCTGCATATCTCGAGCTGAAACACATACCTCTATTCGTAATTTTCTTTCAGTTGATGCCGTAAATATCTTCTATCTGGTTCGTCTCTATCTACTACATAACTTCAGAAAGTTCAAAACAGTAATGCTTAGAGTAAAAATAATTTAGCACACCTCTACCTGTTCTGTACCCTACACTGGCAGCCCATTCAATTCAGATTCAAATAAATCTTTTCACAATGCAACATTTCTTTGACTGACACCAGTACAATATATCTATCTGACCTCAAACATGTGTACATTCCATCTAGAATACTACACATCTCTTCGGAGACAGGTATTCTCTTTGTTCCTACTGTCAAAACGAAATCATACGACAATGTTATTTTGCGTACAATGAACCCTGTTACTTGGAACGATTTACTAATTGAACTTAGACACCAAGATACTGTGATTTAATCAAGATACTGTGATTTAATTCAAGACTCCTCTTAAAACTCTCCTATTTCGACTAACAAACAGCCAATACGACTTAATGTTTACTTCCATACTTATTGTCACCATGGTTTCTAAAATTGGAATTTGATTGTTTATTTTCGTAAACTAGTTGTATATTTTACGTGTTATCTAACATTGTAAAGCGCCTAGAGCTTCTAAATATTTCGCACTATACACAGTTAGGGGATGCTGCCTTAACTAATTTATATTGTAAAAAGGATGTATATATGCACAAAATATAATAACAAATAAGTTGAATACAATGATGAATTTTAGACATGAAACTTTATAAGTATGTCTACCAAGCTAAACCTTGTTACAAATGTAGTTAAATCCATTGTTTCTAACATGTTATTACACGCAGAATATCCGACTGAATGATGGCTTCATTTTGAATTACCCAGTCAGAGTAGTTGGTAATGATTTGTATGAGCACTGAAAAAAGAGACTGAGTGAAATGCAGTTATTTATTATATGTATTATTACGATTGTTACGAGTCTAAGCTCTTACAATAAGCAACAGAAAAGAGTTAAGACAACAAGCTTTGTAAAATTTAACAAATAATTTATTTCCCTAGACTACAAAAAAAAAAAAAAAAGAAAACAAACAATATTTCAAATTAAATCCAGATTGTAAACAGAGAAACAGAACACAAATCCTGTCAATGGAAAGTTCCAAGTGAATCACAGTTCAAATCCCGATCAAAATTCAAGATGGAAGGCGTTGACATCTGTAATAGTTAGTGTTGTATTGATGTATCAATAGTCTCTTGTCGAAACACAGAACATGTTAGTCTAGTTTTGAATTTCGTATAAATTCTACTGAATATCTTTGTCAAAGAATTTTATCAGAGCACGTTTGTATTTCCATGGAAAATAATCATTTGAATTTTTTTGACTAATTTGAGGAAAATTTAATTCAGCCCAAACTGGTCACAATATCATAGAACTTAACGTGTCAGATGTTAAAGTACCACTGACTAACTTTTATAAATACATATGTTATACGACTAAGATGCAAAACAGATTCCCGTTTGAGGGACAAACGTTCATACTTTTGCAAAAAATAGAAGTTTGCTTACCAATTGACACATGCTTGATTTCATGTAGTCAGGATATGACTTTGACTCAACTTAATGATTCTTACTCTGAGAAAGATAATTTAAAAAAAAATTAAAATTTGTTTACAAAACCTTCACTCATTTTAGAACAAGCTCAGCAACTAGATAAAATGTTCTATTATTAATTCTTTACATCGAAAATTTAAAAAAAATAAAAATCAATTCTGGACAATGTCAAATCCAGTAAACAATGTTACGTTGGAATATTTATATATAAAAAACTAACAGACAAAGAATTAAATTAAAGACACTTAACACGATTCACAAATGGTAATGCATGGTTTTTCGAAAACATCTTCATATAAACCAGTGTTTAAAAAAATCGCCAATGAGAGATGGTTTTCTCGAGAATAGGGGTTACTATGATCCTGCATCACAACGATTAGAGTTAAAAAGGGGACAAGACGATAGTAAAAAATATATAGGGTTCTTCTTTGTGAATTTAAGGATCTCTTCTAATATACTGGTTTTCAAGCATGCACAATATACATTAACTATATTATGCAGCTTATTTTCGACTTTGGTTAGTCGGAGAAATTAGACATTTTTGTTTCAGGTATAATCTTACTTTCGATATCCGTTTCAATTTTGAGTACTTTCAGTTGGTGCAGAGGAGGTTTTTTTCCCCACTTATGTTTAGTCTTTTCAGTGGGATCTGGGTAGTCTTGTTAAATCCCAAAACTAAGCTTTGACACGCTGGAAAATGTAGGACATGTTGTATTTTCACAAATAAAACACAAAAATAGAAAAAGAAAAAGACATAATATAAACTTAAAGAAAATTATGCGAAATAATGTTTTTA
This sequence comes from Unio delphinus, assembly GCA_029339505.1. Taxonomy (NCBI): domain Eukaryota; kingdom Metazoa; phylum Mollusca; class Bivalvia; order Unionida; family Unionidae; genus Unio; species Unio delphinus. The sequence goes on along the minus strand of JAQISU010000008.1, from coordinate 2,878,166 downwards.
TTTTTAAACTACAGGAGTGCAGAGAAGGGGAACATGGTCCCTCCGGTACTGGTTGACGTCAACAAAGACGGCGTACGGGACATTCTTATATCCTGCTTTGAGGGAACGATGGAGCTCCTCAATGGCGAGACTTTGGAGCCTATGTGGTCACTGAAATTTAAGGACAGAGAATCGTACAGGTACAGCCATACTGTGTCTAGATTTATTTTTTAAAACTTCCTTCTTATTTGACCTACACAGCATTTCAAGTACTGTTGAAGACACAAATTATAATGGGAGATAGTCCTTGAATGAGAAGCTAGAAGAGTAGCCTGGGAAAAACCCACTTATGGGAGCGATGCATTAACTTTCACATATGGAAGTATCAGGAATATAGTTAGGGACATACTCGGCTCCAGCATGTATGGGTTTAAGGGACCTATATGAAACATATTTATTAAGCATCGTTATATTGGTATAACAGACAACTGTTACTTTTCCACCGGTCGTGCAGTATTCATCCAAAGAACCTCGTTCATATTTTCTCATAAAAATGCAATAACCTTTAGTTTCTTCTGAGTTTATATAAGGAATTATTGATTTCCTTCCTATTTACTTTGTGTGGCGATATTGAAACAATCACAAGACCTAACCTAGACGATGCCTTACTTTATTTAAATATTAGGTGTATTGGAGAAAACAATATCATTTTTATGGTCTAGTCAAACTTGATACATTTTATAAGTTTTATGATTTAGTGCAACGCAGCTAAGATTTCATCGTCCATAAAACTCAATGTATTTAAAGATCGTTTTGGACAATACACTGTAATCGAGACGACATTATGGTATAATTGTCAAAATGTCAATTAGCAAACTTCGGAACGATATGATCTTTGGTTGTCATGACACTGAGCTTATGTCGATTGCGATGACGGGAAAAGCATTGGTTTTTGTCTATTCCTGCAAATGTAATTGATGCTGTCGTGATCTAGTGTACTAAACAGGATATCGCATTATTCAATGCCCAATCAGCATGACCACCGGAAAAGCGCACATATATAGTTAATTTTATCAAAGATCAGAATATCGACGTATTCTTCCTGAGAGAAATATGGTTAAAAACATAAGGCGATGAACCGAAGTGTTCGGATCTCACACCCGCCTGTTACTCCATCAGTCGTTCCCCCCCCCTCCCACTCTTGTGGAGGTGGAATTGCTATCATAGCCAATAACTGCATGATCAAGTCTCTTAATCACACCACAACCATCAATTGCAACCACATATAGTTTGAACTAGTCACTCACACTGAAACAAAGGTCAGTCCATTTTTCTGCCTCAATCGCCCTCCTCCTAGCAGAAAAACAATCTAACTGAATCTCTATTTGGAGCAGTTTCAGAAGCTCCTGCAGTATGGAAATTCGATAGGTGGCGAACTGATTATTCTTGAAGATTTCAACTTTCACTTTGACTGTCCTGGAAACCCAAACACATCAAAACTCTTAGATTTCATTCATGTTTTCAACTTGAAACAGTCAGTTAACCAATCAACCCATAAACATGAACACACATTTTAGACTGGATTCTTCATAGACCTGATGATAATATTTAACAGTCCTCTTTGGTATCCCACGAACTTTCATCAGATCGCCTCAGTATTATATACCATCTTGTCGTATCAATCCCTAATCCTCCACCTTTATTTGTTACTAAGAGAAACCTCCGTTTGATAAATATAACCATACTAATGCACGAAATCCAAACAAACCTTACAACTTGTTTGCCAACTACAGCAGAACAACTCGATAACTACCTGCGTTCAATGATTGACAAACATGCCACAGCAACCAAGCGCAGAGTATCAATTCAAAAGGGTTCTCCATGGTATAGTAGTGTTAGGGACCAGCATCGCACTGCTAAAAGAGACCGCCGTATAGCTGAGAGGCTTTGGGTTTCCACCAGATTCACTTTTCATAAGCAAATCTATAAAGCTGCCAAGGAGAACATCACAAACATAGTCCGTCCAGCGAAATTAGCCCACTACAGTACTAAGATCACGGAAAGTTTCAGTTGCAAAGCACTTTTCGAGATTACTAACAAGCTAATGTCAAGAAGCAAATTTATGCCATTTCCAACTATATTCTTTCCAGTCAACCTTCTGGACCTGTTTGGAAATTTATTCTGTTATAAAAAAAACCATTAGAGATAAGCTTGACAACACAATTTCAATTGACTCGGCATCACCATACAGTTGCGATACAGAATGTTTCATCGGCAACCGTCTTCAGCATTTGAACCAATTTCTATAGATTTAGTACATACAATCATGATGATGAGTGCGCTAAATGTTATGTGAACTTGATCCAATTCCAACATCGCTGCTGCTTCAGTGCTTAGATCCAATATTGCCATCACTAAGTGATGTTATTAATACCTCTCATCCAGGAAATTCCCATCATATTTTGAAAGAAACTAGCACTCAACAATAAACATTTAAAGAACTATCGCCCAGTTTGTGATCTCCCATTCATGTAAACAATCTTAGAAACAATTCTATACCAACTTTTATCTCATCTGAATTGAAACAGTCTTTCTAGCAATGTATTTGCATATCGCCCTTGCCACGTTACTGAAACTACTACTCTTCTGAAAGTAGTTAATGGTTTGCTCCTTGCTTTTGATAGCGGAAAGATTACAAGCTTCACCCTCCTTGATTTGTCTGCAGCATTTAACACAATAGACCATGCTATTTTAATTCACCGTCTCCAGCATGTATTTGGCATTCATGATACAGCCTTACTGTGGTTCCCGTCCTACTTGTTCAACAGGACGCAACTTGTCTGCAAATGGAATACACTTGGGCCTGTTCTTGTACCTGTTAACTTTATTCTATACACTCAGCCTCTCTCAAGTGTCATATATCATCATGCAGTGTCTCACCAGTTGTATGCTAACAACAACCAAATATACAAATCTAGCCATCCAACTGAAGTTGAGGCTATATTCCAAGTAGAGCGGTGCATTTCTGATGTGAAATCGTGGATGACATGTAACCAGCTGCTGATCAATGACGATGACATTGAGGTCATTCTGATCACAACACAAAGACTTTCTCATTCACATCCTTTACCTCAAACAATAAATATCAGCATCACCAATATTAAATTTACACAGTCAGTACGAAACCTAAGTGTTAGTATCGACAGTACTTTCACATTGTATCAACATGTCATATGCAAGGATGCGTATCTTGAGCTGAGATGCATCAGTTCCATTCGCAATATCTTTCAGTTGATGCCACTAAAACACTTGTGTTAAAAAAACTGGAATATTTTAACTCAAGTCTGTCTAGTTCGTCACAACATCCACTCCAGAAACTCCAAAAGTTCCAAAACACAGCTGCTCTGATCCTCCTTAGAGTACCACTTCCAGAGCACACCTCCCCGCTGTTCTGTACCCTACAGTGGCTATCCATTCGATCCAGAATCAAACACAAAATGTGTTCTCTGTGCTACGTTTCACTGATGGACTCCAGTCCAACATACCTCTCCATCCTTTCCATGTGTACACACCAGCAATATTCTTGCGTTCCTCTTTTGACAATCGTATACTCATTATTCCCACTATGAAAACAGTCATATGGACAACGTACTTTTGCATAGCAGGGTCCAGCGACGTGAAACGAATTGCCCATTGAAAATAGGCACAAAGACAAATTGATCCCTTTCAAGAGTGCTCTTAAAGCTCACCCATTTCGAATGCAAGAACAAACTTAAAGACCTAACAACGTTTCTTATCTTAACTATTTTCAGCATGTTTTTATGTTTTCTAATGTATGATGTTTGTTTTTCGTAATCATATTCTTACATATATTTTTATGTTTTAGGTGTTGTATAATGTTGTAAAGCGCCTAGAACTCCTCAAGATTAGGCGCGATACAAAGTCTCATTATTATTATTATTATTATTATTATTATTATTATTATTATTATTATTATATCGAACCCTACATGAATTATGTCTACTGCCAAAACATATCAAGAATCAGTCTACATATAAAGCGGTATAACAACTTTTTATACTAATATTTTCCATGATATTTCTATTATATCAACCTGTTTTGACGCGAATCTAAAAAAAAAATCGGTCTAAAAGCGATGTATGCATTGACAGCAAGTTGCATTTCAACAGAATCAACGCTCAGCTTTACTTACTGCTAACGCCAAGTGGTATCGATATTGCAGCTGATAGTTTCATCCAAATTCTTAAAAATATAATGTTTGTGTATTCCTTTTAACATTCTAACATGTTGCCAATTTGTTTTACCGTACTTTGATTCAAATATGAAAGTTTTGATAAGGAACAGGAACATAACACTTGAAGTTATTCGTATTATTCCTGAAAAATCGTGATTTAATTGAAGTTTCCAATTATAGACCCATATCTCTACCTAGCCGTGTTGCAAATAGTTTTGAACGATCCGTTATTAAATGTGTATATAATTATTATTTAAAACGCCTTTTTTATAATTATGATCAGGATTCGGTCCTGCATACTCCAGAGTTTGATAAGCTTATTAATTTATATCGTCGTATATGTACGTCGCTGGACCTGTCTCAACGTATTTGTATTTGTAATTTATCAAAAGCTTCTGATCGGGTCTGGCACTGAACGAATACAGTGTTTCCTATAACCTGAAATTGACTAAATTAATCACAAAATCAAATAAGCTTTTTGCACGATACTTATTCTCGAGAAACTAATACCTTGTGTACAACAGGGATCTGCATTTAAACCTCTATTGTTTCTTATGTGCATTAGCGATGTTGCCGATGGCGTAATTAATCTCATCCGTCTCTTTTGCAGACGATCAATTTCCTTAATATGGTGAAATAAAACTACCGTAATTCATAAACAATAATATAAGAAAACTTCATTATATATTCCCAAGAAATGGCTCTTTAAGTTTAATATTAAAAAAATTAAAAATACCAATGACTATGTGTATTTCATAAGCCAGGAATTAGTAAATATACCTGAAATTGTTTTGTAAACTGCCGATTTTAAGAATATATATTCTCATGGTCATCTCGGATTAGAACTTCCATAAAATATCAAACAGACTTGCCATATTTATAGCATTAAAATACAGCATTATCTCCTTAAACTAATGTTCGAAAATAAAATACAAAATTAGCGGGCAAACTTTGTCTAAACTTGTATAACTCATTTAAGGTCTATTTTGGAATATGCCCGTGTAGTATGGAATGCTTGTTTATAGATTCAAATAAAATGGGAAGGGGGGATACATATTGCCATGCATATTTCATGTATATTGTGTACTTGACTTTTGTCACGATCGTAATTAAGGGTTGTGAATGTATTTAATGCCTACCTAACTTTTAAATAAGATTAGGCCCAGTAAGGTTTCGTAAAGATTTTCTTTTTATCCAGAACATTCTGTTGTGATATGTGGCAGGTGAAATATGTATATAATGAAGACTTGATAAACAGTTATTCATTTCTGTTTTATATCAAATTCGGGAATTTTAGGTGTGTTCAGATTTATTTTTGAGGAATTATGTATTTAAATCATTCAATGGAACTATAAAGGGCTTTTTGACTTTTTGGACTAACACACTACTTTATGATATTGAGAACCCCTTCAAAGACATTCTGTATTATGCAATTGTGGTTCATTTGGGTATCGAATACTCATGGTAAATCAGGACATTAAAGATTATTGGAATTCATTGGGAATATTCCTTACTTTTGGACTTGTGATAGAGCATTTAGAGTTATTTGTTATTTAATTGACAATACTGTATTGTCTTTTGAATTTTCACTTTGTATTCGAGCGAAATAAATTAACAATTAATTTTACTAAGCGTGATTGCCTCGCTTCTTTCTCTTACAAAGTTTAAATCCTAGAGTCATCACAAGCTTGAAACGGCAAGAATTCATGGTCATCATTTGGGGGAGGACAAAGTGTGTGTGAGGAGGTGTATTTTCCCCCCACCCCACCCCCGACTTAGCATATGCTGTAAAATTGCTGTAGCCTATATACGAAAATTAACAAGCCAGTCAAGTTTTGAGCCCTCCCCCAATAATTGAAATGACGTCCATGAAAGAATAGTTACTTGACTTTCAAAAATACACGAGTAGGCAATCTTTTTATTTTGAAACTGTATCGGAAAATAAAATCTGCAATCTATACGAATGATATAACAATTATTAAATCATTATAAAATTAAAACGATGTATTATCTGGATTATCGGATTGTGACTCTTCAAATGTGCGATAAAACAAATTTATATTGATCGATGTTCAAATAATTTAGTCACTTTCAGTTCCTGTTTCAATTCTATTTAATCATATTTGCCTCAACACTGGTCTCGTGAAAAAAAATGTTTATGTGGAAATATTAAACCGAACGAAATAACCAGTTTTCGTCCTTGAGCCTTAGTAAATCGTCTTCTCAGACTGCGTCACAATATGAGTAAATTAAAATCTGATTTTTATTATATCCATCATGTTGACAACCATTTTTGTTCTGGCTGGTCAACTGATGAAAACCAATAAAGTCGATGCAACTTGTACAGAATTCCACTTTATCACACTTGTTCAGAATTCCACTTTATCACACTTGTACAGAATTCCACTTTATCACACTGCGACAATAATATATGTTTAATCTAATAAATGGAAGAAATACATTTAAGATATCGAGAAACTTTATTCTTTCAGGTGAGGATAAAGACAAAAGTTGTCATATTTTGGGAATTAATTTAATGAACTAATTTATCAATGTATTTATTGGTGTTTGTGTTAACGTTATTATTATTATTATTATTATTATTATTCAGTACACCGGCGCCAGGATATTTCAACGAGGATGACACGATAGACTTCATGGTACACTGGAGCAAGGGAGCTTGGCCCATGTACAACTTCACTGATGTAAGTAAAGTGTGCAATACTCTTCTTTTGAGAAAAAAACAATATCATACTAAATGAGAAACATTTTTGTCCTAATTATGTCCATGTATAACTGGTTGATATATATATATATATATATATATATATATATATATATATATATATATATATATATATATATATATATATATATATATATATATATATATATATACTTCTTAGAATGAATATTTTAACTAGTAATACCAATAACGGTTTTGCAGTTGAAGAAAGTAAAAATTGTATTAAAAAAAAGTGGAAATTGATTAAAATAGAAAGTAAAAAATAGCGTAAATAAAATGGGAAATATGATATAAATTATCATATGAAAATTATAATATGATTCAGATGTTTCAATATGATATATATGTATATAATTCGTTTTCGAAGTTGCTCTTACTTTTATTTTAGAATATAATCATTGATGGCCGAGACGGAACTGTGTTGTGGAACTTTACAACCAATATGTATGACGTAACGTCTGATGTCGTTGCAAGGACAACTGCACGCAACAGAGATGTCTTCTTGTTCCGAGCCCAGGGCAGAAACGGATATGATCCTCGAAACACTGGGGCCGTTCATGGCGCTTCTGGCATACAGAGAATTGTAAATATTAGGGTTTTGCCATCACCATTAGTATTTAAAACCATCTTATTCTGGACTGAATGTGTAGTAAAGTGATCTACGAATATGAGGCTAGTTGATGTCGCTTGTTGCTGATGATTCAATAAGTTAAACATTCGTCTACGGCGATCCTTAACAAATCGTCATTTAGCATACGTGGCATAAGCCCCAGATATCATCAATTTCTCAAATGTATAACTAAATTACAGTTTCAAATTGTCTTGCTTACAAAATGTATAGACCTTAGTCTTATGTAAAGGTAATACAAATTGTCAAAAATATCTTTGATTTAAAGTCATACACATGGAATCTTTTACTTTTCGTAAAGAAAGCGTTTAGGAAAACCACATTATATTAAGAAGTCGTTAAAACGTTTTGATTTGAGAATAAAACTTTAAGACATTTAGTGAAACGGGGTAAAATTAGCTCACCTCAGTTTTACTAAAAATTGCATAATTTCTTAATCGAATTTAGATTTGAGAAAATCTTTCGTATTGCTTGATCAGCAACAATCGTTTTTCCTCAGACCATTTAACACGCATAGGCATTAAAATGCAACCATACAACTTTAAAAATACCTTTGAGCAAACCGAGGACTTCAGCTCTGTTTTAAAACAGGAAACGGTTTCCTTGTGCTAAATTTTAAAACTAAATTATGATTTAAGAAAAAAATCAAAACCTTTCCATTATAACTCTCACACAGATGTTAATATTGTTTGAAATATCATAAGCAAGAGACAGTTTGAAAATTTAGCGAAACTGGTAATCAGTCTAAGACGACCAGATGTACTGCCAATTAGTTGGCAACTACTCAAGATATACGACATTTGCCGGGCTATACTCAAAACGACCCTAACACAGTTGAGTTTATAATTCCTTCCACAGCCATAAGACGTGCGTGTTTACGATGAATGTTTTAAAGTCTTAGCATTTTAACAGACTGTGCTGTTTTCCTGTGTCCATTAAGGAGGACATACGCGCTTCTAAATCCCAAATACGTTTAATACAGACGTGTAAGATCACGCACTTATTAGTATTGCAGAAAATGTAAAACTTCAGTTTGCAAGGTTATACGAATCATGTTTGCATGTCGGGCAAAACAATCGTTGCAAAATGGATTCAAAAGAGTGCATAAATGGGTTTTGGCTTTGTGACACTTGTTCAGATTTTTTAAATGCAGATGTTTTTACCTTTTTGAGCCTGTGTCTTTCTTTGCCAGATAAACAAGCGAGCAACGGAGGATGGGAAGACGTACCTAGAAGATGTTCTAATTAACGAGAACAACATTCATCACGAGGGTATTCTACTTCCAGAAAGCCATTTCCGGTTAAATAAGAAGACTGCAGCATTGGTAGACAAAGGTTTTATAGAATGCGAACTGGATCAAACAGTTTTTCTTGCGGAATTTTTCGCTCTGGATCGCACGGTTATGAAAGCTCCGATTAAGCTATGGGAACAAGGGGCGGAAAAATACTATTATAGTAAGACAAATATTTTATGACACTTTATTTACTTTGATTACGTAAGACAAATTTGCCTAAATACCTCACATTCAAAGTTTTTTTTTTTAATTTTTTAACTTTTAGAACTTGCTAGAAGGTACATACTCGTGTTAAGTATAAACAAATCGTTGTTCTCGTATGCCTTGCTAGAATTAAATCTTTGTTACAAGTAAAAAATCGTTTCACTCTTAGGCCTTGCTAGAAGATTAAAAATCGTTACTGGTTTTTAAAAAGTGACATGCATGATACTCCAAATGATTTGGGAAGAAATATCCTGCATTTTATGAAAGAATTTGGAGATAAAATGGCTCAATAGTTCACAATATCAATCAACCTTACTTAGCACACTGACCAATTAGCTTCAATCAATTGTGGCGTCAGGGGCTTGGGAGGAGTTAATTGCCTCTGGGCGCCAGGAGACATGGACACAGTCATGAGCTTGTAATTTTTTTTCAGCTGTAAATTTCTTGTTTTTTTCACTTTCACATAAATCGTATGGGGCATTTAAGAACATTGCCACAGGTGCCTCAAACCGTCTCGTCACCGCTAGTTCCAATCCGAGTAAACTCTTATGGACACCAATATGAGGTCATGTTTTGTTGAACTTTAACCGGGCCGCAGGTTGGATAGTATTGGTCTAAACAGTCATTCCTCATTTAAAAGACGTTGTTTGTTTGGTGCACTCAAAAAATGCCTATTTTGTTTACAGGTGTTAAAAATAAATAAACGCTCTTGAAAATATTGTATTACTTGTGAGACTTTTATAGTAAGTGTAGTAGTCTTTGGTTATTAAATGCTTTGTTCTGAAAGTTAAAACTCTACAGAAAAAGACATCACTATTGAGGCAAATTTCACGGTTTATTAGAAAGGCTGCCTTTTGTTAATTTTATTTTAAATAATATGTTATTTTTCTTCTTCAAGAACTAACACCTGACGACCGTAAACTAGTGGATGAAGTTGCCAAAAAATATGGCATCAACCATACGATGTCCCAAAGCGAGACTCCGTGGCGTGGTAAACGAACAGCTGACGATGATTCTTTATGTGTTATAATTCAACCGGACGATCGAACAACAGGTATATTTAATGGAGATATCATATCTAGAATTTTTTGACAAAGCGTCATGTTTCCTCACCTTCAGTCATATATGACTCAAATTAATATCGAGGAAATAAAAGACTATTGTTCCTAGTTTACGTATTCAATACAAGGTTTGTCAGATGAGTCAGCAATTTTTCAAGCCGTTTTGCCAGACTGTATGATATTTAACCTGGCATTGTAAAACTATTTTTTTTTTCTCTCGCAGAATCTGTGTGTGGATCGCATTTGCAAAATTAGATTTGCAACATATATGCCAAAATTAAGACGCTACGAACTAGATATCGGAAATGTGCAAAATTGTGAAGTCCCGGAAACAAGTTTGTGTACCGTTTATGGTAAGACTAAGTGTAGAAACCACTGTAGTATATTGCTACTAACACCTGATGACCCATACGAAATTCCATATTTAATGTATAGTGGTTTGATGTCTGCCTGACGCGACCGCATCTATCAGTTCAGCCAGTTAGCTCAGTATGTATGTTAGCCACTGTTCATTTTATTATTTATTCGGAGGAATGTGGATGGGCTGGGATTTAATAATAATAATAATAATAATAATAATAATAATAATAATAATAATAATAATTCCGGTGACTCATTTGTCGAGTAAAAACTGTTTACTACTATCTGCCAGGAAACTAAATGGCTTAGTTGTCTGGACCATATCCCCTATATATTACATATTTTTAGCCGAAAACAAAGATCCCGTCCTTCACTGGGATCAAAATAGCATTTCGGCTCTAAAGAAAGTCATAGGTTCCGCCTAGAGAACTGAATGGTCGGCGCCTAACTATATATTATTACCTTCGTAGAAAAACTACTTGTCAATAAAAACAATTAGTATACTTCTTATAATATGAACCATTGAACAACATGAACCATTGAACTAAGATGATTGATATCACGTGAATTAATTAAATATTACTAGGATTTTGCAGTGTAATGCAAATAAACTATTTCACTTAGAAAATAAACTAGTGCTTTTGCCTGATGAACACGTATCCGAGTACACTAAAGCAGACTACAAACCTGTGTTGATACTGATGAACTAGTTGCAGGTGTGATGTCACCTAGTCATAAAATGATGAAGTTATTTGCAATCAAGCCTGTCTGCAACATATTGCTGTACAGTTTAGACAGTCACTGATATCTCTCGCGTCTTTTAAGCTATCGTCGGTTGAAAAATCTTTTTTTTTTGCGATAGGTACAGAATATTTTCGGATCAAAATCCTATGTTTAGCAACTTGTAAAATTAACGTGATACAGCACAACCCTGTGTGTGCTTTTTTTGTGTGTGGCCATTTTGAACTTTGCGCTAGAAATGGCTGTTACCAAATGCCGGCAAGCGTCTAAGTTGTACATGGGCAGGTGAGATCAGACCAACTTATCATCCATCAGTATCAAGGCCGATTAAGGGGTCTGAATCATCAGGCTACTAGTGCCTTTGAAGATAGTGTCACGTCTAGTCGCATAAAGTTAAACAAACTTGCCATGACGACAGTAAGCTCTACATTTGCCAAGTAACACTTATTTTTAACAGAAATGTCGCCAATTTATGCTATTTGACTGAATACTGAAACATATAGAGACGACAGCCATGGGCGCCAACGGCATGTGATTGTTATTAAGTGCGCGATTGTGAAACTTTAATTGTTTTTATTATTATTATTATTATTTTTTATTTTTTACCGGTGCCCTTCACATCCGCATCTGTTCATTTAGTATAAGCAATTATCTAGTGTGGGGACTTGTTTTTGTGTATATATCACTCAAATACACATGTAATGTGTTCCCTTCGGTACGTACGTAGTCATACTTTCGATGTTAAACTTACAAAGAATCTTTTTTAAGCCCATTGCCTCCACTATTTACGTCCGGTGTACAATTCACCGCTGTTATATACTATTGGTTACTTGGCAGTACATACTGAAGGTGCTACTTCCCAGGGTGGGCCGCTGCTTATAGTGCTTATAGATATTTCTTTGTTGTCAGTCGCCATATTTCTTTTGGCCTGCCCGTTTGACTGCCTGCCTCGATTTACAAGTCGTTTAACCCAGTTCCAAAATCACACAATCGGGTCAAAAACGCTCGCGACTACCATCGGGTATTTTCGCCTGATGTATTCAGACTAGTTTCCTGAATGGTAATATTACACAGGCTGGACATACAAACTGAATAGGAGTTAGTTTTAGAGATTTAAATTACGTTTTTCTTTTTGTAATTTCAGGAGCAGTTGGGGATGTGGATGGAGATGGAGTTCCTGATGCCATTGTAAATCTTGTTTCATACGGGATTCTGCGAGATGAGAAAGCAAGATTTGTTAAAATGAAATTTAATGTCGACATTTTCAAAATTAATCTAGAAAGTGCCATCCAGACTGAACTATATACTCCCATAAACGTCACGATACATGATAAGATGAAATATTTGCAAAATGAAAACAGAATCACAACACTGAAATTCTTGTCCAACGATAGACAAACGTGGGGCGGATACATGGGAACGAAATGCGACAGTGTGTATTACGATTAAAAGACACGTACAGTACAATATGTTCCGCCCTATGTTATGGATGTACGCAGCAATTATATTGGACCCCTTGTTGTAAATGTTTAAAAACAAAATCAAAGTTTTTAAAATTTTGGGCCAACTTATTTGACATTTTTGCAAAGTATCAATAATTAATATTCATGACACAGAAATATTGGCTTTCAATTTGGTATACATTTTATTTACATTTCTAAACAAAGAATAGTGGCAAGGTCAAAGCAAGCGTGCAAAGGTTTATGGCTAATCCGTTGATGTATGTGTATTCTTGTGTCTCTCGTCAAAGATCACTATGTGCGTTTCTGTTTGGTCGGAAATTATAGGATTTTAGAGTATTTAAAATCGAACTGAATATTTACATGTGAATACAACATTTTTGAATTCATCTTCTGTACAGAAAATTCAAAATAGTTCCAGATATTGTCTTGCTTTAGGAATAATTAAATATTTAAAACGCATATCGTGAGATAAGCTTTTTTCATGCGAAAACTACAAAGACTGTCAGCCATAGGGCCAAAGAGGCAGACCATTATTTCGGCAGAAGTCCGCATTATGCATGTAGCTATCGCCACTTATACATAACATCAGACATCTTCTCCACAATTTGCTTAAAGTGAAAATGTATTTATAACATAAGAATTATGCGAATACTCTCGGCGTTTCAGTCAGAACTCTACCGATGACAACACATTGTTTGTTAATAAATTCAAATTTGTGCGCAAAAACGGTTTAGTACGACAGCTAGTTGGTTCCTACTCTACATTTCAAACAACAATTTAAGTATATAAGAAAGGTATTGTAACACGCACAGGGGTATTCACTTGACCGAGCGGTGTCAAAACCCTGGCGCGAGTCACGCTGGAAGTCATATGTTTTCCCCAAATTTCCAAAGACTTCCATACAACTTGAGTTGTAAAATGGAAAGAAAGACGTGTCTGCTATAATTATTAATCTTTGCTGTAATCAATGGGCGACCCAGAGGAGACAACTTGCCCAAGAGTCCATTAACCGCACTTTAGCATGGTTTTTCTTCATTATCATCCTATTTCCGTACCGCAAGCCCGTCATGCCATAGAAATTCCACTAGTATTCCCTTACTAACTGGGAAATATTTAACTGCGCGACCCTAGGCCAGTCAATCCACAGAATTTCCGGCGTATCACGCTCATATACATACGCCCATTTTCCACTATGGACACATAAACGGTACCTACCAAGTTTCAACTTATTGATTCCATTATATTCCCCCCATAAATACTGCCATTTCAATCACATCACTTTTATACACCGCGGAATTTTAATATGGACTATGTTACAAAAAGGGACAGTCATTCGGCTTGTACCCAAATTCACTACTAACGACCCAAGCATGGTTCAAATTCACTAACACTTACTCCAAATTTATTACAGTATGATCTGAAAATATTTAAACTTTAATTAATTTGGATTTAAATATGCATGGCTCATGCAAAGTATTTTGTTTAATGTAGTATATACAGGCAACTAAATTCCATAACTACATTGATGGGCATTTTGAAGATCATTTCTCCAAAGCACGGGATGCTAATGTTAAAGTTATTGTAATCGGAGATTTTAAGATAGAGTATACTGATTGTTGTAATAACAAATGACCAGCTTTAATCCAACTGCCTCACAAAACACGGATAATAACTCGTATTACTCATCGTTATGGATCAAATGTGTGTATATATTCCTGAAAATATGAATGAAATTATAGTCCCTCTGCTCTCTGTAGTTGATCACGATCCTGATTACATTACCAAGGACATTGGTTCAAATCCACGTAGTAATAAACATGCCATTCCTGACGGTATAAACAACTTTGATGGAAATTAGTTTTGTCTGAGTTAGCTTAATCGGGATTAACTTTGGAACATGCATGATAACATCAATTTAAAGAATATTGCAAGCTGAGAACATCCTTCCACTGAGTTCTGGATAAACGCATATTCACTACAATTAAACAAGTCTACAAAACTAACCGGCTGGTTTACTTCTGAAATGCATGCTTTCACTTTTAAAAAACAAACATATTAATAATATAAGAAACTAAAACTAGGACAATTACAAAAATAAGAGAAATACAAGAAAAGCTTGGATAATCGAATTTAAATAAAATGTCATTTTCGAGAGGAATCGTAAATTGAAAATAATAACAAATAATCACTTGAAACACTACATCAGTTAGTGAAATACCCAACTTTACGCATTTAAATAACAAATGCGTTTCAGAGGCTGTCTTTCCTGATGATTACAAATGCATTTCAGAAGCTGTCTTTTTGCTGATTACAATCGTGCTGATTACAAATGCATTTCAGTGGCTGCCTTTGCTGATGATTACAAATTAACATTTTCCCGCATCTAGTGTGACGGTTACAGATCTATTCCAGTAATATTGTATCGGCATTTGTACCTTCATACCGTTTCTAAAAGATTTGAGAAACGTATAAATAATTAATTACATATTGACCCCAAAGCAAGGTTTTAAAAACATTCGTGCCAAACAGATCTAATCAATATAATGGTCATCTGTCTTAAGTAAAATACAAACTTTTCTAGCATACGTCTTCCCTTTCCATTTCTCTGCCCATGTGTATATTGTATGTTGAAAAAGTACCACTGTCAGGTCGTATTTATATCCATTGTTGTTTGCTTTGATGCTCCTGAATGTCAACACTTTTTGTTTGCTACTGGTAAGCCATGTCCATGCGAATAACGCAGACCATTCTGTAGATTACATTTGTTTTGCTTACATAAGCAATCTGTATAAAGACTGCTCATGTAACCATTTTTTTAACGTTCAACATTTTTCATCTTCATTTTGTGCCGTTTACTTTGTTGTCACAATTAATTTATACTTGTGTAAGCGATTGCTCTTTGGAAATCGACTTCCAGGAATCAAGAATGCTTACATACACACGGATACAACGAACACACATCGATATAGTTGATTTGTCTGCATTATACGAGAGACGTGTGATATTTGATATCTCATCCAAACAAACTCTAGCTAGAATCAACTGGTTCAGGTTTCACCACCATGTAGTCTTATAGTACTTCTTGTTAAAGGAAAGACGCCCACATGGTGATTCTAGTTCCATACGTAGAAAACCTCCAGCTATTTGTTCCCATACTGTCTGGATCGCTGGTACACGAGTCTATCAATTGGGGTTGAAATAATTACAAAAATATCCTTCAGCCAAATAGTCATTCCAATCATTTTTGTTATCTCATTTAATGTCATGTTCGTGCAATCCCTGCACTGTCCTATCCCTATTGTCATACAAATGATATTTGATCCCTGCCATCTCTGCCCTGTAATGTCCGTATTGTCATGTACATGACGTTTGGTCTCTGCAATCCCTGTACTGTACTGTCCGTATTGTCATACACATGCTATTTGGTCCCTGCAATCCCAGTACTGTATTGTCCGTAATGTCATGCAAATTATATTTGGTCCCTGCAATCTCTGCCCTGTAATGTCTGTATTGTCATGCACATGATAGTTGGTCTCTGCAATCCCTGTACTGTACTGTCAGTATCGTCATACACATGATACTTGGTCCTTTCAATCCCTGTACTGTACTGTCCATATTGTCATACAAATGATATTTGGTTCCTGCCATCTCTGCCCTGTAATGTCCGTATTGTCATGTACATCACGTTTGGTATCTGCAATCCCTGTACTGTACTGTCAGTATTGTCATACATATGCCATTTGGTCCTTTCAATCCCTGTACTGTACTGTCTGTATTGTCATACACATGATATCTAGTCCCTGCATTCCCTGTACTGTACTGTCCGTATTGTCAAATACATGATATCTAGTCCCTGCAATCCCAGTACTGTATTGTCATGCAAATTATATTTGGTCCCTGCAATCTCTGCCCTGTAATGTCTGTATTGTCATGCACATGATATTTGGTCTCTGCAATCCCTGTACTTTACTGTCAGTATTCTCATACACTTGATACTTGGTCCTTTCAATTCCTGTACTGTACTGTCCGTATTGCCATACACATGATATTTGGTCCCTGCAATCCCTGTACTGTACTGTCCGTATAGTCATACACATGATATCTAGTCCCTGCAATCCCTGTACTGTACTGTCTGTATTGTCATGCAAATTATATTTGGTCCCTGCAATCTCTGCCCCGTAATGTCCGTATTGTCATGCACATGATATTTGGTCCCCGCAATAACTGTACTGTACTGTCCCTATTGTCATGCAAATGATCTTCCGTCCCTGCAGTCTCAGCACTGTAGCTCCATAATGTTATGTTAATGACCTTTGGTTCGTGCATTTCCCGCACTGCACTATCCCTACCGACATGCAAATAATCTCTGGTCCGTTCGATGCGATTTGCATTTATTCTGTTCTCTTTGCTGATAACAATACGTTTTCAAGACCAACCATTCTTCTTACTTGGGATAGACGCCGTCAAGATATAAATCTTCTCTGTCCCAGTCGCCGGTCAAATATCCAATTAGCGAAATCGGTGAATAATATTGTGTACACGAAATATATTCTATCCTCTGTCCGGGAACAATATGAAAGTGACATAATGCGCATTTCATAATAACTTTCAAAATAAAACAGGATGAAGCCCACTTGATTGTCTCGTTAATAGTTGATGTTATAGTAAATGACATTGCCCCAAACCATTTTCTCGTTAATATATTTCGAATTACGACATGATAAAAAAAAAACCTATCGTTTCTGTCCTGGATAAACATGGAAGGCTCGACTTGGAAAGGGAGCTCTGTCCACATTTATTTTGACAAACTTGTAGTATTTACAAGCGATCTTCCTTTGTTCGATTTGTTTCTTTTGATGTCGGTCGTATGGAATTTGATGCACAAATATGTGTAACAGTGAATTCCTTTTACCTCGGGAAAAACAAGGACTCGACGCCAAGCAGTTTATAATGATGAGTCTCGTTTTGTAAGTATTTGCATTAGTTATTATGCCCCTTGTTTACCAATACAATGGTTTGTAATGAAGAGTGTCGTTTTGTAAGTATTTGCGTTAGTTATCATGCCCTTTGTTTATCAATACATTTTTTTTGTAATGAAGAGTGTCGTTTTGTAAGTATTTGCGTTAGTTATCATGCCCTTTGTTTACCAATACATTGGTTTATAATGAAGAGTGTCGTTTTGTAAATATTTGAATTAGTTATCATGCCTCTTGCCTTGTTTACCAATGCGTTGGTTTATAATGAAGAGTGTCGTTTTGTAAGTATTTGAATTAATTATCATGCCTCTTGTTTACCGATACATTGGTTTGTAATGATGAGTGTCGTTTTGTAAGTATTTGCGTTAGTTATCATGCCCTTTGCTTACCAATACATTGATTTGTAATGATGAATGTCGTTTTGTAAATATTTGAATTAGTTATCACGCCTCTTGCCTTGTTTACCAATACATTGGTTTATAATGAACAGTGTCGTTTTGTAAGTATTTGAATTAGTTATCATGCCTCTTGCCTTGTTTACCAATACATTGGTTTATAATGAAGAGTGTCGTTTTGTAAGTATTTGAATTAGTTATCATGTCTTATGCCTTGTTTACCAATACATTGGTTTATAATGAAGAGTGTCGTTTTGTAAGTATTTGAATTAGTTATCATGCCTCTTGCCTTGTTTACCAATACATTGGTTTATAATGAAGAGTGTCGTTTTGTAAGTATTTGTGTTAGTTATCATATCCCTTGTTTATCAATACATTGCGTTTTTGTAATATAACATACAAAAATATTGCTAAAATAGAGATATTTGAGTTTCTTTCCATTTTCCCAGCTACGGGAAAAAAAATCATCAGTTTCTTCGCATGTAATGACTTTCTTTACCTACCATTATTACATTTTGCTTGTTGTTTACAAAAACACCTTTAAATATACAAAGAACTCAAATTATGCAGCAAATCTGAATTTGTTACTTTGTAAAAGCGTAGCTTAAAAAGAAGTGGAAATATTTCAACGGCGGTAAAATCCATTGGGTGGATTTGTTAATTTCCCTTTCTCCCTACTGTGGCCCATCGATGTCAAATTTTCCGTAAGCCCTATTGTGCCCCACCGACTTTCATTGTCCAATAGAACCCCATAATAACCATCTATGATGAATTAATAGAACTGGTCATAATGGCTCATCCATGTTACGTTCCCAGTGAACTCAAGCGAAGTATGTCGTCATCAAAAGTGTATAGTATACAAGATGCCGTGTTCAAAATTCTCTATAATGTGAGCTTGGATTGTATTCAATGTGGTTTGCCAAATTTCTATGCTGTTATATTTGACACCTTTCTCTTTGATACCAGTAACAATTATCCCTGCCTTAGCGACAGCACCCAAACAGACGACTGTATGGTCTATAAGGAATTTAATGCCCCAATGACGTCAAGATCGTACAAGAAGGCCTGAACCGAGCTGGTTCTCTCGAAAAGAACTTGGTGGGTATATCCTTCCACCATGAAATATACAGCATCCAAATATTTTACAGGAAGAAATTACCAACTTTGTCTAAACGCACTCTAATGTGGCATAACCTAGTTACTGGGCAGGCTACATAATATCTGGTAGTGGAATTATCTTGAGACTACTCTTGATAAAGGCACATATACAAGATAGTTAAAAACGGGAACAGTAATCTTTGTTTTCTGCGACACAACCTCCAAATCGACAATGACGAAGTATGAAGTGCAATATTACTTGGGAGAAAATTAGCATCAATAATTGCAGAAGCTCTTGAATTGGGATCTCACCAGCAGGTCCATTCCAAACTCAGATTCTAATTCGCAGGGCTATGCAGGTTATGGTTCTTTCATTTCATCGAAATTACAGTCGTCGGATAGGTCTGAGGATGAAGGGACGTAAACGTAGACTGACTCTCTTTACTGAATTTTGCCTTTTCTATCATTACTCTTCTGCCCATTGCTATATTCCTTCCTTTCTTATATACTACGCACCACTCGATGTTTAATAGTCACGTGTGACTGCGATAGTGTTTATTAGATAGAAAAAAAATAAAATAAACGAAATTCAATACGCGGAGAATATACGATTTAGAGTTGAAGGCGGTAATTGACTAACATATTGATAATTCAGGATACTTAGCTTTCGTTATTTATTTATTTTTTGCTCCTTTCTTTGGTTTAGATTACGACGCCTAAATCATGATCTGCATAAGGTTTTCGGACAACTAGATCCAATGGTCATCAAATAATTAGCAATTAAAAAACTGGTCGAGGACCAACATATATGATCAACTTAAAAATAATGATGGAAAACAATTTTGTTGCTATAATTTTACGAATTTAGCAAATTTGGGCATTCAAGAAGATCTCTCGTACATATTTTTCGAAAGCTTATCGCTACATCATTTGCCTACTCTCTCTCTCTCTCTCTCTCTCTCTCTCTCTCTCTCTCTCTCTCTCTCTCTCTCTCTCTCTCTTTTTAGTTTTAACAATTTTTCAGCCAAATTGCTTTAATGTCTGCAGCGAGGCAGTTTATTCTGATGTCTAGTACTGAGGCATCACACCCACCCAGTCACATTATCCTGACACCAGGCCGACCAGTTCTAACACTAACCTCTTAATGCTAAGCGCCAAGCGAGGCAGCTGTTAGTATAATTTTTTGTAACTCTTTGGTATAACTCGGCCCGAGCAGCAGAGAGGGTTAACCGACTAAATCGAAACGTCACCTTATTTTGATTACCAAATCGACTAATGGTGTCTAACATAGAAGTCAGTTCAATGACTACACCTAGCTTGACCCAAACAAATGTTGTAGTCGACCCCTCTCTGCTGCTCTATCCAGGTGTTAAATTGTCAATCTGAGGATTAAAACAAATCTTGTACATAGATCAAACAAAATGAATAATCGGACAAACTATCAATCTGAGATTTGTTTTAACTTTGAGTAATATTCCTCCTCGGTTGGAGGGGTTTCTTTTCTAGGTATCAAAACCCCTTCTTCGATCCTACGACGGTAATACGACATCAAAGTTCTGTATTTATCTGCAACACATTCATTACAAATCCGATATTGTCCTCAAACGCCAACATTGCATCCAACACAATATCGAGGACCAGCATGTGGATTTTTTGATAGGATATATTTATGTTTCTTGCAGTATTCTCCACGTCATTTTTTTGCTACATTTATATGTGCTTCCTTGACGTAGCCATGTACAATTTTGCATATATCAAATAGTATCCATTTTATTTAGTTAAAGGATATCGTTATTTTGTCAGTCTGCTGCTACAAATTAGCCAAATATTTGATCGATACCTACGCGATATCTTGTCCTGGGATCTTGCAGATTTGTTGTTATAAAACCATACGGTGTTGCTTGCGCACGTGAAAAGAAATCTCTTAATTTATTTATGTCCATATCCCCGCCACACCAGGACCTATGAATATTTCCTATCCTGTATGTATCAATTCCATAAAATACAGCTAAAATATTACAATTATCTCTGATTACTTTCGGACCGCTGACCGCTGAGTTACATAAATAACATCGGTATTTTTATGCCGTCCTCGAGAAAGTATTCTTGCCGGATTTGATTGTTTATCTAGCATTACGTCATCATATACAGCTAAATTATTAAGGAATCCATCGAGATTATCGACAGATGGTGCTTCATCAATATCGGTTATAAAATCAATAATATCATCACCGCTCAGCAATCGTGCGTTTTCATTAAATTCCTTAAGTATTTCGTAGCATCTCTGATCATCTACAGATGGTGCAACTAAATACAATTTATTCCATTTCAACCATCTCATTTCCAGATTAAGTAATAATTGTGTTTTACCGGATCCAGAAGGGCCTATTAATATCATTCTGATCAAAATTTGGTAACGCTAGATGCTATTTTACCTGTTCTCGTTTTCGTGTCGCTGAATAATAAATTACATCCATAATATGATATTATATCATGGATTTATATTGTTTACGCTGTAAGGTTAAAACTCCAACTACAACAAAAACTAAAGGAATAATATAGAGTGGAAAATGTTCCGTATGTGGCAGAAAGAAATTTTCCTTTTTACCCCCCCCCAAAAAAAAAAAAAAAAAAAACGGTGGTGACATTGTAACATTAATGTCAAAATTTCCAGGAACTCCGTGGGCTAAATATCCCGAAGAAAAACATCTTCTAGGATATAATTACTGCCGTCCTGGCACTCGACTTGATATCAGACCTGATGAACAAGATCAACCAAAATCCGGTGAATATCCCGTAAATGCAATCGATAAAGCGTGTCACGTTCATGATGTAGCTTATAAAACTAAAGATCTAGAACATCGCAGATGTGAAAATGATTCATGAATTCCATAAAAAATAAAAATTTCAAGGAGGGATTAGCCAATTGTTTAGTAAAATCTGCAATGAAAACCAAATTAGCATTAGTAGCTGGGTAATTGATTATAATGCAATCAATTTATTACAGCCCAAGATGATACTGGAAAGGTAGAGCAGCAATCGATACACTCGCTAATGCAGCAAATGTCGCACGTTCTACCGCATCAGCGTGGTTAGCACGACAAGCAATATGGCAAATTTATATACCACCGCCTAAACGAATCGAGTATGCACATTTTTATGTTAACGTTCCAAATGAAGTTCATCAGGCTGATATTTTGTTTTTACCTCATGATCGTATACGTAGCGTAACATTTAAATACGCATTAACCGTTGTTGATGTTTCAAGTAGATATAAAGAAGCAGAACCACTATCAACTGAAACAGCTGATGAAGTTGCATCTGCCTTTGAACGAATTTATCAACGAGGACCCTTGCGATGGCCACAACTATTACAAGTTGATCCTGGCAAAGACTTTCTTGGTGCAGTATCATCAATAATGAAGCGACATAATGTTAAAATGCGACTAGGACATACTGAAATTCATCGTGATCAAGCGATCGTAGAACGATTTAATAGAACACTTGCTGAAAGATTGTTTGGATATCAATACGCGAAGGAATTCATTTAGGATACAAGATCTCGTGAATGGGTTGCAAGATTACCAAGTGTGATATCTGCATTAAACAATGAGGTTACTCGAACAACTGCCATAAAACCTATTAATGCGATTACAAGGAAATATATACCAATACAGCATAATGTTTCACCGCAGCCAATATTAGGTAATGTCATCGTCAGGTATTTATACGAACGAGGTGAACTTGAAGGAGGAAAAAAGAGCGACAGATCCTATTTGTAGTATTACTACACACAGGATATCCAGCGTGGTACGATCCACAGGTAGACCGGCAATCTACAGATTAGATTCAACTGCTCCTCAACGTGGATTTACACGTGAACAATCACAGGTAATTCTCGAGGGTACACAATTACCACCACATTCACTTAACTAGCACCTATATGCCGATTGCATTCAAGACAAGTTAACATCACATTATCACGTGAATGACCAAGACTGTTGTCTTTTCTATCTACTGTAAATTGTCTTGGTTTTTACTCGAGTATTGCCACAGCATTGTACAATTACAGCTTGCACAGTGATTATCCTCTTGTTGTTTAAATGTTATGATAAATTGCATGTCCAGATCGAAGTCGCGTTTATTTTTTTTTTATCACATTGTTTATAGTCATCTAATTTTTTTCTTACAAGATCATTGTCAAAATTGCCAGTGGTTTCTGACGCATCCATGATAAACCCACGTAGCTGAATATTTTCCTGACGCGAGACACCGCAAGATAAACTAAATTCGACCACTCGATACGATCGTCCACAATCCAGACAACTGTATCAGAAATAGTTAATCCTTGATATGAATGTATTGTCATTGCGTATCCTATCGTCCAATCCGATAAAGCGCTATCAACAACACTGACATCAATTAAAACAATTTCATTCAACACGAGATTTTTTTCTCCGTCTGTCCTGGTATGTCAACGAGAATATTATGTCGTCTCGTATCTGCTTGGCAATAACATAATGGCACCGGCATCTCTGTGAATTTTTCTTTATGTAGCAGAAATAATCTTTGTTGAAGCGTGTCAAGAACTAGCTTTCTACTTGCAACTATCAGATCCTTTGGTCTCCACGTATCAAAAAAGTCGTTCAAAGAGGTTTCTGAAATTATATTACGAAAATTACTTCGCATTGAATTTTATTCGGTTGTAATCTGATTAAATTTTTAACCTCCCTCAATGCTGAATCAAGTGCTCTATGATCGTCAACTATTTCTTCGTAATTGTCAACTGATCTCTTTAGCCATTCGTGTGGAGACGGTCCAACAAAGGGTGGTGGTTGACCATGATCGCCACACATTATTACAGCAGTGCGTTTCGTCAACAACCAATCAACAAATATGTTTAGATTATCTAATGATACAGTACATATTTCATCCCAAACTGTGATTTTCGGAATATATTTATCTCCCATTCTCGCGCAAGTCTGTGTGTAGGTGTCAAAAGGATCATATCTGAACTCTGAAATAGTTCAATCGCACGTGTCGTCTTTCCTGATCCTCCAGGTCCATTGAGATAAACTGTTTTGTGTCTAGCTACGGGATTGTATATTGATGGTGCAGACTATGGTTTTAATATCCGATTATTTCTACGGTAAATATCTTTGATTGGAACATCTGCTGATTCAGAATAATCGAGTATATTCTCTTTTTTTATTCTCCATTCACCCCATGGTGCATGATCGATGATATTTAGTTGATCTAGCAATCTTGAATATTTTTTACTGATATAAAACGAATCGGTAGCTACTCTGACAGCAAAATCTGGAATTTTATTTATCAAGGAGAACAGATTAATCGAAACGTACGCGAGCTTCGAAGGTCTTAAATGGGTATACTGCGGTGATTCACCGTCAATATAACTCACAATTGTACCTAACTTAGTTCCATTTGATACGAAAGCTGTATCCCGACTTCTAAATGTATTTCTTTTCGTTGTATCAACGATTATAAAATTTAATTCAGCATCGTCCATGACCAGTCTTGTACAATGTCGTTTATGATCGTATGATCCTCCTTGGGTAAATTTACCTATTATTTTCCTGCCAAGATCCCTTGCAATTTTATTTTCAAATTCGGTTTCATCAGGATTTTCTTCATCAGAATATTTTTTTTTTGTGGTAACCAAACTTCGGTCTGCATTTGGTATGATATAATCGCTTCACTGACAATCAACGACGTCAACATTAAACAATCGAGCATATATCGTAACAGCACTATTGGAGCCCGCTTCTTTTCTGAAAAATGTCTACCGAACCAAACATAACAAATCGGATGAAAGTTTTCTGAAAACTCGAATGATTCGATACAAGTGAATCCAGTAACATCAAAATCTGGTAATGGTCCATTTATTGATACTCGCTTCATCTCATGTGTGGGGTGACAGAATCTTTTAAAATACCTATAACACTCTCCGTATCCCAGAAAACTTCCCGGATAACACGCAACCATATCAACCGAGATAACATCTTTACGCGAATATTTACGGTTCCACAGTCCACCTTGACCATATTCAATACAACCTAATATTATATCATCAACAAGATCAAACCGAGTTGTTTTCCAGGAATTTTTCTCTCTAGCAAAATGAGCTGCAACCGATGGAACAGTAAGGCGTATATTCTCTCATTTTCTCGTGGAGGGATTCTGTTCGATATATATCACCATTTGGTCTTACAAACTGATCGCATTCATCTTCAGAACTAAACAACCACATGGATACAGGATCATTTTTACTTATTTCGTTAATAAAGTCAAACATGTCACCGTTATAGAATTTAACCGTCCTCGTGCGTGGAAATATTGTTACTGCATTAGTCCACGCATGCGCATTATGATCAACAATTTCAATTGAAGCTCCCTTTGATTTAAATTTTGATTCGTATAAGATCTCTCCTGTTATTGTTTTTTACTGTTATAGGGAATTTCAATTTCTTTCCTAGTTCAGCAACATCTTTGATAGATGCTGCGGTAAATTTGAACTTTTCTGCCCACGAATTTATTATATTACGTCGGTTATCCGTTAACCCCTTCCCACGAGTCGAAACAGTGAAATGTTCTGTTATTCGTTCGGCCACACAATTTATCTTCGAGAATTTCATCGGCTTTAGATTATCAATGTTGGGTTTCTCAAGCGGATATATCCCATAGATAAAAGCTGTTACAGGATAAGATCTTTCGTAATATAGTTTATCAATACCGGTCAATATCCCTGGTTTGGAACCTTTACTCAGTATGGCAGTTTTTTTCGTTATGAAGGACATAATCAAGTTTATCACGAATAATCCAATTGTTTGTATCTGATAGTACGATAAATTTGATTTTTAAAATATATTTTCTATCGTCAAGGTAGTTAATGATCATCGCCACTCGTATGTCGTTCATCCTATCATCTATATATTTAGTGTCACTTATAATCTTAAACGTCAACCACATATGAGATGCTTCATTTTTCTGAAATTCTCTCTTGGCGTCATGTATTTTATTGATCAAGATTTTATCTGTCGGATCAACCAAATCTTGCATCGGCACAAGGAATATTGTGTCAAGATTAAATCTTTTACTTTTAGAAAGCTCGATCCTGGATAATCTCTCGAATTCTTCCATCATTATAATTAAAACAAGTATTTAAACTAAAAATATTACATATATATTGTTACGGTTATTGGATTTAATTTTATTTATTTTTAATTATTAAATCCAAATTTGTCATTTAGGGTTTATTATTATTTAAATGGGAAATTTTTCTAGAAAATTCACTTGACCTGGACTTTTCTGGTAAACAGGCTGACCTTGGCTTGGTTACCTCAATATCTGACCTTGCTTTAGACATTGTCAACAAGTCTTCAATTATATTGGTTGGTTTCGGGGACAGCATTTTATCAGTGGCTGATTTATTCTTCTAGTTCATTCTTTAAGCATGTGACTTGGTGAAGGTAGCTCTTTCCATGACCTTCCAGACTCACATGATTCCTCTTGTTTACTTCAGAAAAACAATATATATAGCTGTGTTTTAGAAGCTAACTTTAATAGTAGAAATATTGGGCTGTAAGTTATTGGTTGTGTATTTATGTTTGAGTGTTAATTTTATTCTGGACTGTGTCAATTCGTTGGAAAAGAAGAATTATTCTATTTATCTGGAAAAGGACATATGTTTCATAATTTCATCTGGATGATTTAAAAACAAGAACTGCATCACGTGACATTGTCAGCCATTTTGGATTATTACCTCGTCAAGATTCGAACCTGGAACTATTAGAACATTTATTTATCAGGACTTGCAATTCTATTAGTGGATTATTTTGTGAATTCTATATTTGTTGGATTTGATTCTCTAAAACTATAAGTTCAATTGTTTTATTTAAATAATTGTACTTAATAAATTCAGTGTTAAAGTTATACAAGCTTGTTAGTTTTCACTCTTTCTGTGTTGCTGCTTATTCGAGCCTAAGCACGTAACAATTTAATGAATAAAACAAGGAATCTTTGCAAGTGGTTGATGATCGGCTCTGTTACTCCTTGTAACAGATCTTGCGTAAACGAATTCTGCGGAATCCACTCGCAACGTGTCCGAGATGGAAGTCTAGGACCAAAACCGTGTTTACAATGTGGTGTTGGAGTACGAGGTGAAACACGCTTGTGTGTGCAATGTGGTGGTAAAAGATACAGAGAACTGAAACGATATTATGATGAAAAAAAAATAATGTTCTTGACAGGATTATAAAAATCCCGGAAGATTATCTGATTAGATTTCAAAAGTAAAGATTAAGGCCAATAACGATTTAAACAAAAGATATTTATATATAATGGAGGAAAAGGAATTTATGAGACATCCTATCACAAACTACGAAGCAAATTGTGATGGTGTTATCATACACTGTATACGAAAAATAGCCGTCGGTTATTTGATTAATACTGGTTATCTCCATTTCTTTATTAATGAAATAAATAAAAATAGAACATATCTCTGTCAAAGGTTCGTCTTCGAGTGTTTCCGGACCTCGAAATTTGAAAAAATCAAAAATTCAAAATCGAAAATAGAAAATATCGAAATTCAAACAAATCGAAATTCAAAAATATCCAAATTCAAAATTCAACAGATTATGTACACACATCTCATCACGATTCGAATTATGGTGGGAGATCGTTTTACTCACCCCGGGTTTGATATCCGGTGTGTGTGTGTGTGTATGTGTGTGTGTGTGTGTGTGTGTGTGTGTGTGTGTGTGTGTGTGTGTGTGTGTGTGTGTGTGTGTGAGAGAGAGAGTACATAATCTGTAGAGATGTCATCGTAATATGTGAATCGCATTATATTAATGTTGTGTTTTTCACGTTGTGCTGTCCCTAATTAAGATTATATGTTTCATATGCCTTAAACCTGAAAGGGCACGGTGGTGACCTTAGGGTTCAAAGGTTGTATATGTTTAATGTGCCTTAAACCTGCTATGACACTCGAAACTAGAGGTTCAAAGATTGTGCTGTCAATAATATGCCTTAAACCTGTAAAGGGCACGGTGGTGACCTTGGGGTTCAAAAGTTGTGCTGTCAATAATATGCCTTGAGCCTGCTAGAACACTCGAATCTAGAGGCTAAAGGTAATATTTTTTTAAATTTAAATATATATGTTTTATATATATGTATGTATATATAACATCGAAAATATTAGTGTTATAATATTGCAGTAAAAAAAATAAAAAAAATGAAAATATAAATATACAACTCGATCCAGAAAAAAATAATTTGTGATTTCGAGTCAATCCAACAACGAAAGTTTGAAGGTGGTTAGACACTTTCAACGGAGTTTAGGCTGATAAAGAACATAAGTCTATAATGTTCCAGTCCTTATCAATGGTAAAAGATACAGATGTAGATAAGTTTGTACCACTTTATATCGCAGTAGAAACTATTAAATCGAAACTGTCTCACGAATATGAAACAAACAAAATTATTAACACACGCGTGAGACAACTAAAAAAGATTATAAATGAAATCGCTGTTACCAATGACAGCTTGGATTAATTCATCTACAGTTCTGTTGTTTTATTCTGTTATATCCTTTTTTATTCTGTTATAATATCCTTTTTTATTCTGTTATATTTTTAAAATTCTGTTATAATATCCTTTTTATTCTGTTATATTTTGTTTTATTCTGTTATAATATCCTTTTTTATTCTATTATAATATGGTTTTTTTAATTCAGATTTGTAATTTTTTATGCATTTCATCTTTTTTTTACCCATGTTAGTCGAAATATCGTAGAAAATCTATCAAAATTGTAATATTTGTAGGGCAAAATGATTTAACGTTAAATCGGTAAATTTGTCATTTTTTGCTGCTTAAATAAACTAAAATCGGATATAATTTTACGAGAATATACACACAAAAAAACAGACCAAAAACAAGATGAAATTAGCGATAAATCGATAAATCATTTAGAGAATGGCTCGGGGTTTTACCCTAAAAAAAAATCAGAAATCTGTCAGATTTTGTACGATAAAATTGACTAAAATAGATTAAAAAAAGACGAAATTTCATCAATTATGTAAAGAAATATTCTGTTTTACTGATTTTATTCAGAACTATATAATATTCTTTTAAGTTCATCAAGTTTAATGCAGGAATGCGCGTAGTTTATAATCTGATCTCGGTCACACGTGATCATAGAAATATGTTCTAGCCGCAATCTATCTAACTGTTCTAGCGTCAGTAAAAAATCTTTGTCACCGAACCCATCAATGACTATATCAACAATGTTGAATGAAGACTGTGTAAATATTAATTTGATTGCATTTTGAAGTGCTTCCTTGTCGTGTATAAAAACCTTTACGTGCTGGTACATAAGTAATATTTATGCGATTAATTCGTGAATCAAGATCAAAAAATAGTTTACGATAAAAATATTAAGATTTCACATTGAGGTTTATCAGTAAAACCTCGCCACGTAAATCAGTCAAGTGTCCACTCTGGTCGGTGAGTTAAAAAATTTTCTTGATAAGTATTGATAATGCGTGCGTAGATACACTGGATTGATTGGTTCCTGCACGATCAAGGATCCAGGAGGAACCATTTTAGTAAATGTGTAAAGAACGTATTCTTGTTGAGCTTGATTCGATATCCCAAGATCTGTTTGATAACTACCATCAATTACATCACATACAAGATTGACTACAATCGTTGAGGTTATATTTACAATCTCTGGTGAAATATGCCTGCCTTCAGCATCTGGATTATTTGTTAAAGCTAAGAACATCGTCAGGATTTGGTGGAGTTTCAGGCCATCCTAGAACAGTTTTTATCGATGATCGATAAATATCTACGACGTAATCGGGAGATTTTACTTCAATCACAGATGATAATGTTGGTTCGTGAACAGTAATAGTTATTTTTTTTTTATTTTATACTGCGCTGGAATTCATCGTTGATTAGTTCAATCTGATAACTACCTGTGGGGATATAAACAACAAAGAAATATGGGGTTCCATCTGGTTTATTTTTGCTTGCAAGTACAAGCGAATTATTTGGAGGTAATCCACCAAATGGATCAGATCTGATATTTAGCCAACTATGATATACTCGCAGTTGTGCAAGTGCAATCTCCCTTGCTGAAATTGCAGTTGGAAAATTAATACTGAATTCAGGATTGGTTGTGCTCACTGATATCATAGCTGTTTTTATCGGTGTTGTGTTCGTGGCAATCTGTTGCAATAGTTCCTGTGCTGACATTTATCTATTTATCTGTAACTTTAAAATGTGTAGCTTTTATCACAATCATTGCTTCGGAGAACATTTTAGTCATTAATGCGAACTCTGAATCGGATATTGAAGCATCGTTGAGGCTTTGATATATTAACTGAGACACATTAGAATACGACGCCGTTTCCGCGTGTAACTTCACCGCATAATCGGATAAATTTTCATTCGTGCACGTCGATATCTTTTTTTGCTATTATATCAAATACTCCATCGATCGCAGTTGACTCTGAAACACAGATCGTTATGACCGCAAGTGATGTCATTGTTACCGCAAACAATGAAAGACCGGCTCCAGCAACAACCGCGGAGACTGCGTATACAATTATATCAATGAAAATTACACGTCTGTAATATTTTTTTACTTTTATCGTGTAAGTATCAACGATAGATTTTAATTTATCTTGCCACTCACGCGCTTGATTGTATCTGTAGTCCATATTATTTACGCTGTAATCAATTGAGGTGTTTCGGCAACAAATTCCAAACACCACCAGATCGTTGCTGCAGTTAATTTATTGTCGGATGCAACCAAGATAAATGTTTCCTCGTCTCCACGGTTTAATATAACAGATACGGTTCCAGAGAACTTATACGTTGAGTGACGCCATGGATACGTGGTAAATATCTCGAATTTTGCACTACTAAACTCAAACAATCTGTACACGTCAGTAACTTTCGCGGTATGTTTGATATTATTATTTTGTTGAGACCATGTTGTTGATCCTGATGATATTGTGTATACGACGTTGTTAATCCGCCTGTGGAGATTTTTACCCTGATATTTTTCAAGGAGATCAATTTTATTAATAATATCACGAGCATCACTTACAATATCTTCCTGTGTTCTCTTAATCGTATCGATTGATGTTTTAATATCAGAAAGTTTCGTATCAACGATTAATGGTTTTCTGAAGAATCCATCTGCAATTTCATCGATCTTTCTGAAGTTTCTACGGATATTTGTAAACGCACCTACGTGAACGTCATACTCGGCTCTCAGCGTAGATAATTTTCCGTCTAAGGTATTGAGATCCTTTATGAGAAGTTCGTATTCGGATTTTAACGTGGATAATGTACCACTAACGGCATCATGTTCGGTTTTTAACGTAGATAATTTACCATCAACAGTGTCAACGTATCTTTTTGTTGCCGCATCTTCATCTGATGTTGGATCTCTTAGGATGGTTATTTTATTTCCGTTCATGGACAGTTCTCCTGTTAATACACCACCTGACGTTGATAATCGTTTTGAACATGTTTTATGATCTCACTCCTGATATATTATTTCGATATACCTGACTCTTGTATTTTTTCGCTGTCGCAAAATACCAGAATATTATCCATAGCCGCACCAAGAACCCTACGAACTATATCATTCCATTTAATATTGCTGGTTTTCAAAACACCGTGTTTGTCCTGAAAAATAACAACTTCGTCTCGGTCAAGCCCAGCTAGGTTCATAATATCAGCAAGTCATCTCATGTTGCATATTTTAATGCGTCGAAACCTTTATCGGTTACTTTCTCGGTTTTTCTGATCAAAGATCTTCCGTAAATATCGACCATTATAGATGTGTAAGCAGCAGAGAGGGTGAACCTCACAATTTTTCGAGCGTCGATTCGGAAATCTGAGGCTTCCACCAAAAAGTAAAAAAAATGGCGTCTATTCAATAAAATAAGATTTCCTTATATACGCCAACGTCGTTGTCATTCACCCTCTCTGCTGCTGGAACTTTCAGTTCTGGATTAATAATTCTTTTACGAGTTCAACCAAATATTTGATCGAGTCCGATACGATATCGTGTCCGAGGATCATGTAAATTTATTGTTATAAATCCGTGCGGAGTCGACTGAGCGTTACTAAAGAAATTTTTAAATTGATTGAAGTCCATACCAGAGCACCATGTCTGCCAAATATTTCGAAGCGTATGAGTATCAACGCCGTTAAATACACACAGTAAGTTACAGTTGTCTCTAATCACTTTTGGAATCTGAGTGTATCGTTGAGTGACATATATCACGTCAGTGTTTTTATGCCTGCCTCTGGAAAAGATCCTAGCTGGGTTTTTTTGATTGTCTAACATCACATCGTCGTATACGACTAAATTGTTAATGTACCCATCAAGGTCATCCACGGATGGCGCCTCGTCAATATCAGTTATAAAATCAATGGCGTTTTCATTCTTAATTTCTGATGCATTCTCGTTAAAATCCTTTAACACTTCATAGCATCGTTGATCATCTACACTGGGAGCAACTAAATACAACTTATCCCATTTCATCCATCTCATTATTAAATTGAGCAACAATTGCGTTTTACCGGATCCAGATGGCCCGATTATAATTGCGCGGATAGAGTTTGGTAGTGCTACATGATGCTTAACTGTTTCTTTTGTTTTAGTCGCTGAAAAATCAATTATATCCATATTTCTATACATAAATTATGGATCTATATTGTGTGAAGTGTAAAACGCGTACTGGCACAGATGACTTGACGACGATTACAACTAGAAATAACCGATCAGCGCTTTCTGGTAAATGCGTGCAATGTGGTACAAAGAAATTTAGATTTGTGTCTATGAGATCTGCAGGAAATGATGATTTAAAAAAAAACGAGGAGGTGATATCGCAGCCAAATTGGCAAAGCTCCCTGGAACCCCATGGGCAAAGTACCCTGGAGAAAAGCACCTTCCAGGATATAGCTACTGTTGCCCCGGAACACGATTAGATATCAGACTTGATGATCCAAATCAACCCCGATCCGGCGAGTATCCGATAAACGCTATTGATAAGGCGTGTCATGCTCATGATGTTGCATATAAAAGCAGCAATCTGCAAAACAGGCATCTCGCGGATGTGAAATTAATTCATGCGTTAAATGCTATTCCTGATAAATCTTTTAAAGAAAAGTTGGCTTCGTGGTTGGTAAAATCAGCTATGAAAGGCAAATTGATGATGGGTGCTGGTAATTAATAATATGGAATCTATTTATTATTCTCCAAAAGGATACTGGAGGGGTAACGCTGCAATCAATAAACTCGCCAACGCCGCAAAAGTGAAAAAGGCCACTGCGGCTAATTGGTTATCCAAACAGGCTATATGGCAAATTTATCTACCACCACCTAAACAAATCAATTTCTCGCATTTTGATGTTACCGGACCCAATGAAGTTCATCAAGCTGATTTATTGTTTTTACCACATGACAAAGGTTATAAATACGCGCTAACAGTAGTTGACGTTGCGAGTCGATACAAACAAGCAGAACCGCTAAAAACAAAGTCAGCTACTTCAGTAGCTTCTGCATTTGAAAAGATTTATCGAAAGGGTCCTATGCGTTGGCCGAATCTGTTACAAGTTGATCCTGGCAAGGAATTTCAGGGTGCAGTGTTATCAGCGATGAAACATCATAATGTCACCATCAGACAAGGACATACTGCACTACATCGCGATCAGGCAATTGTTGAACGATTTAATCGGACTCTTGCTGAACGGTTATTTGGATATCAATACGCGAAGGAGTTTATTCAGGATAAAAGATCCCGTGAATGGGTTAAGAGATTACCAGCTGTGATTACCGCGCTCAATAATGAGATTACTCGAACAATTAACATGAAACCTGTCAACGCGATTAAGAAAGCGTCTATACCAAAAATGGAAATCCAAGGAATTTCACCCAGAAAAATTTCTAGAAACGCTAGCGTTTCCCAACCAATTCTTGGTAGTAATGTCACTATTAGGTATTTATACGAACCAGGAGAGCTTGAGGGTGGTAAAAAAAGAGCTACCGATCCTATTTGGAGCGTCACTACGCATAAGATATCCGGTATAACACGATCTACTGGTAGACCTCCAATCTATAAACTGGATTCAACTGCTCCTCAGCGAGGATTTACTCGACAACAACTACAGGCAATTCCCGAGGATACTCAATTACCACCGCGTGGTCTTAACTAGCACCCCTTCGTCTGTTGCACTCAAGACAAGTCAACATCACATTGTTTCTGATATGACCAATGCTGCTATTCTTTCTGTCTACGGTAAATTGGCGAGGATCTTTATTTGAATACTGCCAACGCATTATACAATTGCAACTCGCGCAGTGATTATTCTGTTGTTGCTTCAGCGTAATTATTAATTTAGCATCAATGTCAAATTCTCGTTGCTTGTTTTTGTCTTGTTGTTTGTAACCGGAGAGTTTTTTATCAATAACTTTAACATCAACGATGCTAGCATCATCCATTGTAGTGTCATTATCATCCAGGACAACTCTTCGAAGTTGATTTATTTTTCGTACTCTGGATACTGCAAGATAGACTAAATTCGACCATTCGATGTGATTATCCACCATCCAAACAATTCTATCCGATATAGTCAATCCCTGTGAAGAATGTATCGTCGCTGCGTATCATAGCGTCCATGGGGATTTATTAGCACGCAATGCATCTTCAACGACGCTGATATCAACCAGCACAATATCATTTAACACGAGAATCTGCTTTTCACTCTTCCCTGGAATATCAACTTCTATATTCTGTTTTCGTGTATCCGAAGGCCTATAACACAACGGTACTGGAAGTGTTGCAAATTTTTCTTTATGCAATTCAAATAACTTCATCTGAAGTATGTCTCTGACTATTTTTCTACTTGCTACTATCAAATCGTTTGGTCTCCACGTTTCCCAAAAATCATTTATGGGAGTTTCTGAAATTATTTCACGCGCTATTTCACATTGGATTTTATCCGGTTGTAATCTAATTAGCGCTTTGAACTCGCGTAATTGTTCATCAAGTGATCTATAATCAGTAGTAATTTCTTCATAGTAGTCTACAAAACCCTTTAGCCATTCATGTGGAGATGCACCGACAAATGGTGGTGGTTGGCCGTGATCCCCGTACATGACGACTTTTGTGTTTTTGTTTAACAACCATTCAAAAAATGTTTGTAATACTCTCAACGATACCGTGCATATTTCATCCCAAATTATGATTTCAGGAATGAATTTATCGCCCATTCGATCAGGAGTCCATTCATCGCCTTTCCATCGAAAGAAACTGTGATAAGTACATGCATTTACCCCTCGCTGTATCATCTCTCTGGCGAGTCTGTGAGTCGGTGTTAACACAATCATGTTTGACCGACGATATAATTCAATTGCACGAGTTGTCTTTCCTGACCCACCACAACCGTTTAAATAAACTGTCTTGTATCTACATATTGGATCAGATACCGGTGGTGCATTAGAAAATTCTGATTGAATCTTATCACACTTTAAGTACTTTTCATCCATGGTAACATCTGCCGATTCACAATACTCATGTAGTTTTTCCTTTTTAAATCGCCAGCGTCCCCAATTTTCCTCGGGATCTGTGAATTTAGCTACATCTGATTTGTATTTCTCGTGGATATAAATAGAATCAGTGGCTACTCTAACCGCGGTATCTGGAAATCTATTTATCATCGAAAATAGATTAATACAAGCATAGGCTAGCATAGAACTTCTCAAATGCGTATATTATTTAATATATCCATCACAATAGGTAACAACCGTACCTAATTTCTCACCATTGGATAGAAAAGCGTCTTTACGATTTACAAATTTTCCCTGTTTCGTTAAATCTGTTACAATAAAATCGTATTCAGCGATGTCTATGATCAACCGCGAGGAATATTTTGCATTGTCGTATCTTCCACCCTGGGTAAATTTACCGATTATTCTTCGTCCAAAATCTTTTGCTTGTTCTTTTTTAATTTCAAATAACTTTTTAGACCAATTCATGACTTCTTCCTCGCTTAAATTCGTCGAATTTCCATCTGGAAACTGTTTTCGCTGTTCGCTAATTATACGATCTAGATCGGGTTGTGGTAGCCAAACTTCTTTCTGAGCTCGATAGCATATAATAGCTTCGGAAACAATCAACGATTGTAACATCTCACAATCAATCATATATCGTAGTAACACTATTGGCATCCAGGCCTTTTCAGATATATGTCTACCAAGCCAAACATAACTACACGGATGTAACCCTGTAGCGAGTTCAAATGATATCACACGAGCGAATCCGGTTAAATCAAAATCAGGTAATGGTCCATTAATCGCAACACGAGTCATTTCATGCGTGGGGTGTCCAAATCGTTTAAAGTACTCTGCGGCTTCTCCATATCCTAGAAAACTCCCTGGATAACACGCAGCTATATCAATTGAAATCATACCATCACGATGGTATTTGGTATTCCACAGTCCTCCATGACTAAATTCGACGCAACTCAATTTAACATCTTCGAGAAAATCACTTCGTGTTGGACGCCATGAGTTTTTATTTCTTGCGAAGTGAGCTACCACTGATGGAATAGTAAAACTATCCGTGAGTAGTTTTTCATGGAAACTCTCCGGTGAAAAATCACTAGCGATTTTTCTCATTCTGTTATCTAATTCTTCAACGCGATATAATTCACCATTTGGTCTTACAAATTGATCAAATCCTATTTCGGGATCTTCATCACTTCTAAGTAACCACACTGACACAGGATCATCTTTACACAACGCATGAATAGCATCGAATAATTTCTCATTATAAAAAACATCTCCGACGAATTCCCCGGAAAATTCCGGGGGGATATATCTCACGGTTCTATCTCGTGGAAATATTGTTACTGCAGGTGTCCACGCGTGTTCGTTATGATCAATAATTTGTATTGGCGCTCCTTGTAATTTATATTTCGGTTCGTGTAATACTTCTCCGGTTATCGTCATAACGGTTATTGGGAATTTTAATGATGTTTCTAATTTAGCTATATCAGAAATCTTTGCACCGTGCTGTTTCACTGTCAGTTCCCATTCGGTTATTTTCCTACGTCGCAGATCAGTTAGTTTATTTCCTCGGGATGCATTTGTGAAGTGTTCCATTACCCGTGTTGCTACACAATTGAGCCTTGACGAAGTCAACGATGAATATTTCATAGGAGCTAGTTTTGCGATATCGGGTTTATTATTTAACGGATATATCCCATAAACAATTGCTGTTACGCGATAAGATCTCTCGTAGTATGGCTTGTCAATTCCAGTTAGAATTCCTGGTTTGGAATCTCTACTTACAATGACAGTCTTCTTATTCTTGAGGATTGGTTCAAATTTATCCCTAATAATCCAATTGCCTTCGACTTCGATAATGAATTTTATTCTGAAAAAATACTTCTGTTGGGAATTGCTTTGTTTGGTAATTGCTTTGCAATTTACCTTTGGATTTCCATCTTTGATTTTCCTTGTTTGGGAATTGCTTTGCAATTTACCTTTGGATTTCCATCTTCGAATTTCCCCTTTGGATTTTTCCCCCGTTGGCTCGCCAAGGTGTGAAATTATCTCAGCTGCTCTTTCATCGTTCATAGTAGCATCGATGATGGGTACATTGACATCATCATTGATAATTCGAAATGTCGACCAACAGTATGCTGCACCGTCTCGGTAGAATTCATTAAAACACTCCCTGATTTTACCCA
Source organism: Unio delphinus (assembly GCA_029339505.1). NCBI lineage: Eukaryota > Metazoa > Mollusca > Bivalvia > Unionida > Unionidae > Unio > Unio delphinus. The sequence goes on along the minus strand of JAQISU010000008.1, from coordinate 2,840,165 downwards.
GTATAGTTCTATTACCGATTAGACGTTTTGGTGTATCAGAGACTCTATCGAGATTGAATTTAACATTTTTCCAGGGCTTAATTTTCGATAATCTTTTGAACTCATTATCGAGATTGAATTTAACATTTTTCCAGGGCTTAATTTTCGATAATCTCTTGAACTCATTATCGAGATTGAATTTAACATTTTTCCAGGGCTTAATTTTCGATAATCTCTTGAACTCATTATCGAGATTCGATAATCTCTTGAACTCATTATCGAGATTGAATTTAACATTTTTCCAGGGTTTAATTTTCGATAATCTTTTGAACTCATTATCGAGATTGAATTTAACATTTTTCCAGGGCTTAATTTTCGATAATCTCTTGAACTCATTATCGAGATTGAATTTAACATTTTTCCAGGGCTTAATTTTCGATAATCTTTGGAACTCCTTACCAAGATTGAATTTAGCATTTTTCCAAGGCTTGATTTTCGATAATCTCTTGAACTCCTCCATGTTATAATTAAAACAAGTATTTAAATAGAAAAATATAGTATAATGAATCACTGCAAGTGGCTTATGATTGGATCAACAACCCCGTGTAACAAATCATGCAGGAGCGAATTCTGTGGGTATCATATCCAAAGCGTGAGAAACGGTTCAAAAGGTCCTCTCCCATGCCTCCATTGTGGGGTGGGTGTCAGGGGAAAATCGCAGTTGTGTCTTGCTTGTGGGGATAAACGATACAGAGAACTAAAACGCTATTATGACAAACGAATTATTGACCCTAGCGTCCTTGATAAAATCAAGGACAAAATCATAAAAACCCCTCAAGATTATATCCAGAGATTTATAATAAATTAGACAAGTAATATTATTATATAAATGAGCCAAGATTTCAGACCTCACCCAGTGCTTGTTAATTACGAAGCCTCCAGTGATGGTGTTGTCAGGCACCGCAGACTAAGAGAACCGATTGGATATCTGAATAATATGGGGTATTTGTTGTTTAGTGCTAGAAATAAAACATATCTCTGTCACAGAATTATTTTTGAATGTCATAACGGATTAATCGAAGACGGATTTGTGATTGATCACATAAATGGCGTGAAGACTGATAATTGTCTTGAGAATCTTCAAGCTGTCTCACAAAGTCTGAATTCAAAATTAGGTGGAACCGGCAAATACGCAAAACGCCCTAGGGGAGTTAAATCGTTTGATTTAGAAAATAATGAAGAGAGAAGCTTTCAGTCGATAAATGAAGCCAGTAGATACTTTGACATTTGTGGGACTTCAATTCGGTTTGTTGCAGAACATTTAATTAAAACATCTCTGTCTAAAAAAAATGGTCATAAAATAAAATTCGTATACACCTGAAACTATTTAAGGGAGATAAATCCTTTATGGATAAATCCGCCGTCACTCATAACACTACCTACTAAGTTCCCTTGTATTATGACGTCAAAGGAAGTGAGTCGTCTGCTATTTACCTGTATACCTTGACTAGGCGCCGCACACGTGACTGTAATGGGGAAAATAGCATATAGTTGTAGTTTTTTAGAAAAAGGTTTTATAAAAATCCTTTTATATATATTGTCGCTTGGGCTAAAACTGCATTATTTCAACAGTTGTATTTATTTAGACCATTTAGTACAGACGTTCTTTATGATCCAGCGCAATACCTATGTTCATTGACGTAGGTGGGCGTGTGGTTAAAATTCCTCTGTTATCAGCTCTTTGTGGTTTAATTGATAAATGTATTCGCGTCTAGAGAATTATAGAACAGAGAATTTAACAACTGTATTATTTTGTTTAGTGCTTCATTTAAAATATCTGCTGTTTTAAATGTTGTGAAACAGCATTAATAAGTAATTCAAGGAAATAAAATAAAACACTCGTGAAAGACGCGGCTGTATCAGTCGCCTTATATACATTACGGCTCGTAATAAGCTTGGGCTTTTGAAGGCCAGTTCCGACCGATCAAAAGCAACCAAACGCCATTAACACGGGCGTGTGGTTGTTTTGTCAATCATGCAACCGGGTTAATTTAGTTTGGTTGCTTTTGATTGGTTGGACTGGCCGTAGAAAATCTGCCCCGTCGTTTCATGTTTGTGTTGTCTTGTGCCGTCCCACATCATTACCATCCAATCGTTTCATTGAATATATCCATCCTTAATTAAGTTAATTAAGTATATGTTACGCCTACAATCTGTCACAACACTCGAGTGAAGATATATATGGCATTGTGCCGTCCCACATCAATCGTTTCATTGAATAAATACCATCCTTAATTAAGTATATGTATGCCTAAAATCTGCCGCAACACTCGAGCGGAGACATATATGGCATTGTGCCGTCCATTAATTAAGGTAATTAAGTACATGTATGACGCCCCCCAAGCATATCTTCTGGGCGGTCTAAGATGGTGTTTGCCACGTTAGGCCTCCCGCCGGAGATGTATGTTTCGGGTCCCCTTGGGCTTACATGGATGCGAAGGCACCCAAGGAGTTCCAAAGATACGTGTTGTCACATACCTCTGGGTCTCTTTCACGTTATTTGACGCGAAAGGGGTTTCCAAATGGGGTTTTCAGTACAGCATATACATGGACCTAATTAAGTTAATTAAGTATATGTATGCCTAAAATCTGTCACAACACTCGAGTGAAGATATACGGCATTGTACTGTCCATATATTTTTTAATAATTAGAGGTACTATATTATTATATTTTTATAAAAATATGGATATCAAAGATGTAAATGCTATAATTGCTGAAATTTCAATTTTAAAAAATAAAGGGGTATTATTATCTAAAGATCTCGACGCTGACAAGATTACCTCGGAATATGAAGACATTGAGTATCAGTCTAGTAAGGGTCGTTATGTTTTACCTAAGATGTACAGACTCGTGAAAGGAATTCAAAAGTCCATCAATGCTTGTTTGTACGGTAACGACATTAATGTATTTATAACGCTATTTAGCACCGTTGAAGCAATACGTCAAAAGCTCGGCCAAGAGTATCAAAAACGAGCTGAAATTAGTTCTAAGGTTCGTGATCTTAGGAAGATATTAAACGAGGAGCGACCAGTATCCTAACCACGTGAGCGTTACTATAAAAAATAGGCTTTCAGTAAATAATTTAAAAATTTATTTTTTTTTTAGCGTTTTTTGTAACTACATAGGATTTTCTCCTGAAATGATACTCAGCAGTTTGGGTTTACTCATGCAGCTATGTGCGTACTGGATTATCTGGTCGTGATAGCAAGTAATCACCGCGACGCCTCCATTTTCACGTAGTTGTTGTTGTTGCCGCGTCGTTAATAAAAATCGTTCATTTCCGTTCTCAGATATTACAATTTTGAAACCCTCAGCGATGTTATTTCTGAAACATTCGCGGATAGCGTCGTACAGTTTAACCTTGTCGGAGATGGATACGTTAGCTTGATGGTACATTATTTAGTAACTCAGTATTTAATTGTGATAGTTTCACATTTGAAAACTCAGTTCACAAACACTATATGGTAGGTGAATCGCTTACAACTAGATTAGCCCGAGAGCGGCTAGAAGCAATTAAAAAGTTTATACCGGTTCGAGACAGAGTTCGCGAGAAACTTCAACAACGACAACAAGCGCAGACTGACTTTCCTGTGTCAAGTGAACAACTGTTTACTCCGATAACAAGTGCGACCAAAGATGTGAAAACAGCAACTGAACGAGCAATATTTGGGGATATTCCTGAACGAGAACGAGCAAAGAAGGCGCCGCTGCTTAATACGCTTGAAAAAATTGCAGCAGAGACCGAACAAACACGCGCAGGGATACAACAGTTATCCAGTGATATAAAAACTCAGCGTGAATATGAACGATTAGCTGATATTGATGATTCTGCGCCTGAAACTCAAAGAGTTTCCACACCTGAACCACAACCTGTTGATGTCGTCACCCCAAGAGGTGTTCCTTTTATAGATAAATTCACCGAAAACGCTATAGCAGAAATCAGACGACATCAATTAATAAAAAATAAAGATTATGCGGACTTTGGCGTTTTCGCTATCCAAAAATATTATTCAAGGGGAGAGTTTTTAAAAGACGAGTATAAAAAAAACATAATTAAACGAGATGACTGGGTAGATTGGTTATATAAAATAAACAAGGATATTTCTGGTAATTTGAGAAGGGATACAATTGAGTATAGATCTTTTAAAATAGGAGTTGATGGTTATGGTATACAAAAACAACAAGAACGAGAAAAACAAAGTCGAGGCCGACAAAGGCAATTATTTGATGATAGTCAGGGCGCAACTGGTACAACTGAGGAAACAAGCGGAAAGGGATATTCGATTAAAAACCCTTTGGATTTCAACGCTGGAGTCTTTGACGTTAGCGTGACATGCCCTGGTAATATTCTCAGTGATATATCACGGCTGGAAGTTCTCATCGGGGGGAGGCGAGCCGGAAACAACTCTCCGGAAATAATTAATGAAGCAGCTGATATCTGTAGACGATTATTTGCCGGGGGTATCATGGACATAACTGTATATCGAGAACTCATTGCTGAATTAGTTGAAAATCACAAAGACGCTCATGGTTATTACAGCGATTAATCACTAATTGAAAACTACTAGTTTTATAGCAAGATGATTATACACTACAACCATGATAAACCCGTAAACGTCTACGTGGTGAACTCACGATTGCCTGTTTATAGAGCGTATTACGGAGATGGTTTCGGCAATACCATTGCGGGGTTATTTACAAGAATGGCTCCAAAGGTGGCGCCGTTAGCTAAACAATTATCAATGAAAGCCATTGATGCTATCCGTGATAAGGGAATCAATTTAGTTGGAAATCTTGCCGGAAAGGCATTTTCTGCTGAGAAAGATAAAATAGCATCATTGGTGCGAAAGAAACCAGCGGTGCTTCCATCTACAACAATGATGCCCGCAAAAATCAGCAAAGCAATAAATAGCGCAGTAGAAGAAAAACTAGCGCAATTGACTTCGTCAATAGTGGCTGCTTCGGTGACTCCGGCTTCACCGGTAACAGATAGCGCTATCATGAACGCGATAGCAGGAAGTGGTTTGAAACAAAAAAGAAATTCGAAGAATTTTCAACGACGATGATTACAAAGATGAAATTGCTTTGCAATTCACCAATTGAAAATACTAGTATTTTAATAAAATGTTTAAACGAACAGCTGATCCCGCTCTTGATATGGAAGCCCCAGTGCGCAAAGACGATTCCGTCCGTGATTATCAATACTATTCCTATCATGCAATACAACCCGACCTACGATCGCGAATTGAACTACAAGTTCAAGATACCAGCAAATACTTTTTGCCATGTGAAGCGTTTATTGAAGTAGAGGGAAAACTTGTAACAAACGATGCTGCTCATAATGATCCACCATATGCAAATGATTCAAATATCCGAGTTGGTTTTGTCAATAATGGCATCGTGGCGTTATTTGAAAGTGCAAGCTATCTCATTGATGGAAAAGAAATTGAATCAATAGACCGTGAAATTGATGTTGCAACAACAATAATCGGACTAGCAAGATACTCCGATGATTATACAAGATCGGCTGGTCCATCTATGATGTTTGCAAAGGATACTACTGATAACGCTGACCACCTTCAATACATTAAAGTGTTAACAGCAAGAGATAATGCAGAAGCCGATCAACAAGAAGCAGCTAATCCAGAACGTCGAGCTAGACCCGGAGCTGCGTTTGAAATTATAAAAGAAGTTAATGGTAATTTCAATCTAGGGTTTGCAACACGAAAATTAGCATTGGAAGGACAAGAGAAAAAGTTTTCGTGTGCAATTCCACTCCATCACATATTTGGATTCTGCAGAAATGTCAGAAAAGTCATCTATGGAGCCAAACACACAATCGCGTTAGTGCGAAAAGGCAATGACAATGATGCAATTTGGCGTACTGGTGCCGTAGATGGTAAAGTTGTTTTAACTAAATTAGCATTGTGGATGCCAGTAATGACCCCATCAATTACCACAGAAGAGCGACTACTCTCATTTGTGGACACAGGCGGCAAATCATTGCTAAGTTGGCTAACAACAACAACTGATACCAAAGAGGATGATGTTGATGGCACATTTACATGGCATTTGGCATCAAAACAAGGCGTTTCAGCTCCACGTCATATATTTATAGCGCTGCAGAATCGGAATCGATTACGCTCCCAAGAACGCAGTCATATGATATTTGATCGATTAGGGGTAAGTGAGGTTTCACTGAGAATAAACGGACAACAAGAACCATCTGAGGATATACAGCTTAGTTACGGAAACAACCAAATAGCACGTGTGTATCATCGGATGCTGTCATATATGGGTCGTGATCAAAACGTTGATACCGGTTTGCAAATATCGCAACTCGATTTTAAGAACTTGTATCCGATTTATTACTTTTCGCTGGAACATCTTGATTTAATGAGACAATCCGTCGTCGACATACATTTTAGAGCTCGTATAGCCCCTGGTGGTGTTAATTATAGAGCGGTTGCTGTCATTCTCAGCGACAAATCAATGTTGTTAGAAGGTATTGGTGGACGAATGAGAATCGTTGATGCACCAGTGGAAAATATGTAAATGAAACTTGAAGAGTTTCCAATTAGATCAATTGAAAGCATAAATGTATTTTACAATGAAATGACATATAGTGTTATTAGTGTCAAGCTGACTGATGGTCAGGTCAAGAAATTGCGATCAAAATCCGCTAAGGAATGCGGAACCACAATAACGTTGAAACCAGCGCAGATGTCCGGCGGTACACATAAAATATCACTGACGGATCGTCAAATAAAACATTTCAATGATGCGCTAAAGAAACGGCGAGGGGTTCAAATAGAATTTTCAAAGGCTGCAGTCGCCAACATGATAAAATCAGGTGGTATATTTCCATTGTTTGCTGAGATTCCAGGATTAATTTCAGCGGTCGCACCAGCAGTTGCAAAAGCGGTCGCATTGGGGGCAGCTGGAGCCTTGGGAACAAAAGCGATAGAAGGCATTGCTCAATCATATGAACCGAAGAAGGGACGAGGATATAAAAAAAGGGAAAGGGGTTGTACCTACCAGGAACCCCGTATTCGTGGTACAGCGGAAATGGTCTAAGAAGAATACCAGGAACGGTTTATTAGTTGAAAGCCCAATTCTCCCTATGTCCAATTTTGATTTAATTGATGCTGCTAAAAAGCTAGCGATAAAAAACTTCAGAGGGGTTTTTATGAGAGATCAATTACCGAGAAAACCAAATAACATTGAAACCGGTATCATCAATCTTGATAACAGCAGCGGATCGGGAACTCACTGGGTTGCATACGTGATTGATCCGCGTGGGATTGTCTATTTCGATTCATATGGGTTAGCTCCACCAAGCGAGTTTATGCGGTATATAAATTCTTCGATGAAACTCAAAAAGTTTCCGATTTTTTATTCCACGCTGCCAACACAACAATTAAATGATCCACCGATATGCGGCCGTGAAGTATTAAATGTCCTCGCGGAGATTTCATCGTCACAGAAACCACCTCATCTGGTTGTAAATAAATACACGAGTGGGAAATTACAAGGTAATTTTAGAGAATCAATAAATTAAAAATTCTAGAGTATTTACAATAATGATTAACATTTGGGGACAATCTCTGTCAATGTTGGAACCCACCGAGGAAACATCTGCGGGTTCTATCGAAGATGTAAAAAAATAATTGAAGATGAAATCGCTGAGATGTTAAATTTAGCAAGTGTTGACCCGAACGAAATAGTTGTATTTCAAGATCGCCAGGGTAAATTGAAAAGCAGTAATATATCCGCGGATGACATTTTGATACGGCAGCGCGACGCCGCTGAAAACTCTATTGCGCTTTATTCCAGCAGTGGACGACTTAAACCAGGCGCACTTGTGTCTACGATCACCGACGCGATTGACGCCCACGACAGCATGATTGCCACCCGCGGCCGTGAGCTGGATGATCATATACGAGGTTATAATAGTTTTCGCAAAAATGTCGTACATAAATTCTTTGGAACCCCACTTGTGGTTGGCATACTCTCGTTGAAATTAAAAACTTTCTATCGCTATTCTTTTTAAACAAGAATGCGGGGTGGATGATGAATGAAAATGAAATCAAGGCAAATTATCTCGATATTTACACAGATATTTCTAAACTAATAGAAAATCTTGAAAAGGTACAAAAACCCACTAACGACGTCATTGTTAAGTTTTTTTGGAAACCCGCTTGTGGCTGGCATGACTCTCGGTGAAATTAGCGAGTTTATCAGCAAGCATACTCACAATGCCTACATCGCTAATAGTTTCTTTGGTGTCCCAGCTACATTTACAATGACTCTCAGAGATATTAATATGTTTATGGTGAGACAAACAACACTTAATACCATCGTGGATAAATTTCTTGGGAGAACACCTGTGTCTGAAACCACATCGTTGACAGGCATGACTCTCGCGGAAATTAGAAGCGCTATTGACGAACAAAAACCCATCAGCGAAATGGCTAAAAATTTCTTTAAGGGCTCTGAAAGTTACAATATCACGACGACATATGATCGACTCAACCTTGATTATCTAAACCGAAAAAGTTTGGAACTTGACGTCCTGCTGGTTTCATTTTTCACACGCCGCGATACAACGTTGATGAAATATACCGAAATCAGAAAAAAATATCTCGACGTCATCGACGATATTGCTAAACTACAAGCAGATTTTAAAAATGTTCCCACCAATGGCTTCGTCGTCGATAATTTTTTTGATGTCCCGGCTACATATACGATGAATCTCAAAGATATCAGCGACGATATTCGTGTACTAAAAGGAAATTTTGAAAAGATGAAGATTCCGCATTCACACATGAGAATTAAAAATGTCGTATGTACAGTCGATCATGGAACCATGGATTGGCTAAGAGACATTTATACTACATTGTCCACCGGTCTCTGGACGAAGGGTGCGGGGGGAGATGATATATATAGTACAACGGGAATCGAAGGTATCTATAGGCTAACGTGGATCTCTATCGATAAATTTAATATGATCGCGAATGGTAAAACTTACTCTGGCGGCACCGCGATGTTAATTATCAGGAGTAACGGTCAACACTTTGACATCGTCGCGGTTGATAGCTCCACCATTAGATCAAAAATAACTTGGTGTTTAGAACTTGTAGATGATTTTTCAGGCTGAAGCGTTATACTATAGGTCCGCAATTCCACTTAACGATGGTGAATAATTGAAAACACTAGCGGGTTTAGCATAACAATGTCAGTGATGGAATCATCAATGACGCTGTCATCGCGTTATCGATATGATACCGTAAAAGAGTTTTCCGCGAACTTGAAATTACTTTCTGAGCGTTATCGCGAAAAAATGAAAAAATACCGCAGAAGAATTACAATCATCGATGTAACTGTGTACTCGGTGTCCGGTGTGATGGCCAGCGCTGGGGTTATTTTGTCGACGGTGACCATGATGGCTCCGATTGCAGTTCCAATCGCTATCTCCGCGGCAACAACAATTGCGGCAGTCGCCACCGCGATAACTAAAAAATTATCATCGTGTTCTCAGAAAAAACTCAGCGATTATACAGCTCGGTACAGGGTGGTATTTGACGCGTACTCGAAATTATCCGAGTTGATCTCGCTGTCGATAGATAATTCGTTCATATCCGATGTTGAATTTTCCACGATGACCCAGTTGTATAACTCAGCGATGTTGAAATTGGAAATTGAAGACAGCGTTAACAATAATGTCACTCGAATTATTTCAACGAATCGCGGAGAATACCACTCCGATACGAACAAGCATGATATCAATAACATCAACAACCCCTGAATTTAGTGTGAACTTCCCTTCTCCGATTCCAGTGCGTGAGATCGCGCTGGCAAAATTACGAGTATATCATAGCTGGCCTAATATCAGATCGGTTGCATTTGGCGGTCAGCAACCCAATAACACACTGGTGTTCTCGTATAAGAATAAACCCGATGATACTCCAGAGTGGGAAACTGTTTCGTTACCAACTGGGTCGTACCAAATTAAGCAAATCAATGCTGAAATTCAGCGTAGAATAAAATCAATCACTGGAAAAGAATCAAAAATAGCTATTAATCTTCATCAACCGACGCTCTCGTCGTCGATCGAAATAAGCTCAGAGGGATACGCTGTAGATATCTATAACAGCTCGTTAAGAACAGTGTTAGGATGGCCTGAAAAACCACCGGAAAAATCCACCGCCGACTTAACCACGGACGTACAATCATATCATGAAATCAATCCCAGTTATCGAGATAATTTATCTGATATAAGAAAAGGAAGAATCGCCGATAGATTTATATTTACCAACAAAGACACATTGCAATGGGATTTTATCATTGAAAGAACAGCCGACTCATCTGTTACTATTTCATTTACGCTAACTGACGTCCGTGGTTATTTTAATGAAATTAAACAATTATATCAAACACAACTAGAACAACTACGGAAAACAAAATCGCAAAAACACGTTTAAATAATAAATCAACTTATATCTGATATGAAATATATCTATGAACTAATTATTCAAACAATAATTAATGACAACAGCGACAATAAACAACGATTCCTAACCGATTACAATATCACAGAAGACAATCTACGTAATTTCAAGTTTCCTAAATACAACGCTGATGAACTAGCAAGAATTGTTAGAACCGATATCAAGGCGCTACAAAAACCAGATTCAACTACACTCCTTAAATATAATAATGATCCAGATGGTGGCGGTAGACATATTGCCCCGTACAATGTGAATATTTCAACGGTGATTGCGCTCAATTTAACATGTGATGTAATTGAAGGAAGCTATCAAATTAATCTAGAGCAATCAAATCAAGCTCAGCAGGGATATATTCTTTATTCGTTTGCACCAATAGCTCCTCCAGGATTCCTAATTTTTGAAAACCCAATTAATCCTGTCTACATGCGATGCCATAATAATTCGTTAACGAGAATTAATTTCCGACTCACCGACCAGTCAAATAATTTAATTGATCTACAAGAGGAGGTGTTAGCGATTAGTTTGTTTGTAAAGTCCTAAGACTCGATCAAATATTTGGTTAAACTCGTAAAAGAATTATTAACCCAGAATTGAAAGTTCCAGCAGCAGAGAGGGTGAATGACAACGACGTTGGCGTATATAAGGAAATCTTATTTTATCGAATAGACGCCATTTTTTTTACTATTTGGTGGAAGCCTCAGATTTCCGAATCGACGCTCGGAAAATTGTGAGGTTCACCCTCTCTGCTGCTGTGTACAATTTCAAATACCTGTCCAACAATTACTTGTGTACTCATGTACAACCTTGTGAGGTGTTTTAGTTGATTTTGATATCGCATCAAGTACAGCGATGGATTCACGACCACATATCGTTGGGTCTGTCATTGTCTGTGTCGGTAACGTTGAATACCATGTTCTGGCAGGCAATTGATTAATATAATTTAATAACTCAACTGGTGGTGATAGTCCGTACCAATAAAAATAAACAACTCCGCGTGGATCAATCGCATATGCAACCCAGTGAGTTCCTGGACCGGAATTCAAATCGAGATTGATGATACCGGTTTCAACGTGATGTGGTTTTTTCGGTAATTGATCGCTCATAAACACTCCTCTAAAATATTCTATTTTTAATCTTTTAGCAGCATTTATCAGATCAAAATTTGACATCGGTATTATATTCTTGAAAGTCTCAGTCCCTTTCCTAGATAAGTTCCCGGAAGTCTGAGACCGCGTCCCTTTTTTATATACCTTTTTCCTGTTCCTTTCTTTAATGCCATTCCAGCGGCGGTTCCAAAAGCACCTAACGCAGCCGCTTTTGCAACTGCAGGTGCGGCCGCAGCAATTAATGCTGGCATTGCTGCAAGAAGTGGAAATATACCTCCTAATTTAATTATATCTTTGATGGCACTTGGAGAAAATTCAAGTTGAACTCCAGTTTTTGATACCAGAGCTTTATTGAAACTTTTAAGCTGATTACCGGTTAACGATAATTTGTTTGGACCACCACTCATTTGTCTTTTCTTTAATGTTATTTTTGCCCCATATTGATTTGCATTTTTTAATTGTAATCTTTTTATCTGATCTTGAGTCAGACTTGCGTTAACATGACTATATGACATTTTTATATTGACTCGAATGATTTTAATTACATGTTCTCTACGGGTGCATCAACGACTCGCATTCGTCCACCAACACCCTCGAGTAATACTGCTCTGTCGCTAAGTATAACAGCGATCGCTCTGAAACCAGAAGGAACAACAGGTGGACCTACAGCATCAAGAGGAAAATAACCTACTTGAGTTCGAATATATATATATATATATATATATATATATATATATATATATATATATATATATATATATATATCAACATCAATCTAAATAAATCCAAATGTTCCAGTGAAAAGTAATAGATCGGATATAATGTTGTAAAATCTTTTTGTGATATTTGCAAACCGGTATCTACATTTAGATCGCGCCCCATAAATGACATTAAACGATGATATGCACGTGCAACTTTATTCTGTCCAAAATTCAAAGTAACTTCCTCGGCAGGTTCTTGATGTCCATTTATTCTCAAACTAACCTCGATAACATCAAGTGTGTCAAATAGCATCGGATTTCTTTCCTGATTATTTACTCGTAAGTTTGCTTGAAATGCGATAAAAAATATCTCCTGGTGCTGAAACCCTTTGTTGTGCTGCTATATGCCATGTAAATAAACCAGCAGCAATACCTTGATTACTACCTGTAGTCATTGTTTTCCATGATAGCAGTGATTTACCACCTTGATTCATGAAAGAAAGTAATTTATTTTCTTCTCTGATACATGGAACCATTACTGGCATCCACAATTATAATTTTGTTATTACTACTTTACCAGCATCACCTCCAGCTCGCCAGATTGCATCATTGTCGGATTATTTTCTGTTAAGTACCACAGTGTGTTTAGCACCGAACATAACCTTCCTAACATCTCTGCAAAATCTAAAAGTATGAAATAACGGAATCGCACATGAAAACATCTCGTTTGCGTTTAACATTAATCTACGTGCTGAAAATCCAAGATTGACGCAATTTCAGTTTCAGCTGCATTCATCGTTACATTTCTGTTTTCTGGATGATCATTTGTATCCTTTGTAAACATCATTGATGGACCGGCTGATCTTGAATAGTCATCGGAGTATCTAGCTAGACCAAGTATCGTCGTAGCAATATCAACATTTTCCAGGCATGATTCGATGTGTTTTCCATCAATCATATAGGAATCATCTGCTTTTATAAGTCGACCTTCGACTTCGATAAATGCCTCAGCTGGTAAGAAATACCGACTTGTATTTTGAACTCGTAATTCGATTCTTCCACGCTGATTTGGTTGTACTGCATCGTAAGAATAATATTGATAATCGCGCAGGGAATCATTTTTACGAGCTGGTTCACCCATGTCTAACGCTGTATCAATTTCACGCTTAAATATTTTATTGTAATTACTATGATCTAAATTGTAATTATCTACGAAGACCACTTCCTGCTATCAGACTAGCGGTTATGTTATCTTCCTTTTCTTTTAACGATGCATCAGCCAGATCCATTAATCTTTGGGTTGCGGCTTGATTAATTATTTTACTTTCATTTGCAGGCATAACTTGAGTAGATGGTAATTTCAGTTGCTGTTTTCGTCGTATTAACCGTAAAAGTCTGTCTTTGACCGCAGAAAACGCTTTACCGGCAAGATCACAGATTGCGCTAGGAGCTTTGTCGCGAATAACATCGATAGCTTTCATAGATAGTTGTTTTGCAATTGGCATTGTTTTTGGGGCTATCCTGGTAAATAAACCCTGAACAACATCACCAAGTCCATCTCTGTAGGTTATTTCATAAACTGGTAATCGTGAGTTTACTACTCTGATCATTCTTGGTGTACGATACGTATTGTGTACTATTATTTTATTTAATTATTTACCATGATCTAAATTATGTGTCAAGGGATTTAGTTATCTGTAATTTCATGGATAAATTCCCGATAGGTATTGATGTCCATGATACCACCGGTAAATAATCGTAGTCATATATCTGAGCTTTCGTTGATAATTTCATGAAAAGTATTTCCAGCGCGTTTTCCTCCAATGAGGATTTCTAGTTTATCCACGTCAGCGATGACGTTGTCAGGGCAAGTGATAAGATTATTTCCTAGACCACTTCCTGTAGTAGAGCCAGAAGAGTCATCACCAGAATCCCTTTCCGTACCTAGTGAAGAGCGTAATCTCTCCTGCCGTTTGGTTTCTGTTTGTTCCCTCTCTTTTTCTATTTTTTTTCAACTTTTCTTTTATTTGTTCCGCCTCTTTATTTTTTTGTTTCAACTTTTCTTTTATTTGATAACTTCTAAATTTTCAGCTTCCAACATCATCCCTTGTTGTTCTATTTGTTGCAGAGGTGGAGGTAGCTGATACTGGGGTTGTTGTTGTTCTATATGCTATTGAGTTTCTTCTGAATAAAATCTTTTTATATTGTTAATATATTCATTTTATACTGGGTCATTAGTTCTAAACTGAAATTTATCGTAGTATACACGATATAGATATTTGAAATAATTACCATTATTTCTTTTAACATACTCGGGTTTTAAAATTTAAAATTTTAGAGAAAAACTATCATATGCAAAACGATGAAAATCTTCCTTAACATTTTTTATAATACGTTGAATAATACCTTCCTTAAATTTACTTATCAATTTAAAATCTCTTTTTGCTTTAGATTTAGATGCAAGTTTTTCTTTCACATCAGCTATTCAGCGTAAAATTTATCAATATCTTGTTGAGGTTGTGCGGCAACTATTCTAGCTGGAAAATCTTGTAAAATCTCTTGCGTTGCACTAGCGGTTTCTTGTATCGTCCCAAGAAGAGGTTTCTTTTTTTCTGGATCAGTGATATCTCCCCATACAACTTTCTCAGTCGTTGCAGTAATAGGTTTAAATAATCTTTCTGTACCTTCTACGTAATCAACTTGTGACTTCTGGCGTTCTTGAAGTTTTCTTCGAGCGAATCTCTCAAAGGAATACATTTTTTGATTGCTTCCTGGCGTTCTCGAGCTAATCTATTAGAATATGCTTCTCCGATATTTGACATGTATAATGATTTAATTACATGTATCGATAAAATATTTAGCTAATTAGTAGCAACACCGAGGAAGAATATCACTCAAAGTTCAGAAAAGTCTCAGATTGATCGTGTGTCCGATTATTCATTTTGTTTGATCTATGTACAAGATCTTTTTTATATCACCAGATTGACAATTTAACACATGGAGATAGCAGCAGAGAGGGGTCGACTACAACATCAAGCTAGGTGTAGTCATTGAACTGACTTCTATGTTAGTCACCATTAGTCGATTTGGTAATCAAAATACGGTGACGTTTCGATTTAGTCGGTTAACCCTCTCTGCTGCTGCTCGGTTAGTGACATGTGTAAACTCTGTATGCTCCTTGGCAAAAGGTTCATGGTAGTGTCTTGTAACAGCTTGGTGTTGTGTTATTTGATCATGTCCAGTTACAATCGTCTCGTGATAATTGTAGAACAGCTAAATTAAGCAATTGAATATACCAGTAATTATATATTTTTTTTTCTTCAAATGAAAGAAGTATTTTCAGTGCCGGATTTTTTTGACATAGCGAGGCCCTAAGCTATGTTGAGCTGTAGAGGCCCTATTTGGTATAAAATAAACAGAAGAGGCCCCCTTCGCGATGAGCATGTTTAGCTTATGTCTCAATCCGGCACTGACTTGTTTTGTATTCCACAATTGTTCGAGGTAATCTGTTCCACGTATCCATTAGTTTAAAGCAGAACGAGTATTTCTTGAATTCAGTCATTGTCTAAATTTATATAACTTTTAATTAAGTCCCAGTCTTGTGGAATGTTCCCACAGCTGAAATGTTCCAGTTTTCTGGCTTTTACTTCCCCGAAAATCGTGTATGCTTCCCTTTAACCAGATTGTCTAGGACAACTTTTAAAGATTTGATCAAATCTTGGCGGTATGCTTTTGAGTATCTTCTTACATGTAAAAAATATTTTTTTCTTGTAAGGATTTCATGATGATGAATTTTGTCAGAAATGCAGTATGTAAAAGTTTTTCGGGTTTTATAGCGCTGGAAATAGCCTATATTCGTTGCTGCTGTTAAATATATAGCCAGTATTCAAATACACGTATTTATCTGCGACCAAGCGTCGACTCTACTCAGATCAATTGATCTGAATCAAACAAATTCTTACGAGGGAAACGTAAACTAAAAACACTAGTATTAATAATTAATATGTCATGTTAAAGAGACCAACATATGACATTTCCATGTATATATAAAGGTAAAAACAATTTGGTGTTATGTATCCAAACATGTTGTTTCTTTATTTACGATGTACATGTAGGATGCAATCTACTATTTTCATGCAGTACCTGTTTTCGATACATGTTCACAGAATTTGTATGATTTATTTGGAAGCGTGGACATTACTTCCTTTTTATTTTTATATAGAAATTGCTGCGCTAGCCATGCAGTGATTCATTCTAGTCCAGAAACTATTAATTGCCAAGCAATTTCAAAAGTATCTCTCAATTAAACTCACAGGCACTTAATTCTGGGGAAATTAATGTGTTATATAGTGAGTGTATACTTTAATTTACACCATCAGACACAAAGTATGCCATTATGAAGACGTAACCACTGTCAAAAAGAGAAAGCTGAAATGGTATAGCCATGTCACTAGAGCCAACAGTCTATCCACAACAGAACTGCAGGGCAGTGTCCAAGGTGGCAGAAGGAGAGTTAGACAGAGCAAAAAGTGGAGTGACAGCATCACAGAATGGACGAGAAAAAGTTTTGCAGAGACACAGACATTGGCACATGATCGAGACAAGTGGAGGGAACTGGTCAGATGTTCAGCAGCACAGTGCCTCAAAGACCACTCTAGGTCACAAGACTGATGATGATACATTAATTTACCCAGAATCAAGTGTCTGTGATTAAACTCTATGTCCATTTTATTAACAATAACTCAGTTTCGCTGTGATAGGCAGATGTGACTTTGACAACGTGTAATAAGCAGAGTCATTGTTCAAATGAAGCCACAGCAGCTCCAGCAGAATGTGTTTACTTTCTTTGCAGTCTGTAATCTCACTATGTTGAGTGGTAAATGAAACATCATGTGAGCTGCGCTTTTGAATAGTATTCAAACCAAGATGTTGCTGGTGCTTTTTGTAGCAAAAAAATTCAGAATTTTATAATTAAAACAAAACGGAATGTTTTCCAGGGTTTCTGATAGATAACAAATGTGCGTCCTTGATGCAATAAAATGAAAAATTATGCATTAAAACCCTAGCATAAGAGTCTTGTGGATGCAAAAAAATTGCTGACCAAGCCAATTTCTAGCTTGCAGAAAAAGTTAAAGTTTCACAAAACAGAGATCTCAAGAATTTTCTATGCTATTGGTTGATGTCATGCTCATTAATTATGCATTGTGTTAATTTCCAAGTGTAACCAAATATGTATAGTGCACATGATCTTGAAAGGATGAGGTTCTGAGGATTGAAATTAAATTAGAAGATAAACCTTGCAATAATAAATATTACATATTAAATATTACTACCATTATTGTTTTCATTTAGAGGTTTGGACAAAATGCAGTTTGCAAATCTGGATAAGTATTTGGGGGGTTAAATGCATACATGCCAGCCATTATGCTTTTGTCGTAATGATTACACCTTTTTAAGCAAATTATGTTTTATGTTCTCCAGTATATAGATTATGCTGTTTTGGTACACTATAAATTAAGTAAAATAAAAATTAGTCAAAAGTTGTGGATATTATACAACAAAACTGTTAGAGATGATGCCTCTTTGCAAAGTTCAAAACATGTCAGATCAGAAAAAAGGACAAATCAACACTATTTTACAAACTTTAACAGATTCAAAAGAATATCAGAGTAATGAAATACAGCTCTTGGAATTGAGCACATCAATGCTCATTGCAAACTTTAAAATTAAATTCACAATTATATAGTTCTGTAATTAAGACGCCTCGCTTGATATATTTGTTTCAGAGGGTGTGACAGAGACGTATTACTGTCTAAATAATGACCATGTGTAGTGTGTTACCAAGTTGACTGACAGGATATTGATTTTAATACATGAATATTTTAAAAGAATTACAAATAAGTAAAAGTGATAAGGTTTTGTGTCTCTTTATTCCTGGCATTATAATGGATATTAATGCACTTCATATATACCCAGCATGCTTGTGAGAGGGGGGCTGCAACTCTTACTGTTGGACCTCCCAATTTCACCAAAATTCTAGTGAGACCCCCCAGACCCCCTCTCTCTCTCTCTCTCTCTCTCTCTCTCTCTCTCTCTCTCTCTCTCTCTCTCTCTCTCTCTCTCTCTCTCTCTCTCTCTCAAATTCAAATATGGGGGTCATTGGGACTCAATAACATACCAGTTTAATGGAAGCCCTGTTTGTGCATAATTTGAGTGATTAATCTATGAGTTTTCAGATAAATTCACAAGACAATCATTCAAATGCATGCACAGTCCACCATTTTCAATATTACTCTTGGTCACTTTTTGCAAAATCTTTACCACATGTTATTTCAAGCTGTCATTATCATATTTCTTGCATATGGTTATATAGCAATGTTGAACGAATATTCAGCTATAAGAATAAATAGACCTTTCCTACATTCCTGGTACTTTAAGGCATCTAAAAGGATTAACAATGAAAAATAAATTTGTTATTACAATAAATCTGCATTTCTGTGGTATATATTGTGCATGTTGCAACATTAAATTTTGGATATCAATTTTATTTATATTAATAATTGCAGAGATCTCAGAAATGCTTAATTACACTATTATTTTTCTAATAAATTTTTAGCAATTTGATACAGTTCTGAGTTTTTTTTTTTATTATATCCAAACTTGTAATTAAGCATTTCAATATATATATATATATATATATATATATATATATATATATATATATATATATATATATATATATATATATATATATATATATATATATATATATGAATGATCACAGAACATAAACAGTATGCAGTATACTTATCATCAGATGTAGTCTTTTTTTTAAAGAATCCTAAGGGGCAAATAATGGACCCAGTCACAGTGAAAATTATTTCAAAATCATGCATAATTTGTGATGTTAGAAATATACTTATGATAAAATAAATACTCGATTAATCAAGTTTTTTTCCAAGTTCACCTTTGCCCAGAAAAATCCATGGGAATTTGCCTATGAAAATTATCAGTGGACCAAACGTGATGATTATACAACATATTTTTCAGTAACAAAGAGTGTCAAATTGGTGCAAATACCTGAATGTATTTAGTCTGTTTGATACTAATAATAATACTAATAATGTTTATAGCTTTTTTAATATAACTTACTTTGTTACTTTTTGATAATGTATCAGAGATAATGCATGTATTAATGTGATGCATAATTTACACAAAGTAAATATAAATCAGTAATGTAAAATTTTATATTTGCAGAACCAAGTGATCTGAATTACCTGCAAACATGGAAAATTTTGTTCTTTATGAAGAGCTTGGAAGGGGAGAGCACTCAATAATTTATAAAGGAAGACGAAAAGGAACTATTAATTTTGTTGCCATTCACTGTATTGAAAAATGCAAGAGACCAGAGGTCACAAATACAGTAAGTTGAACAATAATCTACATTTAGAATTGCCTTCTAATATATGATCCAGCAATGGTAAATTTATCCATGAATTTTAGTCTCAATTTATTGTCTGGTTCTCAGCCTGCCTGTTCATTTGTCAAGGCTTCAGATTTGTCATGAAATGTAACATTTAAATTGTTCTTTCTATGTTGGTGTTCTTCGCTTATGTATATATAATCTGCCCACCATGGAGGAGCTCGACAAGGTGCCAACCGTAGAGAAGCTCAGCAGCCAACCGTAGAGAAGCTCAGCAAAGCAATTGACTGCCTCCCAAATAACAAAGCACCAGGTAGTGAGAGCATCCCGCCCGAAGCTATCAAACGTGGGAAACCAACATTTCTTCAACCTCTGCATGAGCTACTTTGCTTTTGCTGGGAGGAAGGAGCAGTCCCCCAAGACAAGCGTAATGCCAAAATTGTGACCCTTTACAAAACAAGGGTGACTGCAGTGACTAATAATTACAGAGGGATCTCGCTCTTGCGCATCATTGGTAAAGTATATGTTAGCATCATACTCAACGGGCTGCAATTGCTGGCTGACCATGTGTACCCAGAATCCCAGTGCGGTTTCAGAGTAGGCAGGTCAATGACAAACATGATCTTCTCCCTACGACAACTCCAAGAGAAGAGCAGAGAGCAAGGTCAACCACTATACATGATGTTCATTTACCTCACCAAGGCCTTTGACTTGGTCAGCAGGAAGGGCCTTTTTGAACTTTCTCAGTAAGATTGATTGCCCCCAGAACTCGGCAGCATTGATAATCTCTTTCCATGCAGTTATTTAGGGAGCTGTCCTGTATGATGGATCCTCATCAACCTCCTGCCCAATTAACAATGGCGTGAAGCAAGGCTGCTTGCTGCCACCAATCCTTTTTAGGATCTTTTTCTCCCTGCTTCTGTCCTACACCTTCAACTCATCCACTGATGGCATATATCCACACACCAGGTATGACAGGAGGCTGTTCAGTCTGGCACAGCTTGGTTCAAAGACCAAAGTGAAGGCTGTGCTCATCAGGAAGATGCATTTTGCAGATGATGCAGCTCTTGTGACCCACACTGAGGAAGCCCTCCAGAGATTAGGAGACTGTTTCACTGATGCCTGCATGGAGTTTGGGCTCACCATCAAGCAGCCTGGAAATAACAAATGTCAGTGTGAAAGATGCCACCATTGCCCCTTTCATCAAAATTGATGGTGTCGCCCTGGAAGCAGTCAACAAATTTACCTACCTGGGGTCGTCCATCAGAAACACTCTCTCACTTGATAAGGAGCTGGACAGAAGGCTTGGAAAGGCAAATACCATCATGGCATGACTAACAAAGAGGGTGTGGATAAACAACATGCTGTCAGAGCACACCAAGGTCCAAGATTACCAGGCCTGTGTTCTCAGCACCCTTCTATATGGAAGTGAGACCTGGTGTACCTACATAAGACAAGAGTGCCGACTTAACTCCTTCCATATACAGTGCCTAAAAAAACATCCTGAAAATCAGCTGGCAAGATCGTGTCCCACACAGTGAGATCCTGCAGTGTGCAAATACCCCCAGTATATACTCCCTGATGAGCAAACACCGCCTTCGATGACAGGGACACGATAGATGCATGGTGGATGGGAGGCTGCTGAAGGACATCCAGTATGGACAGCTGGCCACTGGCACCAGAAGACTCAACTGCCCCTCACTCCATTTCAAGGATGTGTGCAAGAGGGACATGAAAACATGTAACATTTCACCTGAGGCTGGGAAGTGCTGGCCAAGGACCGAGGCACCTGGAGACTGATGGTAAGCAAGGACATATCAGTAATGCTGATGCGAGGAGAGGTCAGTTGGCGGCAGAGAAAGAAGAATACAGCAGCAACCACAGTAACTCAGACTTACCAGTTTGTCTGCACCAACTGCAATAGGGACTGTGTAAAGGCCTGCACAGCCTCAGCCGACGATGCCAACATCCAGAGACAGACAACATATATATATATATATATATATATATATATATATATAAACCTCAAGGTAAGTCTTCATTTTTTAAATTCACAGCATTGCTGCCTAATGTCATCTGGTACAAAGTCCAAGAATTCACGCTCCTTGTCCAATACATTTCTAAAATCCTCCATTAACATTTAGTAAATTGTTGTGCTCTAGTAGTAATAAATATTGCCCGACTCCCTTTCCTTGGCCTCACAGTTGCATGCGGATGCTTATTATGTGACTAAGGTTTTGCTTTGTATGCATCACTATGATCCTACAATTTGTGAAATCTGTTAATGGTTGCAACTAAAAGTGTCATTTGTGTGACGAGATCAAATAACTACCCTCTGTTCCTTCCCACTGTACCACACTTATGGCGCAATGAAAGAGTTGTCACATGAGAAAACACGATGAAGGATTAAAGTCAACTGTTTACAGCAAGAGGCAGATGTCTGCTCAGCACTGAAAAATTACATGTTTTTGTAGCTCAATCAGCTTGAAAACAAACTGAGTGCAGATTTTACATGCACTGGCAGAAAAGTTGTATGTGGTAAGCGGAAACCCTATGGCTCATGTTATTACATGGGGTATTATTAACAGGTGGGTACCCAAATACCCAGATAACCATTGGAATCTATAATCAAGGCTACCTTGGGTTATTGTTTTATGTTTAAAACAAAACTTACATAAAGGAGGCCATTATAAAATTCATATATTTTATAATGATCTCCATCTCTTCCACCACATATGATAGTATGGACACAAATGTTTGTTTATTTTCCTCCTCAGTATTGTACAAGGATTGTTTCCTGCTATTTTCTGTCATGTGTCATCCCAAATTTTGACTATTTGCATCCACTAGGCAAATTGTCTTGTGAAGACAAAATTGCCATCTATTTTTCAATAGTGCTTATCTTTCACTGTCTGTCTTCACTCTAGCATTGACCATAGTTGCTAATGGCAACTAAAACTGTCAGCTGGCAGTTAATACCAATTATAAACAATACACCCAAGGATTTAATTTGTCAGGATTTGTGATATAGTCTGCTGAAGTGTAAAGTCTTTGAAGGCCACAAATGTTATATATTTTCAGTGTTGAAAGCTCACCTACATATACAAAAATTTAATTTATTTCAAGGTAGAATTTATGAGAGAAGGGACTAAATTTATGCAAATATGCAATTTATTCACTGAGTTACAAATTTTAAAAAAAGTAAGAGGGAACACTAATTGAAAATGAGACCAAGATCCAGAGTGGAAAATTACATGATGCAGCTTCTTTTAGATGAATGAGATGTTCAAACATTTTAATATTTTCATGCATTGTTTGAGCACATTTTAAAACATTTGGTATAATAATGTTAGTGTCCACTGAAAAGATAACCATAGTAGATTGCAGTCTGCAAATTTAAGGTTTGAAAAAGTTCAGAGAAAATATTATCTTATTGTGTTTTAATATTACTTGTGCATTAAGTACTGTGTAGTGTTTCAATTATCCCTTTGAAAACTGTTATGTGTTCCCCAGATTTGGATGACAGACAATACAGTGCAGAGGTCTTCCTAAGATTTTAAAACCGGGATGTACACTTAAAAATACAGCAGGCACATCTATGGGTATTTGAACCACTGAATTCTGTCATTGTAAATATCAGCACAGCTAAAATGATCAAGTAATCATTACATTCTCCCATTCAGTAGGTTGTTGAAGTTGAACTTTCAAGTCTTTGATTTTGCCACCCAGCTATTTGCATGCATACGAAAGACTCCTGAATGGGTGATTTTCTGCATCCCAGATCAACAATTTGCATCCAAATACACATAATTAAGCATTTCCGAGACCTCAGCAGTTTCCCTGCCCCTGGGATCCTAGGCATAACACTTCAACTTTGTCGCTCAAAATTTCACATATCTGCCTATTTATTTCAGGTGCGGATGACCCATGACATTAATCACAATAATATGGTTAAATTCTATGAGTGGTATGAGACAAGTAACCATTTATGGCTTGTGGTAGAACTGTGTACAGGAGGAAGCCTGGACACCTTGATACAACAGGACAAGTTCTGCCCAGAAAGCTCAGTCCGAACATTTGGCCTTGACCTTGTTACTGGGCTTCACTACATACACTCTCTGGGTATTCTTTTCTGTGATTTACGACCATCAAAGGTAAGTTTCAGCTTGATGAAACATTATAATTCTTTTAAAATACATAGAGGATTTAAAATGAGTAATGATTTAATTGTGAATGTATGAAATGACTTGAATAATTTCCAGCTTTTACAAACATTAGCAACGAAAAATTGAAAATTATTATATTTAATCATTACTTATTTGAGATTCTGTTTATCACACTGTTGATAATTTAAGATATAAACATTAAGAAGAACAAACAAATTTCCAAAATATATAGTGGTGCCTTA
Organism: Unio delphinus; assembly: GCA_029339505.1. NCBI lineage: Eukaryota > Metazoa > Mollusca > Bivalvia > Unionida > Unionidae > Unio > Unio delphinus. Next base: position 2,815,976 of record JAQISU010000008.1, on the reverse strand, counting down.
AACATTAGCCATACAAATTATATTGCTAAACAAAATAGTCCCAGGGATGACAAATTACTGTGCAAAGAAAAGTTAGTTTCAGGGAAGACAACTTGCAGTGCAAAGAACAAATAGTCCCAAGGATGAGTTGATATTACATACTGTTTAATAAATCAAACAATATTTTTAAATAGCAGTTATTCAAAATAATATTTTAAGAAAGACACTTTATTTAATGTTCACTGAACAATTAAGCAGAAAATGTTATTATATTGTCCAACACTTTTCCTGGATACATAACTTTGTTCAGTCTGCCTGGTAAAGGACTTGTAGGGCCTTGTAACTCTAAATGTGACTCTCATGAAAAATGTGTGTATTCCACAATGAAAATTGACAGGAATTACATTTATTGGTAGATACAACTGCATTTTTCAGTTCGGAGATATTGGAAGTTATGGGGTAGCTACTGAATGTGGAACTTGTACAGGAATGAAAGAGAGTTTGCTGGATTTTATTTTGGATGGCCGTATTTATTGACTGATTATTTAAAAAAAAAATGGCAGAATATCTTTATGATGTGATTTAGCAGTGTGCAGCAGTTATATTATTTAATTAAATGTTTATTGGTGCTGTGGTTTAGAAACATTTTTGCTGTGGATAGACCATTATTCACAGATACAAATTTTATCAGCATGTGAGTTTGTTTGATTAATATTTGAAATATTTAATAAATTTCACATGCTACTAGCATTACATATGTAGGGTTTTCTTGGTTCACATTTCTGGTTTAATTGGCAAATGTCTCACGGGTTTTAGTTTATCTTTTGAAGATCTTTATGTAAATCTGACCTACATAACCTATGCTGTTTGTTTCTATGATAGTCACCAATTGTTTTAATGTCCACTCGTCCATTGATTAGAAATTGATTGTAATAGCATAAAAGTATGCTTTGAGTAGGTAGAGCAATAGAAATTCCCATGATCATGTCAGTCAGTAATAAAGATACTGAATTGTCATGGTCAGTCAGTAATAAGGATACTGAATTCCCATAGTCATGGTCAGTCAGTAATAAGGATACTGAATTGTCACTGTCAGTCAGTAATAAGGATACTGAATTCCCATAGGCATGGTCAGTCAGTAATAAGGATACTGAATTCCTATAGTCATGGTCAGTCAGTAATGAAGATACTGAATTCCCATAGTCATGGTCAGTCAGCATTGAGTATACTGAATTCCCACAGTCACAGTCAGTAATGAGGATACTAAATTCCCATGGTAATGGCCTGTCAGTAATGAGAATATTGAATTCCCATGGTCAGTCAGTAATGAGGATACTGTATTTCCATGGTCACAGTCAGTAATGATACTGAATTCCCATTGTCACAGTCAGTCAGTAATGAGGATACTGAATTCCCATAGTCACAGTCAGTCAGTAATGAAGATACCAAATTCCCACGGTTGCAGTGTCATTATTGAGAATATTGAATAAGGATATGTTTAATTTTAATTGGACCAATACAAAATTCAGGGAAAGTGATATGTTTGACATATTGAGAATAATAAGCTAAATACACCATATGTAAAGTGTACCAACACTGTGATTAAGCTATACTGAAAACAGGAATTTTCTAGGAATATTCAGTTCATATTGTGGACTAGATGCAAATATGTGATTCATTGTTCAGGATTAATTTGCATGCTGTTGAAATTGTTTATGTTGAGATTGGAACCCAACTACTTTGGGATTGGGATTATATTTAGCCCCTCAAGACACCTAGATGATCTTAATATAGTGCAATGTTATCACAGCTGATGTGGAATTCAAATATAATTTGAGGAAGATGAGATAACAGGTCTTTATTTCATGTGTTTTTAAATGGTTGTCAGTAGAGCTTAAACAATCCAAGTTACAAATTGGTATAAAGTTCAAATTTACACATATTGTATTCACTGCTTGGCTTGTATTCACTACATTCCCTGTATTGATTGCTTACCCTGTACTGACTGCTTGCCCACTACATTCCCTGTATTGATTGCTTGCACTGTATTCACTGCTTGCTCAGTAATTACCACTTGGCCTGTATTGACTACTTTCCTGTATTCACTGCTTACCCTGTATTCACTACTTAATGGCCTGTATTGATTGCTTTTAGATCTTGCTGGATGGACCAGGTGTCCTGAAGTATGCAGACTTTGGTTTGTCAAAAGTTGAAGGAGAAAACCTCGAGGAACTCTTCCAAAAGTTTGCAGAGGCTGGGGAGACTTGGGCAACTGAGGCACAGATGGAGGATAGAAAACTAAAGACCACAGGTATTCCTATTGCACACAATTAGACCTCTAGATGTGTGTGTGTGTGTGTGTGTGTGTGTTGTGCTCAAAGATTGTCATACTAAATTTAGTTGGATATGATGCCAGCCTCTTAAAATCATATACCAGCCATGAGTTAAGTGGTAACATGTATTGTCCAACTATATGTATAGTAAATCTAACATATTCTTGTATATAATCTTCCATAGTTTGAGATTTTTGTTCTTAAATGGATGCAAATAGTATAGAATGTTTCTCTTTCTTCATTCATATAATTATCTGATAGGGTTTGTATATTTGCTTATGTGCAAATTCACACTTATGTATCAGCAAATTTGCACAGCATTCACATGGGTTTTAATGCGCCATTGATAACATCAATATTGATAATATGCATTGATAACATCAATATTGATAATATGCATTGATAACATCAATATTGATAATATGCATTGATAACATCAATATTGATAATATGCATTGATAACATCAATATTGATAATATGCATTGATAACATCAATATTGATAATATGCATTGATAACATCAATATTGATAATATGCATTGATAACATCAATATTGATAATATGCATTGATAACATCAATATTGATAATATGCATTGATAACATCAATATTGATAATATGCATTGATAACATCAATATTGATAATGTGTCATTGATAGCATCAATATTGATAATGTGTCATTTGTAGCATTGATATTGATAATGTGCCATTTGATAGCATCAATATTGATAATGTGCCATTGATAGTATCAGTATTGATAATTTACCATTGATAGCATCAATATTGATAATGTGCCATTGATAGCATCAATATTGATAATGTGCCATTTGTAGCATTGATATTGATAATGTGCCATTTGATAGCATCAATATTGATAATGTGCCATTGAGCGCATCAATATTGATAATTTACCATTGATAGCATCAATATTGATGTGTCATTATTAGCATCAATATTGATAATGTGCCATTGATAGCATCAGTATTGGAAATGTGCCATTTGTAACATTAATATTGATAATGTGCCATTTGATAGAATCAGTATTGATAAAATTACCATTGATATCATTGATATTGATAATGTGCCATTGATAGCATCAATATTGATAATGTGCCATTGATAGCATCAGTACCAACAAAGTGCTGTTGATAGCATCGATATGGATAATGTGCCATAGATAACATCAGTATTGATAATGCATAATTGGTAGCATCAATATTGATAATGTGCCATTGATAGCATCAGTATTGTTACATATATCTGATTTGATATATATTTTTGTTTTAATTTAATTGTTTGTTTGTCAGCTTTAAAAAAAAATATTTTTTCATTACATGCTATTGTAATGTAAATTTATTCATTCAAGATGATGTTTTTTTTAGAAAATTATTTAACCTGAATTATTCTTTGGTAAACAAGTAAAAATGTTGATCTAGATCCTGTCTGTGATTCAGGGTTAGTGGCAACCATGTAAACAGGTTTTATTTAAATTTTAAAATGATTGGTTGTTGTCAAGGTCAAGATGGAACTAATGAATTAAAAAGTAAACAACTTTTTATTCTTAAAGTAAAATGATTGGTTCTCGTCATGGTCATGTTAGGAGTATGTGATACAAATGATCATGTGACTCCTCCCTCCCTTTTTTCAATTTTGCAGTTTGGGGAATTTTTCATAACTTCTTATTAATATATGATATAATCTTTGTTTTAGTGAAATATAGTTTGTTTTTGGTTTTTACATCTGACGACAAGTCATTTTCTTTAGTTGTAGCTAGTTTTGAATTCATGTTAACTTTCCTTCAGTTCATTTTGATTTTAAAGGATTAATTCGTATTTCTGGAAATAGTTTATGTGCTTATACAGTATTCTTGGACAAAGACAGTTTATCAAAATTTTATTCGGATTTCCAAAACTGAAGTGTTAAATATTGTGTTTGTACAAGGTACTCTAAATAAGCACAAAACTGACTAAAGCACATGTCGTTGTCTTCATACTTGGATTTTCCAACTGGACTCGAACTTGAATCTATTAGAACATTTCATTATTAGGACTTTTGTAATTTAATTCGTGGAGTATTCTTGGATTAAAACAGAAAGTTCTTTTTTCCATTTTTGCAATCTTTTTCTAGGTAAATAAATTGTTTGTTAAATTTTACAAAGCTTGTTCTCCTCACTTTTTCTGTGTTACTGTTTACTAGAGCCCAAACATGTAACAGTTGCATTGATTGCATCAGTATTGAAAATGTGTCATTGGTAGCATCAATATTGATAATGTGCCATTGGAAACATCAATATTGATAATATGCCATTAGAATTATCAATATTGGTAATGTGCCATTGGAAAGATCAATATTGATAATGTGCCATTAGAAACATCAGTATTGATAATGTGCTATTGATAACATCAATAATGGTAATTTGCCATTGATAGCATCAATATTGATAATGTGCCATTGATAACATCAATATTGTTAATGTGCCATAGGTAACATCAGTACTGATAATGTGCCATTGATAGATTCAGTAATGGAAATGTGCCATTGGTAGCATTAGTAATGATAATATGCTATTGGTAACATTAGTATTGATCTTGTGCCATTGGTAACATTAGTATTGATCATGTGTCATTGGTAACATTAGTAGTAATACTGTGCTATTGGTAACATTAGTATTGATCTTGTGCCATTGGTAACACTAGTATTGATCATGTGTCATTGGTAACATTAGTAGTGATACTGTGCTATTGGTAACATTGGTATTGATCTTGTGCCATTGGTAACACTAGTATTGATCATGTGCCATTGGTAACATTAGTATTGATCATGTGCCATTGGTAACATTAGTATTGATCTTGTGCCATTGGTAATATTAGTATTGATCTTGTGCCATTGGTAATATTAGTATTGATCATGTGCCATTGGTAACATTAGCATTGATCTTGTGCCATTGGTAACACTAGTATTGATCATGTGCCATTGGTAACATTAGTATTGATCATGTGTCATTGGTAACATTAGTAGTGATACTGTGCTATTGGTAACATTAGTATTGATCTTGTGTCATTGGTAACACTAGTATTGATCATATGCCATTGGTAACATTAGTATTGATCATGTGCCATTGGTAACATTAGTATTGATCTTGTGCCATTGGTAATATTAGTATTGATCTTGTGCCATTGGTAATATTAGTATTGATCATGTGCTATTGGTAACATTAGCATTGATCTTGTGCCATTGGTAACACTAGTATTGATCATGTGCCATTGGTAACATTAGTATTGATCATGTGCCATTGGTAACATTAGAATTGATCATGTGCCATTGGTAACATTAGAATTGAACATGTGCCATTGGTAACATTAGTATTGATCTTGTGCCATTGGTAATATTAGTATTGATCATATGCCATTGGTAACACTATTATTAATCTTGTGCCATTGGTAACATTAGTGTTGATCACATGCCATTGATAACATTAGTATTGATAATGTGCCATTGATAATATTAGTATTGATCTTGTGCCATTGGTAACATTAGTATTGATCTTGTGCCATTGGTAATATTAGTATTGATCATGTGCCATTGGTAACATTAGTATTGATCATGTGCCATTGATAATATTAGTATTGATCTTGTGCCATTGATAATATTAGTATTGATCTTGTGCCATTGGTAACATTAGTATTGATCTTGTGCCATTGGTAATATTAGTATTGATCATGTGCCATTGGTAACATTAGTATTGATAATGTGCCATTGGTGTGTCCTTAGAAATGCACATAACTTTTATTTCCTTGGCATGTATAGCTAATAATGTGTTAAAAGTGTAGTTAAAATCAAACAAAATCAAAATGCAGTTTAGTGTTCTAAATATATATTTATGCTTGGATTTTGATGCATGGAATTTAAACTTTACCTTTCCCTGCCATGTGCAAATTCCAACCTGTGCACCTTTATGATGCATCCTGATTTGGGTGATAGAATAATTCTTAACTAACCCTTAATTTGCCTCCAACATAATGTCCTACAGAGTGCCTGCAGTCTTGAAAAAGTAAATATGTGCCAGTCATCAAAAGATTTATTGCAAATTTGTTAAGGTTGAAATACTAGTATACTCATCAACTGATGATAGTTTAAGGCAGGTTTTTATCGCTTAAATAATATGGACACAAATGCTTTTGTTCATTAAAGCTGCTTTTAGAAAAGAATTAGCAGTGGAAAAAGTTAATGCATTAACTATTTACCACAGTAAAACTTGTTTTAAAGTCAAGCAGTTATGACATACCATAAAATGGTCTTGTGGTTTCAGATTTGCATGTAGTTTTGACACAAGATACTGTCATGACTCACATCAAGGCAGTTTATACATTTGTTTATGAAACTGAAATGATGTACTAGTCTATATTTAACATGTGAAATAGAGAAAATATTCCATCCTATGTTACTACATCTGTTATATTCAGTATTTAGCATTAAAAAATATGCATAATGACCTCAAAAGTTTATTTCATTTTCTTAAATGCTTATATGTCATTAACAATATCTCTGCAAAGTTTATTAAAATTCTGAATGTAAGAAAAAGATAACAGTTGTTCAAACATTTCATAAATGGGAAAATACCATTGAATCATGTAAGAAATTCTATCCAGATGGTTGTAGTACAATGATGTCAAGGCCTGAAAAATATTTCTGTGTTTATCTACTGTTTTTGCTTTCATATATTTACTATGGTCCATTCTTCAGTTAACTTTAATAGGAACTTAGTCTGGCTGTAAAACGTTTGATAATCTTTAAGTCTTAAATTTTTGCATCATTGAACATTTCTGGCTGAAGGAATTTACATTGCATATAATCAAAGCTTGTACACATGATTGGAAATTTTTTAAACAGTATAAGAGGATTTAAGTGATATTAAACAAAAGTATCATATGGACCGGATCACATCCATTATTTTTCAAATGGCATGTGGACATTCAATACATTAGCTCAGTCTTTGAAGTCTCACAAAATTTAATTTGTTCATGCTAGACATGTTTGTTTTAGAGTTTGTTGATTTTTCAGGATCAGTGAATTACTCTGCTCCTGAAGTAATCCAGGGAGGAGAAGTTACTATTATGAGTGACCTGTGGTCTCTTGGGTGTGTCTTCTATGAGATGTTCACAGGTACAAATAAATATTTTGTTTATGTAGCATGTTATTTGAAATCGTTGAGTACATTGGCTTGCATAGCTTAAATATTTGGGCACTCATCTAGAATTAGGGAGGTTCGAGTCCTGGTCTGACCAAGCATTTTGCTCTGCAGTGACCAGCAAGGAAAAACAATGAAAATAATAGAAAATTGTTTTCTGATAGCTCAGTTTTTCATCATAATATGTACATTTTTATATTCAGATCCATGTTATAAATTTGCTGTCTCACTTGTGCATACAAATGGAGGTATCAATCAGATATACAAGCTAAGTAAATAATTTGAAAGTAAAATCTAACAGAAATCTTGGCAGTGTGAATTAGGGGAGGAGGTCCATGATCCGTAGAATACCACAATTTTTACATAATATTTAAACGCTTTAAACAGCATCAACTTATTATGAAAGCTATAATGGTTTTGCATTCAGTTAAATCAGGTTATATAGCACTAACCAATATTATGGAAATGTGAAAAGACATTGACTCACATAGAAAATCATACTGGGCTCTATATCCACAAAATCTAATAGTAAAAGATATTAACTCTAATAGAAAATCATACTGGGCTCTGTATCCACAATATTTAATAGTATAAGATATTAACTTGAATAGAAAATCATACTGGAATCTATATCCACAAATTCTAATAGTAAATGACATGAATTTTTGCAACACATTTCTATTAAAAAATCTTGTTTTGTATACCATCTTTTTTCCCATTGAAGCAAATCTAACAGTAAAATAGAAGAATACAGTCATAAAGACTATGAAGTGAAGATTTAATTTCCTTACATGAGCACTGATCTTATATAATACATGTCATTTATTAATAACTATGTTTCCTTTAACAGGGCATCCCCCATTCCTTGCAGAATCTGAAGAACAGCTTAAGGAAAAAATTCAGCACAAAGATTTTCCACCTCCTAAAGTCAAAGGTAATTTCTTTCTAGAAACAATTAGCAGTGAAGGTTATTTTACTGAGTCAAAGTCATTGCAAGTGCTTCTGTCATGGCTTTCATTCTTAAAGAGGTAATGATACATACTGTTTTGAATTTAGAATATAAGTCAACCATTAGTACATTTTGACTTTAGTATAGAAATCAACTTTAGTATAGAAGTCAACTGTTAGTACATTTTGAATTTAGAAAAAAGTCAACCAGTAGTACATTTTGACTTTAGATTAGAAGTCAACCATTAGTACATTTTAAATTTAGAATAAAGTCAACCATTAGTACATTTTAAATTTAAAATAGAAGTCAACCATTGGTACTTTTTGAATTTTGAATGGAAGTCAGCCATTGGCACATTTTGAATTTAGAATAGAAGTCAACCATTGGAAGTCAACCATTGGTACATTTTGGATTTAGAAGTCAACCTTTAGTACATTTTGAATTTAGAAGTCATATTTAATGTGATGTGTCTTTGTAGAATATACATGTGATGCATCTTTACAGAATGTACTGTGACTTCTTGTGAAGTTCTGATGTGCCTTTGTAGAAAATACAGTGGTTTAATATGATACGTCTCAGTGTATAGAAAGTACAGTGATTTAATGTGATGGGTCTTTGTAGAATATATAGTGGTTTAATGTGATACATTTGCATAGAAAGTACAGTGATTTAATGTGATGTGTCTTTGTAGAAAATACAGTAGTTTAATGTGATATATCTGTGTAGAAAGTACAGTGACCTAATGTTATGGGTCTTTGTAGAAAATACAGTGGTTTAATATGATACATCTGAGTGTATAGGAAGTACAGTGATTTAATGTTATGGGTCTTTGTAGAAAATACAGTGGTTTAATGTAATACATCAGTGTGTATAGAAAGTACAGTGGTTTAATGTGACATATCTGTATAGAAAGTACAGTTACTTAATGTTATGGGTCTTTGTAGAAAGAACAGTAACTGTAGATGACAAGTCTTTTGTAAATGATTCCAGTGTTCATGAGTTGCATTTAAAATCCCCAAAAATGTTTATGGAACACAAATGACATGCCACAAAGCAGCAGAGGAGGTGAATCAGACAACATTTTTAAACAAGTTTTCAATGAAATCAGGCTTCTACGGCCAAGGTGTGGTGAATCGGATAGCATTTTTAAACAAGTTTTCATGGATTAGGATCAAATCAAAAATTCAATGAAATCAATGAAATCAGTCCAAAAAAAAATCAATGAAATCAGGCAAAAAATTATGAAATCCTGAATGAGTAAAAACTTTTCAACCGAATATTTGATCCAATCCGGTCTTAGGGTCATAGGACGAAAATCACTACGACTTTACAAACAGACTAATTTGTAAAACTTCACCTTGTAAATCAATTAGATTATTGGACTGATCTGTGAGTTTGAAATTAATTCTGGTTAATGAATTATTATGACACCGCATATAGACTGGATTAGTTGGATCTTCAAAAATTAGAAACCCTGGAGGAGCTGTTGGTGCAAATGAATACAAAATATATCCCTGCTGAGCTTGATTTGATCGTTCGAGATTAATTTGATAGCTTCCTTCGATAACGTCACATACTAAATTGATTGCTATCACCGATGAAATATTCACATTGAACGGAGCAATATGCCTGCCGCCATCATCTGGGTCATTATTGTGTGTTAGGATAGTTGTTTGTGGTTGTGATGTTGCTTTTTTCCATTTGTCATGGATTTTTTTGAAACCTTCATCGATGGTGTCACTGAGATGTTTTGTTAGTTGTGGTACGTTATATCCTGGTAGTTTGAATGTTGGAATATCTTTTATGCGGATCTTATAGTCTGTTGCAAATAAATCTCTTGTTTTAGGATTACTGTCACCTAATACCTCTTGAATGATTTGCGCATTAAATGTTTCCATGTCATTGATGATTTTGTTACATGTTTCTACAACGCTGATAAATTCATCTCGGGTGAGAGTGCCGGATCTAAGGGATATAAACAACAACGAAATATCGCTATTCATCGCTCCGAAATTTACAGTGATGTCATCCGGTCGAAGATAGTGGTAGATCTTCTTAGTGGGAGGATCTACCAATTCAATAAAAAAATACAATTTGTCATAATCGCTATAGCTTTTTACTGGATTATCAGATTTTATCCTGTCGGTGATATAATCGGTTTTTTGTGGTTCTGGTAATTTAACGGTTTTTTCCCGGGGTGGGATTTCAGGCCATCCTAGTATGGTCCTTATTGAGCTTTGATATATATCTACGACATATCCTTCTGTGCTTATTTCAATGGCAGATGATAGTGTTGGCTCATGAACCATTATAGCTATTTTTGACTCTTCCAGTAATCGATTTTATTCTACGCGCGAATTCATTATTGATTTGTTCGATTTGGTATGATCCGGTTGGTATGGAAACAACATTCCAGTCTGGAGTTCCATCGGGTTTATTCTTATTTGCAAATACCAGTGAATTATTCGGTTGTTGACCACCAAATGATTTTGATGATATTTGGCCAACTATGGTATACTCGCAATTTTGCTAGCGCTATCTCCTTCACTGGGACCGGAGAGGGGAAATTCACACTGAATTCTGGATTCGTTGAGGTTATTGAGATCATGCTGGTTTGTACTGGGTTCGTGTTCTCCACTATTTGTTGAAGTAATTCCATCGGTGTTGTCATTGTTATTATACTCATGATGTATTTCTAATTTTGATATTGCGGAATCATAGACACGTACCATCACTGAGAACTCACTATCTGATATCGTTGAGGTTATTGAGATCATTCTGGGTTTCGGGTTTGTGTTCTCCAATTCCATCGGTGTTGTCATTGTTATTATACTCATGTTTTTGTATTTCTAATTTTGACATCGCAGAATCATATATATCTACCATTGCTGAAAACTCACTCTCTGATATAATTGTATCATCGAGAGATGACGATATCAATGAGGATAATTGCGAGCATGCAGTGGACACAACATGAAATTGAATTATGTAGTCTTGTAGTTTCCGTTGGCTGCATGATGATATTTTTTTTGTGATTATTGAAATTATTCCCGCGATTGTTGTTGCCGCAGAAATGCAAATTGGAACAGCTATCGGGGCCATCATTGTCACTGAAGACAGTATAATACCAGCTCCGGTGATTACACCACTCACTGAATACATGGTAACATCAATTGCGGTAATTCTCCTTTGAATACGTTCCCCAATCACATTACTTTAGGGATATTAGCCTGCTACCTCGCGAATCCAGCCCTACCAAAAGACGAAATTTCGTCTTTCCTGTCTATGTCATATAGACAAAGGGCAATAACTCTTGCCCATTACCTCCCCTTGCCGCCCGTTAGGTGTCGCTTCTTTAGTTTTTTAGCTTCGCTTACGCGAAAACACGTACAATTAGACCTCCAATGAATCCAAGCCATCTTAGTGTAAATTCTGACCATCCGAAGTTAAATTTGGAATTACTGTGTTGGATAATCATTCCTCTACAGGTCGTATACATTATTTTACAATATTTTCCAATTTGAGTGACTTTGTCACCTTTTCTAGACTTCGGACCAGGTTGCAATGTGGTCAAAGCATGTAATACATGTAGCACTCAATAATTTCGCTTATTCCGTATGTAACGTTTACGATATTAGCGACTAATAACGTGCTGCATTGATAATGTGTGCTGTATTTATCTTCTTTGACGTTTCAGTAGACTTCAAAAAAGTCTTTGAACGACCAATTGCGACTATTTAATGGCGGACTTCGTGTTGTAGTCACGAATTCACGCGACACTTAATCATTTCGCTTCCTCCGTTAGTTACGGTTATGGAATAGCGACTTAATAGCGTACTGAATTGTTAATTTGTGCTTTGTTTATCTTCTTTCCGTTTCAGTAGACTTCGTTTCTGAACGACCAGTTGCGACTATTTAATGGCGGAATTTCGTGTTGTAGTCACGAATTCACACGACACTTAATCATTTCGCTTCCTCCGTTAGTTACGGTTATGGAATAGCGACTTAATAGCGTACTGATTGTTAATTTGTGCTTTGTTTATCTTCTTTCCGTTTCAGTAGACTTCGTCTCTGAACGACCAGTTGCGACTATTTAATGGCGGAATTTCGTGTTGTAGTCACGAATTCACGCGACACTTAATCATTTTGCTTCCTGCGTTAGTTACGGTTATGGAATAGCGACTTAATAGCGTACTGAATTGTTAATTTGTGCTTTGTTTATCATCTTTTCGTTTCAGTAGACTTCGTCTTGAACGACCTATTGCAACATGCTCACGGTGATAACTAGTGTGGTCATTAAGAGTTAACATGGCACGGAATATTTGACTACTCCGTTAATAACGGTTATAGTATTATCGAATTAATAATATGCTGAATTTTTTAAATCTGTGCTTTGTTCTCTTCTTTTGTCGTTTCAGTAGCAAAGTCGACAACGAAGGCATGAATGGCAAAATGGGTGTTGGCAATGTGGAAATGGAGGAAATTATGTTGACATGGTTTAGGCTGCCCAGTGGATGTAAATTTCACCGCAGGTCCGTGCATGGCTTTCGGGCCTGTAAGTCCGGACGCATGGAGTCTAGGCTGGATCAATTGGATCCATTTTATTATGCACTTTCGCCGGCCGTCCAGCCGTCCGTCCAGCCGACACCGTCAGTTCAGCCGGCACTTCAGCAGGCACCAACCGGCACTAGCCATACATCCGGCACCGTCCGTTCAGCCCAAATGGCACCGGACGGCCAGCCGACCTTCCAGCTGGCATCAACAGGCACCAGCCGTTCAGCCCAAATGGCACTGGCCGGCCAGCCGACCTTCCAGCCTGCATCAACAGGCACCGGCCGTCCACCCGGCAACGACCGTTCAGCCCAAATGGCACCGGTCGTCCAGCCGACCTTCCAGCCGGCATCAACCGGCACCGGCTGTCCATCCGACAACGACCGTTCAGCCCAAATGGCACCGGTCGTCCAGCCGACCTTCCAGCCTGCATCAACAGGCACCGGCCGTCCACCCGGCAACGACCGTTCAGACCAAATGGTACCGGTCGTCCAGTCGACCTTCCAGCCGGCATCAACCGGCACCGGCCGTCCATCCGGCAACGACCGTTCAGCCCAAATGGCACCGGTCGTCCAGCCGACCTTCCAGCCGGCATCAACCTATGCAGGCCGTCCATCCGGCAACGACCGTTCAGCCCAAATGGCACCGGTCGTCCAGCCGACCTTCCAGCCGGCATCAACCTGCACCGGCCGTCCATCCGGCAACGACCGTTCAGCCCAAATGGTACCGGTCGTGCAACCGACCTTCCAGCCGGCATCAACCTGCACCGGCCGTCCATCCGGCAACGACCGTTCAGCCCAAATGGCACCGGTCTTCCAGCCGACATCAACCTGCACCGGCTGTACATTTGATTTACGGAGATTATAGTGATGTACCCGTCAATCTGTACTACTGGTTACATATCACTACCATGAGAGAGATGTTATAGATGTATCTCCGTCCAATCAGACCATTCGAGAGGCAGGTGCCGGTCATAGCCGGACCTTCGCCGACATTCCGGCTGACCATATACCAGACAAATCAGTCGGTATCGCCGGTGTACACCTCCCGTCACATCAAATACGTGTCGGTGTGATTTTAAAACAAGGGAGAATTAGTGACATTATCAGAGATGACGGAATTGAGTTATCTATGCCACTTGGTATGCGCTACCCAGATATGGCAGCTTTACCAGAACAGGACTTTCAGGCCGACCATTCGTCAGTTCAATCAGCCGTTAGTGCCGGCCGTCCATATGTTCACGGCTTCTCCACAAGGGAGATTTAGTGAAAGTGTCAATTATGACAGAATTGCGTCATCTAGGTCACCTGGTATGCTGTACAGATATGCAAGCTATACCAGAACCAACATTCCCTCTGAGCGAATGGTAGATGGGTGCACAGTGCTGGCCGCACTACATAAGCATTATGTAATTATTATTACCTTCTAGCCGGCACCAACCGGCACCGGGCGTCCATCCGGCAATGACCGTTCAGCCATATGGCACCGGTCATCCAGCCGGCACTAACCGGCACCGGGCGTCGACCCGGCAATGACCGTTCAACCCAAATGGCACCGGTTGTCCAGCCAAGCTTCCAGCCGACACTTGCCGGCACTGACAGTCCATCCGGCTCCGGCCGTCCAGCCCAACAGGCACCGGTCGTCCAACCGTATGGAGATTTTAGTCATATACCAGTCCGTCGGATTGTACCGCTGTACCAGCACGGGGACTTTTATCATACCGCAATCCGCACAAATCGGATTGACGAAGATTCTAGTGATGTTTCCGTCTGTCAATCCGTACTACCGGTTACATATCACTACCATGACTCTGATGTTGGCGATGAATCTCTCGATCCAACCCGACCATTCGAGCGGTCGGTGCCGGTCATAGCCGGCCCGTCGCAGGCGTTCAGGCCAAACATATACCAATCAATTCATTCGGCATTGCGGCCGTCCATAGGCTATCAACTCATCCACAAGGGAGAGTGAATGCCTTTTTTTAGAGATGACGGAATCGAGTCATCTATGCCACATGGTATGCATTACCCCGATATGGATGCTTTACCAGAGCAAGATTATGCACATAGTGAGTGCGATGAATCACAGGCAAATCAGCTGTATGCAGATCCAACTATGGAACGGACTGAGTTCAGCTTCAAAGCCGCAGTGGAGGAAATTTTAGGGTGTTAAGGCCCCTTCAGAATGCCCTCCACCTCCTGCTGCAATTACCGACTATAGGGTTAGTGCATCGGTCGATCTGGATGAAGGGGAAGAGATTCTATCCTTCCGCCTCCTTCCCCAGTCGACAAAATTAAGGAAATTAATGACCGTCTGTCGACACGTATAGGGGATCCAGGAAATGCTAAGGCGTTCTTTTCTGAAAGCCAAGTACCAGCGTCGTTTTCAGGTCGATGGTACAAAACTCACTCCGATGCGTTCAAAACTGAGGTCCTGGCTCGGGATAAAATAGGGCAGCAGTCCATATGTCTGCGGCATTGTCTTATAAAGTGACAAAACTGTGTTCAATGCCACGTCCAAGCTGGTTCGAATGTAGTCGCTACGTCTTCACTGTTAGACCTAGCCTCCCTAGCCATTTTCAGGATCGCTGAAAAATCTGGCAATGAACATGCTTGGGATTCGACGGCCCGGTTAGCTAGGGTTCTTAACAGGGCAGCTCACCATTCCATGGCCAATGCGCTGACTGCTTCTGCCAACCTAGACCTGATACGTCGTGACGCATGTCTGAAGGGCACGTCGCTTAAACCCCATCATAAGCTGGCTAGATATGACCGACGCACATTTCACGTCCCTATCCCACGAGTAGCGGACATTCTCCGTTGTGCTTGTCGGGACTAGGCTTATCAGTTCCATGTCATACCTTTTGGCCTAAATTTAAGCACTTGGGCTAGTACCAAGGTTATGGGTTATGTCGTCACCCTGTTCCGCTCGACTTCATCTATTGCGTCGGCAGTATATTTGGATGACATCCTCCAGAAACATCTGTCAAGTTCTATTCTGCTCAAAGGCAGAAACGATCTTATATCACTTTACGTCATATAGGCTTTCTCGTGAACTGGATAAAGTTTGATCTCTGTCCAATCCGGATTTTGGTCCATCTGGGTGTGGAGTTTCTCCCGATCTGAATCTGGTAAGGCTTCCTCGAGTTTGCGATTATCCAGATAATTGCACTCGTAGAGTCCGTTTCCGACAGGATGCGCATTTTAGCGAGAGAGTTGCAGATCCTCGGATTATTCAATGCGGCAGCAGACTTGATCCCGATCAGCCGTCCTTTTATGCGCCCTTTACAAAGGACGTTGCTAGCGTAATTGCGCTCTTTTCAAGTCCCTTCGATCCCAGAAAACAGTCATGCTCACGCCAGAGATACAATCATTCTTGAGTCAATGGCACAACCCCTGTAGGCTGTCCACAGGGATTACTCTGGAGATACCCCAAGGGGATAACGGTATGTTCCGCCACTAATACCTACGGATGGGGTGCCCACCTGTTGCCGAACTTCGATACTGTCAGCGGCACGTGGGTGCCAGGGGCGAGCCCTTTCCACATCAACCTTTCAGAAATAACGGCTGTCATCAATGCCTTTCATTTCGGGCAGGATCAACTCTTATTACAAACTGCCCTCATTATGTCAGACAACATTGTGGTGGTGCCTTGCCTCAAAACAAGGGGACACCAATCACCAGACCTGTGCAATCTGAACTGGCAATTTCTACATTGGTTCGACAATCTCCACCTCAATGTACAATTCAGACACATTCTTGGCAGACTCAATGTCTTGGCTGACACTCTATCTAGTCATTCACACAGAATGGTCACTCCATCAATCGGACTTTCTTCCAATTGACACACTTGGAGACGTCCGATGATTGATCTTTTGCAACAAGATGGAATCGCAAGTTCTCCACCTTTCATCTCACAGGTTCCAGACCCAGAAGCTTGGGTCGTGGATGCTCGATCAATCACCTGGGAAGGGTTGTGGGCATTCTCCTACCCTCCCACGGTCTTGGTACTGGAATTAATCCAGAAGTTAAGGGGCCAGAATTGTCAGATGGTTCTGATTACCCCTCTCAGATGGAACAACTCCTGGGTCTCCGATCTACTCAATCTAGGCGATAGATCTACCCAGGAAGATTACAGTCAGCACAAGTATTCACAAGCAGCCGCGGCCAGGGGTGTTCCACCCCTGTCCGGACCGTCTTTATGTTCAAGCTTTGCTCTTGTCCAGACAGCCTTGCAAGACAAACAATTTAAATCTTTGATTGCGGAGAGAATCTCGAGAGCAAGAAGGCCCTCTACTCTGAAGGTTTACGAGGGCAAGTGGCATGTTTTCAGAGACTGGTACCATATCATTCACATTGTTCCTCTGAGTGTCACAATCCCTCAACTGGCCAACTTTTCTCTGGCTTTTCGAGGAGAAACATCTGGCTCCAGTTATTCTCAAATGTTACCGCTCCATGATATCAGACACATTCCGCCATTCTGGTACATGTGCTATAAGAATCGACTTATATCCCTCACCCTGTTTTCAAATGGAATCTGTCCTGGGTTTTAACATGACTCAATTCAGACAGTATTGAGTCTTTAACCCACGATTAGTTAAAGCTACTATCATACAAATTGGGTTTCTTGATAGCCTTAGCTTCAGCATGCAGGGTGAGCGAGTTACATGTCCTTTCTAGTGACCCGAACTCTCTTTCGTTTCGATCAGAGGGTTTGATGGTCCTCTTGACGCAGCCAGGCTTCGTAGTCCAAAATAGATTACCATACATTGCGATCAACGAGTCGTCATTAGCTCGCTTTCTTTATAGATAAGTCAGGATCAACAGCCATGTAAGATCCTGTTTGGGCACTCTAGCACCATTTCAATGCATAGAGGTGAGTCAGGTCACATACTAGCACCTCTTTCTTCTGGTGATAGCTGGGATATGAGATATCACCATTCAAGCCCTTGCTTCATGGCTGTAGTGGGTTATACGCTCGGCGTACTCTGAGAATTCGCAAATCAGTCACCTTATAAGTCAACCTTCTACAGTTTTATCTTCAAGTTTGTACTCGCAGAGGCAAACATTGATTCTAGTAGGTCCGGTGTTGGGCAGCCCAGACGCCCACCAGACCCATGTGCAACAATCAGCACAGCCTATTAGCTTCGCTGGATTCGCCAGATAAATTTTCGTAGGTAAGAAGATTTCAATAACTATCTTCTTAACCGCATAAAAGGGTCACATATCACGTGACCCTGGGCTGTGTTGCTGATTGAAAATTAGGAGACCGGGTTATCATTCACATGGGGAATCCAACCATCATTCCCTAGAGGATACCCGGGGTGGAGGTCGGATGCTCCGCATTCCCTCCTCCTATTACTTATTCTCCTAAAGTAATGTGATTGGGGAACGTATTCAAAGGAGAAAGCAAATTTTTTAGTAAATTATGTTTCTCCGAGAATACTTACCCAATCACATTACTAAGAAACCCTCCCAACCACCCCGCCATGCGAGCATCCTCGTGTTTTATATATCGCTCAGCTTAAAAACTAAAGAAGCGACACCTAACGGGCGGCAAGGGGAGGTAATGGGCAAGAGTTATTGCCCTTTGTCTATATGACATAGACAGGAAAGACGAATTTTCGTCTTTTGGTAGGGCTGGATTCGCGAGGTAGCAGGCTAATATCCCTAAAGTAATGTGATTGGGTAAGTATTCTCGGAGAAACATAATTTACTAAAAAATTTGCTTTCTCCTGCGATATTTTTTCATTTTCATTGCATACTCCTCAGACAGGGTTTTGAGTCTAGTTTGAAATTCTCTGACCTGATCATAACGATATTGCGATGATGAAATCATTTTTATTTTAAAAACACTAGCGTTTTCAATTACGATTTCAATTTTCAACTTAAATCTGCTACGAATTCCACATACCATGTTGTTGAAACCCTAACCAAATTTTTATCAGTAGCTATTAACGTGAACTGTTCAGTTGTATCCTTGTCGATGATAGTTGAAATCGTATTATTGACCCCGGATGAACTCAACGATGAAATATTAAATTGAGTCGTTCTCACTATTGTTAATCGATAAATACCCTTAACGGTTGCAGTGATATCTAATTTGTTGTTTGTAGGTGTCCACTCAAATGATCCGTGTTGGATTGTGTATACTACATTGTTGGTTTTCTCATGAGGAATTTTTGTTTTTTCAATAACTGTTATCATCCTCGAAAAATCATTTTTGATGGCCTCGGTGAAGATTTTTGTCTCATCGATGGATTTTTTAATATCAGGGAGTTTTAGTTCAATTTTATCGAATGTAGTTCCAATAAATTTATCAATGATATTTCTACGAAATGCGGTAAACTGTTTTATGTGTTCTTCGGTTTTAGATTGAAGTGTTGCTAGTTCCAACACAGAACTTTTTAATTCATCGTTGAGAGTTTTAAATCGATCTGTAATCGTCGAAAAAAGTACACCCGGTTTGAGTTTACCCTGATCCGAAAATAACGCAACGGTGTTCTCGATTGCGTTTCGTTGTTTAACTAAAATATCATCCAACGACACATCACTGGTTTTCAATTTACCCTGTTTGTCTTGAAATACAACTATTTCATTCGGGTCAACACTTGTTAAATTTAACGTCTGAGCGATTTCATCTTTAATTTTTTTTTTTATATCACCGGTTGCAGTGTCATCGGGTTTGGGTTTCAGAGGTCTTCCCCAAATATCAATCATGTTATTGTAAAACTCTTTCTCTCTCTAAAAAGGGACTACTAGAGTAGTCATTTACGACAATATGAGGTGGTTTTCTAGATGCTGAAATAGCGTTAAGGACATTTAATACTTCACTGCCGCATATTGGTGGGTCATTGATTTGTTGTGTTGGTAGCATAGAATACCAAGTCTTCATTGAAAATTTTTTTATATAACGCATAAACTCTTTTGGCGGGGCTAATCCATATGAATCAAAATAGACGATTGCCCGTGGATCAATAGCGTATGCAACCCAGTGAGTTCCCGGTCCTGTGCTGTTATCGAGATTAATGATACCTGTTTCAGTTTTGTTTGGTTGATGTGGTAATTGATCTTTCATAAAAACACCTCTGAAATTTTTAATCGCTAGTTTTTTAGCAGCATCCATTAAATCAAAATTGGACATGGGAACCATCAAAGATTCCTCAATTAATAAACCGTTCCTGGGATTCTCAGGCCTGATCCGTGAACGGATCTCCCGCTGTACCATGAATACGGGGTTCCTGGTAGTCTTAGACCCTTTCCCTTTTTTTTATATCCTTGTCCAGTTGCCTTTTTCAACGCCATTCCTGCTGCAGTACCAACGGCTCCTAACGCCGCTGCTTTAGCCACTGCTGGGGCTGCTGCTGCAATCAATGCTGGTATTGCAGCTAACAATGGAAATATACCGCCTGTTTTAATCATATTTTTGATAGCAGCCGCAGAAAGAGTAATCTGAACCCCTTTTTTTGCTACAAGTGCATCATTGAAATGTTTTACTTGACGAGTTGTCAGCGATAATTTATTTGCACCACCAGTCATTTGATTGGGTTTCAACGTGATTGTGGTTCCGCATTTTTTAGCCGATTCTGATTGCAATTTTTTTATTTGACCAGGAGTTAACGCAACATTAATAACACTATATGACATTATACATAATAGATTGATTCTAAATCGTTTACAATTTCAATGAAAAATCGAGAAAATCAATCAAAGATTTTCTACTGGGGCATCTACCACTCTCATTCTTCCTCCAACACCTTCAAGTAGCATTGATTTATCACTGAGAATGACAGCAACCACTCTATAATTAGCAATAGCACCACGAGTCACATTAGCTCTAAAATGTATATCAACAACAGATTGTCTTGTTAAATCAAGATGTTCCAATGAAAAGTAATAGATTGGATACAGATTTTTAAAATCATATTGTGATATTTGCAAACCAGTATCCACATTTTGATCACGTGCCATAAATGACAACAATCTATGATAAACTCGTGCAATATGATTTTCTGTGTAATTAAGTTGTATATCTTCAGATGGTTCCTGCTGGCCGTTTATTCTCAGTGAGACGTCTTTCACACCTAACTGATCAAATATCATATGGCTGGAGAGTTGATTGCCAACTCGTGTGTTATCTTGTAACGCAATAAATATATGACGTGGCGCAGCAACACCTTGTTTTGATGCTAGATTCCACGTGAATAACCCGTTGATATTTGATTGCTTCACATCTGTACTCACTGATAACCAACTCAACAACGACTTTCCTCCTTGGTCCATAAATGATAGTAATCGTTCTTCTGCGGTGATTGCTGGAGTCAACACTGGCATCCACAATGATATTTTTGTTAATTTGACTTTACCGGCATCATCATTGGGATTTGCATTGTCTGCTGGAATCCTCCAAATTGCGTCATTATCATCACTCTTTCGTACAAGCGATACTGTATGCTTCGCCCCGTAGATAACTTTTCTGACGTTTCTACAGAATCCAAATATGTGATGCAGTGGAATCGTGCATGAAAATGATTTACGCGCTCCTTGCAACATTGAAATACGTGTTGCAGCTCCTAGATTTAAATTATCATCTTTGTTTATAATCATATTCTCGACATCAGCATCACTATTATCACGTTTTTTTGGTCGTCTTACAACAAATTGATTTCCTCCAGCGGTATTTGTAGCATCTTTTGCAAACATCATAGAAGGTCCTGCTGATCTTGTATAATCATCGGAATATCTTGCTAGCCCTATGATTGTTGTAGCCACATCAACATCACGATCTATGGACTCAATTTCTTTTCCATCAATGAGATATTTTGCACTCTCAAATAACGCCATAATACCATTATTGACAAACCCGACTTGAGTACCAGCTGGATACGGTGCTGGTACAGTAGGAGTCTCAGCAGCTGTTACAATTTCTCCTTCTACTTCAATAAACGCTTCACAAGGCAAAAAGTATTTACTGGTATCATGGACTTGAAGATCAATTCTTGATCGACTATTTGAGTCTATGGCATGATAGGCGTAATATTGATAATCGCGTACAGAATCATCCTTGCGCACTGGGGCGTCTATATCAAATGCTGGATCAGGTGACTTTTTGAACATTTTATTCTATTTATCAGAGTCTAAATCGCGATTTTCATCGACGTAGTTTTTTAAAGCCACTTCCCGCTATCATATTTGGGTCGGGAGTTAAAGCCATCGACGCTAGTTTTTCATCTACTGCGTTATTTATTATTTTACTAACACTTGCAGGCATTTCTGCTGTAGATGGTAACGGTTTCTTTTTTCGCCTCACTAATGATGTTATTTTATTCTTCGCAGTTGAAAATGCCTTTCCGGCAAGATCTCCAACAGCACCAATACCCTTATCGCGAATAACATCAATGGCTTTCATTGATAATTGTTTAGCTAACGGCATCACTTTTGGGGCCATTCTTGAAAAGAATCCTAAAATGGTATTGCCTAAACCATCTCCATAGTATGCTTTATAAACAGGAAACCGTGAATTAACTACATAGACGGGGATTGGTTTATCATGATTGTAGTGTATGATCATTATTTGAAATCAGAAACAATTTTTCAATTGTAAAACAATTTGTCAATTGTTATTCAGTCACTGTGATACCCATTTGCTAACTCGTCAATGAAATCTCGATATGTTTTGATATCCATGATACCGCCGGCAAATAACCGTCTACAGATATCAGCTGCTTCATTAATTATTTCCGGTGAATTATTTCCAGCTCGAAACCCTCCTACAAGAACATCTAATCGTGATATATCATTGATAACACTATCAGGACATGTCCCTAATCCACTTCCGCTATAACCAGTTGCTTCATCTAGTTTTTCTAAATCCGTTTTTTGTAAATAATCATCATCATCATCATCATCATCAGGTGGTAGTTGTTGTTTTTTAGGAGAGAAAGATATTTTCTTTGCAGGTTGCTGTCGCTTTCTTTGCAATCTTGGCGTTTTTTGTTGTTGTTTTAGTTCTTCATATTGATTATACACGTTATCCACCATCTTGATATATTTGATGTATGATACACTATCTGTCTTAATTTGACTTTTTTTAGTTTTGATTTTATAAAATATATCAGCCCAATGAATGAAATTCTTAACAAACTTATGATGTTCTGGTTTCAACCATTTTTTTCTGTTTTCATAAGACGTAACAACAAGCGCAGGAATTTCTGTTGGACTAGTCTCATCAATTTCTGCTAACCCTTCCTCGTTAAATCTCATGCGTAAATCATCTACTGTTCTTTTTGATTCCATTTGTTTTGTTTGTTCAGTTTTCGCTGCTAGTTTTTCAAGTACAGAAATAAGACCCTCTTCTTTTCTTTTACCGTCAGGATCATCTCCCAGTATAGCACGCTCTACCCCGTACGTTGCTGTGGTTACTGGTTTAAACAACTCTTCAGACCCAAAAGCAAAATCAGTCTGAAGACTCTGTCGTTGTTGCAGTTTATTCCTGACAGAGTCACGAATGGGTATAAATCTCTTAATTGCATCTAATCGTTCACGAGCCAATTGGGTTGTTAATGCTTCATTGACCATTATTTGAAATCGTAAACAATTTTTCAATTGTAAAACACTTTTCCCACTTTTTTGACATATCATAGATGATTTTTAACACCATCATGGAGGTGTTTTAACAGCTCTATCAGGTTTGAGGAAAGTCACATAATTGTATATAAAATAAATAATACTGTGACTTTCCTCACTTTTTTGACATCAATGACATATCATAGATGATTTTTGATACAGTCATGGAAGTGTTATTTCATCGTGAGACACCTTCTATCAAGGTTGTGGAAAGTCACATAATTGTATATAAAATAAATAATACTGTGACTTTCCACATTCTAGTTTTGATCAATCTGACATATCATATCGACTAAACAGTCCATCGATTTTTTATTCAGTGTGTGTGAAATATTTTCACTGATGTTTTGACATTTCCTCTTGAGGGTCGGCTAAAAAAAATGATAATGGTCGGGCAATCAATGGTCGGGTAATCAATTTTCTTGAATTAATGCTCGTAGGTTTCTAATTTTAGAGTTGACTTCTTTTTTCAATTCGTATTCGTTACCTAATTCTTTTCGTATCCCCTCTACGATAGTATACAATAGGACAAACACACTGATGTCACTGGAAAATGCAAGAAAGTCTCTAATAGAATTCTGAATTCTTTTGATGAGTGCATATTTCTTTGGCAGCATGTATTTGTTAGTGCTAACCCCGTATTCTATATCCTGAAAATCCGACTTGATTTGATCAGGATTTAACCCATCTGATAGTTCAATATCCTGATTTTTCAATTTTAAAATTTCAACTATGATGCTATTCATGTTTTCAGAATTCATTATTCTATAACATGACATATCTCTAATTAAAAAATATGAAGTATTAGACATAACTAAATTGAACTTTTTGTCCGCTCTTTTTTGAAATAGCCGTCTTGGTTATTCCCGATGCAACTTTTTGTACCGAGGCTCTACAAATATCGAAAAATTTACCGGCTTCATATATCGATTTAAATATTTTCTCTTCGTTAGTTGTTGTATTCAAAGATTTTACTGGTTTCGCTTTTTTCGAGTATTTCCCAGTCCCCCCTCGTTTGGTATTCTCACTTTGTGTGATAGCTTGCAGATTTGATAAAGAATTGTTTTTCGGATTAGAATCCTTGTGATCAATAACAAAACCATCTTTGATCAATCCATTAAAACATTCAAATATGAAACGATGATTGCGATATATCTTCTTTCCAACATTAAACACCAAATACCCCATACCATTGTCAGCACCAACTGGGTTCTTCAGTATACAGTGTCTTACAACACCATCACTGGATGCTTCATAATTTGTAATCACTGGGTGTGGTCTGAATTCTTGGGTCATTCGTATACTATACTATTTGTCTAATTCAATGACTGACCCATTGCAGTGATTCATTATACATAAATCTTTCATTTAGACACTTGTTTTTAGTATAGCATGAGGGAGTTCAAGAGATTGACTTCGAAAAATGCTAAATTCAATACTGATAGAGAGTTTAAGAGATTATTGAAAATTAATCCTAAATTTAATATCGATAAACCCAAAAAACGTCCAATAGACGGAAACATGAGGGAGTTTAAGAGATTATTGAAAATTAATCGCGATAGACCCAAACGTCCAAGAGACGGAAACAAACGTCCAAGAGACGGAAACATGAAGGAGTTTAAGAGATTATTGAAAATTAATCCTAAATTTAATATCGATAAACCCAAAAAACGTAACAAACGTCCAAGAGACGGAAACATGAAGGAGTTTAAGAGATTATTGAAAATTAATCCTAGATTTAATCGCGATAGACCCAAAAAACGTGTAGTAGACAGAAACATGAGAGAGTTTAAGAGATTATTGAAAATTAATCCTAGATTTAATCGCGATAGACCTAAAAAACATAACAAGAAATTACCATGGAAAGATGCTCAATTCAATCTTGATATAGTTTCTAATACACCCAAGAATAAAATTCTTGATAAAGCCATCAGAGACTGTTTTAATGAATTCAAGCGTGATGGAGCATCTTATTGTTGGTCAACATTTCGAATTGATGGTGTTGTTGACGCTACCATGAATGATGAAAAAGCAGCAGTGATAATTTCACGTCTTGGGGAAAAAAGTCATTTTTTCCGAATAAAATTCCTTATCCATGAGGATGGAAAATGGATTATTAGGGATAAATTTGAACCCATTCTCAAGGGCAAAAAAACTATCACCGTGAATCAGGATTCAAAACCAGGAATTTTGACCGGAATTGACAAACCATACTACGAAAGATCTTATCCTGTCACAGCAGTTGTTTACGGGATCTATCCGCTCAATGAAAAACCTGATATCGCAAAACTAGCACCCATGAAATATTCGACAGGGCTCAATTGTGTAGCAGAACGAATAATGGAACACTTCACAAATGCGTCCCGGGGGAATAAACTAACTGATCTAAGACGAAAAAAAATAACCGAGTGGGGATTAACGGTAAAAGAGCATGGGGCAACAATTCAGGATATAACTAAATTAGAAAAATCATTAAGATTTCCAATATCAGTAAGGACAATCACCGGAGAAGTATTATACGAATCGAAATATAAATCACAGGGAGCTCCAATTGAAATTATTGATCATAACGAACACGCGTGGTCATCTGCAGTAACAATATTCCCACGGGATAGAACCGTAAAATATCTATCCCAAACCGAAGAGTTTTTTTCAGAGCAGAAATTATTTGATGCTATTTACCATTTGAGTAAAAACGATCCTGTGTCAATGTGGCTATTTCATAGTACTTCAGACGAAGAATGTAGATTTGATCAGTTTGTAAGGCCCAACGGAGAATTGTACCATACTGAAGAACTGCATAATCAAATGAAACAACTAGCTAGTGAGTTTTCTGGGGACGGGGAAGACAACGATCAATTATTAGCAAACTGTTTTACAGTACCATCAATTGCAGCACATTTTGCTAGAAAGAAAAACGCGTGGAAACCAACACGAAGTGAGTTTTTATCAGATGTCAAATTGTCTTGTCTTGAATATGGCCATGGAGGATTATGGAATACAAAATACGACCCTGATACCGTTATTTCAGTTGATATGATTGCGTGTTATCCAGGAAGTTTTCTCGGGTATGGAGAATGCGAGAAATATTTCAAACGATTTGGACACCCCACACACGAAATGACCCGTGTTGCTATTAATGGACCACTGCCTGATTTTGATTTAACCGGATTCGCTTGTGTAGTATCATTTGAAATGGCTGAAGGACTTCATCCGGGTAGTTATCTTTGGATTGGTAAACACATGTCTGAAAAACACTGGATGCCAATAGTGTTATTACGGTATATGCTTGATTGTAAGATGTTAAAATCATTAATTGTCAGTGAAGCAATTATATCCTATCGAGCACAGAAATCAGTCTGGTTACCACAACCTGATCTAGAAAAAATAATTAGCGAAGAGCGAAAACTGTTTCCTGATTTTAATGAACAACAAATCATGGATTGGTCCAAACAGTTATTTGAAATCAGAAACAATGAAGCAAAAAATCTTGGACGAAGAATAATCGGTAAATTTACCCAAGGTGGCAAAGATGATAATACGAGATATTCTTCACGATTGATTATAGACAATGCTGAATACGATTTTGTAATCGCGGATTTAACAAATAAGGGCCTATATGTCAATCGTAAGGACGCATTTCTGTCCGATGGAACCAAATTGGGTACAATGGTTACTTATAATGATGGATACAATCCGCAGTACACACATTTGAGAGCTTCTATGCTTGGTTATGCTTCTATTAATTTATTTTCAATGATCAATAGATTTCCTAACACCGCAGTTAGAGTTGCCACTGACTCATTTTACATAAATAGCAAAATGGCTGATTTTAAGGCTACTGGCAATGAGAATTGGGGATCATGGAGAATTAAGAAAGAAATGATTCATGATTATATTCAATCAGCAGATGTTACAATTGAAAATAATTATTTAGAAAGCAATCAGTGTTCAGAATTTTCTAATGCACCACCGTGTTCTGATCCGATATGTAGATACAAGATAGTTTATTTAAACGGCGGTGGTGGGGCAGGAAAGACAGTTCGTGCGGTTGAATTATTTCGTCGGTCAAACATGATTGTGTTAACACCAACTCACAAACTCGCCAGAGATAGAATAGCGGAGGGAGTAAAAGCCTGTACCTATCACAGCTTTTTTCGATGGAAAGGCGATACATGGACTCCTGATCGAATGGGCGATAAATTCATTCCTGAAATCATCATTTGGGATTAAGTATGCAATGTATCGTTGAGAGTATTACAGACATTTCTTGAGTGGTTGTTATTAAAAAATACAAAAGTCGTCATGTGCGGTGATCACCATTTGTTGGTGCATCTCCCCATGAATGGCTAAAGGGTTTTGTAGACTATTATGAAGAAATTGATACCGATCATAGATCACTTGATAATGAATTAAAAGAATTTAAGAAACTAATTAGATTACAACCGGATAGAATCCAGTGTGAAATAGCCCATGAAATAATTTCAGAAACTCCCATGAATGAGTTTTGGGAAGCATGGAGACCAAATGATTTGATCATTGCAAGTAGAAAAATAGTCAGGGACACACTTCAGATGAAGTTATTTGAATTGCATAAACAAAAATTTGCAACACTTCCAGTGCCCCTCTGTTATAGGCCATCGGATACACGAAAACAGAACATTGAAGTTGATATTCCAGGACAAAGTGAAAAACAGAATTTAGTATTAAATGATATTGTGCTGGTTGATATCAATGTCGTTGAAGATGCATTGCGTGCTAAAAAATCCCCATGGACGCTAGGATACGCAGCAACAATACATTCTTCACAGGGATTGACTATATCAGATACAATTGTTTGGATGGTAGATAATCGCATCGAATGGTCAAATTTAGTCTATCTCGCAGTATCCAGAGTACGAAGAATAAATCAGCTTCGAAGAATTGTTTTCGATGATGAAATCATTGGTGACGATAATGACACCACAATAGGTGATGTTGATATTAAAATTATTGATAAAAAACTCTCCGGTTACAAACAACAAGACAAAAAAAAACAGCGAGAATTTGATATTGATGCTAAATTAATAATCACTTTGAAGAAAAAACAGAATAATCACTGCGCAAGTTGCAATTGTATAATTCGTTGGCAGTATTCGGATAAGGATCCTCGCCAATTCACCGTAGACAGAAAAAATAACAATCTCGGTCATGTCAGAAATAATGTGATGTTGACTTGTCTTGAGTGTAAAAGACGCCGGGGTGCCAGCACCCTTGGTGCTAGTTAAGACCATGGGGCGGCAATTGAGTATCGTCAGGAATCACTTGTAATTGTTGTCTAGTAAAACCCCGCTGAGGGGCAGTTGAATCCAGTTTATAGACTGGAGGTCTACCCGTAGATCGTGTTACACTAGATATCTTGTGTGCAGTAACACTCCATATAGGATCAGTAGCCCTTTTTCTGCCACCCTCAAGCTCTCCTGGTTCGTATAAGTACCTCACAATGACATTACTAC
The DNA here is from genome assembly GCA_029339505.1 of Unio delphinus. NCBI lineage: Eukaryota > Metazoa > Mollusca > Bivalvia > Unionida > Unionidae > Unio > Unio delphinus. The sequence continues at coordinate 2,786,855 of JAQISU010000008.1, read as the reverse complement.
CAAGAATTGGTTCTTTGAAATCTTTTTGTGGTTTTTCAGGTATTGACTTCTTTTTAATCGCGTTGATAGGTTTCATGTTGATTGTTCTAGTAATCTCGTTATTCAGTGCAGTAATCACAGATGGTAATCTTTTAACCCATTCACGGGATCTTTTTTCTTGGATGAATTCTATTGCGTATTGATATCCAAATAACCGCTCAGCAAGGGTTTTATTAAACCGTTCTACAATTGCCTGATCACGATGTAGCGCAGTATGCCCCCGTCTGATGGTGACATTGTGATATTTCATCGTTGTTAAAACAGCACCCTGAAATTCCTTGCCAGGATCAATTTGTAATAGATTTGGCCAGTGCAGAGGGCCCCTTCGATAAATCTTTTCAAATGCAGAAGCTACTTCAGTGGCCGATTTTGTTTTTAACGTTTCTGCTTCTTTGTATCGACTTGCAATATCAACTACGGTTAATGCGTATTTGTAACCGTGGTCATGTGGCAAAAATAATAGATCAGCCTGATGAACTTCATTAGGAAAGGTCACATCAAAATGCGAGACATTAATTTGTTTAGGCGGTGGTAGATAAATTTGCCATAGTGCCTGTTTGGATAACCAATTAGCCGCAGTGGTTTTTTTCACTTTTGCAGCGCTAGCGAGTTTATGGATTGCTGATTTACCCCTCCAGTATCCTTTTGGAGAATAATAAATAGATTCCATGTTGTTATTAATTACCAGCACCTAACATCAATTTACTTTTCATAGCCGATTTTATCAAAAATGAAGCCAATTTTTCTTTGAAGGATTTATCAGGAATGGCATTCAACGCATGAATTAATTTCACATCTGCTAGATGCCTGTGTTGCAAATTGCTGCTTTTATAAGCAACATCATGAAGGTGACAGGCCTTATCAATGGCGTTTATTGGTTCTTCACCGGGGTTGGGTTGGTTATGATTATTGAGTCTGATATCTAATCGTGTTCCGGGGCCACAGTAGCTATATCCTGGAAGGTGTTTTTCTCTGGGGTATTTTGCCCATGGGGTTCCAGGGAGTTTTGCTAATTTGGCAGCGATATCACCTCCTCGTTTTTTTTTAAAGGTTCCTTGGGTTTCTTGGTTTCACCAAGGGAAACAAATCTAAATTTCTTTGTACTACATTGTACGCATTTACCAGAAAGCGCTGATCGGTTATTTTTTGTTGTAATCGTCGTCGAGTCATCTGTGCCAGTACGCGCCTTACACTTCACACAATATAGATCCATAATTTATGTATAGAGATATGAATATAATTGATTTTTCAGCAACTAAAACAAGAGAACCAGTTAAGCATCATGCAGCGCTACCAAACTCTATCCGCGCAATTATAATTGGACCATCTGGATCCGGCAAGACGCAATTGTTGCTCAATTTAATAATGAGATGGATGAAGTGGGATAAGTTGTATTTAATTGCCCCTAGCGTAGATGATCAACGATGCTATGAAGTGCTAAAAGATTTTAATGAAAACGCTTCAGAGATTGCCGGCGAGGATATTATTGAATTTATAACCGATATTGACGAGGCACCATCAGTAGAAGACCTCGATGGAAGTATCAACAATTTAGTTGTATACGACGATGTAATGTTAGATAAACAAAAAAAAACAGCTAGAATATTTTCCCGAGGCAGGCACAAAAACACTGATGTGATATATGTCACTCAACGCTACACACAAATACCAAAAGTGATTCGCGATAATTGTAATGTGTTGTGTGTGTTTAATGGAGTTGATACACATGCGCTACGAAATATTTGGCAGACATGGTGTTCCGATATGGACTTCAATCAATTTAGAAATTTCTTTAGTCATGCTCAGTCTGCCCCACACGGATTTGTAACAATAAATTTACATGACCCTCGAACACGATATCGTATCGGATTGGATCAAATATTCGGTTGAAAAGTTTTTACTCATTCAGGATTTCATAATTTTTTGCCTGATTTCATTGATTTTTTTTGGGACTGATTTCATTGATTTCATTGAATTTTTTATTTGATCCTAATCCATGAAAACTTGTTTAAAAACGCTATCCGATTCACCACACCTTGGCCGTAGAAGCCTGATTTCATTGAAAACTTGTTTAAAAATGTTGTCTGATTCACCCCCTCTGCTGCTCACAATGACCCAAAATGAAAACCATTGGGCAGACAGACAGGTGGATGAAGAAGCATTAATACTTAATATTCATTAAGGATACGGATTGAAAATGAAACACCCAGCCTAATTGTACTTACCCAGGGTTCGTACGGTCTTTGAAGGCCTTTGAGAGTTTGGGAAAAATGAGGTAGCATTTTCAAGGCCTTGAAAGTTTGGGAAAATCGAGCATATTACCATGAGGTCTTTAAAAGTCTTTGAAAATTGAAATAAACCCCCCAAAATTAATTTCTTTCCAGAATCACAAATAAAATTATCCAAGGTTGTTAGATACAGATGTAATCTAGTTATCCTGGTTTCTTTCTTTTGATGATCCGTTCAGTTTATTGCCACCGCATTAACAAAAGAGGCTTTGTTTTGTTTGGCCATCCAAAGTATGCCTCAGCGGCGACTTCAGTCACACATGCACTCTTCATCAAAGCAAGACGGTGCCGCTACACACTTCATCAAAGGAAGTCACCAATAAAATTGCCCAAGGTCGTTAGCTTCGGATATAGCTGGTTTTCCTGGCTTCTTTCGTTTGACGAATAGTTCAATTTGATTGGACGAGTCCATCAGTTTTAGCCAATCAAAATGTTAATTACACTAATTCTACGTAGAAAGTTCGCGAAAGTTACACGCTCGAGAATTCAAAATTTGTTCATTCGATTTACATTTTCTTCAAGTTCAGTGTTTAAAAATGCCAGGTCTTTGGTCTTTCAACGATATATGGCTTGAACAAGAGAAATACAAGGAATGGCAGCAAAAGGATAAATTATGTAAACGAAAGACTTTTTGTACATTGTGTAAAAAGACGAGCAGCTTGGCTTCAATTGGAGAAGGAGTCCATGCGAATTAGTAACTACATACTGTTCATTTAGTGGAACGAAGATACAGAAATATAAGCTATTGGTAATTTTGGGCAAAATAATGTTAACTAATTACTCTTCGGGTATAAAATAAGATATTGTTTAATGTGATGATTTTGGAGATATGGCAAAAGAGGGCCCGTTTAAATTTACTTGTACCGTCGGTTTATTTAACACGTTTGAGGGGGAAAAAAATCATTTTCGAAAATTTTGTTCTTCATAAAGTTCCTTGGTTTAATATAAAAAACATACATTGTAATAAATTCAATTCACGGATATACAGTTTCAAAGTGCGCATGCGTACACTATAGTAGAGTTAAGCAAGAGTTGTTGTTCTTGAATTGTGAGTATATAAAAAAAAACGTGTGCTGTGAAGCTTTAACTGTAACAAGTCAAGTCATTTGATAAGGTAAATAAATAAAAGAATTAAAAAACGTATTTCCAGTTGACGGAATATCCCCGTTTTTCATTGCCGACCCTCGACTTTTTCCCAATGGTTTAAAAAAAAAATTAAAATCACATTGCTGAAATTGATTTGTGTATCTATAGTCTGACTATACATCCCCGTTTGTTTGTACCCCTATCGATTTCAATAGCGAAAATAATTAAATGATAAAAAGTGCACAGAACTAAGGCAACTGAATCATTGATTTATCATTTCTAACCTGAATATGACCAGAATGGCATTAATACTGCCATCTCCTGCACATTTCATGATTAACGGACTTTCCAAAGAAACAAACGGGTTGGTATAGTTGGACTATAATTGAGCCCGTTTTGCCCATTACTTTGAAGTGCTTGAAATATTACTAGATTTATAGATAATGTTTATTTTTTTTAAAAATGGAGAAAAAAACACGCCCAACCTTGATGAAGTGTTTTATTCTGTCCTTTCCAAAAGAAAAGGAATATGTCGAACTTTGGTGTGGTCTCCAGAAAATGTTGTTGTTGTCACACGGGCAGGCAACAGTGGAGAGAGGATTTTCTGTCAACAAACAGGTATCTGTTGAGAACCTCAGCAGAGAAAGCCTCAGAGCTCAAGGGCTAATCATTGACACAATGAGAAAAGCAGGTGGACCTTTGGAAATCATCATTAGCAATGAAATGATGACACATGGCTCCTTTGCAAGACATAAGTACCATGCTTATCTGGATAAGAATAAAGCAGAGAAGGATGAGAAAAACCAAAAAGGAAAGAAACGGGAGTTAGCCTTGGATGAAGTGGAAGAACTTAAAGCCAGAAAACTGCCTCTTGAAGCTAACATTGCCTGCCTACATGCTTCCTCTGTACAGAAAGCAGAAGAAGCAAAGTTAAAAGGACCCATTGTGCATGTCACAGAGTCAAATGCTCTTAGGAGAAAAGCAGAGGAAGAGATGACAGTGGTAGCGTCTCTTTGCAAAATGATTGAAGAGAAAAGAAAGCAAATATAATAATGCATTTAAAGCAATGCTGATGTCTGTTAAGAGAACAATTTATTTTGTATTAAATCTGACACGTGTGTTACATATTTCTGAAAGAACAACGAATGTTAACCTATCTTCCAGATAATTATAATACAATTTTAGGAAATTAATTATAGTTTGACTTTAATCAGTAATCAATATTGTAGTATTTGGCATTCATTTTTGTCATATAACCTGTATACACAATATTAGCAAAAATAGGTCTTGGAAATCTCTGTTTGTGGTCTTTGAAAGTTTGGGAAAAGTCTTTGAATTTATAATCCATAGTTCAGTATGAACCCTGTTACCTTTATGCGTTTATAGTAAACCAGATACATTCTTTATTTAGGAGCAAGATTTTCAGCCAAGCCATCTCCAGATTTTCTCAGTTTGATTGAAGGTTTGTTGATGAAGGATCCAAACAAAAGGTGAGTTTCTAGTTAATGTGGAATAAATTTTTCTTATACATACACCATTTCCCTCATTTTAGCACACCCAAATAACTCCTGAAGCTGCTTCTAATGTAATGGCAGGTATGGATCCCATTTTTTTCTGATTTAAAATGCCCCAAATAGGCCCCTATTTGCTGAATGCTGATAAATCTCAATCCAACCAATTGTAACAGGATGATATGGGTTGGGATTAGAATTATTAGAAAGACACTAAGAGCAATTTCATGAATGAGATGTTTGTTTATAATGTGATTGAAAAAAAAGATTAATTCTGACACCAAACTCATGCGCATAAATTCCAACAGTAGATTTAACAGAGTGATGTGCACCGAGATAAACAACCGATATAACGAAAATGATATTGTTAATGACTTTAACAAATCATAACATGCAATTTAAACGATTTAATAACAAGAATTATTGAATAGAAATTAAGTATGATTTATTTATGAATCGTCAGTATTTAGAAATTAAACAAAAGTAAACAATAATTAATGTACCAGTTAGGGTAATCAAACTGGATTTACACAACTGTAAATATTACTTATCATGGGTAAATGAAGTATGGAATTTATAAAAACATGAATTATACTTGATTCACAAGTAGGATGTATACAAATATATATGATTTTCACTCAAATAGTGATATTGATAAATTCAAAATAGGGAACACATAATTTGTGACATCCAGTTAACAACCTCCAATTTTCTTTTGTCCCATCACTCTTTTGGATGATCAAGGAGCTAATATACATGGTCTGCTCCTTCCAGTTTACCTAAGGATTCTTCAAGATTTCTCATTGTTCACTGCAGACCCACTTGTCCATGAAATAACCACTATTTTCCTCAGAGCTAATGCATTCAGGTTATACAACGATCCACTGAGTACCAACCTATTAGCTCTATGGCTAAAGTCACACCTCCAGCTTCCAGACACATATAGATGGTCAAATAGCTATACTTCTGCCAAATATGCACAGCATACATAGACAGCTTTATAGTTATACAGTGGCCAAAACAGCTAAACACAAGCGGCTAAACATATTAGGTAGATCCAGAATGCAAAGCAACTTGATGGACATCCACTTCAAACAAACATCTGCCTGTAAGAGTATTAAAAGAGTATTAAAAGAGTATTAAAAGAGTATTAAAAGAATATTAAAAGAATATTAAAAGAGTATTAAAAGAATATTAAAAGAGTATTAAAAGAGTATTAAAAGAGTATTAAAAGAATATTAAAAAAGTATTAAAAGAGTATTAAAAGAGTATTAAAAGAGTATTAAAAGAATATTAAAAGAGTATTAAAAGAGTATTAAAAGCTCATTCTTGCCATTAAACCCTAGCTACTCTATTTGGTTGCCCTTTCTTAATTTAGTCTGTCAGTGGACTAGCTTCAGCAGCTAAATTTAGAACAATTCTACTATAGGGGAATTTCTGTACTCTGTTCTAATTCCAGGTCATCTCTGCAGTCTTTTAACTCTGCAGTACATACTATGTTCAAGACGTTTTCAAGTTTTTTTTCACATCACAGAATAGAGATACATTCAGTATTCACCTCAAGTTAATATAATTTGACCTTATTAGTCATCCTTTGCCTACAAAGTTTCTGAACCCGCTCTAAGTACATATTACCTGAATTTCTGAAGGACTACAAGTTGAAAATACTTTCTCTCTACATAAGCCCTTCATTTCACGTGAATTTCAAGCATGTGAGACCTTTACAGTATTTCATGGTACTAGATTTTCTCAGCAGAAATACCCAAGGATGCACCAGCTGTTATCCAGGACAACCTTGAAATGACCAAGGATGTATTTTGTGAAATAGATGAACATTTTCTGGATATCTTAGTGCAACAAAAAACTTACACACACACACTACAAGTAGTAAAATGAGAAAACATATCAACAGCATAAGTACTGAATAGTCAATACATTGCCTTTCCGGTACAAAATCAACCTTTCAGAGATTAATTGCACTCTCAAGCCATGCCTTGGGGGAAAAACAAGAGCCAATAGATTGAATAGCATCATGACTGATCTGCACATGCACTGTGCTGTGGACTCCAATATCATACTTGCATTGTTGGAATTATCACACTGAAATTCATCTTGCTTTTTGTCTCCTGATCATCTCCTTACCACTTTCTGCCTTCAACATCAACTGTGACTTTGGACAAACCACTTTCCTTTAGGACAATCAGGTGTGATATAACCCCACTCCTTGCACATGTAACATTGCTTGGTCTATATGATTCAAGCACTTGGTAGATCGAAAGTTTTGTTCATACCAAGTTTTTCAGGTTTTCTGGGTCTCTGGTCTTTAGAAGGATAATTCTGCCCTTAATGTTTCATGAGATCACATTCTGGGAACCTTTCTGTGCTTTGGCAAAATAATTTACCTGCATGGCCATGCCATATATGTGGAAGGACTTTTCCCTCAGAAACCAATACAACTGTTTGCCACAAGTTGTCAACAGCTAGTCTCTGAGCAAAAAGAATGTATGACCATTAAATATTTTATTGATCTTACCACATTCTACCCATTTCAGCAAGTAATGTTCTGTCATAATTACAAACTGGGTGAATGTCCGATCATTCTAGGTTTGCTGTACCTAAACTTAATGTGAAGTGAAATCCTCATTCAGTTAGCTTGTACTCTTGAGGACTGTATGAACATATAGTAATTTAGCACATTCTTTGCTTGTAAATGAAAATGCATTACCCTTTAGTAACATGCAGAGTGGCCTAAAGTTGTGTAGTATATGCAACATGGCATGTGCAAATGAAATTATGTATGTTACACATTCCCTAACATGAATTAATCAGGTTTGTATGTGAATCTGCATCTGATAAGGGGAATCTTCAAGAACTTCAAGAATCAAACATTTTCTCATCCTTTAATACATGCATCATCTTTACCTGTATTGGCTGCCACATGTGCCCTTTTACAGGCATGCCTGTGTGATTTGGACTTTTAATTAGCTTTAAACATTGTTCAGTCATATCACTATGATATCTGCAGCGTGGCACTTTGTATTGATATCTAGCACTGGGGCTTAATGCCACAGACATGTAGCATCATGGCCTATCCAGTCACATTATCCTGACACCAGGCTGACCAGTCCTAACACCAACCTCCCAATGCTGAGTGCCTAGCAAGGCAGCTGCTAGTATAGTTTTTAAAATTCTTTGGTATGATTCAGCTGGAATTCTAACCCTCTACTTCCTGCAACTGAGGTGGACACTCTAACCTAAGTACACTTTCAGAGTTTATAAAGCGGGACATGGGCCCCGCTACACCAGTATATATTGCCAGGCAAAATATATACATGTGTAGCATGACACACAGTATGCTCTATTTTGTCTTACAGATTTAGACCCTGGTTAAAACCCAAGTGTAGGCTTAGTAAACACCAGACTTACAAGCACTCTATTTTGTCTTACAGATTTAGACCATGGTTAAAACCCAAGTGTAAGCTTAGTAAACACCAGACTTACAAGCACTCTATTTTGTCTTACAGATTTAGACCATGGTTAAAACCCAAGTGTAAGCTTAGTAAACACCAGACTTACAAGCACTCTATTTTGTCTTACAGATTTAGACCCTGGTTAAGACCCAAGTGTAAGCTTAGTAAACACCAGAATTACAAGCACTCTTCATGCGTAGCTACCAATCTACAAATACATATCAGACTTGCATATTATAGACAAAAGGTTGCATATTATGGACAAGAATTGATGACAGAGTTGCATATTGTGGACAGAGCATTGCATATTATGGACAGAGAGTTGCATATTGTGGATAGAAAGTTGCATATTGTGGACAGAAAGTTGCATATTATGGACAGAGAGTTGTATATTGTGGATAGAAAGTTGCATATTGTGGACAGAAAGTGATGGGTTATAGTATATGTGTACTAAAGAGGAAGGCAGAATTTTTTTACATATATAACAGTAACTAATGACAATCAAATATTACCATGAAAGAAGTAGTGTTCTGTTAGAAGTAATGCAATCGATCATTTTTTTTTCCATTACAGGATGGGTTGGCCAAAACTAGTGACACATCCATTCTGGCAGGACAAGCTGACACACTTGGCCAAAGATCTGATCATGTCATCTGAGCTTCAGGGCAGTATGGTTACCACGGCACGAAGCAGCATATTTGTTGAGGGCACTGCCTCTACATTTGGTAAAATCAAGACAGTGGAACTGCGCAGAAGTATGGAGCGACCAATGACAAATCTGGATGCTGTGGATGCTTCCATGTCTAGACCAGGTGTGTTGTATGTAAGACAAGTCACTTTAATAGGAATTTAAGTAAACAGAACAAATTTATTTTTCATGACTTCATAGGTTAGTTTATTAAAAGGACTTTGAAGCTTGATGTTTTCGGATTGATGCAAATAAAATATTCTTGCTTTACTATGTTGTTATAGCACCATCATGTGCGTTTGTGAGGTGTTTATATGGTTCCAACAGCTCACCTGGTGTTATATCACCTGTGTATCTTATTATGTTCCAACAGGTTATAGCACCATCATGTGCATTTGTGAGGTTTTTATATGGTTCCAACAGCTCACCTGGTGTTATATCACCTGTGTATCTTATTATGTTCCAACAGCTCACCTGGTGTTATATCACCAGTGTATCTTATTATGTTCAAATAGCTCACCTGGCTTTATATCACCAGTGTATCTTGTAAGATAACAACATTTCTATAAGGTTCCATTTCTTTAGTTTCAGTTTGTTTGCCAATACCATCCATTCATTATCCAAAATTGTTTCCAGGACAGAATTACAAAACCATTTTAGATATCTTGTACATATATTAAACTAGTGGTATCAAAGTGCCATTTGCAGATCATGTTCTTAAATTTCAATATTATTTGTTTTAATTTGTGTTTATCCATCCATCACACTTTCATTTTCACAGCAGAACTCCAAAACCATTCAAGATATCTCTTTGACATTTGGTACACACACCAGCCTGGTGTCCATTCTTTGTAACTTGGTACACATACCAGCCTGGTAGCTATTCTTTGTAGCTTGGTACACATACCAGCCTAGTGGCCATTCTTTGCAACTTGGTACAGTTGCCAGTCTGGTGGCCATTCTTTGTAACCTGGTACACATAATAGCCTGTGAACCATTATGTGCCTTTTGCTATTCACAATTTTTCATTATCAATATCTTTAATATTTTTGTTCATTTGTCTTTCTATCCATCCATCCATTTTCACACTTATTTCGAGGTCAAAACTACATAACTATAGTATCACTGTATCATTCCAAGAATGTGATACTGTTATGTGATCTTGCATTGATTCACAAAGTTTAAGAATATTTCAGTGGCTGTACTTATATATTTGATTTGGTATGTAAGCTGCTTTTATCATTCAGCTTGTGAATACTCTAGTGATCATATTTCAAGCAAATTTGTATTGGATTTAGTATGTAAGCTGCTTTTATCATCAAAATCATTTGAGAGCTCAATCATGAGTGAGACCATGCATATATTAACAAGGATCAAATCTGATCAGTTTGGTTTGAATTGAACTTGTAACCATCTGGTCATATTACCAACACCTTAACCAGTGAGCCATCACAGCGCTGTGGTTGGGGATCACAATAGTTTTGAAGTTTTGGCTTCAGTGACAGGACCCCAGGGGGCAACATACAGATACAGTAATCCACAGTGACTACACAGTCATACTTTAATTCTCTTACATTTTAAAGGTGGGGCTGTAAATAGTTTCCATGTTATGAATCAGGGCCTAGTCCCAGAGGCATTTAGAAATAAAGGGGAGAACATTGGTTGTACAAGTGAATTGACCTATTCATATGGAGAAAGTGATATCAACAGTTTTAATACATGTATGTCAGCTACGCAGATGAGTAATATCAGTTACACTTATGTCTCTTGTTTGTTATTTTCTATTTTAACATGTTATTTGTCAACAACACACTTTAAAATAAACATAATAATTCTGCTTATAATTTACAGCAACTGCTGTTGGTGAATTTCTCCGTCCAAAGACTGCTCCAGGGTCAGATGGTGGAGCTACACTTTTTACTCTGAGGTGAGCTACATAGATCTTTTTATTCATTGAAAATTATTCTCATACCATTTACTGTGAAATTGTTGATGTCATCCTTATTGGACTCAGCTTGAACTCAGAATCCAAGATTTTGTGCAACTGAGATGAGACAGTGACTTGCAGAACCATTGTGATACTAAGTTTGTTGATATTGTTCATCTTCCAACCGTTTTCAACAGTTGTGTGCAATTCCCATACATTAGGTAAAACCTTTAGGGACTGACTCATTCTTCTTTGGTTAAAAATGTGTCTGAGAAATTTTAAAGTTTTTGTAGACCTGTGGGCCCCCAAGTGGACGAGTGCTCTAAAGTGCTCTCCATTATGGATCACTGCCATCTCACCTCTCTCTGCATAGGTTCAAGTCTCAAATTCGGCCAATGTGGGTATGTGAGAAATTTTGCCAGTAGCTTCTCGTGGGTTGGTGGTTCTTTCCGGGGTTTCTTCCCCCACCATTAATATTGGCTGCCTTGTATAGCCTATATTGTTCTGAAAAATGGCATTAAACTCTACAATAACAAAATTTGTAGACCTGCCTTTGTCAGTTGTAAAATATTTAATTTACACCTGGCTTGTATTAAATAAGTAGTCATATCACTGCAAATTCAGAACATTTGACTGTTAGTTCTGTTAGATATGCCATTTAAAAAATAAATTTTAACTTTTTTTGGCAATAACCATGTGGAAAACGTGACATTACATTCACCGAAGAAGGGCTCATATATTGCCGATGGACTATGTTAATATACCAATATTTGTTGAGAATTTCTCCTTGATGATATCTTTGTTTGGTTGTTTGTTTGTTTGATTAGGACTTTTAACATAGCTTTAACAATTTTTCAGTCATATCGCTACGGTGTCTGCAGTGAGGCAGTTTATAGTGATGTCTAGCACTGGGTCATCATGCCGCAGACATGTTGCATGATGTCCCACCCAGTCACATTATCCTGACACCAGGCCGACCAGTCCTAACACTAACCTCCTAATGCTGAGGGCCAAGCTGTTAGTACCATTTTTGTAAGTCTTTGGTATGACTTGGCCGGGGAACGAACCCACGACCTCCTGCTTCTGTGGCAGACACTCTAACCACTAGGCCACCAGAGCGGTTCCATGATATCTTTGTTTAGGTACATGTGTTTTCGAAAGGCAAACTATGTTTATTTCTCAATGATTGTAGAAAACAGATTGCTTTCATGAATTTGTTTCAGACTGACACTGCAATCATGGATCTTATCTGCCCAGTTAAAACTTCTTGTAAAGGCTGTTGAAAAGTAGGCAAAGTTTTATCATTCTTTCATATGTTTTTCTGAGGGATGTTTCACAGTTATTCGAAATGTTGTAAAATGTCTAAAGCTGTTGTTATACATTTTAGCTGAAGTAAACATCTGTGTAATTTCTTGTGTGATATAGGTTATATTCATTAGTATCTGTGATTTTGCTAAAAACATTTGACCATAGCATGAGTTGTCTTCCTTGACAGTGCCAGACCACACACAGCTGTGCCACCAGATGCCTCCCCTCACAAAGCTACACAGTCACCTCTCTCTACCAGGGAACCAGTAGGAACTGGCCGGTCAGAACCAGATGAAATGAAGAATGAAATTCTAGACCTAATTTACCATCCCAGTGATTTTACTATTACATCAATCATTGATAATCCCAAGGTAGATAAATGTGCTTTACTATCATAGTCTTCTGCAAATATTACTTTCTTATTACCAAAAATATAATAGGGGCTCTATATGAGCAAAACTATATCATAATATGAAATGGACAAAGCTTGGGAAGCATTTTTTGCAGAATAATTCGTGATGCCCTGTATGTTGCCATCATATTGTAGAGATTTGTCACATTCATAGCCTGTGCAAGGGAAATGATATTTCATTTCATGGAATATCAATTGATTCATATTTATTAATGTACATTTGTTGTACATTCAGAAATAAAGATCAGTTTATTCTGAACTAATGGAGTGGTTTGTAGAATAGGTATATGCTACTGGGTCACTGGAAAGTAAAAATGTAGATCAGGCTAATTTATTTTACTCTATGTTATTCTGAATTTGTGAAACATCAAACACAGTTTCACTTTACCAATAAACGAACATGTTGTTGTTGACAACAAATTGTTTAAAGCATCAAATACTTAAATCTGGTATGCATGATTCTAAGACTTTGCTTTATTTCAATAAAGTTGTGTACACTATTCACTAGAATCTGATGTGAAATTTGAAAATTGTTTCTACATAAATATTCCTTACATTATTGCCAGACACAAATCATACCAGATTGCAAACCTTAAGGATATAGTTTATTTATATACCAACCAAAATGCTATGTTATTGTGTTGGCCATTTGTATCTTACCAATTTTATTTCTGCACATGAAGTTCTCTGACATCTACAGGTAACGATTGTTAGGGATAGCATGGGAAGAATCATAGTAATTTAAGGGTGAAAAGGTTATGAGTGAAGGTAGGTGACTGAAAGAAGAATAACGGTTACCATAAAATAACTAAGGTAATCCACCATATACAGATACCAAACTTTGTGGATGGCTTGCACTTGGGTAAAATAGAACATAATAAAAATAAAATGGGTTAAAGGTCACAGTCAGAGTTGCTTCACAATATAATTAGTTCACTTTTATGGACTAAGAACCAACTTTGTTGACGGCTTGCACTTGAAGACATGAAGAACACTACGGCTTTTCACTTGAGGTCAACAGGACTAAAGTCAAGGAAACTGTGGCGGTGCATAATAGTATCATTTTTCTTCCATGTACCTTAACCATGACCTAAATATTTGGTAAGATAAATGCATATTTATTTTAGAGAAGATAGGTAAAAGTTACCTTTGAAAGAAGAAAACTTCTTGTAGCATAATAACTTTCATACATTGGCTAAAGTTAATGCAGGGCTTGAATTTAAGATATGGATTGAAGGTCAGAAGTTCCAATTTCAAGGTCATTGTGGCTGAAAGAAAAATTGGCTTGGTTTATGAGTACGTTCCTTGACCAAAACTTTGTGGATAGCTTGCATTTAAGGTAATAAAAAACCTATAGATTCTAGGATCTGAATATCAGGGGTCAGACATTGTAAGTTAAATACATTTTACAGAATATAAACATCTTGACCTTTTGTTTTTATGCGGTTTTTGAAGTGCGTATGTTTACATTTATTTGAAAGGATTTATCTTTCTATAGCTTTTATGCAGTTCTTTTATTTTCCATTTTTTGAACTCCAGTTTTAATTGGTACAATATAGCTTTTTTTATGTTGTGGTTCTGTTAAGCCAAAATATATACATGCGAAAAATGATCTCCCAAGTCAGCCATACCTTACAAGAGCTTACATGGAAGACTATTAAGCACAAAATGGCAATCATGGTATTCGTGTTTTCAAAAATAAATGATGGGATGTTTGGTTTGCCTTGGTTCAAATTTAGGTCATTAAAGTCACTTACATAATACTCGAGCCTGTACTATAAAGTGATTATTTAAGAAGAGGTAGAAGATACAAAAACTGAGGCAACAGAGTTTTTTTTCTTGCAAAAAGTTTTTACTAGTTTCAAAATAGGTCTGAAATTAATTTTTCTGTAACAATGTTTACATTCATGTTCAAATGTTTACATTCATGTTCATCATTTGTGAAATCTGTGAAAATAACTTGTGTTTAATGAGGATGGTAGATTGAGTGGGTTATTTAATTTGCTTGCTCACAGGCATAAGGCCAAGTGAGCTTATTGTATGGCCCTTGGTCCATCATATGTTTATCATCCAGCAACCATCCACAATGGCTATTTTCAACAATCAGACTAGTTTCATTCAAACTAAGCACAGAGCATCCTGGCATAAAGGGTTTTTAAGTTCTTGGCACAAAGGCCTAAAGGGTTTTTAAGTTCTTGGCACAGAACATTCTGGCATAAAGGGTTTTTAAGTTCTTGGCACAGAACATCATGGCATAAAGGGTTTTTAAGTTCTTGGCACAGAACATCCTGGCATAAAGGGTTCTTAAGTTCTTGGCACAGAACATCCTGGCATAAAGGGTTTTTTAAGATCTTGGCACAGAGCATCCTGGCATAAAGGGTTTTTAAGTTCTTGGCACAGAGCATCCTGGCATAAAGGGTTTTTAAGTTCTAGGCACAGAGCATCCTGGCATAGAGGTTTTTTAAGATCTTGGCACAGAGCATCCTGGCATAAATGGTTTTTAAGTTCTTGGCACAGAGCATCCTGGCATAAAGGGTTTTTTAAGATCTTGGCACAGAGCATCCTGGCATAAAGAGTTTTTAAGTTCTTGGCACAGAGCATCCTGGCATAAATGGTTTTTAAGTTCTTGGCACAGAGCATCCTGGCAGAACAAAGCAAACATTAAAAGATTTATTCTTCAAAACTACTGAGTGATTTCAATCAAATTTAACAAAACGTTTTCTGGAGTGGTTTCAAGGTTTAGAAATGATGCCATTCTACTATCACATAGGGCTTCAATTACCAAAATTAGAAAAACCTGTCCATTGTCCATCATCATTTGCTATTTTCATTTCTTCTCAAAAACCACTTTCAACTAAACTTGGTATAGAGCATCCTGGCATAAAGACCTTAACAGATGTATACAGTAATGCCTATCTGCCAGCAAATATGGCTGCCATTACTAAAAGTAGACAAACCATATATGATTTCTTCTCCAAAAGTAATGAACAAAATTTGATCCAATTGTCAGAAGCATCCTGGTATGAGTACCTTTTAGATTCATATAATAAAGATCTTCCCCGTATTAAATATGATTGTCTAGTCTTTTTCTGAAATTAGGAAACCCTTTATATGACTTCTCTACAACCACTAAATAGAGTTTTACCAACTTTGGCTTAAAACATTCTGGCATAGGGGTCTTCTATATTGGACAAATTTATGACTATGTCTGATCAAATAAAGATCAAAGAGCTAGAGTAACCTTAATATGTTTGGAAGATGTGGAATTAACATCAGAAAGCATTCTGTTACATCAGAAAGCATTCTGTTACATGAGGAAGCATTCTATTACAACAGATAACATTTTATTACAACAGAAAACATTATATTACAACAGAAAGGATTATATTACAACATAAAGCATTCTGTTAAAAATGAAAGTATTCTATTACAACAGATAACATTTTATTACAACAGAAAGCATTATATTACAACAGAAAGCATTCTACAGGCCTGGATTTCTTGGTCAACTGTTCTTACATTTGACTGTTAGGCAGATGTCAGTCAGATGAACAGTCTGAGTTCCACTTGAGCCTCTCTGTTTAATTACATATAGTTTTAGGAAGGAAACACTAAAATAAATGTCCAAGCTATAATGTTTTGCAGTAATCTATTATGTCGGTCATTTATACTTATAAAATAAACAATCGTTATATTAATATATGTTACTTTTTTCAGATACAGAAACTATCTTCAGCAAAATATGATGCAAAAACTCTTCCTGTCCCACCGTTCTCAGGTATAAAACATTTGCTTTGAGGATTGCTCTTGATTAATTTATATAGTCAGTGATTTTGGGCTTTACTGGCCGTAAGAGTTTTTGTAATTGCCTTAAGAGTTTATGTAATTGCCATTCCTGATCCTTGCAGGATCTGTGAGATCAAGTTTGTTATCGTACCCATCCTATACTTCCCAGAGGATTGTCACCAAACTCTACAGGCGAATTCAGTGCATGGTCTGGTTGGTCCTAAATAAAACTGGTGTTCTTAGGAATCCAATTTGGCTGCCACAGTAACCATTTTGAAAATCTTTTTATTTCTCCTGAACATACTATCATATTGAAAAGGGGTTTTCACTAAAAGACTTTTCATGATGTTGAGCTAGCTGGTCCAGGACTTAAATGAAAATTTGCTAATCATCACTACTTCTTTTGAATGGAGGGTTGTGTTGACATGAGTTTTCACAAAAAGATATCTTAAGATGTTTGCTGGTACTAAATCAAAATTGGTGCTTATCTGACCTCCAGTATTACCACATTGATGATCATTATAAAAATCTTGTTGTCGCTACTCCTCCTGAACAGGTGTGGATGACTTGCATTTGCAGTAAAGAGAAAGCCTATTGATTCTGAGGTCAAAAGGTGACAGGATAACATAACTGACTGAAAAATTGCACACAGTAGTTTTGAGTTCTCTAATTTCTCCTTTGAATACGTTCCCCGATCACATTACTTTAGGGATATTAGCTTGCTACCTCGCGAATCCAGCCCTACCAAAAGACGAAAATTCGTCTTTCCTGTCTATGTCATATAGACAAAGGGCAATAACTCTTGCCCCTTACCTCCCCTTGCTACCCGCTAGGTGTCGCTTCTTTAGTTTTTTAGCTTCGCTTGTACTGTGCAAACACGTACAATTAGACCTCCAATGAATCCAAGCCATCTTAGTGTAAATTCTGACCATCCGAAATTAAATTTGGAATTACTGTGTTGGATAATCATTCCTCTACAGGTTGTATACATTATTTTACAATATTTTCCAATTTGAGTGACTTTGTCACCTTTTCTAGACTTCGGACCAGGTTGCAACGTGGTCAAGCAGGCTTATGGCGGTACTAGCATGTAATACATGTAGCACTCAATAATTTCGCTTATTCCGTATGTAACGTTTACGATATTAGCGATTTAATAACGTGCTGCATTGATAATTTGTGCTGTATTTACCTGCTTTGTCATTTCAGTAGACTTCAAAAAAGTCTTTGAACGACCAAGTTGCGACTATTTAATGGCGGACTTCGTGTTGTAGTCACGAGTTCACGCGACACTTAATCATTTCGCTTCCTCCGTTACTTACGGTTATGGTAATAGCGACTTAATAGCGTGCTGAATTGCTAATTGTGCTTTGTTTATCATCTTTTTCGTTTCAGTAGACTTCGTCTTGAACGAACCATTGCAACACGCTCACGGCGATAACTAGTGTTGTCATTAAGAGTTAACATTTCACGGAATAATTTGACTACTCCGTTAGTAACGGTTATAGTATTATCGAATTAATAATATGCTGAATTTTTTAATTTGTGCTTTGTTCTCTTCTTTTGTCGTTTCAGTAGCAAAGTCGACAACGAAGGCATGAATGGCAAAATGGGTGTTGGCAATGTGGAAATGGAGGAAATTATGTTGACATGGTTTAGGCTGCCCAGTGGGTGTAAATTTCACCGCAGGTCCGTGCATGGCTTTCGGGCCTGTAAGTCCGGACGCATGGAGTCTATGCTAAATCAATTGGATCCATTTTAATATGCACTTTCGCCGGCCGGCCAGCCGACACCATCAGTTCAGCCGGCACTTCAGCAGGCACCAACCAGCATTAGCCGTCCATCCGGCACCGTCCGTTCAGCCCAAATGGCACCGGACGGCCAGTCGACCTTCCAGCTTGCATCAACAGGCACCGGCCGTTCAGCCCAAATGGCACCGGCCAGCCAGCCGACCTTCCAGCCTGCGTCAACAGGCACCGGCCGTCCACCCGGCAACGACCGTTCAGCCCAAATGGCACCGGTCGTCCAGCCGACCTTCCAGCCGGCATCAACCAGCACCGGCCGTCCATCCGGCAATGACCATTCAGCCCAAATGGAACCGGTCGTCCAGCCGACCTTCCAGCCGGCATCAACCGGCACCGGCCGTCCATCCGGCAACGACCGTTCAGCCCAAATGGCACCGGTCGTCCAGCCAACCTTCCAGCCGGCATCAACCTGCACCGGCCGTCCATCCGGCAACGACTGTTCAGCCCAAATGGCACCGGTCGTCCAGCCGACCTTCCAGCCGGCATCAACCGGCACCGGCCGACCATCCGGCAACAACCGTTAAGCCCAAATGGCACCGGTCTTCCAGCCGGCATCAACCTGCACCGGCTGTACATCGGATTTACGGAGATTATAGTGATGTACCCGTCAGTCAATCTACACTACTGGTTACATATCACTACCATGAGAGAAATGTTATAGATGAATCTCCGTCCAATCAGCACGGGGACTTTTATCATATCGCAATCCGCACAAATCGGATTGACGAAGATTCTAGTGATGTTTCCATCTGTCAATCCGTACTACCGGTTACATATCACTACCATGACACAGATGTTGGCGATGAATCTATCGATCCAACCCGACCATTCGAGCGGTCGGTGCCGGTCATAGCCGGCCCGTCGCAGTCATTCAGGCCAAACATATGCCAATCAATTCATTCGGCATTGCCGGCCGTCCATAGGCTAACAGCTCATCCACAAGGGAGAGTGAATGCCTTTATCAGAGATGACGGAATCGAGTCATCTATGCCACCTGGTATGCATTACCCCGATATGGATGCTTTACCAGAGCAAGATTATGCACATAGTGAGTGCGATGAATCGCAGGCAAATCAGCTGTATGCAGATCCAACTATGGAACGGACTGAGTTCAGCTTCAAAGCCGCAGTGGAGGAAATTTATAGGGTGTTGGCCCCTTCAGAATGCCCTCCACCTCCTGCTGCCATTACCGACTATAAGGTTAGAGCGTCGGTCGATCTGGATGAGTCGAAAAAATTAAGGAAATTAATGACCGTCTGACGACACGTATAGGGGATCCAGGAAATGCTAAGGCGTTCTTTTCTGAAAGCCAAGTATCAGCGTCGTTTTCAGGTCGATGGTACAAAACTCACTCCGATGCGTTCAGTACTGAGGTCCCGGCTCTGGATAAAAATATGGCAGCAGTCCATATGTCTGCTCCATTGTCTTATAAAGTGGACAAAACTGTGTTCAATGTAAAGTCCATGCTGGTTCGAAATGTAGTCGCTACGTCTTCACTGTTAGACCTAGCCTCCCTAGCCATTTTCAGGATCGCTGAAAAATCTGGCAATGAACATGCTTGGGAATCGACAGCCCGGTTAGCTAGGGTTCTTAACAGGGCAGCTCACCATTCCATGGCCAATGCGCTGACTGCTTCTGCCAACCTAGACCTGATACGTCGTGACGTATGTCTGAAGGGCACGTCGCTTAAACCCCATCATAAGCTGGCTAGATATGACCGACGCACATTTCACGTCCCTATCCCACGAGTAGCGGACATTTCTCCGTTGTGCTTGTCGTGACTCGGTTTATCAGTTCCATGTCATACCTTTTGGCCTCAATTTAAGCCCTTGGGCTAGTACCAAGGTTATGGATTACGTCGTCACCCTGTTCCGCTCGACTTCATCTATTGCGTCGACAGTATATTTGGACGACATCCTCCAGAAACATCTGTCAAGTTCTACTCTGCTCAAAGGCAAAAACGATCTTATATCACTTTACATCATATAGGCTTTCTCGTGAACTGGATAAAGTCTGATCTCTGTCCAATCCGGATTTTTGGTCCATCTGGGTGTGGAGTTTCTCCCGATCTGAATCTGGTAAGGCTTCCTCGAGTTTGCGATCATCCAGATAATTGCACTCGTAGAGTCCGTTTCCGACAGGATGCGCATTTTAGCGAGAGAGTTGCAGATCCTCGGATTATTCAATGCGGCAGCAGACTTGATCCCGCTCAGCCGTCCTTTTATGCGCCCTTTACAAAGGACGTTGCTAGCGTAATTGCGCCCTTTTCAAGTCCCTTCCATCCCAGAAAAAAGTCATGCTCACGCCAGAGATACGATTATTCTTGAGTCAATGGCACAACCCCTGTGGGCTGTCCACAGGGATTACTCTGGAGATACCCCAAGCGGGGATAACGGTATGTTCCGCCACTAGTACCTACGGTTGGGGTGCCCACCTGTTGCCGGACTTCGATACTGTCAGCGGCACGTGGGTGCCAGGGGCGAGCCCCTTTCCACATCAACCTTTCAGAAATAACGGCTGTCATCAATGCCTTTCATTTCGGGCAGGATCAACTCTTATTACAAACTGCCCTCATTATGTCAGACAACATTGTGGTGGTGCCTTGCCTCAAAACAAGGGGACACCAATCACCAGACCTGTGCAATCTGAGCTGGCAGTTTCTACATTGGTATGACAATCTCCACCTCAATGTACAATTCAGACACATTCTTGGCAGACTCAATGTCTTGGCTGACACTCTATCTAGTCATTCACACAGAATGGTCACTCCATCAATCGGACTTTCTTCCAATTGACACACTTTGGGGTCGTCCGATGATTGATCTTTTGCAACAAGGTGAAATCGCAAGTTGTCCACCTTTCATCTCACAGGTTCCAGACCCAGAAGCTTGGGTTGTGGATGCTCGATCAATCAGCTGGGAAGGGTTGTAGTCATTCTCCTACCCTCCCACGGTCTTGGTACTGAAATTAATCCAGAAGTTAAGGGGTCAGAACTGTCAGATGGTTCTGATTGCCCCTCTCAGATGGAACAACTCCTGGGTCTCCGATCTACTCAATCTAGGCGATAGATCTACCCAGGAAGATTACAGTCAGCACAAGTATTCGCAAGCAGCCGCGGCCAGGGGTGTTCCACCCCTGTCCGGACCGTCTTTATGTTCAAGCCTGGCTCTTGTCCAGACAGCCTTGCAAGACAAACAATTTAAATCTTTGATTGCGGAGAGAATCTCGAGAGCAAGAAGGCCCTCTACTCTGAAGGTTTACAAGGGCAAGTGGCATGTTTTCAGGGACTGGTACCATATCATTCACATTGTTCCTCTGAGTGTCACAATCCCTCAACTGGCCAACTTTTCTCTGGCTTTTCGAGGAGAAACAGCTGGCTCCAGTTATTATCAAATGCTACCGCTCCATGATATCAGACACATTCCGCCATTCTGGTACATGTGCTATCAGCCATGACAAAGATTTGTCAGATCTTTTAGACATTTTAAAAAAAATTCAATCGACTTATATCCCTCACCCTGTTTCCAAATGGAATCTGTCCTGGGTTTTAACATGACTCAATTCAGACAGTATTGAGTCTTTAACCCACGATTAGTTAAAGCTACTATCATACAAATTGGGTTTCTTGATAGTCTTAGCTTCAGCATGCAGGGTGAGCGAGTTACATGTCCTTTCTAGTGACCCGAACTCTCTTCCGTTCCGATCAGAGGGTTTGATGGTCCTCTTGACGCAGCCAGTCTTCGTAGTCCAAAATAGATTACCATACATTGGCGATCAACGAGTCGTCATTAGCTCGCTTCTTTATAGTAATAGATAAGTCAGGATCAACAGCCATGTAAGATCCTGTTTGTGCACTCTAGCACCATTTCAATGCATAGAGGTGAGTCAGGTCACATACAAGCACCTCTTTCTTCTGGTGATAGCTGGGACATGAGATATCTCCATTCAAGCCCTTGCTTCATGGCTGAAGTGGGTTATACGCTCAGCGTACTCTGAGGATTCGCAAATCAGTCACCTTATAGAAGCTGTTGGCTGACATGCAGAGTCAACCTTCTACAGTTTTATCTTCAAGTTTGTACTCGCAGAGGAAAACATTGATTCTAGTAGGTCCGGTGTTGGGCAGCCCAGACGCCCACCAGACCCATGTGCAACAATCAGCACAGCCTATTAGCTTCGCTGGATTCGCCAGATAAATTTTCGTAGGTAAGAAGATTTCAATAACTATCTTCTTAACCGTATAAAGGGGTCACATATCACGTGACCCTGGACTGTGTTGCTGATTGAAAATTAGGAGACCGGGTTATCATTCACATGGGGAATCCAACCATCATTCCCTAAAGGATACCCGGGGTGGAGGTCGGATGCTCCGCATTCCCTCCTCCTATTACTTATTCTCCTAAAGTAATGTGATCGGGGAACGTATTCAAAGGAGAAAGCAAATTTTTTAGTAAATTATGTTTCTCCGAGAATACTTACCCGATCACATTACTAAGAAACCCTCCCAACCACCCCGCCATGCGAGCATCCTCGTGTTTTATATACCGCTCAGCTTAAAAACTAAAGAAGCGACACCTAGCGGGTAGCAAGGGGAGGTAAGGGGCAAGAGTTATTGCCCTTTGTCTATATGACATAGACAGGAAAGATGAATTTTCGTCTTTTGGTAGGGCTGGATTCGCGAGGTAGCAGGCTAATATCCCTAAAGTAATGTGATCGGGTAAGTATTCTCGGAGAAACATAATTTACTACAAAATTTGCTATCTACAGTTACCAAAATATGGATGACTTGCTCTTGGGGTAATGAAGAATACTGTTGCTTTTAGGGTAAAAATGTTCATAAATCAAGGTCACTGAGACAGAAAGAATAACAGTTGCACATCATTTGCCAGGACCAGATTTTATAGATATCTGGCACTTGAGTTAAGGAAAATATTGAGTGATTTTTATATCCGATGTCGCTGAAGGAAGAAAACTGTTTTCTCTACAATAACATTAGTTCTACATCACTGACCTTGACCAAAATGTTAAGATGGCTTGCACTTGCAATAAGGAAGATGACTATTGATTTTAGTATCAGAAAGGCAAGTTCATTGTGACTGGACGAAAAATAAATGGACTCTGCAGAAATATTTAAGTGATCTAGTAGATAGAAGATGTTTAAACACTGAATGGGTATATATTGTGCCAGTCATGGGACTCTTGTTTTAAATAGTCTTTTACTTATGTACAGTGTCAGTTAAAAATTGTTCTAAGTAGAAGCTACATTGCTAATTAATATTTTGTTGTTAGAATTTCTACATTTAGATGAAATAACTAGAATGTAATGCTGTTTTAATGAATGTTACTAGTTTTTTAAGATTACTAATTGAGTCATCCTTGTGTACATATAATTTTTTTATTAATATTTTTTTTTGTATTGTTATTATTATTACTAAATTACAGACTTGGACTTTTTTTGGTTGTGGTTGGGCTGTATTATATTTTGCAAACACAAATCTACTTCATCTTTCTACTATTAGAAATGATTAATCAATTACTGTATTATTAAAATTTGTTCAATTTCTATATCTGTAGTTGAAAAGATTCACAGCCTTGCAGAAAAAGAACAGATCAAGCACCTGAAGTGTATTCTAGACACTGTGTCAGTTGTGGAGAAAGGACCACCATCTCAAAAGCGGATTAATCTCCTACATTATATAGTCACCATCAGTACCAGTAGCCTTGTGTCCACTCATCTGGTCAAAAACAATGTGCTGATTGTACTGGCCAAACAGCTGAAAGATGTCTCCCATGTGGACGTGTAAGTCACTACAGTTAGCATAATTACTATATTATCTCTAATTAATCATGCCCTACAATTCAAAATACATCATCCAAACATCAAAATCAATTGCTGTATTTACCATACATATTGGGACACGATAAAATAATAATTTTTTCCTGTTCCAGAACTTATGGTGAAACTTGTATTCACCTAGGTCAAATGTTCAAGACTTATGAAATGTTACAAGTGTTGAATTTATGCCCCCCCTCCAATTGCACATTGCATAAAATAAACAAAACACTTATTTTATTATAAGATGAAATAAACTAACCTTGTATTGTTATCATTTATTTCTTCTTTTTTTCATCATGAGCATTAAAGAATACATATATCCATGATGTATATGTAGTATAGGCATCCATACTGTAGCATGTATATGTAGTATAGGCATCCATACTGTAGCATGTATATGTAGTATAGGCATCCATACTGTAGCATGTATATGTAGTATAGGCATCCATACTGTAGCATGTATAAATTACATCTGATAACACTCGACACATTGTTCATTGGTGTGAATATTGACAAATAAATCATGTTTGGTTATTCTCAGAGGTTTGAATGTTATCAGACTGAAAATTGGATCCAGAAAAAATTGCAAACGAGGTGGAAATAATCAACCGATTGCTTGAAGACATCTGCCTTTCATGCATGAAATGGTGTTAGATGCAAAATAATCAAGATTGAATTATATCCAGGTCAACTATTTTACAGAATTTCACAAATAAAAATCATTATTGAAAATACATTCGCTGAGTGCAAGTGACAATCTTTTTGCTAGCATGGGTTACAAAAAGTATTAATAATGCAAGTTATTGCTGTGTATACTATTTACCTGCAGCCTGTCCGTTTGTATTAATTATAACTACAGATGTCAAGCAAATAGAAGACTGAGCGGTGAATAAACACAACTGGCAGCGAGCAGTAAACTCATTGTTTGAACTTATCAACAAGACATCAAAGATAAATGTTATTTTTATTGCAAAGCAGCCGACCTTGAAAGCCAACTTTGGATTCTTTTGAGTGTATCAATTTTATTTTTTAATTTTTTTTATATACAAGGTCTGCTGAGATATCAAAGCTAACTTTGTTGTTTTTTTCATCTATATTCATTGGATACTTTTTAAGATTGTTTTTTAGCTTCCATTACAAAGATTGTTTTTTTTACAAAGCAAACTAAGCTAACTTTGTTGTTTATTTCATCAGTATTCATGAGAATTTTGAAAATAAATTAAAACAATGGAACACAATATAATGCTTCCTTCATGGACATCGATGACTTAGCATCACAAGGAAGTTTTGGAGAAATTATCATTCATCAGAATTTCCGGAATTTGTCCTGATTTCTAGATTTTTTAGGCATTATACTAATAATAAGACAAGTAACAAAATACTTGCAGCTTAAAGAAACATTTCACTGGAGGGTGGACAGACAGGTTGACAGATCATCAGGGAAGTGATGATCCAGACCAGCAATGATGGATGGGGGCTCAGGATATCATATAAAAATTTCACATCATATTAGGCTTCAGATGAGTAGGAACAAAAATAAGTGCATTACTTTAGCATTGGTACTTAAGCACTTTAATTTAACATCGGTACTTTAGCATATTTGTTTTAGCAATGGTTCTTTTGCAGTAGTATCTTAATAGAGGATAGTACTGTGTTAAATGCTATCAGATGGTTTTATAGACACAAGACTGTCTCATATTTTAATAGATAACCAACATACAGTAAAAATATTGTGGAAACAGGTTCTAAAATTATGTTTTCTTGTGGTTCCTAACAAGTGACCAAAATTCAGCCTGAATTGTTTTATGCTGTACAGAAGCTACTTGAGTAATATGGTCGCTGCTGGCAAATGCCATACAATTATCTGGTAATCAGTGCCAGACAATTATCTGGTAATCAGTGCCAGACAATTAGTGCCATACAATTATCTGGTAATCAGTGCCAGACAATTATCTGGTAATCAGTGCCAGACAATTATCTGGTAACCAGTGCCATACAATTATCTGGTAACCAGTGCCAGACAATTATCTGGTAACCAGTGCCATACAATTATCTGGTAACCAGTGCCAGACAATTATCTGGTAATCAGTGCCAGACAATTAGTGCCATACAATTATCTGGTAATCAGTGCCAGACAATTATCTGGTAACCAGTGCCATACAATTATCTGTTAACCAGTGCCATACAATTATCTGGTAATCAGTGCCAGACAATTATCTGGTAACCAGTGCCAGACAATTATCTGCATCCCAGTGCCATACAATTATCTGCATCCCAGTGCCAGACAATTAGTGCCATACAATTATCTGTATCCCAGTGCCATACAGTTATCTGCATCCCAGTGCCATACAATTATCTGCATCCCAGTGCCAGACAATTAGTGCCATACAATTATCTGTATCCCAGTGCCATACAGTTATCTGCATCCCAGTGCCAGACAATTAGTGCCATACATTTATCTGCATCCCAGTGCCATACAATTATCTGCATCCCAGTGCCATACAATTATCTGCATCCAAGTGCCAGACAATTAGTGCCATACAATTATCTGTATCCCAGTGCCATACAATTATCTCCATCCCAGTGCCAGATAATTATCTGGTAACCAGTGCCATGCTTTTATCTGGAAATGAGTGCCATGTATTTATCTGGAAATGAGTGCCATGTATTTATCTGGTGGGTACATGAGCAACAAATTGCAACTTGACTAACAATTAAACTTGTAGATAGTGTAAGTCATCCACACATACTGTGTATTCTATATGAATAGATTGACATACCAAAAGGCCACAAACCAGGCAGGACAAATGGCTGGATGTGAAAGATGGTAAAGGAATTCATGCTGGTCACTAGTCTAGTCTGATGCTTCTGATCACCAAGAAAATAAACAGGAAGAGAAAGAAAAGGACTAAACCTGTGCAACTGAAATGTTAATTCTATTTAGATCACTCCTGTGTGATCAGGTCACAGAGGCAGAGCTCTTGTGGTACTAAACTTTACAGCAAGTGGCTTTTGCTTTAGACTGTGATGGAATATGTGACCTATTTGGCATAATGTTTTAATGTCTCTTTGCAAATACTTTGGATTAGGTAGATCTATATTTAATTTTACAAAATCAGAAATAATTGTACCTTTAGTTCTTGAAGAAATAGTGAATTAGGTTATTGATGGTAACTTGGGTTATGTATTAATTAATGTATAATGAAATTACAGCTGCTCAGGAGAAAATGCAAATGGATATCTTTATTTGCTACTTGAGTCAATATGCAAATGAAGTGAGTATAACATTTTTTAAAGCTTTTGTTTTTGGACAAAGCACAAAGAGTGACAGCCTTTGTGGGGATGGGGGGTAGCTGTAAGCACATGACTGCATCTATAAGAGCTCATCAATTTGACGATCATAATGTAAACAAGTATGTCCAAAAAATGGTTAATGAACCCTTAGATATTCAAAAATGTAAACAAGTATGTCCACAAAATGGTTAATGAACCCTTAAACATTGGAAAATGTAAACAAGTATGTCCACAAAATGGTTAATGAACCCTTAGACATTGGAAAATGTAAACAAGTATGTCCACAAAATGGTTGATGAACCCTTAAACATTGGAAAATGTAAACAAGTATGTCCAAAAAATGGTTAATGAACCCTTAAATATTGGAAAATGTAAACAAGTATGTCCACAAAATGGTTGATGAACCCTTAAAGATTGGAAAATGTAAACAAGTATGTCCACAAAATGGTTGATGAACCCTTAAACATTGGAGAATGTAAACAAGTATGTCCACAGAATGGTTGATGAACCCTTAAACATTGGAGAATTCACTGTTGTGCTGAATTTGAACCACATATTTGCGTGTTGCTTACACTGTATTCTGGTTTTAATGTGTGAACAAGAAACAGAGATTCATACATTTGAGCAGATTAGCAGAAAGTTTACATTTTGTAAAGCTGTGATTTTTTTAAAAATATTGTCCAAAAAGACAATATTAATACTGAAGATATTTTCAGTATTATATAGAAAGTTAAAATAAGAATCTTTAGATACTATACTGGTATGGTATAAATATTTTACTTTATTTTAGGAAGACTAAGATTGCTAGAGTGATAGGATTGCTAGCCAGCAATACAACGGAACTGGAGGAAACTTTAAATTTATCTGAGGTAACGTTTATCTGAAATTATGTACATTTATCTTCTTTTTATATTTTTCAAATAGAAAGTAAATTTTACTTATAGGAAAGCCACCTATCAAACACAGTTGCAATTTTATATGGGGGTGATGGGTTGGAGTGGGGTAGTTTTCATGGTAGGGTTTCATAAACATACAATCAGTAACCTTTCCTTTGTTTGACCTCCCACTACTTAACAATTTGTGATGTGAAGGAAATTTAGTAAGCTTCTGTTTATTAAGTGAATAAAATGACTACATTTCAAGCACACAGTGAAAGGTTTTATAGTGAATTTTGATTTAGGAATGTTTTTTGTTATATCTGTTGTGATGTGTCATCCAACAGTGGTGAAAATTGCCCCATAATGTTTTGAATCCTTGAGTCTTGTACTTGAAAATAAAAATGTCCTCTTAATTTTGCCACCATAACAGATGCAGTTTTATGTATGTATAAGCCAATTCTTGTTTGAATTTGTTATGTCTGTCAAAGCAGAGCATATATTATGTCCATTCATTCAAATTACTTTTGTCTTATCTGTGCATTCAATTATCTGTTACAGAACTTTGATTTTACACCATCTCCATTTACCTTACTTTATGGATGGCTTTTACTTGTGATAAGAGAAAAGTCTATTTGAGTTTGGGGTCAAATGGTTCAAAAAATAGGTCACTGTGACTGAAGAAGAAAAATGATTTCAGCACAGAAACATTATTGCTAAATCACATTTGTGGACCAAACGTTTTGGTTGGCTTGCACTTGGGATGATACAATTTTTAATAAAAAAGGTTAAATCTCAAGGTCAGTGAAAGGGGAAATATTGGTCCTACAATAACTTAGGTTCCATCATAGATAGTGGAATAAACTTTGTGACTGGTTTGAACATGGAATACAGATGAACCTTATTAATTCTGGAGTCTAAAGTCGAACACATGTTGGCGGAAAAATGATAAATGGTTTCTGCACCAAAACTTCATTATTCTACCATGTGATGTCACTAAAGTTTGTAGATAGCGTGATTTTTTAATAAGAAAGTAGCCTGTTGGTTTGGGGGTCTAAAGGTCAGAAGTCAGAATCATGGTAAATCCAAAAAGGAAATGCACAGTAAGCTTAGTTTAAGATATGCATACTATGAATAAAAGTCAAGATCATTGAGGTCCCGTGGTTGATAATTTCCAGAGTCAACCATGCTGTACTAGCAGTTGTAGAGGACAATTAAAAATGGGACAGGCATTTAATGTAGATCTTACTGTACTTTGGTATTTTCTATTACAAGGTGGACAATTTCAGATTGGGCATGTTTAGCTTTCAAAAGGTTTCATTGTATTACAATGTGGACAGTTCAGATTTGGCATGTACAACTTTCGACAGGTTTCAAGCTGGATAAGCATTTTTTTAATGTCATGCCCTATGATATAAAAAGGTAGATAAAACCAGGTTGAAGGCCATAGTTTGCACATGCTTGCTTTAAATCATAAAACTATTTGCTATACATTTACATATCTTTGTATTTCATTTTAGGTTCTCACTATTTTAACTGAGGTAATTCGTGAAAATTTGAAAAACAGCAAACTGAAGCAGGGAATTCTTCCAGCCATTGGGGAAATAATCTATCTTATAGCTACACAGGTACATTATTGTTTTCCGGCTTAGTTAACATATTGAATATGCAGATAGTTTTCTCTGATTCATATTACCATATATACTCAATTGTAAGTTGGGTCCATATGATTTATATGTGAGTGGATATGGTACTCTTGACTTGAATTTGTGGCCCCGAGTGGCCGAGTGGTTTAAAGCGCTCGCCGTTACAAATCATTGCCATCTCACCTCTGTCTTCGTGGGTTCGAGTCTAAGATTCGGCTACTGTAGTAATGTGAGAAAGCTTGCCATTAGCTTCTTGTGAGTTGGTGGTTCTTTCCGGGGGTTTTCCCGGATTCTTCCTCCACCAATAATACTGGCCGCCATGTATAGCCTATCGTGTGCTGAAAAATGGTGTTAAACCCTACAACAACAACAACAACTTGACTTGAATTCAATTATTTGCATCTAATGTCATTTTCCTGCAAATTAATTTGTTTTCAAGAGTATCCTTTTTTTGTGGTTTAGCAAAAAATAATTTAAAAAAATTTATTGATTGGAAAAGTGGTTTCATTGTCTTCATAGATGGATCAATTCATTTTTTTTAAATTCTTGGTTTGTAAAATGCATTAAATG
Organism: Unio delphinus; assembly: GCA_029339505.1. NCBI lineage: Eukaryota > Metazoa > Mollusca > Bivalvia > Unionida > Unionidae > Unio > Unio delphinus. The sequence goes on along the minus strand of JAQISU010000008.1, from coordinate 2,756,317 downwards.
CGTGTAAATTGATACCATATATATTTATTAATTATACAAGGCCAACTGAAAACTGCACATACTCAGATCTGATATTGCATAATATGCTGGCAGATCAGGGTCTATGTAGATAGGAGTAATCAGTAGAACAAGCAATGTAGACTGATACTGATGCAATATGCAATGTCATATCATGGTCTATGTAGATAGGAGTATTAAGAGGAACAAGCAATGTAGACTGATACTGATGCATTATTCAAGGCAGATCAGGGCCTATGTAGATAGGAGTAATCAGTAGAACAAGCAATGTAGACTGATACCGATGCATTATGCAATGGCAGATCAGGGTCTATGTAGGTAAGAGTAATAAGTAGAACAAGCAATGTAGACTGGTACTGATGCATTATTCAAGGCAGATCAGGGTCTATGTAGATAGGAGTAATCACTAGAACATGCAATGTAGACTGATGTATTCATGCATTAGTCAATGGCAGATCAGGGTCTATTTTGTTTGTACTTGGGTTTAACTTGTAAGCTAGTATATTATACCATGAATGAAAGTGAAGTTTTAGTTTATAATGTGCCTTTATTCACAATATCGTTTGATTTATGATCCCTTTTTAATAATTACTAATTTTTATTAAAATTTTTCTTTTGCACATTGTTTATAATAATTAAGAGGTAGTAAATAATTTTTTATGAGACTGATTTACAATTAGGCATTGACATATTTCAGTAATTGTACAGTATCATTGTAATTATTAGACAGATTTGACATTACAACCTAGTGATGACAGTTCAAGATTGTGAATAGTTTGGACTGACTTGGTAAAAGTGTTGCAAACTGCTAGAATTAAAGCAGTGATTGGAAACACTTTTACAAATGGCCATTACTTAAGTTTGAATAGTGGTTTGGAATGTTGTATATGACAGCATGAAAATTAAAAGTTCTACTGTTGAGAGCTTAGGGCCCATTATTTTTTGCAAAAAATATATTTTAAAAAATTTTTATATCACAGGAGGAGAGGAAGAAATGTTGTGCAGTCGAAAATTGGAGTGTACCCTCAATGATTTATACTATCATAATGAGAAGCTGTCGAGATGGGGTAAATATATCAGAATAGCTAATTAAGCATATCGAACATATCAAATCATTAAGGTCATATCTAACTTGATGACTCATACAATAATACAGGTCATATATAATTTGATGACTTATCAAATCATTAAGGTCATATCTAACTTGATGACTTATCAAATCATTAAGGTCATATCTAACTTGATGATTCATAAAATAAAGGTTATATCTAACTTGATGACTCATATAATAATACAGGTCATATCTAACTTTATGACTTATCAAATCATTAAGGCATATCTAACTTGATGACTTATCAAATCATATTGGTCATATAAAACTGTATGACTCATAAAATCATATAGGCCATATCTAACTTTATGACTTATCAAATCATACAGGTTTATCTAACTCTGTAACTTATCAAATCATACAGGTCATATCAAACTTGATGATGCATAACATCATACAGGTCATATCTAATGTAAGAATCATCACATCATACAGGTCATATCTAATGTAAGAATCATAGCATCATACAGGTCATATCTAACTTAAGATCATAACATCATACAGGTCATATCTAATGTAAAATCACATCATACAGGTCATATCTACCTTAATGACTCATAGCATCATAAGGTTTTATCTAATGTAAAAATCATAACATCATACAGTTCATATCTAATAAGAATCATTACATCATACAGGTCATATCTAACAAGAATCATAACATCATACAGATCATATCTAACAAGAATCGTAACATCATACAGGTCATATCTAACTTAAGAATCATAAGAATAAACAGGTAATATCTAATGTAAGAATCTTAGCATCATACAGTTCAAATCTAATGTAACAATCATCACATCATACAGGTCATATCTAACTTAAGGATCATAACATCATACAGGTCATATCTAATGTAAGAATCATAACATCATACAGGTCATATCTCATGTAAGAATCATAACATCATACAGGTTTTATCTAATGTAAGAATCATATCATCATGCAGGTCATATCTACCATAAGAATCATAACATCATACAGGTTATATCTACTTTAAGAATCATAACATCATACAGGTCATATCTAACTTAAGAATCATAACATCGTACAGGTCATATCTACCTTAAGAATCATAACATCATACAGGTCATATCTAATGTGATGACTCTTCAAATCATTAAAGTTGTATCTAACTTGATGACTCATCAAATCATACAGGTCATATCCAACGTGATGACTCTTAAAATCATATTGGTCAAATTTAACTTGATGACTCATCAAATCATACAGGTCATATCTAACTTTGGTGTCTCTTAACATCATGCAGGTCATATTTAACTTGATGACTCATCAAATCATTCAGGTCATATCTAACATGATGACTCTTCAAATCATTCAGGTCATATCTAACTTGATGATTCATCATATCATTCTGGTCATATCTAACTTAATGACTCATCAAATCATATTGGTCATATCTAATGTGATGACTCTTCAAATCATATTGGTCATATTTAACTTGATAACTCATCAAATCATTCTGGTTATATCTAACTTGATGACTCATCAAATCATTCTCATTATATCTAACTTGATGACTCATCAGATCATTCTGGTTATATCTAACTTGATGATTCATCATATCATTCTGGTTATATCTAACTTGATGACTCATCAAATCATTCTGGTTATATCTAACTTGATGACTCATCAAATCATTCTGGTTATATCTAACTTGATGACTCATCAAATCATTCTGGTTATATCTAACTTCGTGACTCAAAAGATTGTTTCATATTATATGAAACTAATCACAATATATCACCCTGTGAAAGCAGAATGAAGAAGTGTACCAATAAAATTAAATTTAGTTTTAATAAGTAATAATTGTTTATCATGTAATAGGTAAAACTTTTTTATTATGTAAATAAATAATAATTGTTTATCATATAAATAAACAATAATTGTTTATTGTGTAAGTAAATAATAATTTCTTATCAAGTAAATAAATAATAATTGTTTATTGAGTAAATATTGAATAATTGTTTATCGTGTAAATAAATAATAGTTGTTTTATTGTGTAAATAATGAATAACTGTTTATCATGTAAAAAAATAATTGTTTTTTGTGTGCTCATAATATGCTTTAGTCACCTTGATATATGTATACATTCATACATGGAATCCCAATTGATAAGCATATGAATCAGCAGTTTTCTTTGTGCACTTGGATTAGTGGAATTAGTAAAGCATTGGACTTATAATCAAAGGGTCTCAGGTTTGATACCCACCCTGACTAGCGTGAGTTGGCTACCTCGGCATTTTTCACCCATTTTCTGATCATGATATGCCATGGTAAATAATGTGATAAGATGCCATTAAAACAAGCCAAACATAAATATTCTTTAATCAGTTTGCAACCTTGTGCCATATTTGCAGGAAGATCCTGTAGTCAATCACATTGCTGCCAAAATTGTTGAGAATGTAGCTACCACAAAAGGCCAGCATTCACAGGTACATAATGGTAACATTATAAATAATCACATATGTTTAAACAATACCTGCACAACATTAATTTAAAAAAAAATCTTTCTTTTAACCTGCATATCACAAATTAAGTGTAGTGTTTCTATAGTATTAGCAGTTTCATATTTTTCATATTACCACATGTTAAAATATCACATTATGTGATTCTGATTGGTCCAAAAAAGCCATGAAATTATTGTGCAGTATCCTTTTTACTGATTGGCTGTGACCGTGGGAAAATGTTTTTAACCCTGACTTTTGGAATGTTTGGTTTGAATGAACATTTTTGTTGGCCATATTTTAACTCGACTCACGAAAGGAAATTGAGGAATAATTACCTTGACTGTCTGAATTTGGATATGTTATTCCCACAGGTGTTTAGTATATCATGTTTAACAGTATCATAGTGAGAAAAATTATGTAAAACTACAAGACAAGAACAACAATAAGAAATAAAACTATGGGTATTGCTTTTTTGATGGCAGGGTGTGGGGAGGGAGTGGTATATCTGTAGCATAGATATAGAATCCACTGTATATACAAGCGTGGTTTAAATGTTAACTTACAGAAGTAAATAAACTCAGATCTGTTGACAGAAGAATTCGGACATAAATGGGTCTCCTAACTGACTGTCCAACCTAAGCATCTTTTCAGGGTATATATGGGATGCAAATCCAACTCAAAAAGAAATTTGTTTACATCTTTTATAACGTCTATTGTTCCAGTCAAAAACTGCAAATATCTGGTCACAAATATATTTCAGTAAATGTTGGAATTTCTGTATCCAGTAATCCTATTTGGTATGAAAATTGCAACAATGTAATATTTAGTTCTGAAACTGACATTTATGGGTACACATGTACTCTAGGCCTATTGTTTACCATATCAAACAATGTGGCATCACATCACATTGATCATTCTGTTTTGAAAATGATTTTGCCATTATAAAATGTTCTGTTTATTCAGATGGAAGCCTTTGATTTATAATTTGTAAAATGTACAATCTTAGTTTGGGACTGTATTTTATGCACAACAAATGAAAGTTCACTGTCTGTCAGAATGAATGAAATTATTTGTTCTTCTTTCTGTCTAAATATTTTCCACTGAACTAAAGACTATGTGATAAAAGAATTTCAAATGGATAATGATTTTATAATAAATTATGAAACTCGTTGAATAATGTCCAGCTTTTCCGAGCCAAATTCAGTATTAAAATTAGTTACCCATTTGAGAGCCTCTATATATAGAGCAAGAGACATTGTTCCCATTGCTATCATATTTTGGTCTTATGTTCTAAATTTGTAAAAGTAATACTTGAGGCAGGTTCTGGTATTGTCCTTATTCCTTTTCAATTGAGAGTACAAAATATAAATGACCAGAGATACTGAAGTCAGTGATCAACACCCAAAGAAGTATTACATTTCCAATGCACACTGTATTTTGATATGAGTATAGATAAATTCATTTTTAGCTCTACTAGTCATAGACCAGAGCTTGTTATTCATTTTCCATCCATTTGTTATTATAGGGTGGCCTATTGTCCATTTTCCATCAGTCCACTATTATAGGGTGGCATGTTGTCCATTTTCCATCCATCCAATATTATATGGTGGCCTGTAGTCCATTTTCCATCCATCCATTATTATTGTGTGGTCTGTTGTCCATTTTCCATCCATCTGTTATTATAGGATGCCCTGTTTTCCATTTTCCATCCATCCCTTATTATGGGGTGGCCTATTGTCCATTTTCCATCCATCCATTATTATAGGGTGGCCTGTTGTCCATTTTCCATCTATCCATTATTATGGGGTGGCCAGTAGTCCATTTTCCATCGATCCATTATTATCGGGTGATCTGTTGTCCATTTTCCATCCATCAGTTAGCGCAAGTTATTGCTAATCCTCCTTACATACCTGGAGGATTGCCTTGAATTTTACAGACACATTCAATCCCATGGTCTTGTTAGATTATAATGAAAATGGTGTTGCTCAGATATCCATTGTAGCCACCACAGAGGCCATCTTGAAATTCTTATTATTGCTACTTGTTATGAATAGATGGTAATATCAAATTGGGGTTTTCACTTAAAGACTTGTTAAAATGTGTTGTTGGTCCTATGTTTAAATGGATGCATATTTGATATCCAGTATGGCCACCATTGCAGCCATCTTGAAAATCATGTTATTGCTATTCTTCCTGAATCAGTGGTCATTTCAGCATTGGATTTTCGCTAAAAGGCTTCTTATGATGTTGGTCCTTTGTGACAGCTATCTTGAAAATCTTGTTATTGCTACTCTTTAATTGGGGGTCACATCAACTTTATTTAAACAGAAAATCATATTGACATGGAGTTTTCATCAGAATACTTCTTTTTTTGTCCAGTTGGTCTTGAATTAAAATGGTGCAATCTAACTTCCAATATTCCACCACAGTAGCCATCTTGAAATTCTTTTTATGGCAGCTCCTCTTGAATGGAAAGTTATATCTTTAATATATTGTTTTGTCTACTCCTCTCCAAATGGGTGGCTAATCAATGTAGGATTTACACCAGTAGACTTCTTATGATATCTAGTTGGTCATATATCCAGTATGACTGCCATGATGGATGTCATATATCCAGTATGACTGCCATGATGGATGTCATATATCCAATATGACTGCCATGATGGATGTCATATATCCAGTATGACTGCCATGATGGATGTCATATATCCAGTATGACTGCCATGATGGATGTCTTGACAATCTGGTTGTCATACCACAAATAAAATATTTACTAAAGTTAACATTTTTTTTAATTATATACTTTTAAGGCCAAAAAGATGATGGGATGTTCACCAAAACACTTCTAATGATGTCTGTTTTATCATAAATGAAAATGGTGCCACGGTCATGCCCACTATGTATACTACATTAAGAAATGGTCTTGTATTCCTGTAAATTATTTTTGCATAGTAGAGTGTCAGTCCCTTCTAGGAACTCTTGTTTATAGAGTATTTTAGTTTGAACATCTGCGTGTAAAAATTATACATTGACGATAATGATGGTTGCATAAATTGTCATCATGCTTACCATAGGTACTTATTTATAAGTCAGGTTCAGCTGCAATAAACATAGACCCTGATCTGACATTACATTATGTGCTCGCAGATCAGGGTCTATGTTGTTTGTTCTACCTCTAGCAAGCTGCATAGTACATTATAACAAGTCTGGATCTATGCAGTTAGCAGTTGAACTCGACTTATAAACAAGTATATATCGTATATAACATTTGTTAGGCATTACAGCAGAACAAGAGAATGAACAGTATTATGTGCCCAACAACATATTTGCTAGGGGTTATACGGAATTACCCTTGTATGTCCATAAGTATGTATGTACAGCAAGTTAGTTATGTATTTAGATCAATTTCTCAGGCAAAGTAGTTTGTAAATTGTATTCTATTAACAAATTTCTTGCTCATTTAAAAAAAAAACAACACATTTTACAATTGAATTTACTTCAAATAAGCAATAATTAACTGACAAATTTAGAAACTGAATCTTTTACTTTAACTAAGCATAACCCATTACATTGTACAGGTTTTGATGAGTTGTTAGATGTTTTGTAATTATTGTAAGCTTTATATTGCAACAAGCAAGAGTTGATATTTTGATCAAGTATTCTAATTTCTCCATTGAATACACTCCCTGGTCACATTAATGTTACGAAAATAAACTCCGTTACCTCTTAAATCAAGCCTTTTGTGGCAAGACAAAAATTTTGGCCTTCAAACCTATATACCATCATGAAGCAACTTTTACACCATTACATCTCTTTACCACCATTTGCTGGCTACCTGTTAAATGGACGTGTACCAAATTAAGCTTCATCTCTCATGATCCAAAGGTATTTTCATTTTTTTCAACTATCTTGAAAATGGGTATAGGCTTTTGTCTTAATGCATTTGCAATAATCATTTTTATTTCTGTGAATTTGGTCTATATTTGTGCAGAATTTTGCACAGTTGTGGACTTGTGCTTTATGACTTGTATACCAACATGATATGATTGTTGATTGTTTATTCAAACAAACTGCTGGTAATTTTGGATTGTTTATATAATAAGTGTTCCTATTGTTACAAGTATCAAACACTTTCAGGTTTTTTTCTAATATTTTTCTTGTTCTTGTCATTCAGTTTCAACAATATTTAAATATAAAATATACCATGTGCATACAATTTAAAGCCATCGAAGACATACATAAGTGTCTCTCTTACACAAAGTGTTCTTCAACTTATAACTGCTGTGTATGTGCAGTGTGGTCGGAGCTGGTACAAACGTTTGCACACAAAAATTGAAGAATGAAGAGATGGTTAATGTTGTCAACAGGTATGTGACATGCATTGAGTCCTCACCGAAAGAAATAATGGGTATGTGACATGCACTGAGTCCTCACCCAAAAAAGAGTAGAGATTGATCAGATTGGTGAGTCATACTGTATACTAGCTGGCCATTCCATAATATGCAAGGTTTTTTGGAGATTCATTTTGTCTGTCCATCCACTTTTGCACAGTTTCAACCCAGGAACTTTATGAGCTGACCAGTAATTAATAGCATACCCTTTGGGCAGATACATAGGGACGATGGCACCACCTAATCATACTACTTGTAATCGGTATGTCATCAGTGGAATGAAAATAATACAGTGGCCTTCCAAGGAATCTACTTGGTTTTGCCACTTCCTAAGTGCTTACTGCTTCTATATGTAAGCCACATCTGTATAGTTAAGACTAAGTTTAAATTGGAAAATGTGAACCAGCATCCCTCCTTCCATCTACTGCCACAGTCAGTGAAGATCAGCATGTTCTCCAGTTGTTTGCCTGACAAGATCCAGGACCCAAGAAACACAATAGATTTCTCTTAGAAAAGCCAACTAATAGTGTTCTGATCATACCGGTACTACATGCACTTATACTACCATGCTAATTATCTTGGACAAAATAATTATGGCAGTTAACATGGCAATACTGCTGTTGCATAAGATGGATCAGAATGCTTCCAGTACCACTTGAAATTTAGTGCAGAATAAGGAAGCAAATTGTTTAGTGGCATTTCTAATGATTGTTTGCTTACTGAAAATCCAGCAGCAATTATGCATGGAAGTTTGTAGCCATAATTGACAAGTCAATTACCTACCAGGGACACAGTTCATAGCCAATATTGACAAGGTAATTACCATGGCCATATCTCATAACCAGTATTGACAAGGTAATTACTAGGGCCACATTACTGTATGGCTTATGCTCTGACAGCTGCTTGGATCTGATGAGTTGAGATGTCTGTCATAGAAGTAACATCATTCTGTCTGTTTCAATTTATCTCTTGTTTAAATATACATTTTATAGAATTTTTTGTAATTTTTTTTTTTACAGATTTTGGGAGGGTTTTTAGACCTACATTTTTGTGCAATTCAAATTTCATTTATCTTTGCATTTGCTGTAACTATATCACACTTTAGTGCTGAGTTGGTGTAAAACCATATTACATAAATGCATACTATTCTAATTCCATTGATATACCATTACTGTTTGGCAGTAGAATTGAGGATGTATGGCAGTAGGCAGCACAAGAAATGTTCAAGCTGAATCACCTCAGCTGCAATAGAGAGACAATAATTGCCAAAAGAAAAGAGCCCAAACAATGCCCAAAAGCAAGTTTTGAACTCAGTAGCATATCATATGACAGTAAACGCCTCAATATCAGGAATGCTGATAGGAAGACATACAGAAAATGAGGGGTTGAAACTACAAAGTTATTCTGATTGTCCCTTTGTCAGGTGGGATTTTGAAGTAAAGCAGATGTGGCCCAACAGTTGTCTGGGCTGTTGCAAATGGAGCCACCAGAAACTTTAGGAATTTGACTGTGCATTTTAGCCAATAGTTTCTATCATGTCTCAAATAAAAACAATACAAATTATGAACTCAAGTCTTGCAATCTAGACTAGTCTAGCCTATTCTGGCAAGGCCCAGTCTGATCAACAGGCACAGTCACAGGTGTTTCACCCTGGACAAGTTTCTTCTTCTTGTCCGGTTTTGTTAGGATCATCATGTTTAGAACATAATTAAAATCTTCTTTCATAATGAGAATCTCCTATGCATGAAGACTTTCCACTTTGAAGGCTTACAAAGAAAAGTGTCTTGTTTTCAATGACTGAGTCTGAAGCATGTAATAGACTCTGTGTATGCTGTAATCTCAAGAATACACCTCATGAAGATATAAGCTTGTGAGATCTGAACAATCCCTGCAATCAGTATGTTTGAATGTATTGTTTTTATTTGAGACATGATAGAAACTATTGGCTAGAATGCACAGTCAACCTCCTAAAGTTTCTGGTGGATCCAGTTGCAGCAGCCCAGACAGCTGTTGGGCCACATCTGCTTTAGTTCAACCTCCCAGTGGGCATGTACATGGATGGTTTCTTAAGTAAGGAAGGTCATTCTTTTCTTATCTTTGTATTTACTTTATTATTTTCCTTACCTTTAGTTGTGCTGTAATCATGCTATGAGAGCAGTTTGTACCTCAAATAGGGACTCCAGCCATTTATCTATTGAAAGATGCCTGTGGTAGAATTTGTGTGCTCAAGCATCATCTCCTCCTATTACCTATCTTCCAAGTCTTAATATGATTAGGGAATCTATTCAATGGAGAAAGTAAATTGTTGGTAAATTATGTTTCTTCATGAATACTTACTTCATCTACATTGTATCATTGCTTTGCTTAAATGGGTAAACATCCAGTTGAATGATAGCCTCCTAGTGGAGGTAAGTGGAGGTAATGAGTAATAGTTTCTTCCCTTGTCTATCTGGTATATAAATAGGGAAGATGAAAATTTTCTCTTTCTAGAAGGGTCTGAATTCAAGAAGTAGCAATGTTTCATTTCCTACCGTTAATGTGATTTTGTAAGTATTCTCAGAAACATAATTAATGAATAGTAATTTATAGTTATTGATTGGTTAAAATATTGTTTTCTTCTTTCAGAAATTTGGTACAGCTGAAATGGGCCAGTCACTCTGGTTTGTGTTCAAACATTCCACAGTAGATGCTCTCAGAATCACAGCACTTTCTGTAAGTACTTTCAAATGATATACCTATTAATAGAGGATATCAAATAGGTAATATATCACTGATATACATATTAATAGAGGATATCAAATAGGTAATATATCACTGATAAACATACTAATAGAGGATATCAAATAGGTAATATATCACTTATAAAATATTAATAGAGGATATCAAATAGGTAATATATCACTGATATACATATTAATAGTGGATATCAAATAGGTAATATATCATTGATACAAATATTAATAGAGGATATCAAATAGGTAATATATCACTGATACACATATTAATAGAGGATATCAAATAGGTAATATATCACTGATATACATATTAATAGAGGATATCAAATAAGTAATATATCACTGATACACATATTAATAGAGGATATCAAATAGGTAATATATCACTGATACACATATTAATAGAGGATATCAAATAGGTAATATATCACTGATAAACATATTAATAGAGGATATCAAATAAGTAATATATCACTGATAAACATATTAATAGAGGATATCAAATAAGTAATATATCACTGATACACATATTAATAGAGGATATCAATTAGGTAAAATATCACTGATAAATTTATTAATAGAGGATATCAAATAAGTAATATATCACTGATACACATATTAATAGAGGATATCAAATAGGTAATATATCACTGATAAACATATTAATAGAGGATATCAAATAAGTAATATATCACTGATACACATATTAATAGAGGATATCAAATAGGTAATATATCAATGATACACATATTAATAGAGGATATCAATTAGGTAAAATAATATATCAATGTTACAAAAATTAATAGAGGATATCAAATAGTTCATGGTTAAATATTGAATTTATGAAATGAGTTGAATAATTTCCAGCTTTTGCAAACCTTGGCAAGCAAAAGCCACTTACTGTTCAACTCGTTTCATAAATTCAACATTAAATCATTTCATAAATTCAACATTAAATCATTTCATATATTCAACATTAAATCATTTCATAAATTCAACATTAAATCATTTCATAAATTCAACATTAAATCATTTCATAAATTCAACATCAAATCATTTCATAAATTCAACATTAAATCATTTCATAAATTCAACATTAAATCGTTTCATAAATTCAACATTAAATCGTTTCATAAATTCAACATTAAATCATTTCATAAATTCAACATTAAATCATTTCATAAATTCAACATTAAATCGTTTCAAAAATTCAACATTAAATCGTTTCAACATTAAATCATTTCATAAATTCAACATTAAATCATTTCATAAATTCAACATTAAATCGTTTCATAAATTCAACATTAAATCATTTCATAAATTCAACATTAAATCATTTCATAAATTCAACATTAAATCGTTTCAAAAATTCAACATTAAATCGTTTCAAAAATTCAACATTAAATTATTGTCCATTGGAAGTTATGTTTACCATATAGTTTTTATTTTAGTGGAAAGGGTCTAAAATGATAGAACAGATGATTTTCAGCATTTCATTCTATTCTGGTTCATATACTGCACTTTTCAATTCTTGCATGTTCAAACATAACCCAGATGTGACTTGAAGCAATAATGCACAATTCAATACAGAGTGACAGTTGAAAGTAGAATTTGTTTGTATACTATAATTCAAATAGCACATGTCCCTCCAAATTAATAGAACATCTGACCTGGACAGTATAATTTTTCAACACGGGATCTCCAATGGAAATTCCTGTGTGATGTTCCATAGTTTAAGTAGGTCATGTCAGTAGGGGTAGTTGAGGTGCCATATACATATATTGCAATGAGGCTGTTTACAATGTTTACACCAAAAGTCTCTCAATTACACCATGGACATTCATTCAGTGTACAGTACAGTATACAGCTGATAATGTTGAATATTCAGGTTAATGGATGATTATAATAAATCTAGAAGTGTCTGAACTGTATATGACAATTTGACAGGAGATGCTTTTATATGACACACTTGTCAGGAGATTCTTGAACTGTATATATCAGGTTTGTCAGGAGATACTGCTTGGGTTTGCTTGACCAACTCTGAACTTTATATGGCGCTCTTGTCAGGAGATGCTGCTGCTTGGGTTTGCTTGATCAACTCTGGACTTTATATGGTGCTCTTGTCAGGAGATGCTGATTGGGCTTGCTTGATCATCAGAGGACATGCTGCAGTTCTGCATGCACTTTTGAACTGCCTCTATAATTCCTCTCCATTCAGTCTGTAGCTCCAGTATGGATAAGATTGAGATTTTTTTAAGACTCCGGGTCATTTTTGTAGTGTTTCATTGATGACATAAGAGACTCTTAAAAGTTTCTTCTGACCACCTCAGGCTGCTTTCCTTCCAGCTTGCTGTCAAAGATTTTTTGGTAGTTGCTCCTCTGGCATCTTCGTGATATGGCCTATCCATCTCAACTGTGATTTCACTGACATCTTGGTGATATGGCCTACCCATCTCAACTGTGATTTCACCACTGACATCTTTGTGATATGGCCTATTCATCTCAACTGTGATTTCATCACTGACATCTTGGTGATATGGCCAATTCATCTCAACTGTGATTTCATCACTGACATCTTTGTGATTTGGCCTGCCCATCTCAACTGTGATTTCATCACTGACATCTTGGTGATATGGCATTTCCCATCTCAACTGTGATTGCATCAGCAGAGTTTGGATGCTTGGAATGCACAACCGTTAATTGTAAAATATACCAGCTATTTAATAATAATGTTTGCGTACTTTATAATATGGTTCTAACAGTAAAACTATATTTACTCAAAGGGGATCGTCCATTCATTTGGTGACTATTTTTCAGTAATGTTTAGAGACCATTTCTTTGTCACACCATAATTTGTTGTTCAAAGGCATTAAATTCCTCACAGTAAAATAATGTAATGTTCATTAGTACAAAATAATCAGAGATGGAAGTATCTTTAAATATATATATATATAAATATATATATATATATATATAATATTTTAATGGTATCTTGTAACTTGCATTTATATATAAAAGAAATGTTCATTAAGCTGTAGACATTAAATTTTCTCACTTAAGAGTCAGTCTGTCAGATTAACCGACAGACAAACACATGAATGACATTGGGAGGCAACTTCTATCAGGAGTAAATATCAACTTATTTTATTCTTAATGTACATATTTACCTTGACTCTAAAGGTCCTTATGTCTGATTTCCAGGCATTATGCAGAATCACGTATCAGAACCCGCATGTGTTCCAGGGAGTGATTGACACAGTTGGTCTTTCAACACTTCTCTCCACACTATCATTTGGTATCACTCGCATACAGCAATCCATTATCACGATGTTTGGGGCTCTCATAGGCACAGGTGGACATCTCAATAGGCTAATGCAAGACAAGGTATATTTAATGCAAGACAATGTATTTAATGCAAGACAAGGCATATTTAATGCAAGACGATGTGTATTTAATGCAAGACAAGGTATTTTTTATGCAAGACAATGTGTATTTAATGCAAGACAAGGTATGTTTAATGCAAGATGATATGTTTTTAACGCAAGACAATTTATATTTAATGCAAGACTATGTGTATTTAATGCAAGACAAGGTATATTTAATGCAAAATTATGTGTATTTAATGCAAGACAATGTATATTTAATGCAAGACAATTTATATTTAATGCACGTCAAGGTATATTTAATGCAAAACAAGGCATATTTAATGCAAGACGATGTGTAGTTAATGCAAGACAAGGTATATTTAATTCAAGACGATGTGTATTTAATGTGAGACAGGGTATGTTTAATGCAAGATGATGTGTATTTAATGCAAGACAAGGTATGTTTAATGCAAGATGACGTGTATTTAATGCAAGACTATGTGTATTTAATGCAAGACAATGTGTATTTAATGCAAGACAATGTATATTTAATTCAAGACGATGTGTATTTAATGCGAGACAAGGTATGTTTAATGCAAGATGATGTGTATTTAGTGCAAGATGATGTGTATTTAATGCAGACAAGGTATATTTAATTCAGTAAGAATGTGTATTTAATGCAAGACAAGGTATATTTAATTCAAGACGATGTGTATTTAATGCAAGACAATGTGTATTTAATGCAAGACAAGGTATATTTAATTCAAGACTGTGTATTTAATGTAAGACAATGTGTATTTAATGCAAGATTATGTGTATTTAATGCAAGACTATGTGTATGTAATGCAAGACAATGTGTATTTAATGCAAGACAATGTATATTTAATTCAAGACGATGTGTATTTAATGCGAGACAAGGTATGTTTAATGCAAGATGATGTGTATTTAATGCAAGGCAAGGTATGTTTAATGCAAGGCAATGTGTATTTAATGCAAGACAAGGTATTTTTAATTCAAGACGATGTGTATTTAATGCAAGATAAGGTATGTTTAATGCAAGACAATGTGTATTTAATGCAAGACAATGTGTATTTAATGCAAGACTATGTGTATTTAATGCAAGACAAGGTATATTTAATTCAAGACGATGTGTATTTAATGCAAGACAAGGTTTATTTAATTCAAGATGATGTGTATTTAATGCAAGATAAGGTATGTTTAATGCAAGACAAGGTATGTTTAATGCAAGATGATGTGTATTTAATGCAAGACAAGGTATGTTTAATGCAAGGCAATGTGTATTTAATGCAAGACAATGTATATTTAATTCAAGATGATGTGTATTTAATGTAAGACATGGTATATTTAATGCAAGACAAGGTATATTTAATGCAAGGTGATGTGTATTTAATGAAAGACAAGGTATGATTAATGAAAGAAGATGTGTACTTAATGCAAGACAAGGTATATTTAATTCAATAAGAATGTGTATTTAATGCAAGACAATGTATATTTAATGCAAGACAATGTGTATTTAATGCAAGACAATGTATATTTAATTCAAGATGATGTGTATTTAATGTAAGACATGGTATATTTAATGCAAGACAAGGTATATTTAATGCAAGGTGATGTGTATTTAATGCATGACAAGGTATGATTAATGCAAGACGATTTGTAGTTAATGCAAGACAAGGTATGTTTAATGCAAGGCAATGTGTATTTAATGCAAGACAATGTATATTTAATTCAAGAATATTTAATGCAAGACAATGTGTATTTAATGCAAGACGATGTGTATTTAATGCGAGGCAATGTATATTTAATTCAAGATGATGTGTATTTAATGCAAGACTATGTGTATTTAATGCAAGACAAGGTATAATTAATGCAAGACGATGTGAATTTAATGCGAGGCAATGTATATTTAATTCAAGACAATGTGTAGTTAATGCAAGACTATGTGTATTTAATGCAAGACAAGGTTTATATAATGCAAGACAATGTGTATTTAATGCAAGACAATGTGTATTTAATGCAAGACTATGTGTATTTAATGCAAGACAAGGTTTATATAATGCAAGACAATGTATTTAATGCAAGACAGGGTATATTTAATGGAAGATGATGTGTAATGCAAGACAATGTGTATTTAATGCAAGACAAGGTATGTTTAATTCAAGACAATGTGTATTTAAATGCAAGTCAATCTGTATTTAATGCTAGACAGTGTATATTTAATTCAAGAAGATGGGTATTTAATGCAAAACAAGGCATATTTAATGCAAGGCGATGTGTATTTAATGCAAGACAAGCTATGATTAATGCAAGACAATGTGTATTTAATGCAAGAGAAGGTATATTTAAAACATATTTCACCTGGTGTCCTGCAGATCAAAGACCCCATTAATTATTTCACCAGGTGTCCTGCAGATCAAAGACACCATTAATTATTTCACCTGGTGTCCTTCAAATCAAAGACCCTGTTAATTATGTCACCGAGTGGCCTTCACATAAAAAACCACATTGATTATGCTGATTCCCACACGATCTGGAGGATCTTGTATCAATTGTTTAAACAGTTAATTTTAAACTGAATATGAATGATACAGATTTTGATCTTCAACTGATCGAAGTCTATTGGTATTTTTTGACTCCATATTTGTCAGACTTTTCAAATTCAAAGTTTTGTTCTCATTAGTGAAGAAATTAGTTTACATATAAAGGAGTTAAAACTTGATTTACTCAGTTGAATAAAAAGTATGATGGAACAAAATGGAATCAGTATTTGTACATGTGCACTCAGGCTGAGGAGTTCATGATGCCAATTTAGTATTCATGAAAACCTATTATTATCATCTGTAACTACTACTATACAGCACTGCTTATCTTTAAAAAGTTTAATCAAGGCTTAACTTAAAAAGTCTTTAGATCTTGACATTTGTAACCATTTTTTAAAACAAATCTGTTAGTTTTACCAAGTGCAGCATGTAGATTTTTTGTTTCAGGATTTATTACAGAAGATAATACGGTTACTGGAAAGTCCATCTACGGTCATAAGGGCCAAGGGATTTGTAGTCCTGCATGAGATAATCAAAAACAATCATGAAATGTTACTCAGCAGCTGTCAGCTTAGGTAGGTTACATGTGCTGCTTACCATGTATCAGGGCTGTATATTTGCATAATTTTAGACAAAATACTTTATTCGGAATGCTTAAAGAGTTGTTTTTGCATTCAAAGTACACAGAATAGTTTGATTATTAGCTTTTAATGCAACATTGTAAGCATATTTTGCTTTCTTTAAGCATGATCAATCCTTCTCCATTAAATGCTGTCAGCATATTGTTCCTGCTGATTGGATGGCCAAAGCTTCTTCAGATGTTGTTAGCATAGTTTTTCTATGTTTGCAAATCCAGCAAGCAAAGTACTTACAGTTCTCTCCCCTGGTATATGGAACTCTGACAAGGGTGATTCCCCATTATGTCAGATCCTGTCCTTTCTGCAGTTAGAATTTTTAAAACCCCTTTTACAGATTTATTAAAAATCAAGTCAAACTTATTTTAGATGATGTCATGATATCTAGATAGGCATCATATTTGTATACCTTACAGAAATTGATTGAAGTTGACAGCATTTTTTTTTTTTTTTTTTTTTAACTGCTCTGGTGGCTTAGTGGTTAGAGCATCCGCCCCGGAAGCGGGAGGTCGTCAGTTCGATCCCTGGCCGAGTCATACCAAAGACTTACAAAAATGGTACTAACAGCTGCCTCGCTTGACATTCAGCATTAAGAGGTTGATGTTAGGACTGGTCGGCCTGGTGTCAGGATAATGTGACTGGGTGAGACATCATGCTACATGTCTGCGGCATGATGTCTCAGTGCTAGACATCACTATAAACTGCCTCACTGCAGACATCGTAGTGATATGACTAAAAAATTGTTAAAGCTACGTTAAAAATCCTAATCAAACAAACAAACAAACAGCATTTTTTCTC
This sequence comes from Unio delphinus, assembly GCA_029339505.1. Taxonomy (NCBI): domain Eukaryota; kingdom Metazoa; phylum Mollusca; class Bivalvia; order Unionida; family Unionidae; genus Unio; species Unio delphinus. The sequence continues at coordinate 2,738,232 of JAQISU010000008.1, read as the reverse complement.
TAGCGTTAAGTACATTCTATGTTGTATGTTGGCATGTTTGATCACTACTAATTATGATATGTGCTCAAGATCCAGATGGTCATTGCTGTTTGAAATGACAGTACTTGATTAGTGTGAGAACATTAACTCAGATGGAGCAATATAATCAAATGCACCTAACTTGTCAATGTTACAAGTCACATTTATAAAGCTGCATGAGATTGGTGTCTTTAATATGTATTAACCAATCAGCTTTTGTGTTTCTTCATTGTTTTTCAAAAAGAAAAGAAAAAGAATCCTTCAAAATTTTAGAAATGGCTACACACAAGCATGACCCTTTATTGTAGCATTTTCCAATATTTTCCCACTGTAACTCTTTTCTCTTCTCAAAGACTAACTTCTTTCCTCAGAGATAGCTTTAAATCTTGTTTAGATTGTATTGCAGAGTGCAGAGTGAAGTATGCACAGTTTTTGTACATGTTATATAGGGGTACAATAACAGTAAATAACCATTGTATTACATGTACATGTCAGGCACATCTAAATAAATATGTGCATTTAAGAATTAAGCTAGCAATAAATTATGCATAGGAGAGCTGCAGAGAATGTTAGGTTAATTTATTCTGGCATTCATTGATGCAGTTTGTAATGTCTTTTCTTGATGCATCTTGATGAGTTTATTGCAACTAAGCTGTTTGGTTCAAAAATAGAAATGGAAATGTTTATTGCTACCAATATGTTTGGTATAGAAATGGAAATGTTTATTGCCACCAAGATTTTTGGTCTAAAAATGAAAATGACTGAGATGAAACAAAAAATTTCCAGTTAATATTAGCAACATCAGTGTGGCAGATGACAAGAACTGGTTCAGAAGGATGACAACCTCATTTTCAGTTAAATTATTTTTTTAAATGGCTTTTATAGCAAGCTATTTATGATACAGTGATGTAGTTTAGTATGGATTAAGAGGTAAGCTAATTTTAATGTGTAAGTATTAAAAATATACTTAATGATTATTTTAAAAAGTGAATACAGCTTTTTATTTTATGCTAAATGGTGAAATACTAAGAGTTAATTACAGTAAATAATTGTACTGCTGTGTTGATAAGAATATAACCATGAAAGTTATTCTTAGATACATACATGACTGTATGGTAAAATGGCTGCCTCATGTTAAAGCTGAAACCATTTTAAATTCACCAAGACAAGAATTTTTAAAAATTCTTTTTAATTTTTTTTCTTTTCTTAATAAGCTATTTTACTTTTAATTGGCAAGGTGAATGATGTAACTCTTTACAATTTCTAGGTGAATTATCACAAAATTATCAGAATATAAATGGTTAACTACATAAATCACAATGGATCCAGTAAGATATCTGCTACTTCGATCTGTTATACAGGTTATACAGGCTATAAACACAGTACTTCTTGCTAGCCAATGTTTAAGCATAAAATAAAAAGAAAATTTGCTTGCTTATGAGTGACTAATGGATATGTTTCATATCATTGGTTAAAATCGTATTTGCATGCTTGACTTCACCACACTTGAAAATGCATAGCTTTCACACAGTTATTGAAATATCTTTTATTTAATCATCACAAGCAAATATTGAAAATGAGAACAGGTACAATGTATATGGGGATTACTTTATGTTTTTGAAAGCGTATTTCTCAGAATCAAATTTTTAGCAATTAGATATAATTTTCATTCGATTTTTCTTTAACCCAGGTTGGTGATGTATCTTGAGAGAGACAGTAGAAGACAGACTCCACGCGTCACAAAGGGAGACAGCACTGATGATTGGGACTATCTTAGTCGCTGTTTAGATCTGTTAATCAATTATATTGCTGATACTGTTTCAAATATATTTAGTAGGTATTGTAGTGCTAGAGTAAGATTCACTTTGATATATAGGATTGCAGCCTGGCTCCTTGCATTAATATAGATCTTAAAATAATAAATCTAAATCAAAAAATATTAAGTTTGTAACTTTTAATTTTTTTTTTCAAGAGTTAGAGAAATATTATTGATTGATAATTAACTCAAATTTAAATAACAACAATTTGTATCAGATCTTCATTCATGAAAAAAAGAAAATTAATCTAAAATTTTTTAAAGTCATAAATGCATTCTTTTGAAATTGAGTTTTAAATTTTGTTTCATTCAAATGTAAAAGAAATGAAAATATCTTGTTTAGCATAATTTCCTATCTTCCTGGCAGTTTTGTACCCCTTGTCCCCACTTTTGTGGGTCCAGAATTTTGTTTTGAGCTTTCAGTTTTGTTCATGTTTTGGAGTTGCAATCAAGAGAAGGCAAATATACCTTTACTAAGCAAGTTGTTCTGGTGATGTCAATTGTTTGATTGATTGATTTCTCCTCCATATACATTCCCCCATCACATTATCATTCTGAAAAAAGTTCTGCTACATTTTTTGAACCAAGCCCACCAAAAAGGAAAGAAATATTGTTTCTCCTTTGAATACGTTCCCCGATCACATTACATTAGGGATATTAGCCTGCTACCTCGCGAATCCAGCCCTACCAAAAGACGAAAATTCGTCTTTCCTGTCTATGTCATATAGACAAAGGACAATAACTCTTGCCCCTTACCTCCCCTTGCTACCCGCTAGGTGTCGCTTCTTTAGTTTTTTAGCTTCGTTTGTACTGTGCAAACACGTACAATTAGACCTCCAATGAATCCAAGCCATCTTAGTGTAAATTCTGACCATCCGAAGTTAAATTTGGAATTACTGTGTTGGATAATCATTCCTCTACAGGTTGTATACATTATTTTACAATATTTTCCAATTTGAGTGACTTTGTCACCTTTTCTAGACTTCGGACCATGTTGCAACGTGGTCAAGCTCGCTTATGGCGGTACTAGCATGTAATACATGTAGCACTCAATAATTTCGCTTATTCCGTATGTAACGTTTACGATATTAGCGATTTAATAACGTGCTGCATTGATAATTTGTGCTGTATTTACCTGCTTTGTCGTTTCAGTAGACTTCAAAAAAGTCTTTGAACGACCAAGTTGCGACTATTTAATGGCGGACTTCGTGTTGTAGTCACGAGTTCACGCGACACTTAATCATTTTGCTTTCTCCGTTACTTACGGTTATGGTAATAGCGACTTAATAGCGTGCTGAATTGCTAATTGTGCTTTGTTTATCATCTTTTTCGTTTCAGTAGACTTCGTCTTGAACGAACCATTGCAACACGCTCACGGCGATAACTAGTGTTGTCATTAAGAGTTAACATTTCACGGAATAATTTGACTACTCCGTTAGTAACGGTTATAGTATTATCGAATTAATAATATGCTGAATTTTTTAATTTGTGCTTTGTTCTCTTCTTTTGTCGTTTCAGTAGCAAAGTCGACAACGAAGGCATGAATGGCAAAATGGGTGTTGGCAATGTGGAAATGGAGGAAATTATGTTGACATGGTTTAGGCTGCCCAGTGGGTGTAAATTTCACCGCAGGTCCGTGCATGGCTTTCGGGCCTGTAAGTCCGGACGCATGGAGTCTATGCTAAATCAATTGGATCCATTTTAATATGCACTTTCGCCGGCCGGCCAGCCGACACCGTCAGTTCAGCCGGCACTTCAGCAGGCACCAACCAGCATTAGCCGTCCATCCGGCACCGTCCGTTCAGCCCAAATGGCACCGGACGGCCAGCCGACCTTCCAGCTTGCATCAACAGGCACCGGCCATTCAGCCCAAATGGCACCGGCCAGCCAGCCGACCTTCCAGCCTGCGTCAACAGGCACCGGCCGTCCACCCGGCAACGACCGTTCAGCCCAAATGGCACCAGTCGTCCAGCCGACCTTCCAGCCGGCATCAACTGGCACCAGCCGTCCATCCGGCAACAACCGTTCAGCCCAAATGGCACCGGTCGTCCAGCTGACCTTTCAGCCGGCATCAACCGGCACCAGCCGTCCACCCGGCAACGACCGTTCAGCCCAAATGGCACCGGTCGTCCAGCCAACCTTCCAGCTGGCATCAACCTGCACCGGCCGTCCATCCGGCAACGACCGTTCAACCCAAAATGGCACCGGTCGTCCAACCAACCTTCCAGCCGGCATCAACCGGCACCGGCCAACCATCCGGCAACGACCGTTAAGCCCAAATGGCACCGGTCTTCCAGCCGGCATCAACCTGCACCGGCTGTACATCGGATTTACGGAGATTATAGTGATGTACCCGTCAGTCAATCTACACTACTGGTTACTTATCACTACCATGAGAGAAATGTTATAGATGAATCTCCGTCCAATCAGACCATTCGAGAGGCAGGTGCCGGTCATAGCCAGACCTTCGCCGACATTCCGGCCGACTATATACCAGACAAATCAGTCGGTATTGCCGGTGTACACCTCCCATCACGTCAAATACGTGACGGTGTGATTTTAAAACAAGTGAGAATTAGTGACATTATCAGAGGTGACGGAATTGAGTTATCTATGCCACTTGGTATGCGCTACCCAGATATGGCAGCTTTACCAGAACTGGACTTTCAGGCCGACCATTCGCCAGTTCAATCAGCCGGCAGTGCCGGCCGTCCATATGTTCACGGCTTCTCCACAAGGGAGATTTAGTGAAAGTGTCAATTATGACAGAATTGTGTCATCTAGGTCACCTGGTATGCTGTACAGATATGCAAGCTGTACCAGAACCAACATTCCCTCTGAGCGAATGGTAGATGGGCGCGCAGTGCTGGCCGCACTACATAAGCATTATGTAATTATTATTACCTTACAACCGGCACCGGGCGTCCATCCGGCAATGACCGTTCAGCCCATATGGCACCGGTCATCCAGCCGACCTTCCAGCCAGCACTAACCGGCACCGGAAGTTGATCCGGCAATGACTGTTCAGCCCAAATGGCACCGGTCGTCCAGCCAAGCTTCCAGCCGACACTTGCCGTCACTGACCGTCCATCTGGCTCCAGCCGTCCAGCCCAACAGGCACCGGTCGTCCAGCCGTATGGAGATTTTAGTCATATACCAGTCCGTCTGACTGTACCGCTGTACCAGCACGGGGACTTTTATCATACCGCAATCCGCACAAATCGGATTGACGAAGATTCTAGTGATGTTTCCGTCTGTCAATCCGTACTACCGATTACATATCACTACCATGACACAGATGTTGGCGATGAATCTCTCGATCCAACCCGACCATTCGAGCGGTCGGTGCCGGTCATAGCCGGCCCGTCGCAGTCATTCAGGCCAAACATATGCCAATCAATTCATTCGGCATTGCCGGCCATCCATAGGCTAACAGCTCATCCACAAGGGAGAGTGAATGCCTTTATCAGAGATGACGGAATCGAGTCATCTATGCCACCTGGTATGCATTACCCCGATATGGATGCTTTACCAGAGCAAGATTATGCACATAGTGAGTGCGATGAATCGCAGGCAAATCAGCTGTATGCAGATCCAACTATGGAACGGACTGAGTTCAGATTCAAAGCCGCAGTGGAGGAAATTTATAGGGTGTTGGCCCCTTCAGAATGCCCTCCACCTCCTGCTGCCATTACCGACTATAAGGTTAGAGCGTCGGTCGATCTGGATGAGGGGGAAGAGACTCTATCCTTCCGCCTCCTTCCCCAGTCGACAAAAATTAAGGAAATTAATGACCGTCTGTCGACACGTATAGGGGATCCAGGAAATGCTAAGGCGTTCTTTTCTGAAAGCCAAGTACCAGCGTCGTTTTCAGGTCGATGGTACAAAACTCACTCCGATGTGTTCAGTACTGAGGTTTCGGCTCTGGATAAAAATATGGCAGCAGTCCATATGTCTGCTCCATTGTCTTATAAAGTGGACAAAACTGTGTTCAATGCCAAGTCCAAGCTGGTTCGAAATGTAGTCGCTACGTCTTCACTGTTAGACCTAGCCTCCCTAGCCATTTTCAGGATCGCTGAAAAATCTGGCAATGAACATGCTTGGGAATCGACGGCCCGGTTAGCTAGGGTTCTTAACAGGGCAGCTCACCATTCCATGGCCAATGCGCTGACTGCTTCTGCCAACCTAGACCTGATACGTTGTGACGCATGTCTGAAGGGCACGTCGCTTAAACCCCATCATAAGCTGGCTAGATATGACCGACGCACATTTCACGTCCCTATCCCACGAGTAGCGGACATTTCTCCGTTGTGCTTGTCGGGACTCGGTTTATCAGTTCCATGTCATACCTTTTGGCCTCAATTTAAGCCCTTGGGTTAGTACCAAGGTTATGGATTACGTTGTCACCCTGTTCCGCTCGACTTCATCTATTGCGTCGGCAGTATATTTGGACAACATCGTCCAGAAACATCTGTCAAGTTCTACTCTGCTCAAAGGCAGAAACGATCTTATATCACTTTACATCATATAGGCTTTCTCGTGAACTGGATAAAGTCTGATCTCTGTCCAATCCGGATTTTTGGTCCATCTGGGTGTGGAGTTTCTCCCGATCTGAATCTGGTAAGGCTTCCTCGAGTTTGCGATCATCCAGATATTTGCACTCGTAGAGTCCGTTTCCGACAGGATGCGCATTTTAGCGAGAGAGTTGCAGATCCTCGGATTATTCAATGTGGCAGCAGACTTGATCCCGCTCAGCCGTCCTTTTATGCGCCCTTTACAAAGGACGTTGCTAGCGTAATTGCGCCCTTTTCAAGCCAGAGATACGATCATTCTTGAGTCAATTGCACAACCCCTGTGGGCTGTCCACAGGGATTACTCTGGAGATACCCCAAGCGGGGATAACGGTATGTTCCGCCACTAGTACCTACGGTTGGGGTGCCCACCTGTTGCCGGACTTCGATACTGTCAGTGGCACGTGGGTGCCAGGGGCAAGCCCCTTTCCACATCAACCTTTCAGAAATAACGGCTGTCATCAATGCCTTTCATTTCGGGCAGGATCAACTCTTATTAAAAACTGCCCTCATTATGTCAGACAACATTGTGGTGGTGCCTTGCCTCAAAACAAGGGGACACCAATCACCAGACCTGTGCAATCTGAGCTGGCAGTTTCTACATTGGTTCGACAATCTCCACCTCAATGTACAATTCCGACACATTCTTGGCAGACTCAATGTCTTGGCTGACACTCTATCTAGTCATTCACACAGAATGGTCACTCCATCAATCGGACTTTCTTCCAATTGACACACTTTGGGGACGTCCAATGATTGATCTTTTGCACCAAGGTGGAATCGCAAGTTGTCCACCTTTCATCTCACAGGTTCCAGACCCAGAAGCTTGGGTCGTGGATGCTCGATCAATCAGCTGGGAAGGGTTGTAGTCATTCTCCTACCCTCCCACGGTCTTGGTACTGAAATTAATCCAGAAGTTAAGGGGTCAGAACTGTCAGATGGTTCTGATTGCCCCTCTCAGATGGAACAACTCCTGGGTCTCCGATCTACTCAATCTAAGCGATAGATCTACCCAGGAAGATTACAGTCAGCACAAGTATTCGCAAGCAGCCGCGGCCAGGGGTGTTCCACCCCTGTCCGGACCGTCTTTATGTTCAAGCTTGGCTCTTGTCCAGACAGCCTTGCAAGACAAACAATTTAAATATTTGATTGCGGAGAGAATCTCGAGAGCAAGAAGGCCCTCTACTCTGAAGGTTTACGAGGGCAAGTGGCATGTTTTCAGGAACTTGTACCATATCATTCACATTGTTCCTCTGAGTGTCACAATCCCTCAACTGGCCAACGTTTCTCTGGCTTTCCGAGGAGAAACAGCTGGCTCCAGTTATTATCAAATGCTACTGCTCCATGATATCAGACACATTCTGCCATTCTGGTTCATGCGCTATCAGCCATGACAAAGATTTGTCAGATCTTTTAGACACTTTTAAAAATTCAATCGCCTTATATCCCTCACCCTGTTTCCAAATGGAATCTGTCCTGGGTTTTAACATGACTCAATTCAGACAGTATTGAGTCTTTAACCCACGATTAGTTAAAGCTACTATCATACAAATTGGGTTTCTTGATAGTCTTAGCTTCAGCATGCAGGGTGAGCGAGTTACATGTCCTTTCTAGTGACCCGAACTCTCTTCCGTTCGGATCAGAGGGTTTGATGGTCCTCTTGACGCAGCCAGTCTTCGTAGTCCAAAATAGATTACCATACATTGGCGATCAACGAGTCGTCATTAGCTCGCTTTCTTTATAGATAAGTCAGGATCAACAGCCATGTAAGATCCTGTTTGGGCACTCTAGCACCATTTCAATGCATAGAGGTGAGTCAGGTCACATACAAGCACCTCTTTCTTCTGGTGATAGCTGGGACATGAGATATCACCATTCAAGCCCTTGCTTCATGGCTGTAGTGGGTTATACGCTCGGCGTACTCTGAGAATTCGCAAATCAGTCACTTTATAGAAGCTGTTGGCTGACATGCAGAGTCAACCTTCTACAGTTTTATCTTCAAGTTTGTACTCGCAGAGGCAAACATTGATTCTAGTAGGTCCGGTGTTGGCAGCCTAGATGCCCACCAGACCCATGTGCAACAATCAGCACAGCTTATTAGCTTCGCTGGATTCGCCAGATAAATTTTCGTAGGTAAGAAGATTTCAATAACTATCTTCTTAACCGTATAAAGGGGTCACATATCACGTGACCCTGGGCTGTGTTGCTGAATGAAAATTAGGAGACCGGGTTATCATTCACATGGGGAATCCAGCCATCATTCCCTAGAGGATACCCGGGGTGGAGGTCGGATGCTCCGCATTCCCTCCTCCTATTACTTATTCTCCTAAAGTAATGTGATTGGGGAACGTATTCAAAGGAGAAAGCAAATTTTGTAGTAAATTATGTTTCTCCGAGAATACTTACCCAATCACATTACTAAGAAACCCTTCCAACCACCCCGCCATGCGAGCATCCTCGTGTTTTATATACCGCTCAGCTTAAAAACTAAAGAAGCGACACCTAGCGGGTTGCAAGGGGAGGTAAGGGGCAAGAGTTATTGCCCTTTGTCTATATGACATAGACAGGAAAGACGAATTTTCGTCTTTTGGTAGGGCTGGATTCGCGAGGTAGCAGACTAATATCCCTAAAGTAATGTGATCGGGTAAGTATTCTCGGAGAAACATAATTTACTACAAAATTTGCTATTTCCCATCTCTGTATCATGTAAACAGGTTAAAAACTCTTACGATTACCTACCCTTACCACTCGATAGTTGGCCTCTTATCAAAAAAATGTTTACCAGTTTAAGTTTTTGCTTGATGTATCAGCTATTACTTTCGATATGGATTAAAATAAGCATTATGTTTGCTGATCCATTTTGAAAATCAGTATAGTTATTCCTTATGAATGCATTTGACACATGGGGGTCTCCAGTATTTGGGTTTTTTTTATCAGTATTTGTGCAGTTGTTTGCAGTTTGTGGGCTTCAGTTTTATTAATAAACATTTTGGCTTATCATCGGTGCTGATTGCTTTGTCCAGCTTTTCTTCTATTTGTAACAAGTCTTATTAGTGTTTTATGTGAACACTTATTTATTCGCTTTCGTTCTTTTTGTTGTTCATGTGGTTTCATTTATGACAACAAAATGTTCAAAGTGCACCAGATTCAAAGTCAGCAAGGATACACGTTACATGTGTCGTGTGCACTAATTGTTTACTTCACCATGCATTTACTGCTCAGAGTGGTCAGAAGGTGTTGAATTCACAGTTCTAACAAGAGCTTATAAAGAGAACAGATGGGTGGATGAAGTCAAAATCGACAGAGAGTGACATCTTGAGCCTTTTCCATATAGAGGATATCAATAGCAAACTTGAGAAGCACTATTATAATCCTTTGAAGATTATTAGTGCAATGTTACAATGCCCACTGCGACTGTATTATTGATAGATTGAATTGTATAAGTAGTTTGCTTCAGAGATGCTGTGTCGTTAAAAAGCCCACTGCAAATGTATTATTGATAGCTTGAATTGTGTAAGTAGTTTACTTCAGAGATGCTGTATCGTTACAATGCCCACTGTGACTGTATTATTGATAGCTTGAATTTTATAAGTAGTTTGCTTCAGAGATGCTGTATCATTACAATGCCCACTGCAACTGTATTAATGATAGCTTGAATTGGAGAAGTAGTGTGCTTCAGAGATGCTGTATTGTTACAATGCCCACTGCGACTGTTATATTGATAGCTTGAATTGGATATGTAGCGTGCTTCAGAGATGCTATATCGTTACAATTCCCACTGTTGCTGTTATATTGATAGCTTGAATTAGAGAAGTAGTGTGCTTCAGAGATGCTGTATTGTTACAATGCCCACTCCAACTGTTATATTAATAGCATGAATTGGATAAGTAATGTGCTTCAGAGATGCTGCATCGTTACAATGCGCACTGCGAATTGGTCACAAATGAAGAGATTTTTGCAGGAAATTATCAGGTTGCCTTTGGTCAATTTCTGTCCTTTTCTTTTCTTTAAAATATAAAATAGGCTGTTGCACAAAGGTGACTGCTGTACACAGTTTCAACTTTGAAAATTGGTTCTTGAACAAATACCGTACATTGAATATTATTATTATTATTATTATTATTATTATTATTATTATTATTATTATTATTATTATTATTATAACATCATTAACATTGTTTTTTTTTTCATTGTAGAACAAAATCATAATTACAGGTATATCTTGCTTTCTTCCAAATTTATGTTCCACTCAAGATTATTGTATCCTGCTCACTTTAAACCATCCTATATATGAAATCATCACCAAAATAAAATATACACTAGTCTTTATTCATTGTATAAAAACGTTATCTGTATTATTCAGTTACTCAGCTCACCAATATCAAAAGACAGTATACTTATGTGAGAAGTCTGTGATGAACAGAAAATCAGAAGAAGCCATATGTGGCTGTTTATGATGACCAGTGAACTGACCCTTCACCTGGTTTAAATTTACAGATATGCATTGATTATTGAATTACACCCAACTGTAAAATCAGAAGAAGCCATATGTGGCTGTTTATGATGACCAGTGAACTGACCCTTCACCTGGTTTTACAGATATGCTTTGATGATTGAATTACACCCAACTGTAATGAAAAGGGATGTCATTTGTATCACTCCGCAAATATGCCCTTTTTTATTTAGGGAGAGATAGTTTTATTTCAGAAGCAAATAGATGAAGATATCTAACCACATCTGTCAGATTAGAACAAAGGGTGAGTTCCTTTTCCATTGCAATAACACAAGTACTTTTCCCACCACCCTATAAACAAATTGCTTCCACACTCTATCCTAATAATAACTGCTTTACTTTTGAATTTGGCATATTGACACCTTTGAGCTATTCTATCAACATAACTGGAGTTACAAGTACATGTGAGATACGAAATGGTTCAGCATCAATTCACATAATTTTTCTTTATTTAAACAGTGCCTTCCTCGGGAATCAAAAATTAAGTTAAACTTTGCATAGACTGAATGGTCAGATATGCTCTTGTGACCACTTATCGCAGGTTGAAACCAATGTTTGGTTAGGAAACACCTTGCTGCACACTGCAGAATGCAAGTGACTATTAATGATAACAGTAATAATGAGGACTTTGCATAGTGCCTAATCTTTAGAAGCTCTAAGCGCTTTACGTCTATTATGATTTGACTAAATACATGACATATGCAGGAAATTTGGGGGAGGGGAATAGCCATTGTGAACAGGTAACTTCCAAGTAAATGTGACCATCTTGACAGGTTTGATTGTATAGTGGCAGGTAGTTGATTGAAATTTGTCCTCCAATTTTATCTCAGCTCAGTGAGGGCAAGTTATTTTCACTCTGTAACCAGTCTAGCTACCTGTCAAACCATACCTTCTCATTAATGACCAAATATTCATTACATCAGTGGGCAGTGCCCCATACTGGCCAGCCATTATGCTGTATGCAGAGTTTTACAGGGACCCATCAAACCAGTCTGTCAACTTTGCCACATATGCCAGCTGCCAAACCAATAGTCCAACCAGTCTCTGAGCCACCCATCCAGAATGCATTTTTGGTCTGCTCATGCAACTGGCCTTACTAGCTGTGTCACTTGCCCAGTAGCCAGTTCAATTAAAAGGGAGGCTTATCTGGTGTGTGGTTACAGTGCCACGCACACACACATGATGGCACTGCTTCATCTATATTGCCAGTGGTCTGATCTGTGCAGACATAGAAGTGAGTGGGTGGACAGCCTCAATCAATAGGTTAGTCCAACCGATACTGGATCATATATTATTCAGCTTCAGAGTAGTCATTGGATAAATTTAAATGACTGTACCACTCTCAGAGTCTCAAGCACTGCCATCTGTCAACAAAGCCTGTAAGTTTGAGGCTTTGGTGGAAATGGAAGATGAAAACAAAATCCCTTCTTCCATCTACTGCCACAAAGAATTTTCTTATTGTCTGTCACATTTTTCAATGAACCTCCATTTCAGATAGGATGGCTTTATGGTCCTAAGCTTTATGAAGATTCAAGCTTGTGTGATAAGAGCAAGTTTGTTATTGTATTATTCTGCAAACTGGTAAACATCATGTGGATGGATTGTTTTCTTGCAAGTGATAAGGGTAGATAATGGATAAAATAATTATTTTCTTTTGTCTGTTTTCGTGTTTATTCATTGGATGGAATTAAGAGGTAGTGTAGCTGTTTTCTTTGCATTAATGAGATCAGATAAAAATTCTTGGAGAAACATAATTTACTCAAATTAATTTATGTTATGGTTTTTGAAGTTTTAATGTATTAGTTATTTAATTCCTTAAAAGGCTTGTACATGATTTATTTGGTAAGTATAAATTGTTGTATTTGAAAGCTTATATCATGCTCCATGTCTGAAAGGACAACAATATAATTACCAACAAAAGGTCACATTTTAATATTTTAATTTAAACTGTACTGACTTCTTTCTCCTTGAATCACAATTATTATTGTTTTAAAAATTATTATTATTATAATTAATATTAATATTCTTCTTCTTCTTCTTCTTCTTCTTCTTCTTCTTTTTATTTTTATTATTACTGCATTTTTTATTTGTGCTGCAATTACAAAGTAGTATCATTAGCTTTCTCTGCTTATGCTATAAACTTCTTCAAGACTTAATGCCCTCATTTTAGGCTATTTCCGGAAGGCTGAATATGAAATCCTGAGATCTAGGATGTTTGTAAAGATTCTACAAGATTGCTTTGGAACAAATATATCACTAGATATTTTTTTCATTGGGATAATTTTATTTAAAGAACAAATGTTGCAGATATGAACATTGGTTTGTCAGTGAAATAGTACACTCAGCGTACTTTGACATCTAGGAAAAACTATATTCGACACCTGTACTCTGAGAACAAAATCTGAATTTACACTATAGTTATATCATTGTTTATCTAATTACAATTTATCTTTGTAGGTGAGATCTTGTCTTCATTGGATGCTGTTAATGGAAGAAAACATCCCAATGCAGTTCAGTCAAAACAGTTAAAGAGTTCCCTCCCTTTAATTCACATTTTTCTTCATCTGGTCACTAGTCAGGTAGCTACATTTACATCTTAGCCTATATGATATACATTTATATTTAGGATTGAACCTCTCCAGTGGTCTAGTGGTTAGAGTGTCTGCCGCGGAAGCGGAGGTCATGGGTTCGATCCCTGGCCAAGTCATACCAAAGACTTACAAAAATGGTACTAACAGCTGCCTCGCTTGACATTCAGCATTAAGAGGTTAGTGTTAGGACTGGTTGGCTTGGTGTCAGGATAATGTGATTGGGTGGGACATTATGCTTCATGTCGGCAGCATGATGCCCCAGTGTTAGACATCACTATAAACTGCCTCACTGCAGACATCGAAGCAATATGACTGAAAAATTGTTAAAGCCACGTTAAAAATCATAATCAAACAAACAAAAATATTTAGGATTGAACTCTCACATATTTCATTCCTGGAGATGCTCTTTGTTTTCATGTATTTAGAGACTCAAGATTCCCTGTTTTAGAAGTTATGTTTGTCACTAAAGCCTTCGGAACCAATCTTGAAATTTTATAGTCCATGTGAACATGATCGGAAAATGTAAAAGAGTTATTATAATTTAGTACCATGATCGTAAAATATATAAGTTCATTTCATTTTTAAAACTCATATTATAAAAATGTGTAATATTTTAAAATGGCAAGAGTTGAATTTATGATAGATAACATTATAAAATGGCAAGAATTGAATTTATGATAAATAACATTATAACTGTAGCTGCTGTAAATGTAAAAAGATAGTTAGTTGTAGAGAATTTCTGATTTCTTTTTTTAAAAAAATAAAAATTGTAAAAGATACAATCATCAGTGAGTATGTCATCAATTCTCTGTTATGTTCGCCTTTACTGACTTATAAGGAGTTAAATATAGTAGTATGAAGAATCGGAGTCTGGTCTATCACGTTAAAGGGTGGTAAACCATGGAAATTTAGTTGCAGCCTAAAGCTAATAAATTTTCAATTTTTACTTGAAATGCATTTGCATTTTGTTCTGTTTTTGAATGTCATTATTCCTTCTGCATTTGCCTTCTCACCCTCAATTTTATTCAAATGACATTCATCTTTTCATTTGTGTTTATTAAGCATTTCATTCATTTGCATTAATTTGTTATTTCATCGCATTCATTCAGTATTTCATTTCTTCTTTATTTCATTTGCATTCAGTATTTCATTTGATTCATTCAGTATTTTATTTGCATTCATTCAGTATTTTATTTGATTCATTCAGTATTTTATTTGCATTCAATCAGTATTTTATTTGCATTCATTCAGTATTTTTATTACCATTCATTCAATATTTCAATTGCATTCATTCAGTATTTTATTTGCATTCATTCAGTATTTCATTTGCAATCATTCAGTATTTCATTTGCATTAATTCAGTATTTTATTTGCATTCATTCAGTATTTCATTTGCATTCATTCAGTATTTTATTTGCAATCATTCGGTATTTCATTTGCATTCATTCAGTATTTTATTTGCAATCATTTGGTATTTCATTTGCATTCATTTTATGTTATGTTTGCATTGCACTTTCATTTTGCTGGCAAAGTTTTTGTTTTAGTGTTTATAATTCTAGGTACCTTACACCGTTGTTTGCATTTGAAAATCTTTCAAATTAGGTACAAATGTTAACATTTTACAGATTCATTGTTATTATCTGTTTCATTGATTTTCATGGACATCAGTTCATTGGTTTTGCAGAAGGTTTTCACACATACCAGACATCCCAGTATTGTATTAAATCCCTGTAAAATTCTTTTTTTTTTTTATAATTACTTTTTTGTTTGTTTGATGATATCTGTATTTTCCCCTTTCAGTTTTTCCAAATCATTGTAATATCAATATTTGAGGGAGTTATGGGGTTGGGGTTCAGTTTTCCCAAATCATTGTAATATCAATATTTGAGGGAGTTGGGGGGTTGGGGCACATGACAGTTTTTATGTCATTTGTTTCTGGAAAAGGAAATGTATTATGTTACATTTACTGTAGTACTTGTGAGTTCCAATATGTAATTTTAATTTATTTTATCAGTGATTTATGGTTCTATTTTCTTTTTGAGATTTTCCGTCCGCGCATTGTGAATGAGGATTTTGTCCGCAATTTAGCCACTCTTCTGACACATGTGAATTGCATAGAGTTAGGGGAGACCAACATAGACTCAGCTAATGGTAGGTACAAACCTGATTTTATCTTTTTCCTTATTGTTGCTAAATACTGAAAATCTGTATTTAATGTAAAATGTTTACCAGCACATATGCTATTTTTTTTACAGGTTCTTAAAAATATATTCTAGAAATCAATTATATATACTCGCTTGTAAGTTGATTATTACTTCATACAACATAGACTCGGATCTGCTGTTGCATAATGTGTCATTGGACTAGATGTGTGTTTGTACAATAATGTTTATTGGACTAGACTTGTAAGTGATTATGTACAGTAATGTTTATTGGACTGTATGTGTATGTACAGTAATGTTTATTGGACTAGACTTGTAAGTGAGTATGGACAGTAATGTTTATTGGACTGTATGTGTATGTACAGTAATGTTTATTGGACTTGACTTGTAAGTGAGTATGGACAGTAATGTTTATTGGACTGTATGTGTATGTACAGTAATGTTTATTGAACTTGACTTGTAAGTGAGTATGTACAGTAATGTTTATTGGACTGTATGTGTATGTACATTAATGTTTATTGGACTAGACTTGTAAGTGAGTATGTACAGTAATGTTTATTGGACTGTATGTGTATGTACAGTAATGTTTATTGGACTTGACTTGTAAGTGAGTATGAACAGTAATGTTTATTGGACTGTATGTGTATGTACAGTAATGTTTATTGGACTTGACTTGTAAGTGGGTATGTACAGTAATGTTTTTTTGACTAGGCTTGTGAGTATGTGCAGTAATTTTTTTTTGCACTAGACTTGTAAGTGAGTATTACAGTAATGTTTATTGGACTGTATGTGTATGTACAGTAATGTTTTTTTGACTAGGCTTGTGAGTATGTGCAGTAATTTTTTTTTGGACTAGACTTGTAAGTGAGTATGTACAGTAATATTTATTGGACTGTATGTGTATGTACAGTAATGTTTATTGGACTAGACTTGTAAGTGAGTATGTACAGTAATGTTTATTGGACTGTATGTGTATGTACAGTAATGTTTATTGGACTTGACTTGTAAGTGAGTATGTACAGTAATGTTTATTGGACTGTATGTGTATGTACAGTAATGTTTATTGGACTTGACTTGTAAGTGAGTATGAACAGTAATGTTTATTGGACTGTATGTGTATGTACAGTAATGTTTATTGGACTTGACTTGTAAGTGGGTATGTACAGTAATGTTTTTTTGACTAGGCTTGTGAGTATGTGCAGTAATTTTTTTTTGCACTAGACTTGTAAGTGAGTATTACAGTAATGTTTATTGGACTGTATGTGTATGTACAGTAATGTTTTTTTGACTAGGCTTGTGAATATGTGCAGTAATTTTTTTTGGACTAGACTTGTAAGTGAGTATGTACAGTAATATTTATTGGACTGTATGTGTATGTACAGTAATGTTTATTGGACTAGACTTGTAAGTGAGTATGTACAGTTATATTTATTGGACTGTATGTGCATGTACATTAATGTTTATTGGACTTGACTTGTGAGTATGTATTGTTTATTGGACTAGACTTATAAGTGAGTAATGACAGTAATGTTTATTAGACTTGATTTGTAAGTATGTACAGTAATGTTTATTAAAGAACTATTTATAGCATAATTCTCTGAATGTAGTGTCTGAATATGTTTTTATATACATGTAGTAATGTTTATAATATATACATATATTAATGTTTACAATATATACATGTAGTAATGTTTACAATATATACATGTAATGTTTACAATATATACATGTAGTAATGTTTACTATTTGTTCATGTAATAATGTTTACTATGTATATGTTTACTATTTGTACATGTGGTAATGTTTACAATATATACATGTTGTAATTTTTACTATTTGTACATGTAAGAATGTTTATTTGAGCATAGAAACAGAGGCATTTGTTTAATATATTGTTTATTATGTCAACTAACTTGTTCATTATATTGAGTTATCTTGTATTCCACTAGAAACCCCAAATAAAATGTTTTGAATCCCTCTCTAGGTAGGATAGTGGAATAATGCATGTAGCATTGCATTAATTCCTAATGAATGCATTATTTGTATGCTATTTAAAGATATATGTCTGTATGTGACTAACTTGTTAATGAATTTTGCTTTTTCTGTGACAGAGAAAGCCAAAGGTATTACTTTGACAGCTTGTCCCTACTGCTATACTATATACAGATGCATTCAGCATGTTGCATGTATATCTGCTTAAAGCAACACCTTTCCTGCTTGCCAATTTCATTATGCTTTTTATGTCCCTGCATTCTGTATGGAGGGAGCATTTAGTTTTATCCATGTCTTTCCCTCCCTTTATGTCCTATCCCATCTCATCCATCACATATTTTGTTTCGATAGCTTTTGAAGAACTTATTAAATTGAAAAGAGTTATAAGCTTTTAAAAACCTAGGTCAGGTTAAATTTTCACAGCATTTTGGAACAATTCAACATAGTTTTGGCAACTGTTAAATTTAGAACTTTAATTTCCGTCAAGAAGACCTACATCAGGTCCAGTTTTCACCGTTTGCCAGGAAGAGTTAACAGAGTTTGGCCCATTTTCCATTTATATCTTAGTCATTCAATTTTGTTTCTGCTAAGAACTCGTGATGGTCTTCAAGGACTGAAATTGAATTTATTAGGCAGCTTTACAAGAAGACTTGGGTCAAAGTTTGGATCAAATTTGATTTTCAACTTTCTCCAGTGAATATACTCCCTGGTCACAGTATTGTAAGGGAAGTAAATTCTGCTACCTCTAAAATTAATGCAATCTTGAAAAGTTGTAAATTTAGACTCTCTCTCTCTCTCTCTCTCTCTCTCTCTCTCTCTCTCTCTCTCTCTCTCTCTCTCTCTCTCTCAGTGGTCTAAAGCAACTCCATTATGGATCACTGCCATCTCACCTCTGTCTGCATGGGTTTAAGTCTCTCAGATTTGGCCAAAATCGGTGTGTGAGAAAGTTTGCCAGTAGCTTCTCATGGGTTGGTGGTTCTTTTCGGGGGTTTTCCCATGTTCTTCCTCCACTACTGGCCACCATGTGTAGCCTATTGTGTGCTGCAAAAATGGCGTTAAATCCTACAACAACAACAACAACAACAATATCCATTACCTTCCCTTACCACTGTTTGGTACCTGTCCATCAACTGGATGTTTACCAGTTTAAGCAGTGGTACATGTATAATCAGCATTATACTGCCTTCCTGATCTTCTGGAATCCAAGAATATCTTCAGTATGGTATTGTGTATTAATGTATTTGATACTTGTTGCCATCATTATTTTTTTTAATTGTTATTTGTGTGAATTACTTTAATTATTCAGATAAATAGCTACTAGCATTGTTCTTGTAATGCTTGTACTGCACTCAGTCTGTTATGTATAGTTCCCATATATGAACCTGTTATCACACTCAATCTGACATGTATAGTTCCCATGTATGAACCTGTTATCACACTTAGTCTTACATGTATAGTTCCCATTTATGAACCTGGTATCACACTCAATCTGACATGTATAGTTCCCATTTATGAACCTGGTATCACACTCAATCTGACATGTATAGTTCCCATTTATGAACCTGGTATCACACTCAATCTGACATGTATAGTTCCCATTTATGAACCTGGTGTCACACTCAATCTGACATGTATAGTTCCCATTTATGAACCTGTTATCACACTCAATCTGACATGTATAGTTCACATTTATGAACCTGTTATCACACTCAATCTGACATGTATAGTTCCCATTTATGAACCTGTTATCACACTCAATCTGACATGTATAGTTCCCATTTATGAACCTGGTATCACACTCAATCTGACATGTATAGTTCCCATTTATGAACCTGGTATCACACTCAATCTGACATGTATAGTTCACATTTATGAACCTGTTATCACACTCAATCTGACATGTATAGTTCCCATTTATGAACCTGTTATCACACTCAATCTGACATGTATAGTTCCCATTTATGAACCTGGTATCACACTCAATCTGACATGTATAGTTCCCATTTATGAACCTGGTATCACACTCAATCTGACATGTATAGTTCACATTTATGAACCTGTTATCACACTCAATCTGACATGTATAGTTCCCATTTATGAACCTGTTATCACACTCAATCTGACATGTATAGTTCCCATTTATGAACCTGTTATCACACTTAGTCTTACATGTATAGTTCCCATTTGAATGAACATTGAAGGCTGTTAACATGTCACCTCCAATTTAGTGCTAAATATAGTGGCACCTACTCTGATGCTTGTTCTGGCATTACTAGAAACTTTTTACCTTGCCAAAAATGGGCAGTGATCATGCATGGGTGTCTGTGGCCTGCATAGCTAAGCTAGTTAACAGGGCTGCCCACCATTTGATGGCCAATGCCCAAAGACTTTTGGCATGGTGTCCATCTCCACTCATCTTTACCAAAGCTGTGGCATTCCTTGGCATTCTCTGGTTGGCTCTTTTGTCCCCCATTGCTATTTGGCTTTAGAATTGAGGATATGCAGAAACAGGCAGTACAAGAAGTGTCTCTCCAGCTTGCCTTGTCACCAGCTTGCCTTGTCTTCAACTTGCTTTGTCTCCAGCTTCATCACTTAACATGAACCAGTCTCAGCTGCTGTCATAGAGAGTCCATTGTCAGCAGAAGGAGAGGATCCTGAACACTGTCCAACAGCAATAGTTTCAGTCTCAGCTGAATTTCAGGCAGTAAGAGGCTACTTAGTTATGGAGACAGTTCATAAGGGATGATAGGAAGCATGTTTTCTTTTTTCCCATAGCCTCTCATTAATCATAGCTGACTTTTCACTTCAACAGAATAAAGACATCCTGTTGTAGACTCTTCACATTGAGTGGGTCTGTTCATCCATCAGTCTTTAATGTGATTTGCGCGCTTTTGTAAAACCCTCATTATAGACCTTATTTTGCAACCAGGTGGAATCACAAACTGTCATGATTGTACTCAATTCTGAAAGATAGAAGCATGTATCTTGGCCTTTGACACACCATCAATCAGTTAGGTGTAGTTTTGGGACTATATCTACTTCTCTGCTATTCTGATATCAAAGATAATACAGAAGTTGAGGGGTCAGAATGGCAAAGTAACACTGATAGCCCCTCTCATGTGATACAAGTCCTTGGTAAATGATGTGCTTGATCTGGTATTAATAATAATAATGAGGACTTTGTATAGCACCTAATCTTTAGAAGCTCTAAGCACTTTACAACATCTATAATGATATGTCTACAACAAACAAACAAAAACTGAAATTGGAAAACATAAAAATGGTGAAAATATTTATTTAGGAAACATTATTGGGTCTTTAAGTTTGTTCTTGCAGTAAAAAAAATTGAGTTTTAAGAGCACTTTTGAAAGGGATCACTGTCTTTGTGTCTAATTAAATGGGCAATTCATTCCATGTTGCTGGGCCCTGGTATGCAAAAGAACATTGTCCATATGACTTCATTTTCATAGTGGGAATAATGAGTATACGATTGTCAGAAGAGGAGCATAAGTATCTTGCTGGTATGTATACACTGGTGAGGCCAGATAGGTATGTTGGACTGGAGTCCGTCAATGAACATAGCACTGAGAACAGATTTTGTGTTTGATTCTGGATCGAATGGATAGCCGGTGTAGGGTACAGAGCTATATATACATGTCCCCAGGAAAATCCTGTTGAGGTCCAGCCCACTTAAAAAAACAGTGAAAGTTTCTGGTGTTCACCCCTGTCTAGGCAGGCTTTTTTTCATGCCTGGTATAGAATTCAATTTAAACCTTCATTCTTGGAGAAAATCTGTTGAGCTAAAAGGCCTGCAAGTTTACGAGCAGATAAAGGCAGGTTTTCAGAGACTGATGCAAGGCCATTAAAATTGTTCCTTTGAATGCGTCATTGTTGCATTTTACCTCATTTCTCTATCATTTTGAGAAGAAGATGTTAGCCTCATTCACTGTTAACGGGTACCACCTCATGATTTCTGACACTTTCAGGCATCACAGTAGATGGGATATTAGTCACAGTAAGGATCTATCAGACATGCTTGCTATATTAACCCTTTGAACCCTACAGGCTGGTTTACCGGCCTATTCTAACGGTGTAAATAACCGAAAGGCCGGTATACTGGCCTCGCTATCTACCGTCATAACCCGACAGGCCGGTATACCGGCCTGTGTTATGTTATTTGCTAGATTCGCTATAGTATTGTCAAAATTTGCCGGGGAGGCTCGGGTTAGGGTGCCGTAATATGGGGGAGATTAGGGTTCAAAGGGTTAAGTGGAATAGATCTCTCACCATTTGCTAGATGAAATCTTTTGTGGGCTTTGACATGGCTCAACTCAGGTCAGTTTGAACCTTTTGCTAAAACTTACTGAAGCTGCTTTAAAACATGCTTTCTGTCAGCTGTAGCTCCCCTGGCATGCAGGGTGAGTAAGCTGTGTGCCCTTTCAGTAGACCCAACCCTTCTCAGTTCAGATCAGCTGATTTCATGGTCCTAATGACATAACCAGGCTTTGTAGCTACGGTAAGTATAGGTTTCCACAATAAAGACAAAGTTTGTGTTTCTGTATTTGAGAGGTAGCAGAGTTTATTTCCTAATGTGAATGTGAATATTCTCAAAGAAGCACAATTTAAATACTTTCTCAAATACTTTACCTGGTAAAATGTGAATAAAGGACCACTTTTGACATAGAAATTTCCCTTTCCGCAAGGTAAGTTTTGAAGGACTTGATAAATTTAAATCAAATTTGATATGATGCTTTATGTTTTGAATGCTTAAGTCAAGTTATGATTTGATCTTTTAAAAATTCTCTGGCAACTTTTATATGATAATTTATATTTAAAATGCATGGGTCAAGTAATAATTTCTTTTCTTCTTAATGTTTTTGGCCAAGTTTTATATGGGGATTTACATCTAGAGTTCATAGGTTCATGTAATGGATTGAATTTCTTTTCTGGAAACTTTTGTATGGATGGGTATTCACGGTGTATTGACACATTTTCTGGTCAGTCTTACAATATTTGTCAATACAAAGATAATTTCTGAAGTTACATTAGTTATATATATTTTACTGAGTAAATAAAATAAGAAAAATAGTATTTTAATCACCAATTCAGAATTTCTGATAAATTTATTCACATTTTCAGTTTATAATTTTGGAATAGAGTTAAATTATGTTCAGTTTGGTTTCCAAACCTGAATGTTTATTATTTATAATTTTTTGTTTTATCAGAAAATTTTTATTTTTAATTTATGCAAAACTAGATTTTTGTTTTTATTGACTGCCATTTTAGTGTTTTATGATGCAAGTGTGAAACTTTATTCTTACTTTCACTCTGCATGCATTTAGTAAACACAGGCAGACAAGGTGATCTGTTTTCCACAAGACTGCAGATTAATTTTGAGAATAATGAATATTATACTGTCTATTTTTAGCTAGGATGTTAATTTTTCATGCTATTGATAGTCATTTGATTTGCTAGGTTCCTACATTATCATGCTATTAGTAGTCACTATTTGTTAGTATGCTAAATTTTCATGCTTTTGGTAGTCATTTTAATTTGATAGGATGCTAATTTTTCATGCTTTTGGTAGTCATTCAAATTTGATAGGATGCTAATTTTTCATGCTTTTGGTAGTCATTCTAATTTG
The DNA here is from genome assembly GCA_029339505.1 of Unio delphinus. Taxonomy (NCBI): domain Eukaryota; kingdom Metazoa; phylum Mollusca; class Bivalvia; order Unionida; family Unionidae; genus Unio; species Unio delphinus. Next base: position 2,714,925 of record JAQISU010000008.1, on the reverse strand, counting down.
GATGCTAATTTTTCATGCTTTTGGTAGTCATTCTAATTTGATAGGATGCTAATTCTTCATGCTTTTGGTAGTCATTCTAATTTGATTGGATGCTAATTTTTCATGCTTTTGGTAGTCATTCTAATTTGATTGGATGCTAATTTTTCATGCTTTTGGTAGTCATTCTAATTTGATAGGATGCTAATTTTTCATGCTTTTGGTAGTCATTCTAATTTGATAGGATGCTAATTTCTCATGCTGTTTTGTAGTTATCCTGTTTACTAGAATACATTTTCATGCATTTGTTTAAAAAAACTTGATATAATCATTAATTTATTTGACTTGTGTTGTTTTTTTTCTCATAAAAAGTGTATATCAGTGTTTATGTATAGCCATTAAAACATATACTTGTGTTGTGTTTTTTTCTCTGTAAAAATGTATATCAGCACATGTGTACAACAATTAACATCTTACTAACACCTATAAACAATTATATATTTAATGATGATATTTAACTCTTAACATATCTTCTAATTTTCTATTTATTTTTACATGGGAGAGAGGATATGAAACTAAAAATTAAACTGTACTGTGTTTACTTAACACTGATCTATGTTTTGTTTAAATATACCTATTTAAGGATGAACATAATATGCTATAATATTTATGGCCCCTCCATTCAGTGGAGTGTCATGCTTGTTATCGAAGTGTCATGGTTTCAGTACCTGCCCAGGTCATCTTATTGGCTGCCCCTGTTTGCCTTGGGAAAATGTATTTAGCTCTCATTTCTTTGGCATGATATTGCCAATAATGTGTTAAAAGTAACATTTAAGCAAAAACTAAACCACCATAATAACCACCCATCTGTCAGTTATCAGTTTCATTTCTGCACAGTAACTTGAGTTGCCACCATCTACAGCTAGCACAATTTATGGATGGTTTGCAACATAATCATTTTGGCATCATAAGGTCAAAGGCCATGGTCTTTGTTTTTTGCACAGTATATAATTTTCCACCATCCCAGTTAGTAAATTTTGTGGATGGCTTGCATTTTGAGTAAAGAAGAAGTCTATTGCTTTGGGGTTCAAAGGTCAAGGTCATTGTGGCTGAAAGAACAAAATGGTTTCCACACAATTATCTGATATGTACTATCTACAGTTACCAGTCTTTATGGATCAGAATCACTTGGTATAATGCAAAACCCTATAGATTTTAGAATTAAGAGGTCAGTGGTCAAGGTCATTGTGGCTAGAAGAAAACATTGTTTCCACACAATAACTTGAGTGTACCATATATACTTAATAATAAGTCAGGTCCAACTACAAGCAACACAGACCCTGATTGGTCATTGCATGATGCACCAGCAGATCAGGGTTTATGTTATTTGCTCTACTGATTTCTCCTAACAAGCCACAGAGACAGAGATCTGCCAGCGCATTATGTGATTTGGGTCTGTGCAGTTTGCAGTTGGACTTGGCGTAAGTGAGTACATATGGTACGTGATTTTAGTGTGATAATGATTTTTATTCACATAGAGATGACTTGTTAATTAGATGTGTGAAAAATGCTACAGTATGTGTATGTAGAAGGAACAAAAATAAGTAAAATATGCATTAAAAATTATAAACTAGACAAGCAAGATTTTGGTTGCTATTGAGAATAATTGTTGCTGTATTAATGGTAACTGCAGTGAATAAATTTGGTATTTATTTTTTTTACAAATGGCTTAAAATGTGGCAGTAATCCAAATTATCTTGTAGCATTCTGATTGAATGAAAAAGCAGTTATGAAGTATTATTTACACATTCTGATTGAATGAAAAAGCATTTATGAATGAAATATTATTTACACTTTCTGATTGAATGAAAAGCATTTATGAATGAAATATTATTTACACATTCTGATTGAATGAAAAAGCATTTATGAATGAAATATTATTTACACTTTCTGATTGAATGAAAAGCATTTAAGAATGAGATATTATTTACACATGACATTTTGCTGTTGCTGTAACATGTTTTACAAAGATGAAAAAAATGAGATTCCTTATTTTATATATTTAACAATAGTTTAAATATCTAATTTGCTGGGAGATATGAAATTAAATACCGAAGTCCCCAGCTATCTGTAATCCTTTTCACATCACATTTCATCAGTCATATTGTGTTGTTTTATAACTTTGCACACTCTTTGATTTTTAATATACCATAAATCTATATAAAATCAAAGTTACTTTAGCATCAGTATATATGTACAAAGAAATATTTTATACTGAAAATGTAAATTTGTTAGGTATTTCAGAAAATTTTGAATTTAATTTTTTGTAAACTAATTTTTTGTATGTGTGAAAAAGTATGTGTGAAAAAATTAATAAAATTTGTATGGAAAATCACAGAATATGGTTATATTTTTAAACATATTTTTATATAATTATTATATATTTCTTTGGTTTTAATTTTTGATAATTAGATTTTTTTCTATTAAAATTATACTAATTATGCAGTAGAAAATTTTAATATTTTAGATGTAATGATTTAAACAAATTTTTTAAAATAAAACTTCACAAAAGTTAGAGAATTTGTTATTCTTCACATCTGTCTGATAGCATAATTACAAGCTATGATAAAGACAAGGTGCAAAGAAAGGGAGGACTTTATTAATAATCTATTTCTTCTTAATTAATTTTGGGTGCAGACCAGCTGGCAGGTTTGATAGTCACTGCCATTTTCTGTATACGTAAATTCAATACCTCATTCTTCCTGTATTATCATTGACTGTAATAGTATACATTTATATATTTTCTCTCGGTATCAAATTTTTTTCTAAAGAAGTCAGAAGTCCAAGTTAATTATGTATTGTATACAGTAATATAAATGACTGGTCCTTCATTCCACCATGTTGGGTTACCAAAAAAAATCCATGCTACCAGCAAAAATGTTATAAGTTAGTAATGTCAACATGTTTCCCATTTCAGCTGCAATATCAACCCCAGAGTTTGTCAACACAGTGATGTCGGTGGTGGAAGGAATTTCTCAACATCCTGCCTTGCTGATGGAACACAGTCCGGTTGTAATGTCAGCCATATTGCCTACACTAGCAGCTCTGGTGGCCAGTCAGAATGGTAAAGCTTTCAAATCTGACTTTTACTTATTAATTTTTAATGTGACTTTTACTTATTAATTGTTTAATGTGACTTTTACTTATTAATTTTTAAATCTGACTTTTACTTAACATTTTTTTTAATGTAACTTTTACTTATAAATTATTTAAATGTGACTTATTAATTTTGTTAATGTGACTTTTACTTATTAATCTTTTAATGTGACTTTTAGGTACCTATTAATTATTTAAATGTGACTGTTACTTATTATTTTTTTAATGTGACTTTTACTTAATGTGACTTGTGTATTAATTATTTAAATGTGACTGTTTCTTATTAATTTTTTTAATGACTTTTACTTATTAATTTTTTAATGTGACTTTTACTTATTAATTTTTTAATGTGACTTTTACTTATTAATTTTTTAATGTAACTTACTTATTAGTTTTTAAATGTGACTTTTACTTATTAATTTTTTAATGTGACTTTTACTTATTAATTTTTTAAATGTAACTTTTACTTATTATTTTTTTTAATGTTACTTTTACTTATTAATTTTTTTAATGTGACTTTTACTTATTAATTATTTAAATGTAACTTTTACTTATTATTTTTTTTAATGTTACTTTTACTTATTAATTTTTTTAATGTGACTTTTACTTATTAATTATTTAAATGTAACTTTTACTTATTATTTTTTTTAATGTTACTTTTACTTATTAATTTTTTTAATGTGACTTTTACTTATTATTTTTTTTAATGTTACTTTTACTTATTAATTTTTTTAATGTGACTTTTACTTATTAATTATTTAAATGTGACCGTTACTTATGAATCTTTTTAATGTGACTTTTACTTATTTGCATATTCTCTTCAGGGGGCATACTAAGTTCCCATATCCTTCCATTCTGTACATGCACATTTACTATATGTATGTATGCCAGTATATTATCAATAATGTTTCCACTCCACATTTGAGGATTGGAGCTAGAATTTGGTACATTACCACTTTATGAAAAAAACCTTGGTAAAGCTCGATTGGTACCTTGGTAAAGCTCGATTGTGTCCTTGGTAAAGCTCGATTGTGTCCTTGGTAAAGCTCGATTGTGTCCTTGGTAAGCTCAATTATGACCTTGGTAAAGCTTGATTGTTACATTGGTAAAGCTTGATTGTTATCTTGGTAAAGCTCGATTGTGTCCTTGGTAAAGCTCAATTGTGACCTTGGTAAAGCTTGATTGTTACCTTGGTAAAGCTCGATTGTGTCCTTGGTAAAGCTTGATTGTGACCTTGTCCCATAAAGTTTGACACAGTTGTTGCCACTACTGTTTAGAAGTTTAACCTTTTTTCATCAATTTTGTTTGTGCTGATTTTTGAATGGCTTCATCAAGTTAAGTCAGATTTGGTATACAGGTTTATCTCTGTTATGTCTACTTCTTTTCGTTGAAAATCTGGCTACTTTTTAGGCCTTTCTGTGTTTCCGTGTACATCACAAATTTTGTTTAACCTAGGTAACATTTGAAAAATAATAATAAAAACATGTTATCTAGCAAAATTTTCCAAAGAAAATATGGTGCCAATTCTTATTTGATGGCCCATGTTTGACCTAAAAGTTTGTTCTTACATTATGAAGAAAGGTTTCTTCAGTTTTTTTTCTTGTTTTATATAAAGATTTTCATAGTCACCACTGTTACATTGATCTTAAGGACTAAGATCCTAACTTGAATTTTCATTTCTATCGGCATTAGAATATGATAACACAAATAGGCACAAATGGATTTCATCAAACACTGTTTGTGGATAGATGTGATGAATACCTTGATTTTTTTTAAATGCAGGTATTTAAATTAAAATACAGTTAGCATATGGATATTTCTTGATAATAATTGGAACAAGTTCATTGATATCAGGTTGAAAGTCAAAGGTCACAACATCTACTTTTGTACCACCCTTTATCTCTTAAACATAACTCAAATACCGGTATACACAAAACTTTTTTTAAAAACCAAATTTTTGTACTTTGGCATTTCTATTCTTAGATCATGTGCATACTCAGCAATTCAAAACAACAAAATGAGAAAAGAAATGAATGTCTTGTGTTACGTATATTTGATATAAGTCATTTATATTTATTTTTATTGTTTGTTAGATTTAAATTTGGCATTTTAAGTTTAAGATTCATTCATTGGGGGGGGGGGGTGACCAGTACTTTACAAAATAAACACCAGGTGTTGACCTCATTTCTGACCTGGCTTGAGAGTTGTAAACAAGCTTTTAAAATGATTGGTTGGTTCCAAGGACATTATGGAGCTTTGTATAAACATCTTTCTATTTTTAGTTGGGTCATACAGTGGGTACGTGAGTTTTTTAACATAAATTTGTTCTAAAAGATTCTAGAAGATCATGTGACCCTTTTCTTGTTTACGTAAAAACAGGTATGTAAATTATGTTTTGGAGCGAACTATTCAGTAGGAGTAGAACTGAGGCTGTTAGAATATTAAGTTGTGTTGTTTTGAGTTACCTTGGATTGGAAATTATTTCAATTCATTTGGGTTTAAGAGGATTTATTTTGTTATTTATCTGGAAAAGAATTGTGCTCATAGAATTTTATTACCAAGAACTGACTTCATCAAGTGACATCGTCTTCCATCTTGGATACTTCGCTGGGAATCGAACTTGGAATTATTTGGACATTTTATTACCAGGACTTTTGCAATTTTCTATTGGATAATATTTTGAATTATTTTTGGATTTTGAATTGATTCTTAAAACCGTAAGTTTATTTTTCTTTTCTTTGTTGTGGATGCTGTTATTGGCTTTTGTAACCAACTGAAACTTCAATTAACAACTGAAAATGTCTTTTAATTGAATGTTATTTATATCAGAGGCATTTATTTATTCAATTCAAATCTAAAATATATAATTTCTTAATGTTATTGATAAATAAGGCCCATGAAAATACACAAATTTACGCTATCTTGAATTTTTACTCAAATAAAGGTTATTGTGACCCAGTATTATTGTGGATTTAGGATCAGACAGTTTTTGTTTTGAATCCCACCATGGATATTGCTTTGGTCCCTTTAAGCAAATCACTTAACCTTTGTTACTGCAAATGAGCCAGATGTAATGTGTAACAGCATTTGCTGCATTTAAAATCATGTGTTTAATGTGTGTTAGATTCAGTTACTTCATTCCATGGAAAGCAGTGTAAGCTGTAGCTGTACTATAATTCTTTTGTTATAATTCCATGTTTTATGATACGACAAACCCCAGCTGTTATTTATCATTCAACATTTTTTTTTAGAAACCTTTCACCTTACAAACCAAACTTTTTGCAAGTTGGCTGCATGGAAAAATACTGTAGGCTTGAGAAGACTTTAATTTCAATCTCTTTTACTTTTCAGCAACATTTCTTTCATCATAAATCTTAATATAAAAGAAGTTTAAAGGTGTTAGTAAAATAAACCATTCAGCTAACATGAAAACAATTATACACAAATTGTATTTTTCAGGTGACACAAGAGCCATGTCATTACGTCTGTTCTCTGAGATAGCTTCAGTGTTCCTGACCCAGGAGACAGTGTCTGGCACAGACACCAAGGTGGACACCAAGAAACTTCATATCATCATAGGAGAACAGTTGCTGCCTCAGTATGTAGTAATGTCATCAGTATGTAGTAATGTCATCAGAATGTAGTAATGTCATGAGTATATAGTAATGTCATCAATATGTAGTAATGTCATCAGAATGTAGTAATGTCATCAGTATGTGGTAATGTCATCAGAATGGCATCAGTATATAGTAATGTCATCAATATGTAGTAATGTCATCAGCATGTAGTAATGTCATCAGAATGTTATCAGTATGTAGTAATGTCATCAGTATGTAGTAATGTCATCAGCATGTCATCAGTATGTAGTAATGTCATCAGTATGTAGTAATGTCATCAGAATGTCATTAGTATGTAGTAATGCCATTCGTATGTAGTTATGAAATCAGTATGTAGTAATGTCATCAGTATGTAGTAATGTCATCAGCATGTCATCAGTATGTAGTAATGTCATCAGTATGTAGTAATGCTATCAGTATGTAGTAATGTCATCAATATCTAGTAATGTCATCCAGATGTAGTAATGTCATTAGTATGTAGTAATGTCATCTGTATATAGTAATGTTATCATTATGTAATAATGTCATCAATATGTAGTAATGTCATTAGTATGTTATAATGTCATCAGTATGTAGTAATGTCATTAGTATGTAATAATGTCATCAGTATGTAGCAATGTCATCAGTATATAGTAATGTCATCAGTATATAGTAATGTCATCAGTATGTAGTAATGTCATCAGTATATAGTAATGTCATCAATATGTAGCAATGTCATCAGTATGTAGTAATGTCATCTGTATATAGTAATGTCATCAGTATGTAGTAATGTCATCTGTATATAGTAATGTCATCAGTATGTAGTAATGTCATCAATATGTAGCAATGTCATCTATGGGCAATATTGGGTTTTCATGTGCCATCTTTCCCTGAATAGCATAAGTGTATTTTAAGATTTGCAGTTTCCCTGATAGATGCAGTTTTTCGTTCAGTACATAGTAGAACTATCATATCATTGGTCTAAGTAATATGGAATACATTTATTCCTGCTTGAAGATAATGCAATCCAAAACCATTGACTTCAGGTCAGCTGCTAAAACAGTTGTGTGCTAATAATAATAACAAAGTAACTATTTTTATGATAAGGGAAAATACCCAACAACATTTTGCCCAAGCTTCTTTTCCCAACAGAATCAGAGAAAGGATCATCTGAATTGGGAAATCAGCCTCCTGTTCATTTTCTTGGGTAGGGTTCTAGAGCCACAAAAGAACAAATAACATGGGAAACGGAGCAAAGGGCAGCTGTGATACCAGCACTCATCCCATTGAAAATGACATCCTACAAGCAATGCCCTTTTTTGACATGCTGGTGGGGGGGGGGGACTACAACATCTTACATCATAGGTTTAAAGCCTTTGCTGATAAGACCCATGCATTTTGCATGTTTTTAAGAAGGCCTAAAACATAAATCTCTGACACCAAACACTCCTCCATTATAAAGTGTTAACTTTGCCATATTTGCCCTCAAAGGCCTGAAGAGTGTATATGTTTGCAGCAGGAAATAGATTCACTTCACCAGAAAAAGGTTTTTAGAAACCATTCACAGCACAACTTCAGCAGGATTTTAAATAGAGTTATTTCCCAGTGGTTTACATAAAATTTAGTGTGCACTATTTCCAGATGGGTTAGGTATAATAGTGTGCACTATTTCCATTGGGTTTGGTAACATATTGAGTTAACACTATCTCCAGATGTTTGGGTATAATATAGTATACTATTTCAGATATGTTAGGTATATTATTTAGTGTACACTATTTTCAGGTGGTTGGGTATAATATAGTATACTATTTCAGATATGTTAGGTATATTATTTAGTGTACACTATTTTCAGGTGGTTGGGTATAATATAGTATACTATTTCAGATATGTTAGGTATATTATTTAGTGTACACTATTTTCAGGTGGTTGGGTATAATATAGTATACTATTTCAGATATGTTAGGTATATTATTTTGTGTACACTATTTTCAGGTGGTTGGGTATAATATAGTATACTATTTCAGATAAGTTAGGTATATTATTTAGTGTACACTATTTTCAGGTGGTTGGGTATAATATAGTATACTATTTCAGATAAGTTAGGTATATTGTTTTGTATACACTATTTTCAGGTGGTTTGGTATAATATAGTATACTATTTCAGATAAGTTATGTATATTATTTAGTGTACACTATTTACAGGTGGTTGGGTATAATATAGTATACTATTTCAGATAAGTTACGTATATTATTTAGTGTACACTATTTTCAGGTGGTTGAGAATAATATAGTATACTGTTTCAGATATGTTAGGTATATTATTTTGTGTACACTATTTTCAGGTGGGTTAATTATGATTGTATGTATTGTTGTCAGGATGACTACTTCCAATTGGGTTAGATATAATAGTTAGCTGAGTTTTGGTATCATAGTTAGTTTGCACTGTTTGGGTTAAGTATAACAGTATACTTTGTTCCAGGTGGGTTAGGTATAACAGTTTATGTGCACTATTTCCAGGGGAGTTAGTTTAATAGTGTTTTACTATTTCTAGGTGGTGAGGTATAATAGTTAGTATGAACTATTTCCAGGGAAATTAGTTTAATAGTGTGTACTATTTCTAGGTGGTGAGGTATAATAGTATGAACTATTTCTAGGGGAGTTATTTGTAATAGTGTGTACTATTTCTAGGTGGTGAGGTATAATAGTATGAACTATTTCCAGGGGAGTTAGTTTAATAGTGTGTACTATTTCTAGGTGGTGAGGTATAATAGTTAGTATGAACTATTTCCAGGGGAGTTAGTTTAATAGTGTGTACTATTTCTAGGTGGTGAGGTTTAATAGTTAGTATGAACTATTTCGAGGGGAGTTAGTTTAATAGTGTGTACTATTTCTAGGTGGTGAGGTATAATAGTTAGAAAGCACTGTATCTAGATGCGTTATGTATACATTTTTTTTATAGACTATTTCCAGGTTGGTTTAGTATTATTATTAGTATGCACTCTTTCCAAGGGGTTTAAGTCAAATATTAAATACAATTTCCTTGTGGGTTAGGTATAATAGTGTATGTGCTTTATTTCCAGGTTGGGTAGATAGACAAGTTAGTGTGCACCAGTTACCAGTGGGTTAGGTATAATAGTGTGCACTTTTTTTACCAGATGGTTCTGGTATAATGGTGTGTATCATTTCCAGGATGGACTGTTTGCAGGTGGATTAGTTATAATAGTGTGCACTATTTCCAGGTTGGTTGGGTTTAATAGTTTGCACTATTTCCAGGTGGGTTGGGTTTAATATTTTGCACTAATCCAGATGGGTTAGGTGTAATAGTGTGCACTATTTCCAGGTGGGTTGGGTTTAATAGTTTGCACTAATCCAGATGTGTTAGGTGTAATAGTGTGCACTATTTCCAGGTAGGATGGGTTTAATAGTTTGCACTATTTCCAGGTGGGTTGGGTTTAATAGTTTGCACTAATCCAGATGGGTTAGGTGTAATAGTGTGCACTATTTTCAGGCTAGTTAAGTATATTAGTGTCCACTATTTCCAGGTGGGATAGGTATTGTAGTTAGTGTGCACTATTGCAGGTGTGTTAGGTATAATAGTCAGTATGGTACATTATAAAGTTATTGACAATTTGCATGTATCCTTCTGTTTGAAACATACATGTTTACTGTACCACCATTAATTTATATTTTTCTCTCTTTCAACATGTATCTCTTTTGGCAAATAACAGGTGTTTTCTTTCCATTTATACACCACTCCCTCGATAACTTGCGCACATCGGGGTCCAAAAACATCGACCGCACTATAAGTGAGGTGCGAGTTATCGAGGGACCTATAATAACATAAGGATCGATACAAAGGCAAAAGGGTGGGTGGGTGGCAGTTTTTTTTAATAGCTTTTAATACTCAATTCATAAACGTGCTGTGATTAACTGTGAATAAATATCTCTTCATAATGGTGTAGTTTATTTTTTCCTCATAGAGTAACATTAATTTCAGGATAAATTACCGTATATAGATGAGTTAATCGAAAACATTATTCCACGTGGTTTCCGTTCGATTGCAGGAGTCTGACGTTTTATCAATAAAGTACGGCGAAATCTCTGACAATTCCCCTTATCGGTAATACATATTTAAAAACGATATTACCGAAAAGGGGAATTCATTTTGTCAGAGATTTCGCCGTAGTTGATTGATAAAATGTCAGACTCCTATGGTTCGATTAACACGTGTACCGATTCACGCATTTGTGTATTACGTCACTAATGTTTGTTCTGAATTGGATACATTCTTCTTTTTTTGTTTGATTCAAATTAGACGTATTTGATAGACTCTTTTCGAGAAACAATGTCAATCGATCGATTCATATACAGTGTATATATTTGATTGTGGTAGAAATAAATTGAAAAATTTGAAACAGTGTAAATTAGAACACAATAATACAAATGCCCGTTGTGATACGCTGTACAAATGACTCGACGTTTTGAAAAAAATCAGTTAATTTTGTGTGTTACTCCCTGATTTCGCTGTCGTCGAGCAAAATCGTCACATGCTTGATTCCATGCAAAAGACATACGTGATAAAACAACACAAGTCTCTTTTAATGAATTATTTTAGTGCAACAAACACTTGGCCAAGTTTGTTGATCAAAACAAAGCCGGCAGGTAATTAGGTTCTCACGGAAGTACTTGCGGGCTTCGATGTGACGGTTGAATGACTCTTTTCATGTTTTAATAGAAAAGAATATGTTGCAATTATAATGTTTACATTGAAACGGAAATAAAGGATTATAATGTGGTTTTCACACAGCAAGATGTTTAATTGTTGTTTATTTAATTATCTGTTGCCACCTGTTAGCATTTACCGGATGTTTTCATTGATAGCTATTTCACCAGACTGTTTATTTATGGCGATTGATGACGGTGTATCAACAAATAAACCCGAACATAATATATGATCTCTTATTTAGATTTTGAAAATTTCACAATATGGAATCGATCTTTATGGGCATTAATCACCTTTTTCATGATAAAACGAGAAATGTATAAAGGTTTAATTTACCAATTCTGATCATAGTTTTTTCACGTTCAGCATATTTTAAAAAAAAAAAAAATATATATATTTTATCTTTGGGTAAAAATCGGGATCCACACCAGACACCGCGTTATAAGCGGGTTCGCGAGTTATCAGGGCGCGAGTTATCGAGGGAGCGGTGTATAATGATGGCAGTTCCTGATCAAATCAGCCAAACCTAATAGGTACTGTTTAACTGAAGTTCATTTTTTTCTTCTTTATTATCACAAAATATGAAATTATTAGATCTTTCATTTAAACTTATCATTTTTGTTTGGTTCATGAATTTTGTTACAATTTATCACACTTTTATAATACATATGAGTATCACCTAGTACTGCAGTTACAAAATTTGGAAGTATCTTTAAACTGTATTCAAAGTGTTTTTCTAGTTAAAAATTCAGATTTTTCTTACAGTTGTGAACAGATACTCTTAGACCAGGATCCACTCCCCAGCTATGGCCTGAAACTTCTCTTAGCCCTTCTAGAGCAGAATGGCCATTTTATTAAACAGTTTGAGCAGCTGGGACTGGTTTCAGTCATGTTTCAAGTACTTCTAGTAAGTGCAGTTCATTGAGCTCTTAAATTTTACTTGTACAATATACACAATGTAGTTTTTCCAGGCTATAATTGACAGACTTTCAAATCAAACCCTAGTGCTACAAAGAAATTTAGTCCTTCCAACGCTGTATATACTCACTTATAAGTAAAATCAAATTCCAAAGAGCAATGATCAAAATCTGCCATAGCATAATGTGCCATCTGATCAGGGTCTGTGTTGTTTATTTTAAAGATTACTCCTAACAAACTGCGCAGACCCAGATTTGCTGGTACATTATGCAATGGCAGACCTACAGCTGTGGTACAAAAGGTTACTTTCCTGGGTCATTGAAAAGCTTCACAAGGATGTGGTTTCATGATTTCCACTGGATTTGAAGCCACTACCTGACATGTAGAGTCTATTTTCCAGTTGGGTTACCTAAAAGCTCCCTCCACCTCATTATTATTCTCATAAAGTATTATGATCAGGTAACATATTTGAAGAAACTTATTTTTTTCTGGTAAAATGTTTCTTCAGTAATACTTACTCAGTCATAATACCATCCCAGTTACATCCATATACAGAGCATGCTGTCCACCTCAATAGTAACTGATTTATTCACAGAATTTGGCACCAGTGCCTGTATCAAAAGGAGACAACTCTATTTGCCACCTAAGTGAGAAGATAACTTTTAGCTTTTTTGCTAAAAAGTTTAGTCTGGAAGAGCTGGATTTGCCAGGTAGTATTAGTTCTTATAAGGTATTATGATCAATGAAGAAACATATTTTACATGAAAAATTTGGTTTCCTATGTCAGGACCATCAAAACAACCCACTGAGTAGTGCCATGCAGTCCATCGCAGGGATTCTCAATGTTCTTATCAGTCACAAAGAGACAAACATGAAGGAACTGTATGACCAAGGTAGGTGGAACAACACTTTTTAAAAGGTTGGGACCTAATTCAAGATTTATGTAATTTCATTATTAAAAAAAACAAGAACAATATCAACAAGCACTTAGCAAAATAATATGCTTTGCAAACTGAATGAATACAGGCAATATTTAAATAAAACCCTGATATGTCCTTGCATGAATTTTTAGGGGAAACATGACAAAGTTTGGATCAATGATTATTTCATAAACATTGCATGCTTGGAGGACATTCTATGGGTTTAGCAAACTTTAATCCATATGAGAATTGTAAGATGGGGATATGCTGTGGATTTAGCAAATGATAATCCACTTAAACATTGTGAGATTGGAGGATATGCTGTGGGTTTAGCAAACGATAATTCACTTAAACATTGTAAGATTGGAGGATATGCTGTGGGTTTAGCAAACGATAATCCACTTAAACATTATAAGATTGGAGGATATGCTGTGGGTTTAGCAAATGATAATCCACTTAAACATTATAAGATTGGAGGATATGCTGTGGGTTTAGCAAACGATAATCCACTTAAACATTGGAGGATATGCTGTGGGTTTAGCAAACTATAATCCACATAAACATTGTAATACAGGGGATATGCTGTGGGTTTAGCAAACTATAATCCACATAAAACATTGTAAGACAGGGGATATGCTATGGGTTTACCAAACTATAATCCACATAAACATTGTAAGATAGGGGATATGCTGTGGGTTTAGCAAAGTTAACTATAATCCACTTAAACATTGTAAGATAGTGTATTCATTTATTGTTTTTCAAACAATCATACTTTCATTATTATTTGTGTTTGTGGATTAAATAAACATTGTGCTAATTCCTGTGAAGGATTTGGTTGTTACATGGGTAGTAACCACAAAATCCATGAAAAGTAGTATCCCACCCAAAAAGTAAATTCACAGAAAACATTAGCAGTCTATCCATTGGTAAATAACCTTCCTTGTCAAACAACTAGATGTACCTGGACCAATATGAAAGTGGCATATTAGAGTTTACCATTGTATTTGTAGTCCTAGACATTGTGCATAAATTGTTGTTACTACCTTGGAAGAGAATCAAATATTACCGAACATGCATCCCTTTGTCCTAATTAAAATACCGAACAGTGGGGATAATTATTTTCAGTCTAGCCATGCATCCCTTTGTCCTAATTAATATACCGAACAGTGGGGATAATTATTTTCAGTCTAGCCATGCATTCCTTTGTCCAAATTAATATACTGAACAGTGGGGATAATTATTTTCAGTCTAGTCATGTATCCCTTTGTCTTAATTAATATGCTGAACAGTGGGGATAATTATTTTTTTCAGTCTAGCCATGCATCCCTCTGTCCTAATTAATATACCGAACAGTGGGGATAATTATTTTCAGTCAAGCCATGCATCCCTTTGTCCAAACTAATATACTGAACAGTGGGGATAATTATTTTCAGTCTAGTCATGCATCCCTTTGTCTTAATTAATATGCTGAACAGTGGGGATAATTATTTTCAGTCTAGCCATGCATCCCTCTGTCCTAATTAATATACCGAACAGTGGGGATAATTATTTTCAGTCAAGCCATGCATCCCTTTGTCCAAATTAATATACTGAACAGTGGGGATAATTATTTTCAGTCTAGTCATGCATCCCTTTGTCTTAATTAATATACTGAACAGTGGGGATAATTATTTTCAGTCTAGTCATGTATCCCTTTGCCTTAATTAATATACTGAACAGTGGGGATAATTATTTTCAGTCTAGCCATGCATCCCTCTGTCCTAATTAATATACTGAACAGTGAGGATAATTATTTTCAGTCTAGTCATGCATCCTTTTGTCTTAATTAATATACTGAACAGTGGGGATACTGAACAGTGGGGATAATTATTTTCAGTCAAGTCATGCATCCCTTTGTCTTAATTAATATACTTAACAGTTTTGCTACATATTATACCGCCGTATGGCTAGTTACATATTTATTGACAGTCACATGACACTGGCAGCAAGTCAGCTCTCAAGAATAGGCAGCCTTAGATGACATTTTGAGTTGGGGAACTATTGTGTTGACTACAATCCATGTGTAACCTCAAAGTTTTTAAAGTCTTTCCATTTAATTCAGTCCAATGACTTTTAAATAGGCTGAATATGAAAGTAGTGACATCAGTCACCAAGATGCACCAATCTGATTTGGGGCCCCGAGTGGTCTAACGTGCTCTCTGTTATGGATCACTGCCATCTCACCTCTGTTTGTGTTGGTTCGAATCTCGGATTCGGCCAACGTTGGTATGTGAAAAGGCTTGCCAGTAGCTTCTGGTTAGTCTGTGGTTCTTTATGGGGGTTTTCCAGAGTTCTTCCTCCACCATTAATACTGGCTGCCATGTATAGCATATCTTGTGCTGAAAAAAATGGCATTAAACCCTACAACAACAACAACAACCAATCTGATTTTAATGTTGAACTTATTTCAACTTACTCCAGGCAGCATTTCCACAATGATGATCTAGTAGACTACAAAACTGGACAGTCAGTAAACTTGCATCTATTAAATTCTTTTGGGATTCTTGCATCTGTGTGATGAAAAAGTCAATTGTTATTCAGCTGTATACAGATAACTCGTAAAGGAGATCGATGAAAAAGTCAATTGTTATTCAGCTGTATACAGATAACTCCTAAAGGAGATCGTATGTTCCTCCATTGGACACAGTATGCAGGCCCTGTATGTAACTGACTGATGCCTAGGATATTAATTTTATGGCAGCAACAACAGCCAAAAACCACAATGCTAGGGAAATATATCAGCTCCAACAGGAATTTATAGAACCGAAGGATGCCATTTAACCCCTTGTAAAGTGACGACTCCAGGAGTTGCCACAACTGGTCACAACTCTTAATCAACAAATATGCCCTGGGATTTTGACACTTTCCATTATATTGTTTAACAGCACTTAGAGTTTGCCTGGGAAAAGTAAAAATCAGCCGTTGTTGAAAGAACATATCTTCTATGGTAAGTGTAACCTTTGTCTTGCTTATTAATTTTAATAAAGAACCATAAGATTCCCAAATAATTGAACCTAGATCAAAGTATTATAATTGAGACACCCCAGGGTGATACATAATCATTCTCTTGGAACTTCTTCTGTTTCCTAGGTCTTATGGACTACTTCACAACCCTGTTCTTTGAGGTTTCTGCAGCCAGTTTTGAGGGAGATGAAGGTGGTGGTGATGCGAAGACTGCAACATCCATGCTTCAAGTCCTGTTGGAAACACTACATGGCATATTTAAATATGTCTCAGAAATTGTCAGGAAGGCATTACAGGTAAATTTCAAACACTGATGTAGCCATGTTAGAAATGCTGCAATTCACGAAAACTAACCATGCATTCACCAGAGCCAAATGTCTTCATTTACCTGTAATTTTCTATAAGATACAAGTTTAATATCTCACAGAAATGTATGGCACCACTATTTATTTGCATTAAAGGTTTTCTGCATTTTCAAACTGTAGTAGTTTTTATAGATGTGTTTTGACCAAACCATTCTTGTTAATCTAGCATTTGTCCACTACATTTGGCATAATTATGTGTAGGAAGTATATAATTATTCATCAAAATTTGTTCAAAGCTGTATTATATCAATTCAGTTCAAAGATATAAATAAATTCAATTCAGAGCCATATGAAATCAGTTGAATTCAAACAAGTCTTAAATCAGTTCAATTCAAAGTAATATGAAATCAATTCAATTCAAAGTTGTATTAAATAAGTTCAATTCAACGTAATATGAAATCAATTAAATTAAAAGCTATCAGTTCAATTCAAGTCAGATGAATTCAATTCAATTCAAAGCTATATTAAATCAGTTCAATTCAAGTCAGATGAAATTAATTCAATTCAAAGCTATATTAAATCAGTTTAATTCAAGTCAGATGAAAGTAATTCAATTCAATGCTATATTAAATCAGTTTAATTCAAGTCAGATCAAATTAATTCAATTCAAAGCTATATTAAATCAGTTCAATTCAAGTCAGATGAAATTATTTCAATTCAATGCTATATTAAATCAGTTTAATTCAAGTCAGATGAAATTAATTCAATTCAATGCTATATTAAATCAGTTCAAGTCAAAGCGATATGAAATCAATTCAGTTCAGTTTGCTATATTAAATGAATTCAACTCATATGAATTAAATTCAAAGCTATATTAAATCAGTTCAATTTAAAGTGATATGAAATCAATTCAATTCAAAGCTATATTAAATCAGTTCAATTTAAAGTGATATGAAATCAATTCAATTCAAAGCTATATTAAATCAGTTTAATTCAATTCATGAATTAAATTCACTGATATATTAAATCAGTTCAATTTAAAATGATATGAATTCAATTAAATTCAATGCTATAGTAAATCAGTTCAATTCAAAGTGATTGAAATCAATTCAGTTCAAAGCTATAGTAAATCAGTTCAGTTCAAGTCATATGAAATCAATTCAGTTCAAAGTTATAGTAAATCAGTTCAATTCAAGTCATATGAAATCAATTAAATTCAAAGCTATATTTAATCAGTTCAATTCAAGTCATATTAATTCAGTTCAATTCAATGCTATATTAAATCAGTTCAATTCAAGTCAGATGAATTTAATTAAATTCAAAGCTATAATAAATCAGTTTAATTCAAAGTGATATGAATTCAATTCAATTCAAAGCTATATTAAATGAGTTCAATTCAAGTCAGATGAAATCATTTCAATTCAAAGCTATTTTAAATCAGTTTAATTCAAGTCATATGAATTCAGTTCAATTCAAAGCTGTATTAAATCAGTTTAATTCAAAGTGATATGATTTCAATTCAATTCAAAGCTATAGTTAATCAGTTAATATCAAAGTGATATGTAATCAATTCAGTTCAGTTTGCTATATTAAAACAATTCAACTCATATCATATGAATTCATTTAAATTCCATGCTATATTAAATCAGTTCAATTCAAAGTCATGAAATTCATTCATTATAAAGCTATATTAAATCAGTTCAATTCAAGTCAGATGAAATCAATTAAATTCAAAGCTATATTAAATCAGTTCAATTCAAGTCATATGAAATCAATTCAATTCAGTGCTATATTAAATAAGTTCTATTCATATCATATGAAATCAATTCAATTCAATGCTATATTAAATCAGTTCAAGTCATATGAAATCAAATCAGTTCAAAGCTATAGTAAATTAGTTCAATGCAAGTCAGATGAAATCAAATAACTTCAAAGGTATATTAAATCAGTTCAATTCAAGTCATATGAATTCTATTCAATTCAAAGCTATGTTAAATCAGTTCAATTCAAGTCAGATGAAATCAATTAATTCAGTTTAATTCAAAGTGATATGATTTCAATTCAGTTCAAAGCTATAGTTAATATAAAGTGATATGAGTTCAATTCAGTTCAGTTTGCTATATTAAAACAATTCAACTCATATCATATGAATTCATTTAAAGTCAATACTATATTAAATCAGTTCAATTCAAAGTCATGAAATCAATTCAATTCAATGCTGTATTAAATCAGTTCAATTCAAGTCATATGAATTCAATTCAATTCAAAGCTATATTAAATCAGTTTAATTCAAGTCAGATGAAATCAGTTAAATACAATGCTATATTAAATCAGTTCAATTTAAGTCATATGAAATCATTTCAATTCAAAGCCATAGCAAATCAGTTCAATTCAAGTCAGATGAAATCAGTTAAATTCAAAGCTATATTAAATCAGTTCAATTTCTGTCATATAAAATCAATTCAATTTAAAGCTATAGTAAATCGGTTCAGTTCATTGTTATATACAATTAAAAACTGTGTTAAATCAGTTAAATCCTGTCTAAATGATTTCTAAAACTGTTTAAATTTTTAACAAAAATCTCATATCAACATACAAAAGTACATATGTTCATACAATTTCTATCACTTATATTGTCCATGGCTGTGAAGATTGAATGAGTTGGCTTGTGAGGGTGAAAATATAAAACTTGGATTGATAGCTTTTTATAGCATTTTTCCTGATGGGTAAAACTCTGTCTTACAACTTGACTCAAAAATTCAATTAATAAATGGTAAATCCAGATTTGAATATATTATTCTAAATAGACAGATGTAGCCTCCTGATTGATCAACTAATTTGAATGTACGGATGCAGTGTTATATTAGCCTTACAGTGGTTCAAGTCCTACTTAGTCAACAGGACACAAATTATATCTGCAAATGGAATACACTCCAGCCCAGTTGACGTATGTTGTGTTGTTCCACAGGGATCAGTTCTTGGACCTGTTCTCTTCATTCTGCATACTCAGCCTCTCTCAAGTGTCATAGGTCATCACCCAGTGTCGCACCAATTCTATGCTGATGACACTCATAATATACAAGTCTTGCCACTCAACTGAAGTTGATGCTACCATCCATGGAGTAGAGAAGTGCATTTCTGATGTGAAATCATGGATAATGTAACAAGCTGCAGATGAATGATGATAAAACTGAGGCTATTCTGATCACAACACAAAGACATTCTCATTCACATCCTTTACCTCAGACAATAAATATCAGCAAAACCAACATTAAATTCTCACAGTCAGTACGGAACCTAGGTGTTACTCTAGACAGTACTCTCACATTGCACCAACATGTCATGAACGTATGCAAGGCTGCATATCTTGAATTGAGACGCATCAGTTCCATTCGTATATATCTTTCAGTTGATGCCACTAAAACACTTGTGTGTTCATTAGTACTTTCAAGACTGGACTATTGTAACTCAATTCTGTCTGGTTCATCACAATATTTACTCCAGAAACTTCAAAAAGTTCAAAACACAGCTGCACGGATCATCTTTAGAGTACTTTGATCAGAGCACACCTCACCACTGCTCTGTATCCAACATTGGCTATCAGTTTGATACAGAATCAAACACAAAATTTGTTCTCTGTGCTATGTTTCAATGACAGACTCCAGTCCAACATACCTATCCAGCCTCACTCATGTGTATACACCAGCTAGATCCTTACGCTTTTCTTCTGATAATCATATACTCATTGTTCCCAAGGTGAAAACAAAGTGATATGGACAACGTTTGTTTGAACACCAGGGTCCAGCAACGTGGAACGGATTGCCTATTGAAATTAGACACAAAGACACAGTGGTCCCTTTTAAGAGTGCTTTCAAGACTCACCTGTTTCGACTGCAGGGACAAATTTAGCGACCTAATCATATTTTGTATCTTATATGTTTTCAGCATGTTTTTATGTTTTCCAATTTCATTGTTTTTGTCATTTGTTGTTCTGTAGTGTAGTCATATCATTATTGATGCTTCGAAAGATTAGGCGCTATACAAAGTCCTCATTATTATTATTATTATTATTATTATTATTATTATTATTATTATTATAATTGATTAAACATAATGAATGTACAGATGTAGTGTTCTGATTGGTCAAACAGTATGAATGTACAGATGCAGTATTATGATTGGTCAAACAGTATGAATGTACAGATGCAGTGTTATGATTGGTCAAACATGAATGTACAGATGCAGTGTTATGATTGGTCAAACATTATGAATGTACAGATGCAGTGTTCTGATTGGTCAAACAGTATGAATGTATAGATGCACTGTTATGATTGGTCAAACATTATGAATGTACAGATGCAGTGTTCTGATTGGTCAAACAGTATGAATGTACAGATTCAGTGTTCTGATTGGCCAAACAGTGTGAATATGTACAGATGCAGTGTTCTGATTGGTCAGACAAGCTGTCTCCTAACTTTATAGATCTATCTAGACAGGGTTACTCACTCTTAATCATATAGAGCTATCTGGACAGGCTGTCTTGTAACCTTATAGACAAAGCTAGACAGGATCACTGACTCTTAACTGTATAGATCTAATAGAGAGGGTGTGTCGTAACCTTATTAAGACCTTTAATGCAGGATGTCTCACTCTTAACTTTATAGCTCTCTCTAGACAGGCTGTTGCAGTTATAATCTGATAGACCTATCTAGACTTGGTCTCTCACTTTTAACCCTTTAGACCTATCTTGACATGGCATCTCTTAACCATATAGACATATCTAGACAAGATGTCTTGCTCCTCAATTTCTAAACTTATCTAGATAGGTTGTTTCATTTTTAAAAAAATGAAAAGTTCATATGTATAATCACGCTACAACACTATTCTTTAATCATACCCTTATAGACCAATCTAGATAGACACTCTTACTCGTAAACGTTATAGACTCATCTAGATAGGCAATCTCACGCGTAAACCTTATAGACCAAACTAGATAGGCTGTCTCACTCGTAAACCTTTTTCACCCATCTAGATAGGCAATTTCACTCATAAAGCTTATAGACCCATCTAGATAGGCAATCTCACTCATAAATCTTATAGACCCGTCTAGATGTCTCATTAGTAAACCTTATATGTCCATCTCGATAGGCAATCTCACTTGTACACCATATAGACCCATCTAGATAGGCTGTCTCATTAGTAAACCTTATAGACCCATCTAGATGGGCTGTCTCATTCGTAAATCCTTTTAGACCCATCTAGATAGGTTGTCTCACTCATAAACCTTATAGACCCATCTAGATAGACTGTCTCATTCGTAAATCCTTTTAGACCCATCTAGATAGGTTGTCTCACTCATAAACCTTATAGACCAATCTAGATAGGTTGTCTCACTCATAAACCTTATAGACCCATCTAGATAGGCTGTCTCATTCGTAAACCTTATAGACCCATCTAGCAAAATTATAGACCAATCTAGATAGGCTGTCTGACTCATAAACCTTATAATGAACTCAATAACTATGGTTAAATCTGACAGTGGGACCTTCAAAAGTGTGACTATAGACTTTATAGAGTGAATCATAAGAGCTCACTTTCTTAGCCAGTTACTATGATATCCATAAGTGTATGGATTGTGTATAAGTATATCACCATGCAGCAATAATACATCAAATGCTATAAAGTTTTATAAAAGACTTCATGAAAAATCTTCAAGCATTGTCATTGAGATGGATATGTTCCAAGAACCTGCATAAAACCTTGAATCTCTGAGGGATTAGCATATTTCCTTGCTTGTGCTGGAAAACTGGATCAAGCCAGAGACTGTAGAGTTACAGAGTAAGTGTATTATTATTACACAATTTAGGTCCATTCAATGTTTTTATATTCTTCTTCTAGACCAAGAAAGCAGGAGGTGAGTCTGCCACTAAGGATACAGAAGATGCAGAGAATTTGCTGCTGATGAACAAACCACTGACAGACCTCACTAGCTTGCTGACACACATGGTAATGTGTTATATTGTGTTTCACTTGTGTCAGGAATTCAGATATATACATTGGAGGATTGTAAAAGTATTTTATATCAGTCCATTGAGAACCCCAGAAACTTGTTACAAGAATTCTGTGTATAAATGGAGTTAAAAGGCAAAATGAGTTTGGCTTTGAATAACACTTACCATTTGTATTCATTTAAAAGTCTATTCAAACTGCAAACAACAAAGATCCTGATCTGCCATAGAATAATGCACCTGCAGACCAGGGTCTATGTTGATTCTACTGATTATTTCTAATAAACTGCACCAACCCAGATCTGCCAGAACATTATACGACAGCAGATCTGGGTCTGTGCAGTTTGCAGTTGGACTCACTTCTGAGTATATATGGTAATTCCCTTTTTTCTGTCCATTTAAAAACTGAACCCTGTTGAATTTATTCTGGGTCTGTTGAAATAATAATAACAAAAAATGTTTCAGTTTTTTAGAGGATATGCAGTTTTAATTTACTAATTTTTTTTTTATTTTGTTTGTTCATTAAGTTTCTTTAACTGCATTTTTTTGATGGAATGGGTTGATTTTTAAGGATGATTAAACCACTGACTTAGAAAAGTGACTGCTTATCCTGATATAGCTGGATAGCAGGATTTGAATCCAGGATTGTAGAGATGCAAAATTAGTTTTCAACCTCTGCACTGCAAGTAAAATACATGTGAACACTTTTTAAAAAAAAAAATGTTGGACATATAGTGTTACGCCTATCTGTCTTTCTGGTAAAGATTTATATCTAAGTCAGTTTTCAGGCACTCTGGTTAAGTATTATATTCAGGGTTCCCATGACATCTTGATTTTTAAGGAAGCTCTGAAATACAAATGGAATTTGAATTCAATTAAAATATCCTGAAAACCTTCATGAAATTCACTGTTTGTCATAAAATGTCCTAAAATTTGATATTGAAAAGTTAGGCTAATGATTTTGTTACGAAAAATGTTTGTTTTCCACTGAAACATTGCTGTTAAAGATTTTGCAACAATCTTCATATTACATTTTCTTTGATTTATAGAATAAATGTATTACTATATCCAGGATTATATTTATTTTTATAAGAAAATTTACCTTCAACTGGAGTATTGTGTCTTTAATCAAAGTATCAGACTTTAAAAATGACTCATGAAATTTATAATTTTTTCATAAAATGTAGAAAATTAAATTATTAGGTGAAGGAACCCTGTATATTATTTATAGTGTTAAACTTATCTGCATGCTGACCAGTAACTCAGTAATTTTAAATTTCTTTGCAGTTATGTCATGAAGATGGAGATATTCAGGATCTGTCCTGTAAAAGTCTGTCTCTACTTGTACAACTGTTTGGTGGGGAGAACAAAGAAGCAATGTCACCAGAAAACATGGTAAGGCACAGTTACAGAAACTCTTTCAAACTTTGATGTGCCACAAAAAGTTACTTTATGTAAAGATGTCTTCTAAGCCAGATCAGTACAGAATTGTGTAGCAAATATTATGACAAAACTGTGACAGAAGCAACTGATTGAAAAGGTAGAACGTTGTGAGAAATGTATGCTTCATTAGTTTTTTTCATGGATAAATTAGTTATTGAAGATAGACTTTGAACTTTTCCCATCATAATCTTTTCGAACTTTTTATTCACAAATATTTTCCCAGTGATACAAACTAATTGTATGAAAATGAAGGTCAAGCAATTTGTATTTGTCTGACAATGAAAAGATAGGTAACAAATGTAAAATAATTTAAAAATACTGCAGCTGTTAGTGTCTATATTTGCTGCATTAAAATTTCCTTCATGGAAGAACTCAGATGCCCATTGTCACTTGGTTTCATTATTCCAGGAATTTTACAGCAAAGCACTGAGAAAGTCGGACATCAAGAAACAGAAAATTCTTCTGAGGGTTATCAAGAGACTGGTAAGATTTCTTTAAATATAGCAAAATATCCATCTATATAATTTACAAACATTTTTGCTTAAATAATGATTTATTTAAATAGAGCAAAATATTCATCTATATAATTTACAATTTTGCCTAAATAATGATTTATTTATATCACTGTGCCAATTAGGCAGAAATAGAAATTTAAAGCAAGAATTTGTTTCTGTTGTTGTCAGTCATCCTTTCATCAACAATAAAGAGCAAAAACAAATACTCAAGATCTAGCCACTGTTTGAAGTAATATGCAAGAAATAGCATATCTTTTAGGATGTTCAAAAGAAAAAGAACAATAGCATATCTTTTAGGATGTTCAAAAGAAAAAGA
The DNA here is from genome assembly GCA_029339505.1 of Unio delphinus. Lineage (NCBI taxonomy): Eukaryota > Metazoa > Mollusca > Bivalvia > Unionida > Unionidae > Unio > Unio delphinus. Next base: position 2,690,046 of record JAQISU010000008.1, on the reverse strand, counting down.
ACAATAGCATATCATTTAGGATGTTTAAAGAGATAAGAAACAATATTATTTAAGATGTTCAAAAGGAAAAAGAATAACAGCATATCAATTAGGATTTTAAAAAAGTAAAAGAACAATAACATATCATTTAGGATGTTCAAAAAGAAAAAGAACAACAGCATATCTTTTAGGATGTTCAGAAAGATAAGAAACAATAGCATATCATTTAGGATGTTAAAAAAGATAAGAAACAATAGCTTATCAATTTAGATGTTAAAAAAGATAAGAAACAATAGCATATCAATTTGGATGTTAAAAAAGATAAGACACAATAGCATATAAATTTGGATGTATAAAATGCAAAAGAACAATAGCATATCTTTTAGGATGTTCAAAAGGAAAAAGACCAACAGCATATCTTTCAGGATGTTTTAAAAAGATCTGAAACAATAGCATATCATGTAGGATGTTAAAGAAAAACTAAAACCAATAGCATATATTTGAGGATGTTGAAAATAACAATACAATGGCATAGCTTTTAGGATGTTGAACAAAAACAAAACAATAGCATATCTTAGGATGTATAGAAAACAAAGAACAACAGCATATCTTTTGGGATGTTCAAAAAAGTAAGAAACAATAGCATATCATTTAGAATGTTTAAAAAGATATGAAACAATAGCATAACATTTAGAATGTTCAAAAAGATATTAAAAAACAATAGCATGTCATTTAGGATGTTCAAAAAGACAAAAAACAATAGCATGTCTTTTAGGATGTTCAAAAAAGATAAGAAACAATAGCATATCATTTAAGATGTTCAAAAAGAAAAGGAACAAAAGCATATATTTTAGGATGTTCACAAAGATAAGAAACAGTAACATAAAGTTTAGGATGTTCAAAAGAAAAGAACAATTGCATATCTGTTTGGATGTTCAAAAAGACAAACAACAATGGCAAATATGTTAGAATGTTCAAAACGATAAACAATAGCATATAAATTTGGATGATAACATAGAAACAAGTTATACCATATATATTAAGATGTTCAAACAGAAAAATACAATAGCATATCTGTTAGTATGTTCAAAACATAAGAAACAACAGCACATCAATCAGGATGTCCAAACCAAATAAACAGTAGTATATCAGGATGTCCAAACAGAATAAACAGCACATCAATCAGGATGTCCAAACCAAATAAACAGTAGTATATCAGGATGTCCAAACAGAATAAACAGCACATCAATCAGGATGTCCAAACCAAATAAACAGTAGTATATCAGGATGTCCAAACAGAATAAACAGCACATCAATCAGGATGTCCAAACCAAATAAACAGTAATATATCAGGATGTCCAAACCAAATAAACAGTAATATATCAGGATGTCCAAACAGAATAAACAGTAATATATCAGGATGTTCAAGCAGAATAAACAGTAATATATCAGGATGTCCGAACTGAATAAACAGTAATATATCAGGATGTCCGAACTGAATAAACAGTAATATATCGGGATGTCCGAACTGAATAAACAGTAATATATCGGGATGTCCGAACTGAATAAACAGTAATATATCGGGATGTCCGAACTGAATAAACAGTAATATATCAGGATGTCCGAACTGAATAAACAGTAATATATCAGGATGTCCGAACTGAATAAACAGTAATATATCAGGATGTCCAAACTGAATAAACAGTAATATATCAGGATGTCCGAACTGAATAAACAGTAATATATCAGGATGTCCAAACAGAATAAACAGTAATATATCAGGATGTTCAAGCAGAAAAGAAATTCAGCATTTCAGTTAGAATGTTCAAACATGAAGAAACAATAGCATATCATTTGGGATGTTCAAAAAAAGGAGAGAGCAATATCATATCTTTTAGGATGTTCAGAAAAGGTAAGAAACAATAGCATATCATTTAGAATGTTTAAAAAGATATGAAACAATAGCATAACATTTAGAATGTTCAAAAAGATATTAAAAAACAATAGCATGTCATTTAGGATGTTCAAAAAGACAAAAAACAATAGCATGTCTTTTAGGATGTTCAAAAAAGATAAGAAACAATAGCATATCATTTAAGATGTTCAAAAAGAAAAGGAACAAACGCATATATTTTAGGATGTTCACAAAGATAAGAAACAGTAACATATAGTTTAGGATGTTCAAAAGAAAAGAACAATTGCATATCTGTTTGGATGTTCAAAAAGACAAACAACAATGGCAAATATGTTAGAATGTTCAAAACGATAAACAATAGCATATAAATTTGGATGATAACATAGAAACAAGTTATACCATATATATTAAGATGTTCAAACAGAAAAATACAATAGCATATCTGTTAGTATGTTCAAAACATAAGAAACAACAGCACATCAATCAGGATGTCCAAACCAAATAAACAGTAGTATATCAGGATGTCCAAACAGAATAAACAGTAGTATATCAGGATGTCCAAACCAAATAAACAGTAGTATATCAGGATGTCCAAACAGAATAAACAGCACATCAATCAGGATGTCCAAACCAAATAAACAGTAATATATCAGGATGTCCAAACCAAATAAACAGTAATATATCAGGATGTCCAAACAGAATAAACAGTAATATATCAGGATGTTCAAGCAGAATAAACAGTAATATATCAGGATGTCCGAACTGAATAAACAGTAATATATCAGGATGTCCGAACTGAATAAACAGTAATATATCAGGATGTCCGAACTGAATAAACAGTAATATATCGGGATGTCCGAACTGAATAAACAGTAATATATCGGGATGTCCGAACTGAATAAACAGTAATATATCAGGATGTCCGAACTGAATAAACAGTAATATATCAGGATGTCCGAACTGAATAAACAGTAATATATCAGGATGTCCAAACTGAATAAACAGTAATATATCAGGATGTCCGAACTGAATAAACAGTAATATATCAGGATGTCCAAACAGAATAAACAGTAATATATCAGGATGTTCAAGCAGAAAAGAAATTCAGCATTTCAGTTAGAATGTTCAAACATGAAGAAACAATAGCATATCATTTGGGATGTTCAAAAAAAGGAGAGAGCAATATCATATCTTTTAGGATGTTCAGAAAAGGTAAGAAACAATAGCATATCATTTAGAATGTTTAAAAAGATATGAAACAATAGCATAACATTTAGAATGTTCAAAAAGATATTAAAAAACAATAGCATGTCTTTTAGGATGTTCAAAAAGACAAAAAACAATAGCATGTCTTTTAGGATGTTCAAAAAAGATATGAAACAATAGCATAACATTTAGAATGTTCAAAAAGATATTAAAAAACAATAGCATGTCATTTAGGATGTTCAAAAAGACAAAAAACAATAGCATGTCTTTTAGGATGTTCAAAAAAGATAAGAAACAATAGCATATCATTTAAGATGTTCAAAAAGAAAAGGAACAAACGCATATATTTTAGGATGTTCACAAAGATAAGAAACAGTAACATATAGTTTAGGATGTTCAAAAGAAAAGAACAATTGCATATCTGTTTGGATGTTCAAAAAGACAAACAACAATGGCAAATATGTTAGAATGTTCAAAACGATAAACAATAGCATATAAATTTGGATGATAACATAGAAACAAGTTATACCATATATATTAAGATGTTCAAACAGAAAAATACAATAGCATATCTGTTAGTATGTTCAAAACATAAGAAACAACAGCACATCAATCAGGATGTCCAAACCAAATAAACAGTAGTATATCAGGATGTCCAAACAGAATAAACAGCACATCAATCAGGATGTCCAAACCAAATAAACAGTAGTATATCAGGATGTCCAAACAGAATAAACAGCACATCAATCAGGATGTCCAAACCAAATAAACAGTAATATATCAGGATGTCCAAACCAAATAAACAGTAATATATCAGGATGTCCAAACAGAATAAACAGTAACATATCAGGATGTCCAAACAGAATAAACAGTAATATATCAGGATGTTCAAGCAGAATAAACAGTAATATATCAGGATGTCCGAACTGAATAAACAGTAATATATCAGGATGTCCGAACTGAATAAACAGTAATATATCAGGATGTCCGAACTGAATAAACAGTAATATATCAGGATGTCCGAACTGAATAAACAGTAATATATCGGGATGTCCGAACTGAATAAACAGTAATATATCGGGATGTCCGAACTGAATAAACAGTAATATATCAGGATGTCCGAACTGAATAAACAGTAATATATCAGGATGTCCGAACTGAATAAACAGTAATATATCAGGATGTCCAAACTGAATAAACAGTAATATATCAGGATGTCCAAACTGAATAAACAGTAATATGTCAGGATGTCCGAACTGAATAAACAGTAATATATCAGGATGTCCAAACAGAATAAACAGTAATATATCAGGATGTTCAAGCAGAAAAGAAATTCAGCATTTCAGTTAGAATGTTCAAACATGAAGAAACAATAGCATATCATTTGGGATGTTCAAAAAAAGGAGAGAGCAATATCATATCTTTTAGGATGTTCAGAAAAGGTAAGAAACAATAGCATATCATTTAGAATGTTTAAAAAGATATGAAACAATAGCATAACATGTAGAATGTTCAAAAAGATATTAAAAAACAATAGCATGTCATTTAGGATGTTCAAAAAGACAAAAAACAATAGCATGTCTTTTAGGATGTTCAAAAAAGATAAGAAACAATAGCATATCATTTAAGATGTTCAAAAAGAAAAGGAACAAAAGCATATATTTTAGGATGTTCACAAAGATAAGAAACAGTAACAAATAGTTTAGGATGTTCAAAAGAAAAGAACAATTGCATATCTGTTTGGATGTTCAAAAAGACAAACAACAATGGCAAATATGTTAGAATGTTGAAAACGATAAACAATAGCATATAAATTTGGATGATAACATAGAAACAAGTTATACCATATATATTAAGATGTTCAAACAGAAAAATACAATAGCATATCTGTTAGTATGTTCAAAACATAAGAAACAACAGCACATCAATCAGGATGTCCAAACCAAATAAACAGTAGTATATCAGGATGTCCAAACAGAATAAACAGCACATCAATCAGGATGTCCAAACCAAATAAACAGTAATATATCAGGATGTCCAAACCAAATAAACAGTAATATATCAGGATGTCCAAACAGAATAAACAGTAATATATCAGGATGTCCAAACAGAATAAACAGTAATATATCAGGATGTTCAAGCAGAATAAACAGTAATATATCAGGATGTCCGAACTGAATAAACAGTAATATATCAGGATGTCCGAACTGAATAAACAGTAATATATCAGGATGTCCGAACTGAATAAACAGTAATATATCAGGATGTCCGAACTGAATAAACAGTAATATATCAGGATGTCCGAACTGAATAAACAGTAATATATCGGGATGTCCGAACTGAATAAACAGTAATATATCGGGATGTCCGAACTGAATAAACAGTAATATATCAGGATGTCCAAACTGAATAAACAGTAATATATCAGGATGTCCGAACTGAATAAACAGTAATATATCAGGATGTCCAAACTGAATAAACAGTAATATATCAGGATGTCCGAACTGAATAAACAGTAATATATCAGGATGTCCAAACAGAATAAACAGTAATATATCAGGATGTTCAAGCAGAAAAGAAATTCAGCATTTCAGTTAGAATGTTCAAACATGAAGAAACAATAGCATATCATTTGGGATGTTCAAAAAAAGGAGAGAGCAATATCATATCTTTTAGGATGTTCAGAAAAGGTAAGAAACAATAGCATATCATTTAGAATGTTTAAAAAGATATGAAACAATAGCATGTCTTTTAGGATGTTCAAAAAGACAAAAAACAATAGCATGTCTTTTAGGATGTTCAAAAAGACAAAAAACAATAGCATGTCTTTTAGGATGTTCAAAAAGACAAAAAACAATAGCATGTCTTTTAGGATGTTCAAAAAAGATAAGAAACAATAGCATATCATTTAAGATGTTCAAAAAGAAAAGGAACAAAAGCATATATTTTAGGATGTTCACAAAGATAAGAAACAGTAACATATAGTTTAGGATGTTCAAAAGAAAAGAACAATTGCATATCTGTTTGGATGTTCAAAAAGACAAACAACAATGGCATGTCTTTTAGGATGTTCAAAAAGACAAAAAACAATAGCATGTCTTTTAGGATGTTCAAAAAAGATAAGAAACAATAGCATATCATTTAAGATGTTCAAAAAGAAAAGGAACAAAAGCATATATTTTAGGATGTTCACAAAGATAAGAAACAGTAACATATAGTTTAGGATGTTCAAAAGAAAAGAAAAATTGCATATCTGTTTGGATGTTCAAAAAGACAAACAACAATGGCAAATATGTTAGAATGTTCAAAACGATAAACAATAGCATATAAATTTGGATGATAACATAGAAACAAGTTATACCATATATATTAAGATGTTCAAACAGAAAAATACAATAGCATATCTGTTAGTATGTTCAAAACATAAGAAACAACAGCACATCAATCAGGATGTCCAAACCAAATAAACAGTAGTATATCAGGATGTCCAAACAGAATAAACAGCACATCAATCAGGATGTCCAAACCAAATAAACAGTAATATATCAGGATGTCCAAACCAAATAAACAGTAATATATCAGGATGTCCAAACAGAATAAACAGTAATATATCAGGATGTCCAAACAGAATAAACAGTAATATATCAGGATGTTCAAGCAGAATAAACAGTAATATATCAGGATGTCCGAACTGAATAAACAGTAATATATCAGGATGTCCGAACTGAATAAACAGTAATATATCAGGATGTCCGAACTGAATAAACAGTAATATATCAGGATGTCCGAACTGAATAAACAGTAATATATCGGGATGTCCGAACTGAATAAACAGTAATATATCAGGATGTCCGAACTGAATAAACAGTAATATATCAGGATGTCCGAACTGAATAAACAGTAATATATCAGGATGTCCAAACTAAATAAACAGTAATATATCAGGATGTCCGAACTGAATAAACAGTAATATATCAGGATGTTCAAGCAGAAAAGAAATTCAGCATTTCAGTTAGAATGTTCAAACATGAAGAAACAATAGCTTATTTATTAGGAGGTTCAAAACACAAAAACAATATCATATATATCAGGGTGTTGATACAGAAAAAAGCCAACTAATGAACTTTGCTACTGCTATACCATAGCTTGTCTTATTACTTGTTCATTGTAAGGGAAGCAACTTAGTATGCCCAAACTAATATTATTATCCTCAATTAATTACTGCATGTATTATTGATTATGAATACAAGGGAAGTAATCAGGTATGCCCAAAATGACATTACTGTTTACTTTTAATTACTGAACATGCTACAAATTATGAATGTAAGGGAAGCAACTGAGTATGCCCAAAATGACATTACTGTGTACTATTAATTACTGAACATACTACAAATTATGAATGTAAGGGAAGCAACTGAGTATGCCCAAAATGACATTACTGTGTACTATTAATTACTGAACATACTATACAAATTATGAATGTAAGGGAAGCAACTGAGTATGCCCACACTGACATTACTATGTATTTTTAATTACTGAACATACTATGGTCTGTGAAGACAAGGGAAGCAACTGGGTATACCCAACTGACATTGCTATTTTTTTATTAAGAATCATAGTACACTAAGGTGGTGTTCAGGATGTTCATGGGCAATAACTTTGACTGGCCGGCTAAACCAGATTGAGGGTAGCATACAGGTCTCAAACCTTTGGTGAGCCAGGAGCTTGCCTATCCTTGCATGCAAATCCAGCTTCGGCAGACTGGGTGGAAGAATCAGCTGAGTGATTCATTGGCCACGAAGGTGAGTCTGCAAATGCTTTGTGGAGAGCGCAGGGCATGACAAGGCACTGAAGGCATCATGGCCATCTAATGCAACCAAAGTTCTCCTCAGCCATGACAAATATGTGTACCACTGTGTTCCAACTACCAAGGCTGAGAGAGTGAGGCTGTCTCTGTGCATAGGCTGTTTCACTTAAATCTCCTTCATGCACAGGTCTTGTTGCACTCTTATGATTCATCGAGATCATCACACTCATTGTTCCTTACCTACACCTACCAATATCCTACAGCAATAGACAACTGGCAAAGCAATAGGTGGAGATGGCCACTGGGAGTTGTAGTCAGAGACCTGCACATAGGTAGCCCTTGGACAAGTGGTCACTTTGCTCTGTACCAAAGGCAGCGGAACAGTTTGGCAACCTTTAAGACAATGTGAAAATTCTTGCATTCATCGAAGGCCTTCATGGAAACCTATATCACCCTATCTACTTACACACAAGGCTAGGTTTATAGCATGGTGTTTCCTGAAACATGATGCATAAAATTCATGAGCATAGGTTTTTTTTCTGGGATTTATGGGTGCGTAAAATAGAGGGAATATGGTAAAGATTGTTCATGATCTTTTTGAATTTTGTAGTGATCAGTATTTATAAAGTATTTATGCAAACCTTTGTCCAATGACATTTCAGTCTTAAATTTCAACTCTTCAAGTATTATATTTTCTTATTTAGATTTTTAAATCAGCAATTTCTTAATGTAAAACACATTTACTTCCTAATATTTGACTTTAAGAAAATAAACAACATAATATACATTGGAGCAGAAAATTTGCAGGAAAAGGTTATTCCTTCTCTCCTTTCCATACCCCACAAGAAGCCCTGGCCTAGGGATCAAAGCCTCAATACATTATATAGTTATATTGTCATCCTGCTGTATCCAGAAAGATCACTGACCCTCACCTACCCTTAACTTTGATGTATTCCAGGATTTGGAGTCCAAAACTCTAGCCCTCTCAAGAATCGTTACCATATATACTTGCTTATAAGTTGAGTACAACTGCAAACTGCACAGACTCGTATTGAATGTCACATAATGGTTAGACTGAACATTATTTTTAATGGATTTTCTGGATTTTTATTTAATGAAACAAATATAATTATAATTGAAATTATTATATAAATATGTTCTAGATGTAAAATTTCTCTCAGAAGGTCACCTTCTGATTGGTTCTCTTCTGTTTTCAGGTCACAACTGACAAAGTTCATTCTGACTCCATGAGGCAACAGGGAGAAGGCTTGGCAAAGACGATCCAAAACTTGGTGAAAACTGCCAGGTAAGAATGAGTCATAAAACATTTTTCACCTTTTTAAAATATCAAACTGTTAAAAGTGTATTGTCCTTAAGTAGTATGTAAGGTTTATGTATCCAAGTCCATGTTTTACTCATTTTTATCACTATTAATGTGAGCCTTCTTTGTTTTCATAATAATCATCATTGTACAGTTTCAGATGGTCATTTTTAGTAAGGTTTTATGAAAATATTGTGCAATAACATTTACTTAGCCATTTTGTATTAGGAACTGCAGTGTATCAGTGCTTAGAGTGTCAAACTTGATTAAGCTGCAGGTTTCAACACTTCCCAGATTAGCTCAGATCAGCTGTTTCTGGGCAAGTTATTACACTTCCTTTGCCAGGCACTAAGTAGAATTTTATGTGGTGCTAATAGAGTCAATGAATTCATTTTGCATCATTCTCAGACTGTAAAAATAAAAGGATTTTATCTTGTCAGGTTTATAGATAAGATTCTGATATATTAGGTGAATGAGTAACTTTTCTTCCTATTATTTTCAGTTCACATGCAGATGTATCTCTGACATCATTAGCAGCAGAAATACTGAAACACACAGGCCACATGAAGTGATTTGTCTTTTCTCAAGAGAAATTAACTCTGTTCTGCCAAGCTGTGATCAACAAGACTTACCTCTCCTTCCTTGAAATGCCACATATTGCAAATACACCACAAGCTGTCCTGAGAGAATACCTCTTCTGCTTACAAAAAGTGGTTGCTCAAGAAAGGTTGTTTCCCCCAGCAGGTCTGTGTTGTATGGCCATTTTTCAAGGTGGAAGTTCAACTTGTTCTAAGAAGAAAAAGTACCCATAATTGCTATATTTTAATTTTGTTCTTTATTCACAGTTCTTGTTAAAAAGAAAAATTTGTTTTCATCTGTTACATTTTTTATATAGTAATAACAATCCATTGATTAAATTTTTTAATTTTTTTTAGATGGTGTTTTTATGCAGTCGGTAGGCATTATGGTGTATGCAAGATTATTATGGTATATGCAAGATTATTATGGTATATGCAAGATTATATACATTGTAATATTTAGGTAACACTTGAATTGTCTGTAAATTGTTAAGACAGGTTTGACAACACTTATTTAAGACAAATGGCTGTAACAGGAGCTAAGGTGACAAGATCTTTGTGGCATGTTTTGCCTTTTACAGCTTTTAGTAATAGTAACATCAATAAAGGAAAGCTATCTTAACAATGACTGTAAAATAGTATCTCATCTGGAAAACAAAAATATATTTATAGAAAAAAGGACAAGGACTTCATATAGTCCAGATGATACATGTTGTCACTCCACAGATAAACGATTTATGGCTTTTTACCTGTCCTCCTCAAGTGAAAACTGGGTAAGATGATTTCTCTTGACTTGATCAGCATTGAACAGGTTATCACAGTAGGTAAGGAAAGAATTCAGACCTTTTGAATTGTCTATGTACATCCATAACTGCTCTCTTTCAAGAAGAAATGATTTTAGTTCATAATGGGGAATTACCTGACTGTGGCACCATAGTGACATCTTTGTCAGTTAATTGTATTGTGTATAGCATTCAATGCTACCTGTGCATTTTTAGAAACCAGTAGCCAGACTGGCACCATATTTAAATGCATGTTTGCTGATTGTATTGTCTATTGTATTCAGTGCTACCTGTACATTTTTTGAAACCAATAGCCAGACTCATCTTCTTTTGTAGTTTTGTTTAAGAGCAACCTCACTAGACTGTCATGATTCATCATCATCATCAGTTTCTTGACCTAGTATGGTTGTCAAGGCACTGTGATGCTGAAGATCTGACCAGTTCCTTCCACTTGTCTCGTTCGTGTACAAATGCCTGTGTCCCTGCCTGTCATGATTATATAGGGTTAAAATAGGATCAGTGGTATTTATACCTGTTTTTATGATGTGGTAAAGCATAACTGTGTCAAACAAATATTTTGCCTAAAAATTATGGTTATGTGGTCTCAATGAAATTGCATTGATGTAATAATATAGACCCATGTAAAACAGTTGTCATAAATGATATATGGCTGCCCATAGCAAATCTCACTTTTGCCAAGTTTAACTATACATTTATATGAAAAGTCAGGGACAGTATATAGCACAAAGATTTGAAATTCATTAGAGATGTCAAAGCATTACCCATTGTTGTATACAATGAGGTTCTCAGTGGTTAGTTGACAGTAAGATCAATGGTATATCAGGGATGAATGGACCTATCTGCCTGTAATAGAAAAACAAATTTAGGCAGGTTCAAAAACGGATATAAGGAGCCCAACAACAAATGTGCATTTATAATACTGTTAAAGAAATGTAAAGAGATTTTGTAGTGAATAACCCTACCATGGTCCTGCCAAATAAATTCTAGAAATGGAATCCTTGACTTGATAATACCTGTATACTGGCCTTAATCATTGGACTCATTGCAAATACCTTTTGTAGTTACATTAATGGTACCAAAGTACCAAAAGGTTAACCTACTGACTTTATTTTCATTAGTGAAAAAACTGAAAATATGGTATATGCATGCTTATAAATCATGTCTAATTGCAAACTTCTTAACCCAGATTGGCTATCTCGTAATGTGTGGGCAGATCTGGGTGTCAAGTTTGTAAAGAATAATCAGTATATCAAGCAAAATGTATCCAAATCTGCTATTGTATTATGTAAACTTTGCAGTTGGACTAATAATAATAAGCAAGATAATATTGATGAAGGTTTGACTTCATTGACGTGAAACACATGGTCTGTTAGTTCTTAGCACATTTTTCATTAAACTGCATGAGCCATACCAGACAAAGATATTTAATATAAGGTATCTCAAATAATAATTAAGTTTATATTGGAAGATAGGTTGAACTTCACACTTAGTTTCCTTTGTCAATCCAGTTGAGTCACAATTGTGAATGTCCACTGTTGTCTACCTTTTCCCCTGTGTTTACAGAAGTGGTCATTATTTATTTTTACTATTTGCCCTTGAGCTAGAAACCTAAATCTTAAGCTAGAAGTCAAAATCTCAGGCTAGAAGCTTAAATCTCAGGCTAAAAACCTATATTTCAAGCTAGAAACCTAAATCTCGGGCTAGAAACCTAAAGCTCAGGCTACAAACCTAAATTTCAAGCTAGAAACCTAAATCTCAGGCTAGAAACCTAAAGCTCAGGCTAAAAGCCTAAATCTCAGTCTAGAAACCTAAGTGTGCTTACCTAAGTGATGAGTTGAAGTGTACTCTAGAGTGTTTTTGTTTAAAGTCAACTTATTTTCAATACCTTTCATGATTTATGTTAAAATTTATTACTTTGCTAGTATCAATAACAAAAGAGACATCAACTTTTTTCCTCCATTATATTTGTTGTGAATGTGATAGTGATGATGCCAGTTAAAAGACCTCTTGCTGGTACTCCTAGATAGCCTTTATTTTCTTTCTTAAAGTATAAAATATGGGCAAATGAAATGTATTATTAGGTTAAAATTAGCAAGGAATGATTCTTGTTTGTTTGTTTGATTACAATTTTTAACATAGCTTTAATATTTTTTCAGTCATATCACTTCAAAGTCTGCAGTGAGGCAGTTTATAATGATGTCTAGCACTGGGGCATCATGTCGCAGACATGTAGCATGATGTCCCACCCAGTCACATTATCTTGACACCAGGTCAACCAGTCCTAAGCAAGGCAGCTGTTAGTACCATTTTTGTAAGTCTTTGGTATGACTCAGCTGGGGATCTAACCCACGGCCTCCCGCTTCTCGCGGCAGACACTCTAACCACTAGGCCACCGGAGCGGTAAAATATTCTTATAACCTATTTAAAAGGTTTAAATTATCTATTATACTAAACTTTTGAAAATTAGTTTATATTTTCTTCCATTCCTATTTGGAATCAAGATTGTCAATGTTTCCTCCCCATTATTTTTTTTATGATTAATGTAGCATGTATATTTCGTAAAGTGGTTTACCCAAAAAACAACGTGCAAAGTTTCTATACAAATTCATTTTTCAATTCTATATTTACTAAAACTTGACTTAAATGTCTAAATTACAGCAGTGCACTCTCACATCTTGCACCCCCCCCCCAAAGGATACTTTTGTTTCTTATGTTAATGATGAAATATAGGAGCAGTGTGGTTCAGACAATATGTACCATGAATGAGTTCTCAGGCCCATCCAGCAATTCCACCTTATTATCCTTGTAAAATTTATTATGTCGCTATACAAAAGTGGTGATATTAGGTGGGCAAGGCAGAAATTTTCCACTCCCCATGATTTCAAGAAAATAAATAATTTTGAATATTTTAAAAGTGTTATTGTGTCAAATGTCACAGATTATATTCTTGCTCTTAAGAAAAGAAAACGAGTGTACTTTTATTTTTGAACAGCACTTTTTAAATATTTTTTTGTAGTAACATCAGAAATTTGAATAAAATGTGAAATTTTAAAAAGTTATTTTAAAGTATAACCAGTTATTTTCATCTTACTAAGCAAACATGTATGAAAATAAACTTTCTTCTGAATTTGAGGTTTTAAAAATTTGTCAGTTTTCCATAGCCACCAAACGTTTCAATAAAAGAAAATTAGATTCTCATGCATTGAAAATCTATCAAGCATTTATTGACTTTTTATAAGACACATTCATTGGAAATGTATCAAGCATGCATTGATTTTTTTTTTAAAGTCACTTTGAGATCATGAATCAATGAGTTTGTTTGCTGAATGTTGTAAGTTTTATACCCTGTATGTATTCAGCAAGACTTATTTTCTGGAGCAGCAGAGAGGGTGAATCCTACAACGTTTTCAGACAAAATTTGATTGAAATCCTAAAACGAGCCTTCCTACGATCCTATTTTAACCAAAAAAAGGCGAACCCTACAACGTTTTCAGACAAAAAAATTGATTGAAATCTCCCTATGAAATCATTTTAACTAAAAAAATGAAAACGATTTTTTAATCAAATTTGGTCGCAACTTGTTGTCATCTACCCTCTCTGCTGCTAAAGTTTTCAGTTCTGGGTTAATAATTCTTTTACGATTTTAACCGAATATTTGATCCAGTCCGATACGATATCGTGTCCGAGGATCATGTAAATTTATTGTTGCGAATCCGTGCGGAGTCGACTGAGCATGACTAAAGAAATCTCGAAATTGATTGAAGTCCATATCAGAACACCATGTCTGCCAAATATTTCGTAGCGTATGAGTATCAACTCCGTTGAATACAGAAAGAATATTGCAGTTATCTCTGATGACTTTTGGAACCTGAGTGTAGCGTTGAGTGACATATATCACGTCAGTGTTTTTGTGACGCCCACGGGAAAATATTCTAGCAGGATTTTTTTGTTTATCCAACATTATATCATCGTATACGACTAAATTGTTAATATCTCCATCAATATCATCAATGCTCGGTGCTTCATCGATATCGGTTATAAAATCAATGGCGTTCTCACCCTTAATTTCTGATGCATTCTCGTTAAAATCCTTTAACACTTCATAACATCGTTGATCATCTACGCTAGGGGCAATTAAATACAACTTATCCCACTTCATCCATCTCATTATTAAATTGAGCAACAATTGCGTTTTACCGGATCCAGATGGCCCGATTATAATCATCCGGATAGAGTTTGGTAGCGCTGCATGATGCTTAATTGGTTCTCTTGTTTTAGTCGCTGAAAAATCAATTATATCCATATTTCTATACATAAATTATGGATCTATATTGTGTGAAGTGTAAAACGCGTACTGGCACAGATGACTTGACGACGATTACAACTAAAAATAACCGATCAGCGCTTTCTGGTAAATGCGTGCAATGTGGTACAAAGAAATTTAGATTTGTGTCTATGAGATCTGATTTAAAAAAAAACGAGGAGGTGATATCGCAGCCAAATTAGCAAAACTCCCTGGAACCCCATGGGCAAAATACCCCGGAGAAAAGCACCTCCCAGGATATAGCTACTGTGGACCAGGAACCAGACTTGATATCAGACTCAATAATCAAAATCAACCCAACCCCGGTGAAGAACCAATAAATGCCATTGATAAGGCCTGTCACCTTCATGATGTTGCTTATAAAAGCAGCAATCTGCAAAACAGGCATCTCGCGGATGTGAAATTAATTCATGCGTTAAATGCTATTCCTGATAAATCCTTCAAAGAAAAATTGTCTTCATTTTTGATAAAATCGGCTATGAAAAGTAAATTGATGTTAGGTGCTGGTAATTAATAATATGGAATCAATTTATTATTCTCCGAGGGGATACTGGAGGGGTAACGCTGCAATCAATAAACTCGCTAGAGCTGCAAAAGTGAAAAAAACCACTGCGGCTAATTGGTTATCCAAACAGGCACTATGGCAAATTTATCTACCACCGCCTAAACAAATTCAATTCTCGCATTTTGATGTGACCGCTCCTAATGAAGTTCATCAGGCTGATATATTATTTCTGCCACATGATCGTGGTTACAAATATGCGTTAACCGTAGTTGATGTTGCGAGTCGATACAAAGAAGCAGAACCGCTGAAAACAAAATCAGCCACTGAAGTAGCTTCTGCATTTGAAAGGATTTATCGACGAGGTCCTCTGCACTGGCCAAATCTATTGCAGGTTGATCCTGGCAAGGAATTTCAGGGTGCAGTGTTATCTACAATGAAACATCATAATGTCACCATACGACGAGGGCATACTGCGCTACATCGCGATCAGGCCATTGTAGAACGATTTAATCGGACGATTGCTGAGCGGTTATTTGGATATCAATACGCAAAAGAATTCATTCAAGAAAAGCGATCCAGTGAATGGGTTAAAAGATTACCATCTGTGATTACTGCACTGAATAACGAGATTACTAGAACAATCAACATGAAACCTATCAACGCGATTAAAAAGAAGTCAATACCCGTACAACCACAAAAAGATTTCCCTAGAAACGCTAGCGTTTCCCAACCAATTCTTGGTAGTAATGTCATTGTGAGGTACTTATACGAACCGGGAGAGCTTGAAGGGGGTAGAAAAAGGGCTACTGATCCTATTTGGAGCGTCACTAGGCATAAGATATCTAGTATAACACGATCAACTGGTAGACCAGCAATCTATAAACTGGATTCAACTGCTCCTCAGCGAGGATTTACTCGACAACAACTGCAAGTGATTCCCGAGGATACTCAATTGCCACCGCATGGTCTTAACTAGCGCCGTTGCGTCTATTGCACTCAAGACAAGTCAACATCACATTATTTCTGACATGACCGAGATTGTTATTTTTTCTGTCTACGGTGAATTGGCGAGGATCCTTATCCGAATACTGCCAACGCATTATACAATTGCAACTCGCGCAGTGATTATTCTGTTGTTTCTTCAAAGTGATTATTAATTTAGCATCAATATCAAATTCTCGCTGTTTTTTTTTGTCTTGTTGTTTGTAACCGGAGAGTTTTTTATTAATGATGCTAACATCAATATCACTTATTGTTGTGTCATTATCATCACCAATGATTTCATCATCGAGGACAACTCTTCGAAGTTGATTTATTTTTCGTACTCTGGAGACTGCGAGATAGACTAAATTTGACCATTCGATGCGATTATCTACCATCCAAACAATTGTATCCGATATAGTCAATCCCTGTGAAGAGTGTATTGTTGCTGCGTATCCTAGCGTCCACGGGGATTTATTAGCACGCAATGCATCTTCAACGACATTGATATCAACCAGCACAATATCATTTAATACCAGAATTTGTTTTTCATTCTGTCCTGGAATATCAACTTCGATGTTCTGTTTTCGTGTATCCGATGGCCTATAACAAAGGGGTACTGGAAGCGTTGCAAATTTTTCTTTATGCAATTCAAATAACTTCATCTGAAGTGTATCCCTGACTATTTTTCTACTTGCAATGATCAAATCGTTTGGTCTCCACGCTTCCCAGAAATCATTCATTGGAGTTTCTGAAATCACTTCGCGCGCTATTTCGCATTGGATTCTATCCGGTTGTAATCTAATTAGCGCTTTGAACTCGCGTAATCGTTCATCAAGTGATCTATAATCAGTGGTGATTTCTTCATAGTAGTCTACAAAACCCTTTAGCCATTCATGTGGAGATGCACCGACAAATGGTGGTGGTTGGCCTTGATCCCCGCACATGACGACTTTTGTGTTTTTGGTTAACAACCACTCAAGAAATGTTTTTAATACATCTAATGACACTGTGCATATTTCATCCCAGATTATGATTTCAGGAATGAATTTATCACCCATTCGATCAGGAGTCCATTTGTCACCCTTCCATCGAAAGAAGCTGTGATAAGTGCAAGCATTTACCCCTCGCTGTATCATCTCTCTGGCGAGTCTATGAGTCGGTGTTAGCACAATCATGTTAGTAGAAATACAAGTATTTCCACCACCACGAAATAATTCAATTGCACGAGTTGTCTTTCCTGACTCACCACAACCGTTTAAATAAACTGTCTTGTATCTACAGATTGGATCAGATACCGGTGGTGCATTAGAAAATTCTGATTGAATTTCAATACGGTTACAACAAATATATTTATCATCCATGGCAACGTCTGCGGATTCACAATACTCATGTAGCATCTCCTTTTTAAATCGCCAACGCCCCCAATTTTCTTCGGGATCTGTGAATGCCGCTACAGCTGATTTGTACTTATTGTGTATATACATCGAATCAGTGGCTACTCTAACCGCGGTATTAGGAAATCTATTTATCATCGAAAATAGATTAATAGAAGCATAGGCTAACATTGAACTTCTCAAATGTGTGTACTGGGAATTATATCCATCACAGTAGGTAACAACCGTACCTAATTTCTCACCATTGGATAGAAAAGCATCCTTACGGGATACAAGTTTTCCCTGTTTCATTAAATCCGCTACAATAAAATCGTATTCAGCGACATCTATGATCAACCGCGAAGAGTATTTCGCGTTATCGTATCGTCCACCCTGGGTAAATTTACCGATTATTCTTCTTCCGAGATCTTTTGTTTGTTCTTTTTTAATTTCAAATAACTTCTTAGACCAATTTATGATTTCTTCTTCACTGAAATCTGGAAACTGTTTTCGTAGTTCGTTGATTATTCTATCTAGATTGGGTTGTGGTAGCCAAACTTCTTTCTGAGCTCGATAGCATATAATAGCCTCGGAAACAATCAACGATATTAGCATACCACAATCAATCATATATCTCAATAGCACTATTGGCATCCAGTGTTTTTCAGATAGGTGTCTACCGAGCCAAACATAACTACACGGATGTAACCCTGTAGCTAATTCAAATGATATCACACGAGCGAATCCGGTTAAGTCAAAATCAGGCAATGGTCCATTAATCGCAACACGAGTCATTTCATGCGTGGGGTGTCCAAATCGTTTGAAGTACTCAGCGCATTCCCCATACCCGAGAAAACTTCCGGGATAACACGCGGCTATATCAATTGAAATCATACCATCACGATGGTATTTTGTATTCCACAGTCCTCCATGACCAAATTCGACGCAACTCAATTTAACATCCTCGAGAAAATCATTTCGTGTTGGACGCCATGAGTTTTTTTCTCTTGCGAAGTGAGCTACCACTGATGGAATAGTAAAACTATCCGTGAGTAGTTTTTCATGGGAATTCTGCGGTGAAAAATCACTAGCGATTTTTCTCATTCTGTTATCTAATTCTTCAATGCGATATAATTCACCATTTGGTTTTACAAATTGATCGAATTCTTCATCACTTCTAAGTAACCACACTGACACAGGATCATCTTTACACAACATATGAATAGCATCGAATAATTTCTCTTCATAGAAAACATCCCCGACGAACTCCTTAGGGATATATTTCACGGTTCGTTCTCGTGGAAATATTGTTACCGCAGGTGTCCACGCGTGTTTGTTATGATCAATAATCTGTATTGGGGCTCCATTTTTGTTATATTTCGGTTCGTATAAAACCTCTCCGGTTATCGTCATAACGGTTATTGGGAATCGTAATGATGTTTCTAATTTAGCTATATCAGAAATCTTTGCACCATGCTGTTTCACTGTCAGTTCCCACTCGGTTATTTTCCTACGTCGCAGATCAGTTAGTTTATTTCCTCGGGATGCATTTGTGAAGTGTTCTATTATTCGTTCTGCTACACAATTAAGCCCTGACGAATATTTCATAGGAGCTAGTTTTGCGATATCGGGTTTATCATTTAACGGATATATCCCATAAACCATTGCTGTTACGGGATAAGATCTTTCGTAGTATGGTTTGTCAATGCCGGTTAGAATCCCTGGTTTGGAATCTCTACTCACAATGACAGCTTTTTTATTCTTGAGGATTGGTTCAAATTTATCCTTAATAATCCATTTGCCATCGACTTCGATAATGAATTTGATTCGGAAAAAATATCTTTTTTCCCCAACACGTGAAATTATCACTGCTGCTTTTTCATCATTCATGGTAGCATCAACAACACCATCAATTCGAAATGTTGACCAACAATAAGATGCTCCATCACGCTTGAATTCATTAAAACAGTTTCTGATTTTACTAATCATGGCTTTATCAAGAATTGTATTCTTTGGTGTATTAGAAGCTATATCGAGATTGAATTGAGCATCTTTCCAGGGGTAATCTCTCTTGGACGTTTTTTTTGGTTTATCGAGATTAAATCTAGGACTGATTTTGTTACGTCTTTTTGGTCTATCGAGATTAAATCTAGGACTGATTTTCAATAATCTCTTAAACTCTTTCATGTTTCCGTCTCTTGGACGTTTGTTACGTTTTTTGGGTCTATCGAGATTAAATCTAGGACTGATTTTCAATAATCTCTTAAACTCTTTCATGTTTCCGTCTCTTGGACGTTTGTTACGTTTTTTGGGTCTATCGAGATTAAATCTAGGACTGATTTTCAATAATCTCTTAAACTCTTTCATGTTTCCGTCTCTTGGACGTTTGTTACGTTTTTTGGGTCTATCGAGATTAAATCTAGGACTGATTTTCAATAATCTCTTAAACTCCTTATCAGCATTGAATTCAGCATTTTTCGAAGTCAATCTCTTGAACTCTTTCATGCTATACTAAAAACAAGTCTCTAAATGAAAGATTTATGTATAATGAATCCCTGCAAATGAATCAGTCATTGAATTAGACAAATAGTATAGTATACGAATGAACCAAGAATTCAGACAACACCCTGTGAGTACAAATTATGAAGCATCCAGTGATGGTGTTGTAAGAAACCGTAGACTGAAGAACCCAGTTGGGTGGGATAATGGTATGGGGTATTTGTTCTTTACTGTTGGAAAGAAGAAATATTACAATCATCGTTTCGTGTATGAATGTTTCCATGGATTGATCAAAGATGGTTTTGTTATTGATCATATTGATTCTAATCCGAAGAACAATTCCTTATCAAATCTTCAAGCAATCACACATAGTGAGAATACCAAACGAGGGGGGACTGGGAAATACTCGAAAAAAGCGAGACCTGTGAAATCTTTGAATACAATAACTAACGAAGAAAAAGTATTTAAATCAATATATGAAGCCGGCAAGTATTTCAATATTTGTAGACCCTCAGTACGATATGTTGCAGAGGGGGTTTGTCGATCGGCTATTTCAAAAGGGACCGGACAGAAAATTCGATTTAGTTATGTCTAATGCGTCATATTTTTCATTTAGAAATATATCATTATTATAGAATAATGAATTCTGAAAACATGAATAGCATTTTATCCGAGATTTCAAAATTGAAAGGTTGGGATATTGAACTATCAGATGGGTTAAATCCTGATCAAATCATGTCTGATTTTCAGGATATAGAATACGGAGTTAACAACAATAAATATATGCTACCAAAGAAGTATGCGCTCATCAAAAGAATTCAGAATTCTATTAAGGACTCTCTCGCATTTTCCAGTGACGTAAGTGTGTTCGCTCCGTTGTATACCATCGTAGAACGAATACGAAAAGAATTGGGGTACGAATACGAATTGAAAAAGGAGGTTAATTCTAAAGTTAGAAACCTACGGGCGTTAATTCAAGAAAATGAACAATTTTGATTGACCAACCATTTATCATTATTTGATTGTGACCGTCCCTCATAGAGATTTTAATTTTTTTTTAGCATTTTTTGATCAAAACTGTTGAAATCAGTGAATAAAAAATTGATGGCTGGTTCGGATTGATCACTTCCACGATGGTGTTAGGTTGGATTGAAAAATTGTTTTGCAATTGAAAAATTGTTTGCGATTTCAAATAATGGTCAATGAAGCATTAACAACCCGATTGGCTCGTGAACGACTGGATGCAATCAGGAGATTTGTACCAATTCGTGACTCTGTACGGAATAAACTACAACAACGACAGAGTCTTCAGACTGATTTTGCTGCGGGATCTGAAGAATTGTTTAAACCAGTAACCACAGCAACGAAGGGAGTAGAGCGCGCTATACTGGGAGATGGTCCCGAGACGGGAAAATCTGTTATTGGTGAACTTGAAAAAATAGCAGCGAAAACTGAACAAACAGAACAAATAGAACAAATAGAATCAAAAAGAACAGTTGATGATTTACGCGTGATATTTAACGAGGCGGGGTTAGCAGAAATTAATAAGACTGATCCAACAGGAATTCCTGAGCTTGTTGTTACGAATTATGAAAACAGGAAAAATATGTTGAAACCAGAATATCATAAGTTTGTTAGAAATATAACTCACTGGGCTGATATATTCTACAAAATCAAAACTGAAAAAACAGGTAGAATTAAGAAGGATAGTGCATCATATATTCAATATATCAATGCAGTGGGTATAGTGTATAAACAATACGAAGAGTTTAAACAACAACAAAAACCGCCAAAATTGCAAAGGCGGCGACAGCAACCTGCAAAGAAAATATCTTTTTCACCTAAAAAACAACAACTACCACCTGCTGATGATTTTCTTGATTATTTATTACAAGAAGCCGATTTAGAAAAACAGGATGAAGCAACTGGTTATAGCGGAAGTGGATTGCAAGATTCCAGTGGAAACTCAAAGAGTGAAAACGCTAGCGTTTCATGCCCTGGTAGTGTTATCAATGATATATCACGATTAGAAGTTCTTGTAGGAGGGTTCCGAGCTGGAAATAACTCTCCAGAAATAATTAATGAAGCAGCTGATATCTGTAGACGGTTATTTGCCGGCGGTATCATGGATATCAAAACATATCGAGATTTCATTGACGAGTTAGCAAATGGGTATCACAGTGATTAATCACCGAGACTGAATAAAAACGCTAGCGTTTCCAATTGAAAAATGGTTTCTGATTTCAAATAATGATCATACACTACAATCATGATAAACCAACCCCCGTCTACGTAGTTAATTCACGGTTTCCAGTTTATAGAGCATACTACGGAGATGGTTTAGGCAATACCATTGCGGGGTTATTTGCGAGAATGGCTCCAAAAGTGATGCCGTTGGCTAAACAACTAGGAATGAAAGCAATTGAAGTTATTCGTGATAAGGGTATTGGTGCTGTTGGAGATCTTGCTGGAAAAGCGTTTTCAACTGCGAAGAATAAATTAACATCATTAGTGAAATCACGAAAAAAGAAACCGTTACCGTCTACAGCGGAAATGCCTGCAAGTGTTAGTAGAATTATAAATAACGCAGTAGACGAAAAATTAGCGTCGATGGTAAATCAAGGGGACCAAAGCAATATTGCAAATATGATAGCAGGAAGCGGCTTTAAAAAACTACGTCGATGAAAATCGTTTATGATTTCACGATTTAGACTCTGATAAATAGAATAAAATGTTCAAAAAATCACATGATCCGGCGTTTGATATAGACGCCCCAGTTGGCAAGGATGATTCTGTACGCGATTATCAATATTACGCTTATCATGCAATAGACGCAAATAGTCGATCGCGAATTGAACTTCAAGTCCATGATACTAGTAAATACTTTTTGCCCTGTGAAGCGTTTATCGAAATCGAAGGAGAGATTATAAGAACAAATGATACAGAGTATCCAGCTGGTACTCAAGTCGGTTTTGTCAATAATGGTATTATGGCGTTATTTGAGAGTGCTAGATATCTCATTGATGGAAAAGAAATTGAGTCCATAGATCGTGACGTTGATGTGGCTACAACAATAATCGGGTTAGCGAGATATTCCGATGATTATACAAGATCAGCAGGACCCTCTATGATGTTTGCAAAGGATGTTAAAAATACCGCTGGAGGAAATCAATTTATTATAAGACGACCACAGAATAATGCTGGTGCTGCTAATGTTGATGTCGAGAATATGATTATAAACAACGATCCTAACTTCAATCTAGGAGCTGCAACACGTATTTCAATGTTGCAAGGAGCGCGTAAATCATTTTCATGTACGATTCCACTGCATCATATTTTTGGATTCTGTAGAAACGTCAGAAAAGTTATCTACGGGGCGAAGCATACAGTATCGCTTGTACGAAAGAGTGATGATAATGACGCAATCTGGAGGATTCCAGCAGATGCTGCAAATCCCAATGCTGATGCCGGTAAAGTCAATTTAACAAAAATATCATTGTGGATGCCAGTGTTGACTCCAGCAATCACCGCAGAAGAACGATTACTATCATTTATGGACCAAGGAGGAAAGTCGTTGTTGAGCTGGCTAACCGTGAGTACAGATGTGAAGCAATCAAATCTGAACGGGTTATTCACGTGGAATCTAGCATCAAAACAAGGCGTTTCTGCGCCACGTCATATATTTATTGCGTTACAAGATAACGCACGAGTTGGCGATCAACGTTTCAGTCATATGATATTTGATCAGTTAGGTGTGAAAGACATCTCACTGAGAATAAACGGCCAACAGGAACCATCCGAGGATATACAACTTAATTACACAGAAAATCATATTGCACGAGTTTATCATCGTCTGTTGTCATTTATGGCACGCGACCAAAATGTCGATACTGGTTTGCAAATATCACAATATGATTTTAAAAATCTATATCCGATCTATTACTTCTCACTGGAACATCTCGATTTGACAAGACAGTCAGTTGTTGATATACATTTTAGAGCTAATAATGTGACTCGTGGTGCTATTGCTGATTATAGAGCGGTTGCTGTCATTCTCAGTGATAAATCAATGCTACTCGAAGGTGTTGGTGGAAGAATGAGAGTGGTAGATGCACCAGTAGAAAACATGTAATTGAAATTGTAAACGATTTAGAATCAATCTATTATGTATAATGTCATATAGTGTTATTAGTGTTACGTTAACTCCCGGTCAATTAAAAAAATTGCAATCAGAATCGGCTAAGCGATGTGGAACCACAATCACGTTGAAACCTAATCAAATGACTGGTGGTGCAAATAAACTATCGCTGACAACTCGTCAAATAAAACATTTCAATGATGCACTTGCAGCCAAAAAAGGTGTTCAGATTACTCTCTCTGCAGCTGCTATCAAAAATATGATTAAAACAGGCGGTATATTTCCGTTGTTAGCTGCGATTCCAGCATTGATTGCAGCAGCAGCCCCAGCGGTGGCTAAAGCGGCAGCGTTAGGAGCCGTTGGTACTGCAGCAGGAATGGCACTAAAGAAAGCAACTGGGAAAGGATATAAAAAAAAGGGAAAGGGTCTAAGACTACCAGGAACCCCGTATTCGTGGTACAGCGGAAAGGGTCTAAGACTACCAGGAACGATTTATTAATTCAGGAACCTATAGTTCCCAAATCTTCGATGGTTCCTATGTCCAATTTTGATTTAATGGATGCGGCTAAAAAACTAGTGATTAAAAACTTCAGAGGTGTCTTTATGAAAGATCAATTACCACATCAACCAAACAGCGTTGAAACCGGAATCATTAATTTAGATAACAGCACCGGACCTGGAACTCACTGGGTTGCATACGCTATTGATCCACGTGGGATTGTTTATTTCGATTCATATGGATTAGCCCCACCAAAAGAGTTTATGCGGTATATAAAAACCCTTCCAATGAAGACTTGGTATTCTACACTACCAACACAAACGATGATTGACCCACCAATATGTGGCAGTGAAGTATTAAATGTCCTTGAGGCTATTTCAGCATCTAGAAAACCACCTCATATTGTCGTAAATGACTACACCAGCAATCGCTGGAAATCGAAACGATTTTAGAGAGAGAAAGAGTTTTACAATAACATGATTGATATTTGGGGGAGATCTTTGAAACCCAAACCCGATGGCACTGCAACTCCTGATTCTATCAAGGATATAACAAAAAAAATTAAAGATGAAATAGCTGAGACGTTGAATTTAGAAAGTGTTGAACCCAATGAAATAGTTGTATTTCAGGACAAACAGGGTAAATTGAAATCCAGTAATATTTCTCTGGATGATATTTTGGTTAAACAACAAAACGCAATCGAGGATACTATCGCGTTATTTTCCGATCAGGGTAAACTCAAACCGGGTGTACTCGTTTCGACGATTACAGATCGATTAAAAACTCTCAACGATGAGTTAAACAATTCTCTGGCTGTACTAAAAATACTTGAATCTAAAATTGAAGATAACGGAAAACAGTTTATATCATTTCGTAGAAATATCATTGATAAATTTATTGGAACCCAGTTGGATAAAATTGAAATAAAACTCCCTGATATTAAAAAATCCATCGATGAGACGAAAACTTTCATCGAAGCCGTCAAAGGTGATTTTTCGAGGATGATAACAATCATTGAAAAAACAAAAATTCCTCATGAGAAAACCAATAACGTAGTATATACAATCCAACACGGATCATTTGAGTGGACACCTACAAACAACAAATTAGATATCACAGCTACTATCAAGGGTATTTATCGATTAACGCTGGTAGCACCAATTCAATTTAATATATCATCGTCGAGTTCATCCGGGGTTAACAATACGATTTCAACGATCATCGACAAGGATAAAACTGAACGGTTAACGATAAAAGCCGATGATAAAAGTTTGGCTAAGGCATCAGTAACATGGTATCTGGAATTCGTAGCGGATTTAAGTAAATAACTAAATCGTTCGGATTTCACAATTGAAAACGCTAGTGTTTTTAAAATAAACAACAATGACTTTGTCATCGACGCAATGTCGCTATGATCAGGTCAGAGAATTTCAAAATAGACCCAAAACCCTCACTGAGGAGTATCAAATAAAAATAAAAAAATACCGACGAAGAATCACCGCAATTGATGTTATTATGTACTCGGTGTCAAGCGTTCTCGCTGGCGCCGGAATAATACTTGCATCTGTTACAATGATTGCCCCGGTCGTAGTTCCAATTTGCATTTCTGCGGTGGCTACAATCGGGGGTATATTAACCGGGATAGCAAAAAAGATATCATCATGCAGCCAGAGTAAACTGCAGAATTACTTACTTCAATTTCATATTGCATCAACCGCATATTCGCAATTATCATTGATGATATCGTCGTCACTCGACAATACGATTATATCAGATAGTGAATTCTCAGCGATGGTCAGTATTTTTGATTCCGCGATATCGAAATTAGAGCGACAACATGAGTATAATAACAATGACAACACCGATGGAATCAGAAAACACGAACCCAAAAAACAAAATGATCTCAATAATATCAACATTACCAGATTGTGAATTCTCAGTGATGGTCAGTATTTATGATTCCTCGATACCAAAATTAGAAATAAATCATGAGTATAATGACGACACAGCAGGAATTACTTCAACAAATAGTGGAGAACACGAAACCAGTACAAACGAGTATGATATCAATTACATCAACGGAACCCGAGTTTAGTGTGAATTTCCCCTCTCCGGTTCCTGTGAGTGAAATCGCGCTTGCAAAACTACGAGTATATCACAGTTGGCCTAATATCAGATCAAAACCATTTGGTGGTCAACAACCGAATAACTCTTTAGTGTTTGCAAATAAGAATAAACCCGACGGAACCCCAGACTGGAACGTTGTTTCAATACCAACAGGGTCTTACCAAATCGAACAAATCAATGATGAATTCGCGCGTAGAATAAAATCGATTACTGGAGCAGAGTCAAAAATCGCTATAACAGTTCATGAACCGACGCTATCATCCGCAATTGAAATAAGCACAGAAGGATACCTCGTAGACATCTATAACAGCTCGATAAGAACCGTACTAGGATGGCCTGAAAAACCACCCCAGAGTAAAACTCTGGGGAAAACCGTTGATATACCCGAACCACAAAAAACTGATTATATCACCGACAGAATAAAACCCGATAATCCAATAAAGAGTTATAAAGAGTGGGTACCTACAGAATTTTTTAGTATCTTTGAAGATAGTAACGGGAAATTTCTTATGACTAACATTTTTAAACTCGATGACAATTTCAAAGCAATGAATAATGATTTTCCACTGTTGTTAATATCTCTTAAATCCGGCTATCTCACCCGAGATGAATTTATCAGCGTTATAGAACTATGTAACAAAATCATCAATGGCATGGAAACATTTAATTCACAAATTATTCAAGAGGTATTAGATGACGGTAATCCTAAAACGAGAACAGAATTTGCAGAAGAATATAATATCCCCGTCAAAGATATTCCAACAGTCAAACTACAAGGATATAACGTACCTGAACTACAAAAATCTCTCAACGATGCTATCGATATTGGTTTTAAAATAATTCATGATACATGGAAAAAAACAACATCACCGGAAATAAAAATCCTCAAACATAATAATGATCCAGATGGTGGCGGTAGGCATATCGCTCCGTTCAACGTGAATATTTCAACGGTGATTGCGCTCAATTTAGTGTGTGATGTTATCGAAGGAAGCTATCAAATTAATCTCGAACGATCAAATCAAGCTCAGCAAGGATATATTTTGTATTCATTTGCACCAACAGCTCCTCCAGGGTATTTAATAATTGAAAACCCAATTAATCCAGTCTACATGCGGTGCCATAATAATTCATTAACGAGAATTAATTTCAAACTCACAGATCAGTCCAATAATCTGATTGATTTACAAGAGGAGGTGTTAGTGATTAGTTTGTTTGTGAAATCATAAATGATTTTCGTCCTAAGGACTGGATCAAATATTCGGTTAAAATCATTTTATTATTTTTATTAACCCAGAACTGAAAACTTTAGCAGCAGAGAGGGTAGATGACAACAAGTTGCGACCAAATTTGATTAAAAAATCGTTTTCATTTTTTTAGTTAAAATGATTTCATAGGGAGATTTCAATCAATTTTTTTGTCTGAAAACGTTGTAGGGTTCGCCTTTTTTTGGTTAAAATAGGATCGTAGGAAGGCTCGTTTTAGGATTTCAATCAAATTTTGTCTGAAAACGTTGTAGGATTCACCCTCTCTGCTGCTTCTGGAAAAATGAATAATCAAAACTATTTAGAATAAAGGATATTTTTTGGTATAAAATATACAAATTTGCAAATTAGTGTCTGTTCAGACTATTTACATGGGACAGAGGTAGAATTGGGTGTGAACTGAACATTAATGTAATGTTGCAGTTTACACCTTCAGCAGGCTGTACTCTTTATGATTAGAACATGTATGCATAATTAAGGGTAATAAAGCAGTAATTAAAGTAAATATTAATAACAAATCTGATATGCAAATGAGATTTTAGCATTTTCAAATAGATTTAAAAAATTAAAGATGTATGAAAGCATGTCTGTAGCATACTTTTTATAAAAATATCTAAAAATTGTGTTTGAATTAATATTCTGTGTGTCTTTTATCTAGGCATTTATGTTGTGAGATGATCTATCCAGCATAAATATCATTGTTTTTTCTACCTAGTTGTGTATAAGTGTCTATGTTTTAGTAAAAAAAAATCGTAATTAAAAAAATACAATGACTTTTTTGCATTTTATGTATTTTAATTTTATCATTATTAGATCTTACAAGAATATGAAAGTCCTCTCCTCATTAGTAGATCTTACAATTCTTAAAGTCCATGACAAGACAAACTATGTGCACAGTCTTTATCATGTAACCTGCCAACAGAATCACAAAAATATTTCAGGTATGTCCCTGGTGAGCAGTAATATCGAATTTACAACTGTTGAAAACTATAGTGTGTACATGAACAAAAGGGGAAAAGGACAGGAAGAGGGTGATCGCGTTTTTGCCAGCGTTTCTCTCCATGAGACCTCATAATTAAAAAAATTACATCTTCATGGCACGCTTATTGTAAATCCCAGTGTGGCAGAAGCTCTGGTCCTTCAATGTCAAATGGGAAAAGATTTGCCGTGATGACCAGTGGACCAGACAAGTGATTTCCAAGAATTAAAAAAATACTCAATACTAGTACTAATCATTATTCCCTGTAAAGTAATGTGCATTGTACTGAATTATGAGGTAGTCAGTTCGATAATTCCACTTGCTACCTATTCACTGGGAATAATAAACATAATAAACAGGCTCATGTCCTTCACTTCCAAATGGCAAAAGATTTGCCATTACGACCTATGGACCCGACAAGTAACTTCTGTATCACTTTTAATGTACCTCCATTGTCCAGTGTTCCCTCTGCTACAAACGTGGTTCTCGTTTCTCTGTTTTTGACATAGTCACACTTTGTCAGATCATTTTCGCCTCATGGTTTATGATGAAACACCACATGTTCTAAATACCATGCAGTAGGGAGACTATGCAATCAATGTGGACTTGTACGATGCTTAGCTTCATGACATCATTCACGTGGCTTCCAGCAAGTTCCTTCATTCTACAAAATCTTCAGATGATTTGTATCATAGAGCAAGACATGATAAGTTTTTACTCCTTTTCTCAACTCCAGCTTCCTTGTCAACAAGTACATACCAGACCTCATACCATCGCAAGTTTTTTTATTATCTATGTACGAAGTTCAACACTCCGGTAAACATAGTATGCCTCTATCAGGAATGAATATTGAAATCAGTGTATTGGTTGCTTCCTTCTTTATATGAGACAATCCACCCGTAAACGAGTTTGCGAGAAGGACACTTTTCCCCTTTCTGTTCTCCAGTCGGATTATCTAGAAGCTGTCTCACGTACTTTACTGGACCGAAGATGGTCTCTTCTGGGTAAGGAGGGTGTATCTTCCTCCACCTGTTACCTATTCTCCTAAGATGTTATGATCAGGTAACGTATTTGAAGAAGTAACCAATTTGTTTTTAGTAACATATATTTCTTCAATAATACCCATAAATCCTCCAAGCCTCACTACAGTTACACCCATATAAACGAGGTGCCTTCCGTTTAAGTAGTAACTTAATAAGTTGTGGAATTTTGTGCCAATACCTGGTAACCTCTCCCCGTTATAACACGGAAGTCGGGGTACATAACTGCCGACTGCATAATGTACTGAACAGCAGTATAGCGAAAATAGCAAAAAATGTTGAGTCTACTCGTGTGTTGGGCACGGTTAACAAAATTCCAGCCAAAATGTCGAGTAAATGTACTAGTTTATTTATTTTAAAAAGCAAATATATAGCAATCTCATTTTTAAAAAAATACAATTGCCAGTTTCTGTATGTAGCTGCATCAAGTCTGAAGTAATTAGATAGTTGTAATCACTTGCAAAGAAAAAAAAAAGATTTCATTTAGATTGCTCTTGAGACCAATTCAGCCTATGGTTAAAAACTATCACAATCACATAATTACCATTTTTATGCATAGTTTGCAATTAAATAAGCGAGTGTCTATCTGTAACAAATGCACTGTTACGTGTTTAGGCTCTTATAAAGCGACACAAGAAAACAGTGAAGACAACATGCTTTGTAAAAATTTAACAAATAATTTATTTCCCTAGAAAAACAAGGTAAAAATAAAATATATATTAAACTAACAAACAAAGTATTAAATAAAATCAAATATAAATTTAATATACAAAATCTGTTTATATTCCTGAGGTGCATAAATTTCAAGGACTTAATGTCCTGGTTTGCTAGCCACTTCAGTCCTTTCTTGGATGCATGTATATCTTCGGGAATAGCTTTTGGTGTTTTCGGCCCTTCAAGTTACTGGTAATAATAGATCCTACTTCCCGTTGATTTGGTACCTCACTTTTCTCCTTTGACACCTATGAAGATGTCGGCATCAGTCTTACATTCAAGAGTCAGGCAGTCCTCATCAAGTTTGATTAAGTGCTAAAAATAGTCACATGTATTAAAATGTCCCCGTAGCACAGCTTTTGCCTCCAGCCTCCTCCCATAAAACCACAATCCTATTCACAATAAAGCTTTACTCTTCCTGGAGGTCTTTAAATCTGACTTCACTGTAAGTGGCGCTTAATGGTTTGGTTATTTCTACTGTAGCCACATTGTGCAAATGAACATCAATCGCCTCAAGATGCGTTGCAACAGATTACTGAGAGCGGTGACAAATTATGTGATCTGTTGCCAAATAGATGTCAATATACATGGTAGACAATAAGCTGGTCTTCTGTATAATCAGTGATCTGTCTTTACAGAGATCAGGTCACTCATCTTCTGGAGTGACTTTAGTTCTAAAGGCAAATTCGACAGCCACATGGACCTTAGCTAAATACAATATTTGAGACAGGCCAATGATAATTCTGGCTTATAAGAAACAAGGGTATATTCGGGCATTATTAGCCTGTTTGGAATACAATATGTTAGCTTGTCTGAATACAACAGTGGCTAATTAGATTTAAACTGCGTACATACAGATTCTAGTAATGTCCAAATCAATTACAATAGTTTTTTTAAGTAAATGTTACAGCTGATAGAAGTCAATTTTTTTTTTTTTTTTTAAATTCTGACTTTGATAATTTTGATTGTGGTGTTGATGGCGCCATCGCGTTATTACCAGATTCGCATTATAACGAATGGCGTTAGAACGGAAATGATGTAATCATGGGGAGATTAACAAACACCTAGGTTCTGTGGGCAGATAACTTAGCATTTCAGCTTATAAGTTTCAGGTTGGGTCGGGGGGGGGGGGGGACGCTGATTTTGCAATGTATTAGTAACTCTAATAAGGTAATAAGACAGGAAAGTAGTTTTAAAGAATCGTATTTTACTTTTTTTTAAATTTGGTTTCTTTTTACTATCTTACAAAACTCACAATAATTGTGAAATATCATAATTATGAGAATGTAAAAATCTCAGGGTTCCAATTAGCGTTAAATATCGTAAGGATGACTTTGTTCGATTATTCGATAGATATTGTCAAATTCTCTGGATAAACATTTTAGACAAATCGTGTTTCGGTGAAGACATATTGCTAATATAGATTACTTTTCTCCTTTTTTGACATATCGCTCATTCGTTATTATTATATATATTTTCCTCGTTTTATTTTATTTAAATATATTAATTTGGGGTAGTGCTAACAACTTTATTAATTTTGATAGAAGTAAATCTTTGTAGGAATGTAAATTTATTCAGAGATATTATAAACTTTAGAAGCGTATCGCATCCTCATTGATTGTGCCCTCCATGATTTCTGCTCCATTTCTATTTTCAAATTCTCTCTGGAATTCTTCTTAACAGGTAACACATCTGCCATGCACAGTAAAAAGTGTGTGTGTGTGTGTGTGTGTGTGTGTGTGTGTGTGTGTGTGTGTGGTACAATACAGATTTAGACTTATGTTATGATATATGTGGCAAAACCTTCGGGCCTCCACTTTCATGATGAAATTTACTTGTATTGCTAGAACAGTTATAGCAATCTCATTACTCATTTGTATCGGACACAGCGTAAATTCAAAGTATTTTATGCTGACACTTTAACGCTCGAATTTGTAGTAAAGTTTACCGCATACAGAAAATGTCATAAAAAAAAAAAAAAAACATAATTTGTGTAGGATAGATAGATGACGCATAATAGGCCTAAAAATCCATCAAGCTGCCAATGTGCCTGTAAAAGCACGTGAAGCTCACACCTGTACGAGCAATACCATTGGTTAGTGGTTTGTAAGTATTCGTACGTTTTAAGGCTTGAGTGACATATGATGATGTGGTCATTGACAGGCCGCCAGAAGTGATATAACTCTTTCTTATTATCATACAATTATCTGTAAACGAAAGTTTTTCTTTTAAAAATTGTCCCACTTCATTATACATTTATTTGTGGTTGATACCATATATATTCATATGTCGAGTCCGAGACTGCAAACAACAAAGATCCTGATCTGCCGTATTTGCCTGCAGATCAGGAGGGTCTATGTTGTTTGATCTGCTGATAAATTCTAACAAAGTGCACAGACCTAGATTTGCCGGCGCATGATGCGACGGTATATCTGAGTCGGTGCAGTTTGCAGTTGAACTCAACTTACATATGAGAATACACAGTCAAAAATATTATGAAATGTTAATGAAAATTAACGAAATTATGAAGTATGGAATTTATACATGTTACAAATACCAAACGATTTAGGTGAATAAGTCTTAGAGCAGGTGTCTTCTTAGACAGATTTAAGACCACATGTTTAATTAGATGATGGAGTACATCTTGAATGGGACAAGATTGATTTCCAATCCAATGGAATTTGGAAAATTTAATAAATAACAATTTGACTAACAGCAGGTGGTAGATAAGTAGAGTTTGCAAATTATTTAGGTTGAGAAAATAGGAGGAATGAATGCATGTTTTAACTATAAATCAAAATATGCTGGTGTTAAGTCAAAATTAATTTGTTGAGGTTAATCATGTATTATTAATTTTTTCCATAAGTTAAGATAGATTCTAGCATTACTCTTACCATACATCCTTCCCAATCAGGTTGCTTTTGTTTTCAAATCCTACCGAATCAAGTTTCTTTTCTTTTAAAATCCTACAGAATCAGGCTGCTTTTCTTTTCAAACCCTACCCAATCAGGTTTGCTTTTGTTTTCAAACCCTACCGAATCATTTTGCTTTTGTTTTCAAACCCTATCCAATCAGGTTTGCTTTTGTTTTCAAACCTTACCGAATCAGTTTGCTTTTCTTCCCACATCCTTTATTGTGGAATCGCAATTAGAGTCTCGAAACTTTCTCAAACTGCGACTCAAATTTAAGCAGATTAAAGGAATATCCAGAGCTTGTGGTGTAGAAGATGTCACATACCTCAGATTTACACTGCATGATTTACGAATAACAAGGAAAATATTGATGGTTGTGATTAATGTGCACTATTGAGTTTGGTATGAAGTGACAAGCAGTTCTTAAATTGCATAGGGTATATTAACTGGTATGCTTAAACGAAACAAACCCAAGGAAAAATCAGTTAGATATAAGGGAAGAATCTGTGAGAACATATGCAGCAATCAAAGTAGTGAGCAAAGTGGGTATTTACATTGATTAGAATTACAAAGTGAAACAAAAGGAATTGATTTCACTTGGCACCATGGCAGATCGTTCAGATATTTCGGTGCTTCGGGTCTGTGATTTTCATTCGATGCGGTTTCGACAAGTCACCGCGTCCAATCAAAGTCAAGTTGTTCAGATTTGAACACTGTTCCTACAAGATCGAAACCAAAAAGACACAGCTGGAATGGCCTCATAAATAAACAATTTTCCACTGCTGGTCCGTGTATGTACAACTACATTCTTTCTCTCAAATACGCGTGTAATTGCTTCTCTCTCGTATATAGTCATACTTCAGATATTTAATTTCAAAGTATCCTTTTGAAGTCAATTGCCTCCAACATTTTCAGACAACGTACAACGCACCGCTGTTACATCCTATTGGTTCGTTAGAATTTCATGCTAAGGGAGACAACTCATGAAATCCAATAGATGTCACTAGGATAAAGCTCTGAAATATCTGTACGGTATGCTAAGGTGTTCATGTGGTTAACAAATCGGAACCTTGGCTAGCATCGATGCAGAACAATTACTGAAAATAGTAATACTATGATGACACTGCCAAGATTTCGGTAGATGCAAAAAATCCACTTGACTTTAGATATGTAGTCATGTTTACTAAAGACATGCCGGCCAATAGATTTAGTTTCTATAAATCAGCGGATGATCCAAATGTATGGTTTTGATGATTTCTTAATTCGCAATGTTCCAGCAACTCCCCTATTTTAAATGTCTCCCTTCTGCAATATCATAAAATATGAGCCAACCAAAATATGACGTGCAAAATGCGTGGACTTTGAGCTGCCATATTATGTTTGCGTTCTGATTTTATCGTCAGTTTTATGGCGACGTTACACGTTTTAATCGGGAACAAAGTCCACTTGAGCGATAAGTCGTGAATGTGATAATAAGTTTTTCCCCATTCCCACAAAGGACTTTTCGTTTTATATCTGATAGAATACCGGCCTATAAAGCGTTACAAAGATAGTAGTAATTTAGCTTTCACCAAATATATGAACAAGAAAGGCTTTTGTCAAGGGAAACAATGAATGCAGTTATTCCTGTAGGATTAATCCTATACATCTGAAAATCATTAAAGATTTATACATGTATGTCTTTATGCTAGTATAAATATATAAGATGAAAAAGAAATACTTTGCAGAAAAGGGTTTTTGGAACAAAAGTTTTGTAAACATGACCTTTTGAAAACTTTGCTGCATGCGGAATAAATTACCACATATACATGCTTGCAAGTCGAGTACAACTGCACACAGAATGTATCCAATTATGCTTACCCATAATGCATTCGTATACCTGGGTCTATGCAGTTTGTATAGATCATTTAGTAGAACGAACAACATAGACCCAGATCGGCCGATCAGAGTTGCTGCTCTTATCGTTTGACTTATAATCAAATCTAGATGGTAGGCTGATAGTTTCATTGGTAAATAAATGACAATATGTCTGGAAAGTAGTGAATGAGAGTATGTGTAGAAAAGTAGTGAATGAGAGTATGTGTAGAAAAGTAGTGAATGAGAGTATGTGTAGAAAAGTAGTGAATGAGAGTATGTGTAGAAAAGTAGTGAATGAGAGTATGTGTAGAAAAGTAGTGAATGAGAGTATGTGTAGAAAAGTAGGGAATGAGATTTACATTTTAGTAGTATATGGGGGCACCGTAGCCTCAATGGAAAATCCAGTCAAAAACAGCTTGGGCTAATATAGCCTCAAGATTTATAGCCTCAAGGGAAAATCCAGTCAAAAACAGCTTGGGGCACTATAGCCTCAAAACAGCTTGGGGCACTATAGCCTCAAGGGAAATTTAACATGGGGGTCTGTATAGCCTCAAGGGAAATTGAACATGGTGGGTCTGTATAGGGACAAGGGGAAAATGGTGGCAAAGAAAGCTAATATATTTTCGAGGCATGAGTGGCCCTGAAAACAAACCACACAATCTCCTATCAAAACAGAAGGGAAGGAAATTAAAATCACACAATCTCCTATAGGAAGGAAAGGAAAACAAAACAAGGATAATAAAGAACATCATACATTCGATGTGAAATATGTTCATTGTTTTCATTCATTCATCAATTTAATTAAAAGGTACATGTAGTATGATATTTATTGTCGACTGACTTCTTAACATATCTCAAATTTAAGGGATGTTCTGTGTTTCTCAGCACACGCTACAAACAATGTTGCCAAGTTGTAACAACTCCAAGTCGAAGGGAAAAAAAAGCAGCAGCAAAATATGCTTTGTTCTATCGACAGTCTAAGATGTGTGTTTTGATTTGAAATTCAAAGTTAACCATAGGCAGGGTCATAAAGTGCAATGTCACTCGCGTCAATCATTGTTACATTGTTACAATTCTTCCGAACGTGTGTTTTGGTTGTGGTATTTTTATTTCAAACTTAGCCATAAGCAGGGTTATACAGTGCAAGATCACTCGCGTCATTCTTGAAATATTTTTGTATTTGTTTCCTTTCTAAAAAACGGTAGATCTCATGCTTAAAAAAAATTTCCGTGACACATTGCAGTGCCAAAAATAAAGATAAAGCTCTGATAACTGAATTGTACAAGTTTGTCAACTCAAGATTTTATTTCATCCAACGATTTACTGATTGACTATTTGTAAGGCCATACTAAGGGTGTAGCGTTTGAAAATTAAATTACATGACAAACGAAAATTATGGTGCCTACTGATTAAAATTTTGGAGAGGTATCTTCAAACGGGAACATCTGCTATTAGGATTTCAATCAAACGTATTACGAGAGAGAGAGAGAGAGAGAGAGAGAGAGAGAGAGAGAGAGAGAGAGACTACGTTATACCTACTTTTAAAAAGAATCGGGACACTTACGCTTGTTTTTGTGGTATATTTTCCCTGAGAAAAATTCAAAGAAACATATCCCACTTAGAAAATCAATTCCATAGGAAAGGTCCACGATTTAAAAATATCGCCAGAGTGAACCGATGACAAATACGACTAAAATGTTCTCACAAAATAGTTAATCCAAATACGCTGTGATGTATTTGACTCTAAAATTGACATAATTTCCGTGGTATCGCCCAGGCTACGATTGTTCTTGCTTTAGTTTTACTTCTTTTTTTGATATAAATAATCTAGTGGTGAAACACGACCTACCGGTATCTCGAAACTAGGTGAAGAGCTACTGAAGTCAATTCGAAGTGAACGCGGTAAGAAAATTAGTCTAGCCAATGAAATTGTTTATGATGAGTGGTGATGCAATGTTTTGTACGAACGTAGTATGGCAAAATAATAAATACGCTCTCAAGTTGTTCCCATTGCAGTGCAGACTGGAATGTGAACTTAAATCCCTCCGTTGTGTATTGTAACATTTATTCTTATCACATTAACTACTGAATGGTCACAGTACTCGTACAATTTCTTTTTACCACATCAGCTACTGAACGGTCACAGTACTGGTTCGCATTTTGAAACTGACAATTTATTTTTATCTCACTTAAACATTTTGAGGTACACACTCACATCGGTATAGTCAAGAGTGGTGCAGTATTAAGTGGCATGTTTTTTTTCTTCTTTTTTTTTTTCTTCTTTTCTTTTCAAACTTGTGAATCTGGGATTTGTACGAATTAACGAAGCAAGTTCAGTGAACCTCAAGGATAAAAACCCAAGTTGTCTGTCTATTGATGTGAATATTTACATCAAAAACAATATAACCTGCAAAACACAAAGATATACGGCAAGCATGATTAGAATGAACACAACAACACCTAACTAGTAACAAAGAGATGTTTTTCTTCACGTTCGCGTAACTTAGAGTTTCAATCCTCTTTCAAGACAAACTTGGAATCCTTTTGTGAGCGTGAAATTAAAATACTGACGAAACTTCAGCGCTTTGCTATAGACTATAGTATACATAATTTCAGCAACAAACTAAACAACATAAACACCGTTACAACAATGGAAAGCCCGAAATCGTGTATTAAAAAAGAAATGCGTTTAAAAAAAAAATTAAAGATTAACGATGGCTAAGCAATACAACCGAATTAGAGAAAGGCAATGACATTTGTATATAGTCCTTTCACTTTGATATTGTATGCGGATGTAATCTGCCATGTATTAACAGCTTGATAAAAAGTATCCGCAAAGAGAAACTTCAATTCAAACTGACTTTTTCAGATTTGTTCTTTCAATTTATATTTTGGGAACACACCTAAACACTATTCAAGGAAAATACACATATCAGAACATACCATTTGCTATCCACACACACACACACACACACACACACACACACAGGGAAATAGCCAAAAACAAACCACACCATTTACTATCCAAAATCACACAATTTACTATCCACACACACGTGGAAGCAGCCAAAACAAAATATACCATTTACTATACACACACACACACACACACACACACACACGGTAAGCAGCCAAAAAACAAACCACATCATCCACTATCCAATATCACACCATCTATCATCCACACACGGGAAGAAGCCAAAATAAAACATACAATTTTCTATCCACACACCGGTAAGCAGGCAAAACAAACCACTTCATCTACTATCCAATATCACACCATCTACCATCCACACACACGGGGAAGCAGCCAGAACAAAACATACCATTTACTACACACACACACACACACACACACACACACACACACGGGAAGCAGCCAAAAACTAACCACATCATCTACTCTCCAATATCACACCATCTATCATCCACACACGGGAAGCAGCCAAAACAA
Organism: Unio delphinus; assembly: GCA_029339505.1. Lineage (NCBI taxonomy): Eukaryota > Metazoa > Mollusca > Bivalvia > Unionida > Unionidae > Unio > Unio delphinus. Next base: position 2,650,767 of record JAQISU010000008.1, on the reverse strand, counting down.
ACCATATCATTTACTATCCAAATCACACCATTTACTAACCACACGCATAGGGGAAGCAGCCAAAACAAACCATATCATTTACTATCCAAAATCACACAATTTACTAACCACACACACACGGGAAGCAGCCAAAAACAAACCACATCATCCACTATCCAATATCACACCATCTATCATCCACACACGGGAAGCAGCCAAAATAAAACATACAATTTTCTATCCACACACCGGTAAGCAGGCAAAACAAGCCACTTCATCTACAATCCAATATCACACCATCTCCCATCCACACACACAGGGAAGCAGCCAGAACAAAACATACCATTTACACACACACACACACACACACACACACACACACACACACACGGGATGCAGCCAAAAAACAAACCACATCATCTACTCTCTAATATCACACCATCTATCATCCACACACGGGAAGCAGCCAGAACAAAACATACCATTTACACACACACACACACACACACACACACACACACACACACACACACACACACACACACACACACACACACAGAGGATGCAGCCAAAAAACAAACCACATCATCCACTATCCAATATCACACCATCTATCATCCACACACGGGAAGAAGCCAAAATAAAACATACAATTTTCTATCCACACACCGGTAAGCAGGCAAAACAAACCACTTCATCTACTATCCAATATCACACCATCTACCATCCACACACACGGGGAAGCAGCCAGAACAAAACATACCATTTACTACACACACACACACACACACACACACACACACACACACGGGAAGCAGCCAAAAACTAACCACATCATCTACTCTCCAATATCACACCATCTATCATCCACACACGGGAAGCAGCCAAAACAAACCATATCATTTACTATCCAAATCACACCATTTACTAACCACACACATAGGGGAAGCAGCCAAAACAAACCATATCATTTACTATCCAAAATCACACAATTTACTAACCACACACACACGGGAAGCAGCCAAAAACAAACCACATCATCCACTATCCAATATCACACCATCTATCATCCACACACGGGAAGCAGCCAAAATAAAACATACAATTTACTATCCACACACACGGGGAAGGAGCCAAACGAAACACATCATTTACTATCCAATATCACACCATCTATCATGCACACACGGGAAGCAGCCAAAATAAACAATATAATCTACTATCCAAAATCACACTATCTACCATAGACACACACACGGCCAAGAAGCCAAAACATACAATGTACTATCCACACACGCGGAAGCAGCGGAATCAAAACGGTTTAGTGTTGGAAATGGTTAGGTAGTTTGATGTGAGGGATAGAAAGAAGTCAAAGAGCATGTATATTTTACAAAAATATAAAACAAACGACAGACGCATTGGTTTCAGAAGACATTGTTTATTCAAAAAAGAAACAACTCACAAAACAATTTTTTCAACTAACAAATATTGATTCCAAGAAGCAGTGCACGAACTACAGTTCAATAGGTTTTAAAGTTCCCAAGTATCCATTTTTTTTGTAGCCTTGTTTTTTCCTTTCTTCACAGGTGATGATAAGTCATCAATTCGATCCAGACTTTTTGCTTGAAAAGGTCTGTCAAGTAACTGTTTGTTTGCTTCGTCTCGTTACTCTTGGCCAAGAGAGCTTTGATGTGATCAATTTCTCGAGCAAACAATGGAGGAGAGCAATGAGCACATAAGTCTTTATACCACTGAAGTAACACGGCCTCTTCTGAGATGAGACTCCAAGCTTCGATCAGATAATCGTCCAATTTTTCTTCGTGACTCATCATCATACATTTATCGTGTTGAATTTGACTGGGATGATCGATTTGACATCCATAACAATCTTTTTTAATCATGTCCCTCATTTTATCTTCCAAGTGTTGTGCAAAACAGGCGACTAACTGTTGTTCCTGTTCTGGCCACCTGGATTGCATGATCACTACTTCTTCTTTTTGGTCTTGAGGGATCTGCTTTCTCTGTAACCTCCCATTCCATGGATTCTCCACTATTCAAAGAAGGACAAGGGTCTTCCATAAAGTCTAATAGTCTAAAATGACTTCTCTCAAACTGTTGATTTCTAAGGTATTATCGAATTCGGCATACAGAATGACATTCACCGTTTCTTCAAGAGGCCTTGCAAACTGAAGTTCCACACGCAGTTGCCCCGATTTTATAGAGTGGAAATGTCCTTCGTCGCTGCCTTGGTCTGGAGTGAAATCAAAAGCCCACAAAGTGTAACCTCTTGCATAGTCGTCGTAGGAAATGCCGTGACTGGTGTTGGTTCCTAACTGTCCTGTTGCTTCGACAAGTACGACCTCAAGTAATTCTTCTGTTCGCCAAAGACGGGTTTGAAGGGTCGGGTACACAAAGTTTTGCCATCGCGACTGACTTCAATTTTGGATACATTGTAGTGCTTAAACTGGAAAGGATTTTGAGTGTAGGCACCGTCGAAGGCTGCATTGCTGACGATACCAATGTATAAACGTTTGGGTAACTGTCCTTGGAACAGATGATCTGCGATCTTAGATCGGAGTCCAGCGGCAATGGTGAAAGTTTTGACTTGGACGCGTCGTATCGGATACTTGGCTGTCGTTCTGCTCAAAGTGTGACTGATATCATTCCCACTTTAGGTAACACTTCCACGCGACGCATGAATAACCTGGCTTCTTGGATAATGGTTTTGTATTCGTTGGCATGAGCCATCAAATGGAAAGCAGTACTTCTACGATTCAGTCTCAAGCGAAAATCTACTCCGTTCAGCAAATACTTCTCTTGAAACCACATGTCCAAATGCAAACGATCGAACAGTTCTAAACTACGTCCTTGCAAAATTTTCTTTCAACGGTCGATTAAACCTACATTGTGAGGATCGACAGGATTCTCACCCTCAGCTGCTACGGGCAAGGCTGTGTCGTTAAACTTATCTGCTGTGTCAGGTTTCCATACCACGCAAGCATATATATGAGTGTTCTTGGCTTCTTTTCCGTACGTCAAGAGATTTTCGAGGTACTCTCGGTAAGGGTAAGTATCCATACTACTGCTGATCAGTTTGTTATTCATGTACAAATCCACATCGCTGAACAAGGAATGCATGAAATTGTTGAAAGAAGCTACTCTATCATTGGCTCCTGGATTGGTGTTGTCCGTTTTGGTTACTTTTACTTTCAAATACAAGTAACTGTTGTTTAGATCGATGTAATTTTCGGGTTGTCCTTTAATTTCAAACTCGATGGGAGCTGAATCCGTCAAAAGAGGAGACGGGATGAAATTCGACCTATTGGGCTTCTTGCATGGTCATCATCGTGGGTGGCATGGCAAAGAGATCCAGTTCCAACTTGGAACAGGCACAAGATTCTTGGTGCATCATTTTTTCTTCTCAGTCTCTATGTTTTACTTTTAATAATCAAAAATGTCTAAGTCTGGAGCGGTTCTTTTTTTCTTCGTCTTTCGAACTTTAGAGATATGGAGACTTTTGGAAGGGTGTCTTCGTCAACGCTTTCTGCCTTGTCCTTGTTGTGTCCTCAGGGAAGTAGGAATGTCAGACTCGGTACCGTTCAGAGCATTTATAGGACTTTCTCGTCGACCCAAAATCTCTTTACCCGTTTGAAGCAAGACATTTTTGCCTGCTCTCAGAAAAGCTTCTTTAGGGCTTTGTTTGTCAATGAGAACATTTTGAAGAAAATCTTTGCCGTGAGTCAATACGGCATCTTTTAAGGCGTGCAATCCTCGTGTCACCATCAGTTTTAAAACAGGGACCACGGAACGAAAGGCTGATTTAAACATATCTCCTAAACCGTGTCCTCGTTGTCGAGTGACTCCTTGGTACACAGGATACATCACCTTTTCAGTTGTTCGAGAATCGTTTTTGAAAATGGAGTTTCATTGTGACTTTCCCTTTAGTAAATGGAATATTTTGACCTAGTTCTCCTTTTATAGTAATGTTGACACTGTCGAAATACGACTTACTGACGGGTAAATAATGAGGATGCACAAATTCGCGGTGAACGTGATAGGTATTTCCACCTTCCTCGTCAGCGGTAGTAGTATCCACTTTGAAAGGAATGACACGCAGTAACGGTACAGAGGTGTGTCCTACCATGTTGTACTCCACCACATCGGAGTACACAAACATCAAGTTGAGTCCTTGGTTCATTTCTACAGGGAATCGAAAATATTTCGCAAAATCGGAGTTACTGCTTATGGCTGGTATTTCTTTTTTCTTGTCCAACCTGAAGTCTCCACCCAAAATATCATACAATTCAGGACAAAAGGTAATGGCCATTATTTTATCCTCTGAAAATTTGATCATTAGCCTACGAGCCACTTTATGGTACTCAAAGGTAACACTTTTTTTGGCTTTCTCCTTGGTTTTACCAAACAAAGTATTGAACCTGGTTACAATCGTATTCACTAAATGTTGACCACTAAAATAATAACCTGCAGGAATGGTTAACAGATAGGTGGACCGTTTAGTTTTGGGGTCCTGTGTTTTCATCAAGTCACTGACAGTGATGCGTTCGTCTAAGACTTGTTGCAATTGCTCGTCATACACTTCTACTGAAAAACTATTTTGATTTTCCACGATGTTTTTGATTTGTGTCGGATGTATCATTTCCACTAAAGCCACTTCCCAATGAGCATCTTGATCCAAATGAATGGTTTGAGGTAATTTAGCCGTGTAACAGCACAACGTGTTCTTAGGAAACACCTCCATGGAACTGTCACTAGGTAACGTTAAGTAAAATTGGTTAATAGTGTTGTTCATAATTCCAATGTTCTTCTGTCCGAGGAGTCACTCGAGGTTAAAGGAGTGTCTAAAAGAGGATTGTAATTGGAAGGGTGACGGTCAGGAGAATGACTAACGTTGGACGCAAGACTCCCAATATTGTCACTGTTGTTCCCGTTGTAAGAGTATTTCAGGGAAGGATTGGGAAGAAGATACCCGATGCAACTGCTGAGTAAAATAGTCCACAATTGTTTGTCTCCTTGTTGCAAACTCAAATTAGCAATGGCTGCACCGATGACACAATACACTACAAAGATTTGACAGAAAAAGACGATTTGCGTTTTAGGGACACGTTCTCCACACCACACCCACAAGGGTTGCTTTTGTAAATCTTGCAGAGATGAAGTGGGTGAAGGAGTAGTCACTGTGGTCGCTGAAGCTGTATTGAAGGGCATGATGGTCACTTCTTTTTATAGTCGATAACTTGTGCAGCGTCAATCCAAGAATCAAAACTAGGAGGATATCCTTTCCAACGTACTTTGACTTCTTTGACACGACGTTTTCCTACTTTACGGGTTCTTCGTTCGAGAATGCTTTCAATGTCGTACACGTCGTCTACTTTTTTGGTGACACGTTGTAACTCAGGCAAGTAAAATGTTCCTTTTAATACTTCTCCGTTCATGTCTTCCAATTTATAGACGGTAGGATGACGATCACGCACTCGCAACACGAAACAATTCGTTGGTCGAGTTGGGTAAGTAAGTAAGACGTCAATGTACTTGAGAGTGTGTTGATCCGTAAAATATTTCCACATGCGTTCTTTCAAGGTACGTTGAAAATGTTCCACGATACTGGCTTTGGTTTCAGGATTTTCGGTGGTGAAAAATGAATGTCACGTTTCTTTAATTCTCGTTGGAAAGCTTGGTTCAGAAATTCGGTGCCTTTGTCGGTTTGCCATCGAAGAGGGTGACGACCACTTTGTTTCAACACCAGTTGCAAAGCTCGTACTAACTCTCCGCTCGATTTGTATGTCAATGGTACGACCCAGGCAAATTTAGAAAAGACGTCTATGATACAAAACAAATATTTGTAGCCATGATTGTAGCTGACTAAATGAGAGACATCGGCTAAATCGGCTTGCCATTGATGATCGATGCCTTCCACTTGAGTGCGACTTCTGTAAAATTTTCGTCGAATGGGTTTGTGTAAAGTGTACGTCGCTAGTTCTTGTAACCATCGTTGTACTTCAGGTAAACGGAGCTTTTTCAGGCGAGTTTTTGTTGCACGATACAATTTCTGAATACCTCCGTAACCTGCAGGGTGAGCTGGATCGTAGTAAATACTGGCTAATACCATCTCCATGGTTTTGTTAATAAGTGACCCACTCTTCGAGGATATTGCTTTGGGTGGGACGAATTGGGGGTTGTTTTGAAACGGTTTTACGTGTCTGATGTGCCACAGGAGTCGACGTCGAGGGTACTGGTGGTGGTAGTGAAGGTAATGGGATAGTTTCTTTGGTTTTCTTTTCTTTTTTCACTTCTGGTTTCCTTTCTTTCTTTTTCACTTCTGTTGAAGAGGGAGTGGCCATCATCTTTTTAACCCAAGTTTTGAGTTCTTCTCGTGGGGGAGTGGGGGAAGGGGTTAACAAGGAAGCGGCAATCTTACTCGGAATGGGAGTAGTAGTGGGTGTTTGAAAGATATCATGGGGTTCTTCTTCTTCTTCCTTGGGTAATGGTGGGGTGACGTCTGTTTTGGCCTCTGTAGAGGGTGAGAGTGACGGGCTATTCATCAGTGCCTTAAAATCGGACAGTGTGGGTAGAGCTGTTTGTTCCACAGCTTTCTGATGAAAGAGTTGCAGTCGTTTCAAGAGTTGACCGTACTTTTGCGATTTTTCGGTTTCGGATATATCGTGTCGATGTATCAAGGATTGCAATTCGTGTTGTAATTGGGACATCTCAGCCAAATTAGGATTGGGTGGTAAATGGGGGGTACGTTGTTCTTGCCAACGATGGTATTCCATCCATCGTTTGTAAGGGACTAAAGTCAGTTTTCGTCCTTCGATGGGCTTTCAAAGGTTATGTCTGAGATCTTGGTGCTCCATGGGTCTCTTTTATCTTCTGTAAGGATCAACTTTGGGATATCCCTCGTGACAAGTCATTGTACCAAACCTGGCAAGATACCCATACCGGGTTTCGCTAATCCTGTCAACACAGGAAAAAGAAAGGGTAAAAATCCTCCGCGTTGCACCAACATCTTTTTCTTTTGACGGACGGGTATTTTCTTTTGGACTATTCGACGAAGAACGTGTCGATGTTTGGCTAAGCATTTTTTCTGGTGTGGAGACAAAGGTATTGTGCCTTTCAAGACATTCAAACAACATTCGCACACGGTATCGATGATATCTTTGGAGGTCGTTTTAATGATTTGTTTTCGCATGGATGGAGAGGCTTTGGACAGGACGGACAACACGTCTCCGTGTTTGACTAAACGAGGAGGTAGTCCTTTCCTTTTCTTTCCTTGGGGAGTGAATAAGAATGTTTTCTGCGAGGTGATATCTTTGCTTGTTCGTTCCACAATACCACTGACGTCAATGACTTGGTACACACACCCTTTTATCTACTTTTTGGGAACTACCGCTTCGTCAAAAAGGTAACGATGTGTTTCCCAAAATTGCCAAAGTAACCTCCTTTTGGTGATTCTTCTTTTTCTTTAAAGGACTGCGTCTTTTGAGGGAATGACGTCGATGTTTGGCTAAGCGTTTTGTAGGATGACGAGATTGTCTTTTTCCTTTTCCTTTTTGGACAGAAGAACGGCGAGGTTTTTGGTGTACACGTTTTTGAGGAAATACCATTGGGTGTTCGAAGTGGCACAGAAAATACTGATTCACGTTGTTGTTCTCAAGTCAATTTTATACTGGAATGCGTCGCCACTGATTATCTTTCCGTCGTATCAACTTCATGGCAGGTAACACACGTCGTGAAGGAGTTCGTAATAGACTCAGTCGGAACAGTTCTTGTTTGGACAAATCTAGTAAACTCTTTAACATACCAGATCTTTCTTGGACTTTGACTTTGGGGGCAGGTACTTTGTGAGCAGCTGCTACTGTCGCTAATGTGGACGAGGGTGTCACCGGTGGAGGAGACGTTTTGGGAGACGCAGATTTCTAATGTTTCATCAAATTAGGAAAAAACGTGTCTCAAATTGGATATGGCTGGCATCACCCGCAACCGAGAAGTGGAAGAACCTGAGGCTACTGGAAACGCGGTCACTGATACTGCAGGTCGTGGTTTACGAAGGTTAGGTTGCATCCTGGCCGAAGTGCCTCTTTTGAGGGTGACCGCTTTTTTCTGTGGACTTTTCTTTTTCTGTGTTTTGATCTTGGCACCATTGTTCTTTTTCTTACGGGTTCGTTTGGCTTTTTTTCTTGGGGTGAACTTTGGGAGCATTGGGATACCATTTTAAGATGGAACGAGCAATGACACCTCCTAGAGGACCACTACCTCCAGGTTTCAATATGATTTGCTTTTTGATTTGAGTGTCGATGCGAGGATCGGCCAGTTGCGTCAAGGCTACTTTGTTTCTGTCAAAAAAGCGTTTGGTTTGATGTGGAATGTGAATGATGCCTTGCAGTATTTGACGTGCTGTCACCGTAAACCATCGTAAGACTTCTTTGAGACTGGCTTCTAAGACGTGAGCACGTATTTGTGGATTTTTTTCGCGACTGATGCCGTACAAGGCACGAATCAATTTGATGGGTAGATGAGACTGAAGGGACGTCATGTTGACGATGTATGAGACCAGGTAAAAGTGACCCAAGGTTTTTAAAGATTTTTTACTGCTTCATATGGTTATGTCGATGACGAGGATGTGTACACGACAGGTCCTCCATCTTGACACCAGTCGTGAAACAAATCGGTACGAAATCGCAAATAATCAGGGGTAGTGTGTTTTAAATCCACGAGTAAATAGGCGTGTGGCGATTGAGTGGCATCATCGTACGCATGAGTCAGCCAAGGTGTTCCTAACTGTTTGGCTAAGACTTGCACTTGTGATTTATCTCGAGGACTTTTAAACAAGACCACGTAATGAGCATTGAGACTAATGGTACGATGGGCTTTACTTTGTTGAAATGAATTTTGTGTAATGTAAATGACACTGGCATTACGATGATGCCCTTTACGCGTAAACCACAGTTTAATTTCTTCTTCGTCTTTTCCTAACATGTCGTCAAAAATGACCCAATGAGTTTGACTAGGGTCAGACACGATCACTTCGTCTTCTCTAGGAATACCTTCTACAAACACAATGGAATCACCTTGACTTTCTTGCAAGAGGCTGTATGCCGATTGACACTCTTTGTAACACCACACGATGCGTTGAGGTGGACGATCGATCAAATGATGTTTATGTTCGATCAAACGTTTGACAACTTCGGTTTTGCCTGAACCGCTCGGTCCAGCAATTAACATGTTAAAAGGATGACGAAGATACAAGGCTTCCCAATTAGCATGATCTAAGTGTTCGCCAATGACTTTGAATGTCGAGGAGGAAGGAGTAGTAGAAATAGCAGAGTGAGCTATAGTAGTGTAGGGTATGACACTATTGACACAAAAACAGACAAGACAAGAGGTTTTTATACTTTTTTCAAGACACGTTTATTTCAATGCATGTTTAAATTAGAACAACACGAAAGACAAAATTACATAAGAGCCAAATGGGTAAATACAGGAATAAAATACACATGGAACGATCAAAGTGGTATATAAACAAGTCACTGAACAACATTGTTTGGGTAACGAAGGTGTCCTAGAGGTAGTGTGTAATGTTCTTATAGACTCTACATGGGGTGCAGTCACATAGGTGTCTTCTCGGAAGGGTCTTTGTGGGGGAATGTCCATGACAGTTCTGTCTTGAACAGAAGGATTGTCCTCGGTGACAGATTCTTTTTCTTCTTCTTCTGGTACTGTCACAAACACAGGTTTAAAAGTGACTTTTTTTCACTCGACGATGGATTTTACGAACACAATGTTTGGGCATAATGGGATACTTCGTTTGTCCAAACCTCAAAACCCCAACTTTTCCAGTCACGTACATCTGTCCAATGAGGGTGTAAATCACAAGCTACATACACATCTTCGTACACCGCTTCCGTACATAAAAGTTAACGAATCTTTTTTTTCCTGTAGAGGTCGAGACGTATCCAGATGAAAGCGTAAGGCTTTGAACAGAATGAGTCTCTCGTGGACATTTAAAGGAACCACCATACTGTCTTTTTTGGTAGGTAGTGTTCGTAAAGTGTCCACAAGGAATCGACAGGTAAACGAAATCCCAGAAAGCAAGTCACTAAAACACATACTAAACGTCAACTCCAATTAATGGGACACAATTCTTGTAATAAGTGTTCGTAATCCTTCACCGTGTGAATCTTCTCATTGATATCCTTCCACGGAATCTGTTTGATCACAAGTGATAAAGGTTGTGGCATGGTCGTTCTATTTTATACTTTTTATGTCGAAGACTTTAAGTGTATATTCTGCACAGAATGATTTAAAATCTTCTCCAAAAGCGAAAGTGATTAATATAACGTGTAATTTCGTCCCACTGCCGTTCAGGGTAACAGTAAAGAAGGATCAAAACATCTAAATTCGAATCTGTGGAAGCTAGACTTGATCCAGAGAAATCTGACACGTTCGTTAATTTGTGTCACTTTCCTTTTGTGAATTTCACGACACAAAAGTTCTACAGTCACCCATTGAGATTTTTCTTTAGCAAGGCCCTGCCAAACGTCATTGTAGATCTTCTCTTGCAATTTGTGTGGTGATCCTTGAATATTTTGTTTTAAAGAGGGTTTATATACTAGTCTAGGTTTATTTCCAAGCCAAACTGGTTTGTTAAACGACATGGACCAGTATTGTCACTTTCAATCACTAAGGCCCACCAAAGGTAGGTATTGCCAATTCGGAGACCATCAAGCATGTTCCAGGTAGGCGGAATCTTTCTTTTCCCACTCGTAAATGGACCTACTACAACTGAAACACTTGACTTTATCCCCTTCGGCTAATTAGAAAACTCCGGCTCTGGCTAATTCTTCAGGAGTTGGTCCAGGTAGATATGTTGACCAGTTTTCTTTGAAAGTTTGGAGTCAATTTTTAAAGTTAAAGTATTCAGGCAAGCGCACAGGGAACGAATATTCGTCTATCACAAGTTCATTTCGATACAGGTACGGTGAAATTACCAGGAGATTACATTGGATTGAATGACATCCGTAGGATAGTAGCCGCATGGTCTCACGCGGAGATGGCATTGCTTTTGCATCAAGAGTGATTGAAAAGGTACTGTGACGTTAGGACACGTACGTACTCCAGAAGTTCGCTTCTCGACTACGATGTCTCATTCTCTCTGTCACTTTTACTTTGGTGCTGACCACGATGTCTACCAACAACTGTATTTCTTTATTTGATTTTTAAAAAAATATAAAATACTATATCCATTTTTATAAAATAATCCACTCTTATTTGACACAGGTGACAACGACTTCTACTCTTACCACAGTTGCTACACCTACAAAGGGTATCCTTCCCGAGACCAAAGTATGAGACAGGGCAAGCAAGTTGTAAAGTTTAGTGAATCTATATAAACATCAACTGTCAAGCCTGCTATGTTTCAATTCTGTTTGTGATAATAATTTATGATATTTCACATTATCCTGAGTGGAGGTTACAAACCGTACAAAAGTTAGATGACTTTAGCTTTTGACACTTACACATACTTCTTTCTATCGTGTGATTAGTATATTTACTGGAGTGATTTTGGATAGTAAATGATGTGGTTTGTTTTTGGCTACTTCCAAGTGTGTGTGTGTGTGTGTGTGTGTGTGTGTGTGTGTGTGTGTGTAAATGGTATGTTTTGTTCTGGCTGCTTCCCGTGTGTGGGTGATAGATGGTGTGATATTAGAGAGTAGATGATGTGGTTTGTTTTTTGGCTGCATCCCGTGTGTGTGTGTGTGTGTGTGTGTGTGTGTGTGTAAATGGTATGTTTTGTTCTGGCTGCTTCCCTGTGTGTGTGGATGGGAGATGGTGTGATATTGGAGAGTAGATGATGTGGTTAGTTTTTGGCTGCTTCCCGTGTGTGTGTGTGTGTGTGTATAGTAAATGGTATATTTTGTTTTGGCTGCTTCCACGTGTGTGTGGATAGTAAATTGTGTGATTTTGGATAGTAAATGGTGTGGTTTGTTTTTGGCTATTTCCCTCTGTGTGTGTGTGTGTGTGTGTGTGTGTGTGTGTGTGTGTGTGTGTGTGGATAGCAAATGGTATGTTCTGATATGTGTATTTTCCTTGAATAGTGTTTAGGTGTGTTCCCAAAATATAAATTGAAAGAACAAATCTGAAAAAGTCAGTTTGAATTGAAGTTTCTCTTTGCGGATACTTTTTATCAAGCTGTTAATACATGGCAGATTACATCCGCATACAATATCAAAGTGAAAGGACTATATACAAATGTCATTGCCTTTCTCTAATTCGGTTGTATTGCTTAGCCATCGTTAATCTTTAATTTTTTTTTTAAACGCATTTCTTTTTTAATACACGATTTCGGGCTTTCCATTGTTGTAACGGTGTTTATGTTGTTTAGTTTGTTGCTGAAATTATCTATACTATAGTCTATAGCAAAGCGCTGAAGTTTCGTCAGTATTTTAATTTTACGCTCACAAAAGGATTCCAAGTTTGTCTTGAAAGAGGATTGAAACTCTAAGTTACGCGAACGTGAAGAAAAACATCTCTTTGTTACTAGTTAGATGTTGTTGTGTTCATTCTAATCATGCTTGCCGTATATCTTTGTGTTTTGCAGGTTATATTGTTTTTGATGTAAATATTCACATCAATAGACAGACAACTTGGGTTTTTATCCTTGAGGTTCACTGAACTTGCTTCGTTAATTCGTACAAATCCCAGATTCACAAGTTTGAAAAGAAAAGAAGAAAAAAAAAGAAGAAAAAAAAACATGCCACTTAATACTGCACCACTCTTGACTATACCGATGTGAGTGTGTACCTCAAAATGTTTAAGTGAGATAAAAATAAATTGTCAGTTTCAAAATGCGAACCAGTACTGTGACCGTTCAGTAGCTGATGTGGTAAAAAGAAATTGTACGAGTACTGTGACCATTCAGTAGTTAATGTGATAAGAATAAATGTTACAATACACAACGGAGGGATTTAAGTTCACATTCCAGTCTGCACTGCAATGGGAACAACTTGAGAGCGTATTTATTATTTTGCCATACTACGTTCGTACAAAACATTGCATCACCACTCATCATAAACAATTTCATTGGCTAGACTAATTTTCTTACCGCGTTCACTTCGAATTGACTTCAGTAGCTCTTCACCTAGTTTCGAGATACCGGTAGGTCGTGTTTCACCACTAGATTATTTATATCAAAAAAAGAAGTAAAACTAAAGCAAGAACAATCGTAGCCTGGGCGATACCACGGAAATTATGTCAATTTTAGAGTCAAATACATCACAACGTATTTGGATTAACTATTTTGTGAGAACATTTTAGTCGTATTTGTCATCGGTTCACTCTGGCGATATTTTTAAATCGTGGACCTTTCCTATGGAATTGATTTTCTAAGTGGGATATGTTTCTTTGAATTTTTCTCAGGGAAAATATACCACAAAAACAAGCGTAAGTGTCCCGATTCTTTTTAAAAGTAGGTATAACGTAGTCTCTCTCTCTCTCTCTCTCTCTCTCTCTCTCTCTCTCTCTCTCTCTCTCTCTCTCGTAATACGTTTGATTGAAATTCTAATAGCAGATGTTCCCGTTTGAAGATACCTCTCCAAAATTTTAATCAGTAGGCACCATAATTTTCGTTTGTCATGTAATTTAATTTTCAAACGCTACACCCTTAGTATGGCCTTACAAATAGTCAATCAGTAAATCGTTGGATGAAATATTATCTTGAGTTGACAAACTTGTACAATTCAGTTATCAGAGCTTTATCTTTATTTTTGGCACTGCAATGTGTCACGGAAATTTTTTTTAAGCATGAGATCTACCGTTTTTTAGAAAGGAAACAAATACAAAAATATTTCAAGAATGACGCGAGTGATCTTGCACTGTATAACCCTGCTTATGGCTAAGTTTGAAATAAAAATACCACAACCAAAACACACGTTCGGAAGAATTGTAACAATGTAACAATGATTGACGCGAGTGACATTGCACTTTATGACCCTGCCTATGGTTAACTTTGAATTTCAAATCAAAACACACATCATAGACTGTCGATAGAACAAAGCATATTTTGCTGCTGCTTTTTTTTTCCCTTCGACTTGGAGTTGTTACAACTTGGCAACATTGTTTGTAGCGTGTGCTGAGAAACACAGAACATCCCTTAAATTTGAGATATGTTAAGAAGTCAGTCGACAATAAATATCATACTACATGTACCTTTTAATTAAATTGATGAATGAATGAAAACAATGAACATATTTCACATCGAATGTATGATGTTCTTTATTATCCTTGTTTTGTTTTCCTTTCCTTCCTATAGGAGATTGTGTGATTTTAATTTCCTTCCCTTCTGTTTTGATAGGAGATTGTGTGGTTTGTTTTCAGGGCCACTCATGCCTCGAAAATATATTAGCTTTCTTTGCCACCATTTTCCCCTTGTCCCTATACAGACCCACCATGTTCAATTTCCCTTGAGGCTATACAGACCCCCATATTAAATTTCCCTTGAGGCTATAGTGCCCCAAGCTGTTTTGAGGCTATAGTGCCCCAAGCTGTTTTTGACTGGATTTTCCCTTGAGGCTATAAATCTTGAGGCTATATTAGCCCAAGCTGTTTTTGACTGGATTTTCCATTGAGGCTACGGTGCCCCCATATACTACTCATTTTGTTTCTTTTTAAACACCTGCCAATGATATATTATCAGCGCACATACGAGTTACAAGAAAAAAATCAATCATATAATGACGGAGGAGTTACTAACAACGTAAGGCTATCTAAATGTGCCAACCTGAAGTGAAAGTACCTTGTTGGGAACAGGAGAAAATGTACTTTCTGACTAAAAGCTGTTGTTATTGTTGTAGTTCATCAGATGAGCTTTGCGATGGCATGTTGTCACCTACATTTATCCCAAGGATTAGTTTAGGCCTACATGAAAATGATGCTACTTAGATATGCAATATGTCCATTTTTTTCATTTTTTAAATTGTTACTTTTCCTGAATGGACGGTCAGTCTCAAAAGAAGGCACTTAAGCCGACTAGTTAATCCTAAGTGAAACTGGTGCCGATCTGACATCAAATATATCCACAGTCTTGCAAATAGCAGTAAGAAAGGTCATATCGTCATTAAGGAAGGTCATATAGTCATTAAGGAAGGTCATATCGTCATTAAGGAAGGTCACATAGTCATTAAGGAAGGTCATATAGTCATTAAGGAAGGTCATATCGTCATTAAGGAAGATCATATAGTCATTAAGGAAGGTCATATAGTCATTAAGGAAGGTCGTATCGTCATTAAGGAAGGTCATATAGTCATTAAGGAAGGTCATATAGTCATTAAGGAAGGTCATATCGTCATTAAGGAAGGTCATATAGTCATTAAGGAAGGTCATATCGTCATTAAGGAAGGTCATATCGTCATTAAGGAAGGTCATATAGTCATTAAGGAAGGTCATATAGTCATTAGGGAGGTCATATCAAGATTTTTTTTCACTAAACAAAACCTTCATATAATATGGAGTTGGTCATATTTTATTTTTATAAAAATGGTGCCACTTCCAATGTGATCATTGTTTGGATCATCTTGAAAGTTTTGTTAATGTTCCTCATTAGATAACCTATCGATATGGTTGTTTTCACTGAAGAATTTCTTATGATTTTTAGTTGGTCCTAAATTAAAAGTTTCTCAATGGACAACTATATGGTCACCATGGTGGCGATCTTGAATTATCACTACTCCCCCATTATAAATGGTCGTATTCACATAGAGTATTCACTACAAGACATTATATTAATGGTGGCCATTTTATTGCTACGCCTACTTTGTATTTTGCATATTGGGATTGGGCTTTCACTGAAACACTTCTTAAAATGTGGAGTTTGTCCTAAACGAAAAGTTGTTGATATGATATCCATGAAGGCTAACGCAGTTTTCTATAAAATGTTGATAACATTACTACACAAGAATCGTATCGACATTAAGTTTTCACTAAAAGTCTTGTGTCAAGTGAGTGCTAAGTGCAAATGCGGCCCCTCAGAATATCCAGTAAGACTTCTTATAATATTTGTGTTGGTCTTAAATGACAGTTGTATTATTAATCAAACCTCCAAGTTTATGGCCATGATGGTCCGAGTTTAAATTTTGGTATCACTACGTTATCCAGAAGGTTATTCATTGTGGGGTTTTCACTAAAGACTGCATATGATTTGTAGTTAGTTCTGAATGAAAATGGTCCTTATCAGATACATTGTTGCCACATAAATTTTGGTATATGTTTTCTAAATTACTGATATATAGACATTTGCTTTCTTATTGGGAAATTTTATATAATGATTAGTTTGTCTTAAATAATCAACAGCTGTCCTCTTGAAAGTCATGTGATCACTACTCGACGTGACGTATAGGTCAAATCGACTTGTAACATTGAGACGCGAGAGTTGCATCATTTTAAGAAAGTTGGATATGCTATTTCAATATTTTTAAATCCGGTACAGAGTAATATTAAAAAAGTAAAACTAAAGACTGAAAATCTTAAGAACAGCAACTTGGCGATATTTTGAAAATTACTAGACCAATAAGATTATAAAGATAATCAGCACAGCATGCTAAACGCACATCACTAATTTGCCATTGTTGTCCATGTAAGAGATGCCAGGAGTCCAGGCCTCACGGGAATACAAAAAGATTGAGATGACTAGTGCTCTCAGTAGTCTGATTTTAGTTTTCAGACAGATATTCTTGTCTCTCCAGATGGGCCTTAGCTTTGACAATGCTGCCGCTGTTTGTGCTGCTCGTGAAAAAAGGGTACCAATATAAATAGTTGCACAAAAGAGGTAGCGTACTAACGGGGGTGGGGTGGACGGGGCAGTTGACCAGTAGTCTTGGGGAGCCGAAATAACATAAATGCATAAAGGTGCTTGATTTCTTTTTGTCAAAGATGGAATTTATATGCCAGGAAAAGCCACCAAATCATTGATGGCAAAGTTTTCGCCCCGGGTCCACTGCCGGAGCTCATAGCGGTTCCCCTAACCCGCTAGCTGGTCACAGGGGTACTAGCCCCCTCCCTGAACCCTCCTCCTGCTTCGGTACGTTTGGGCCTAGTAGTCTTGCCTCTAGGCCATAATTGTCACCCTAGGCATCATTTACGCAAATGATCCTGTGCGCCGTTCACCCTTAGCACGCCACTGCCTTAAAGTTACATTATACTAGTATCGAATTCAACAGTTTTCAAAATGGTGTTATAAATATTTCATATTTTGAACATTAAATCAACAATGTTATAGAGCGATAATGTGTATTTGTTTACACGTTGGATGCGAAGAATCTGATTTGCACCGTCTGTTTCGATGGTATCAGACATTGAAGAAGAACAAAATGCTTTAGGTAGTGAAAATCATTTTGCTACCAAAAGACTAGGTTATGATTATGTGTAGATTTACAGAGTCCCAGTGTCCTGTTTAAAATCAATCTAATCCCCACCATTTATTCCAATGAAGAAAATATTGATATTCCCATAACTGAACAACAGTCTGTTACGGTAAAACAAGAAATTTTAGTAGAGAAAAAAGAAAACAAAGTAACAATATTATTTAAAAAAAAAAAAAAAGAGTTATGCTGATGAGGTTCTCTGTGGGAAAAAAAATAGTCTAACAGTTGCATATACCAATATGTGCCTTCCGCACAGATAGAGAGCATAATAAAATACTCAGATCTTCAAATGACATAAAACTTAAATATATAACTTTAAAAGTGACCCCTCTAAAACGAAATATATATTATAAAATAAAGACCCATTTATACACTTATTGTTGCATGAATTAATTTAGTTTAGGTTTGGAAATGAGTTATGGATGTTTAATATTGCTATATTCATTGTTAGTAGTTTTGATAAACTTGCAAAACAGCAAATCTATTTATACAAAAACAAGTTTTAAGTGTGATCAGATGGAAAAAGTAATATTTGGCTAGCACTTTCATTTCTGCTAACTCAAATAACAGACTACTTTTCTCAAGACACTATTTTATTTTGTCAAAATGATCTACTTGGTTTAGAAGGTGGAGCGGGAGGTTGAGAGGGAACACAGTGAGAAATAACAACTTTGCTATACACAGATCAATGGCTAGTCATATCTATCATTGTAGCTGAAGGCAGTTATTAGCATACTTTGTCTTCAAACAACCGGTTTAGTCTTTCCTCTAACAACGGTATGTTAGCTCTAACGTTTCCCTTAATCGATTCAATATTCTCTAAGGAGTCCATTTCCTAGAATCGTATGGTATCAATACATTCGATCACTCCTGAAATGCAGCACGTTTGTTTGAATTTTATTATTTGCTATTGCCCTTTAAATTTGTTAATCATATTATCATATTATCATAATTGATCTATCAGATTGCCTAGATTGTAGTATTAATTTGATACCTTATGCAGTATTTATATAATCCAGTAATTATCGTTTTCGTCTAGAGAATAACCCCTTCACTGCAGATGTAATTTCTTCATTTTTTTTCTGTGGTATTTGTTAATTATAGTCTCAACTTTTCGTGCCAGGTCATCAAACGGTTCATTACTGTTTGTTGTTTGCCTCTCCCTCTTCTCAAATAATAGTACTGGTTAATTTTGCATCAGCATGTATTTCAGTTGCGTCTTCCATTCACTATGTAAATTAATGTATCAAAATTAATGTATCAAATTAATGTATCACCTTGTTTTATCCGGCCCATTTAACCAGCAGCACATTTTTATTTTAACTGATTTACTATCTGAGTTTTCATAATACAGTATTTTATTTTGTATTGTAAGTTTGGTTTCTCCAAATAGTATTATAATTAATTCATTCCAATACCGTCTTTGATGTTCTTCTTGTACAGGTTGATAATGAAATTCTAGAATTTGTGTGACATTATTAACAGTAAGATAATTCTCTCTGCAAATTTTTTTTAGTACTACGGCATTTACATCATTGTCTCCTTTCTTTTGTCTTTCTGATTAGGAACATGGGCGAGACCGATCTGACAACGACTCTACAAGTGTATTTTTCTCTGGTTGTCATTCTTGTCTTCATGTCAGGCTTGCATATTATGGACAAAGTATATGGGCGACAATTTTATATGTACTAATGAGAAGACACAAAACCATTCCTTGAGGCAGAAAAACATCATCAGCTTGCACATTAGGACTCGTAAATCATATAATTTGATGCGGAGAGATATGGAGAACGGTAGCCTCATTTATAGTCTCACATATCAGAATTACGGACCGACTACGTACATTAAAAGCCCGTACCAGTCCCAACCTCAAGAACTTGACAACGTCATGCTAGTCATGATGGCCACGTTCCTTCACGACCGGACTCGGGCATATAACTCTGATAGCAATGGGCCGCTACTCTACTAAGCACTTCATGCACATGACGTCCAGTCTATACAGGTATACTCGTCGACAGTCTAACCAGCGTAGTGCACCTAGGCACTTACTGTAAACGTTGTCCAGTTTATATATGCATCCAAAGGGAGCTTCTACTTAGCGACACATTGAAAGTAACGGGATCTAACACGTGACATGCTGCACGTTTAGTGAACCACCATCCTAGACAATGCGCTTCAACTATTCGCAGGTAACGTAAAAGAAACCAGATTCACTGCCTTCATCTATAGATGACGAAACCTGGCTCTCAAGTTCCTTCGTCCTTATCAGATCTTACTATCATCAGTTAAGCTCAGTCTAGCAAGCTTGGACTTAAGACGTTTATCAGCCACTTCCATCTGGGTTAGGTCCTCATTCCTTTGCATAACCTGTCTCGTCTACTTTGCCAATATAGGTGTTAATTAACTATGGACCAATCTACTTTGAATTCTTCCCACAATCGGACAACGTTCCTGACATTTTGGGCAGCTTATATTATCAGTTATAATTCTTAAGCAACTACGGACTTTCTAGCGGATTATTGTCTGCGTTCTACAAGCCCCACACACCAGTTTTCTATTTGGATACCCCTCAGTTGATTTCTAACGTCGTGACCGTGAGATATATCGAGATCTTTCAGTAGGTGTAACACAGCTAACCTTCTCCCACCTCGAATACAATTCGTGTTTTGGATAAAAGTGGAGTCCTCAACAACAAATCAACGTCCAAATTCAACATATCCCAGATGTCTTGATGTAATGGCAAAATCATTGTCCCGCAAGAACGAACTAGTCCAAACGGAATGGTCTCTTGATCCCTCTGATCTAACTCAATATGTGCTCGATCGATTCGACCTGTGATGGATATGTTAGCAATAAGGTGAACTTTCTCACCAATCCCGTGTTCAAAAGGACCGGATAATCAATGCTCTTTCTTCAGATTGGGACAGCCAAATGTATACACTCCTCGTATAACACCTCAAGGTCAGATGATGAATACGGGACGCAAAATAATTGATGGAGATTCGCACAAGTGAGATGCCCATCCACCTTAAATGCGTACGACAATAATGGAATATGTTCTCGGTGGTCCGCACAAGTAGACTTTATACCACTGCAGGCATTCATAACTCAACAGCTAACTTCCTATGGTTCTTCAACGAGAAACCGTTAACACCTATCACAATTAAAACATACTGTTACGTGATTACGGGCAAATGACGTTATCATGGAAGAGAGTATATATAGGAAAATACTTTGTCCGATTCGATATTCTGTTTAGTTTTGATGCCACCTGTCAAATAATAATGAACCCTAGTGAATGTGGAATTATCATGAGTACTAACCTGTTATCGCAAGACAACATGTGAACTGCTCTCAAGAGCTTCAATGGTTCACTTCATATAAATCCTGCTTCCTCACCGCCATGACGAAAGGTAGGCTGAATCAGTGAATATATGTCCCATTTTTGGACCCATCTACGTACAGTTCGGACAAGATTGATCAGTATCACTCATGACGCCTCCTGCTGGCATTGCCAAGAACATGATGCCTTTCATGGGTAATCAGACGTTGGTAATAACTCCTGTCCACATCATCGCAATGTCGTCCTCACGACCTGGTTAGAACTGTGAAGTGGTAGTTAAGAAAGAGTGAGCCGTTGCATCGAAGGAGATCACGTCTCTTTTGTACTCAAAATGGGTAATGGACAGTATATCAACTGAGCCAGGGGACAAGATTCATTTTTACTCCCCCCCCCCCTCAACTCTGAAACCCATTTTTTTCATCAATAAAATCACTATCACCCAATGTAACGCCAACGGCTATTAAAGAGAAGAAAAGACTAATGCATAGTTGCAGCAAAAATTCCACATACAACCTATTGCAAAACCCATTTTGGCGCCCCCTCCCCCCCCCACACACAAGTCTTGCGCCCTGGGACATCTGTCCCCCTCTGACCCCCCCCCCCTCCAGCTACTCCTTTGCATATCGGAAATGACCATTACCCTCTTTTGTCCTCAAAATGGGGAACGGACGATATATCAACACAAATATTTTTATTCGTAATAATGAGGATTATTCATTCAGCATATCGGAAATTTTCAAGTCGGGCTATCTAGAAACTGTCTCACATACCTTTGGTGACCGGACATGGTCTGTCCGGGAAGGGGGGAGGGGTATTTTCCTCCACCTCTTATCTATTATTTGAGTGCTATGATTGGGAAACATATTTACTAGAAATGTGGCTTTTCACGTAGATTATAAATCAAATACTTTATAGTACATGCACATTTACGCACTTCGAAGTCAAAAGGAAAATCATGCTGATCCGATGTTATCAAAGCACAATCAAACTTACACGAAAAAAGAAACACAAATATAAACACATATCTTTATGCGACATTTAACTCTGCTTCTACGGTAGCCTAAGACTAATATGAAAATGCGGTTGAGGTTTACAAAATTATTCGCCACCAATTATGGAGGTTAAAAACAAATTAAGCTAATAGTATCATTTATTTTAACAATATCGCAGTTGACTAATTAATCGCGTATTACCTGGCAAATTCTTACTCAATAAATATTTTGCAAAAGGAAACTTTCACCTGTGTATTATATATATGTTACCGATAAAACCGGTTACCACTGTAAAGTAGAACCTGTCTTTTTTCTTTTATGCAAAAATGAGTGACAAAGTACCATGGGATCCACCGTTAAATCTTTCATTGTATATACATAATTTTCTTAAGTTCAGGTTGAAAAATAATCACAAAAACGATTTATAGAGAGGGAGATCGAATTCTATGGAGCTGTGAGAAAGAAATTCATGGAAGCGTCCACAGGTTTTAATTTTTTAATTGTTTGATTAGATAACACAATACACTAAATCACACTTGATGAATTCCAACAAGTTATGAAGAGAACTTTATATGGCATGCAGTTTAAAGAGAATGCAAAAGAAATAAACATATACGGAGTTACGTTCAGCAGATTTGGCAGAAAATAGTATGTCGTGGTTACACAACTTAACGCAGATACGAAAGAAAATGTAGATAGGACATTGGTTAATAGTATAGTGATGCAAGATAATTCAGATGAACTAGATAAAACGCATAGTAAGAATATAAATTCTATTTTTTAAACAATAAATACAGGCGTATTCAGAACTGAAGTGGATATAAAAGGTCACATTAACGGGTATTGTCAGCAGTTAAAACTGGAATAAACCAAAACATGTAAACATTAAAACTTAAATAAACATAAAATTGACCGTAACAAGTTTTGCATTATGTATTAGGATGAATAAATTAAGATGAAAATTGATAGTAAAAAGGAGTTTGAGAACGAAACTAAACTAAATCCTTCATAAATATTGCTTTACAATATTCGCAGTGTAGAAAGTCGAGAGTATCCGAATGGTATAGTAGTGCATAAGGACGTTAATATATTCCAGAATGGGTAATTCGCTCATATGAAGAGTTCATAGATGCCTTATAAAGCTTAGCTAACACTTCATATTTTAGTTGATGCATAAGGATTTGACTATGTCACATCGTGTTTTACAGAATACAATATATACATAATACGTACTTCACAGTAATATGTAACTTAAATTCTTCAATACTGATTTTTCAAACATTTAATTAGAGGTCACAAACAAATCATTCTTTACTCGATCGACTCTAAATGAGATCAAAAACTTGCTATTTATGGCGTTAAGGAACACCCATAGCATAGCTGCTAAGAAGAAGAATACTTAAATAACTGGATTTAAAAACGATGACTTGATATAAGAGTTATCTAAAATATAATCCAGCAGCAGTGGCAAGATGTGTTACTGTTTAATGGTAGAATTGCTGCAGCATTACTTACTTGAGAAACGATAGCTAATGATTTTAAATAGAAATCGACTTTCTGTTCTTGTTATTTGATCCTAATGTATCTGTATCTGAAAAAATAAAGCACGAAGTTATGGAATAATTGCATTGAAAAGCTACAGTGTTAATGACAACATATCAAAAACATTGGATTACTTGGATGATTGATTAATGTTTGGTGACACAGATTTTTAAAAATATTATTCATGATTCTTTCACTATTACTCAAAAAGAATAAAACCTAAAATTGAAATGTTAGACAAGCTAAACATTTATGAATTTTATCGGGGTTCCAGTGATCGGATTAGATACAAGTATATATTCGTAGCATTTGTGATGGGTGTTGCATGTTTTTTGATGACGCATTCCTTTAAAGTCCGTTTTGTTGGCAATCGTGTTGAAGGCAGTGTGTGCAAAGCACACACATTCAGAATGGTTATATGACTCTTGAAACACTATTTTTTTTAAAATAGCAAAGTACGTTAAAACTCTTCACAAGCAGGACAATATAAAGCATGGGCTTAAACATCTCAATCCAGCTAATCGTTGGATAACATACAATGAGCAACCTTAAACCCAAACAGATATTACAGATAGCAGTTTCAAGGATAAAATCAGAAATATATTAATTGTACATGCCACTTAATTGTCTTGTAACATCTGAAGGTAGACATAAATGCTAGCAATTGCAATGGTAAACAGTGATCTTTCCACGTAAATAATTACAATATTTTCATTACTTATATATATATATATATATATATATATATATATATATATATATATACTTTTGCTGTTCGATTATGGCAAGATTTAGACATTACGTTGCGTGTGCATGTGTGTGTGTGTGTGTGTGTGTGTGTGTGTGTGTGTGTGAAAGGAAGTTTATGATCCAACTTAACAACCAGACTAACGTATCATTTTATACCATAATTTCACTCTTTCACGGGATTTCAGAATTAAGACAATACTTGTAAAGTCTTCGTAAGTGGTAAAAGTTTATCGCGATTACTATAAAATGGAAAACATTGGTCAAACTTACAGTACGATTCATTTAGAATATTTGATAAAAACAAAGATAGTTGTGTTTCATTCCAATTGTTAAGCATTGTTGTTTCATTCCAATTGTTAAGCATTGTTGTTTCTTTTCAAGTTAATATATACGCTATTCTTTTATTTATTTTATTCTGTTTATATTTTTTTTGTGATCTGTGTGCTCAGATTATAATTAGCATGAAATAGATTTGTTGTGAACATCTAACTAAATGCACCATTTATTAAAAAATCCAAAAATCTGACAGTTTTAAAATACAAGTTGAACACAATTTGACTCAGTGTTAACTTCTGTCCAGTGTCGAATGGTACATGTTTACCCTTCATTGTAGTCATGTTTCTAGCCAGAAAGATTGCGTTTCCAATTGTGAACACTGAGTACAAGTTCAAATATTATTTAGCTTAGAAAATGTTCGGGTTTTCATGTCTTGAGTCATATCTAAAATGAGTAAGCTTCACCAATAATAAGCGCGTTAATGAAGATAATTCAATACTAGGTAAATTCTATTCCTAATTGTCTTAATTAGTTGTATTGTATGTCTGGCAGTGAGTTTACTAGGTATGTTCGTATCTAATATTTGAACTTTTTAATATTTGATATCTAAACTATATAAGTAACTCGAATATATCACTCTGAAAATATGAAACGGTAATAGATGACACCTGTGATATATTTTCCCTATTGATAGTGTTCCATAGTTTTATATATCTAATTACATTTCATAACTTTTTCACATTTACAATTAACATTAGTACCTCCCACTAACCTTTTTATATGTAAATATATGGAAGGTGTGCAACACAAAAATTAAATGAAAGCAACATTATAAGTTTTCAATTCGAAAATAGAATCCATGAAATCTGAAAGTGAAAACCAGACTGAAAAGATAAGGATAAAAATCATATATGAAAGAGTTCCAAACATAGGGCGGAATTAATAGTCAGTCTACAATAATTAGAAAGAGGTTTCAGAGAAAACGTTAATTCAAACGTTAGGGTTAAATTTACATTACTTTAATGGTTTAAGAACTGTTTTAAAAATGTTTATAATAGCCTCTTCTGATTGGTTGAATATATGAACGGTTGCCGTACCTATAACAAAAAAGGTTAAAAGTTTATTAAGGAGTTGTGGATAAAATTAAAAAGGGCTTAATAAATATTTAACATTTATCCTCAAAAAGCCCAGCAGTATTGCCTTTCCTGGTATGTTGTACGATTACTTAGTTGATTTTTATTGTCTGGAGAATTGTTTCTTTTCCTGGTGAATATTTTATTGACAATATTTGGTTTTATATTTGCAGCTTTGATTGGAGGTTTAAATAAACATCAACCATAATTCGCAAAGCTTGTTACAAAATGTTTGTTTTTTTATAATAAAAAAACGGTTTAAGCAATCATTTGTATCAATATAAATTATTTCATATTGATTTCATGGTCATTTTGCTGTCTTTTTCACGATATAGGATGTATTTTGATGTTTATAAATTGTCATGCGTCACCTTAACGTCCGATGATTTCGAACGGGCTGAATAATCTCTACATTAGAAACATTATCATCATACTCATACTTCTCGATACTTGTTTTACTAGTGTTGATTGTTTTGTTATTTTGCTTTCTATCTATTCACGACATTCTTTATCGTACTATGATATATTTGTTTATGAGTCTTTGGAATACAGTTCTTTTCTCATGCGGTTTCAATAGTAGGTTAACCCAAGTTAAACAAGTCACTGGATTTATGTAAATTCTTCTCTTAAATAATACTACCCATTTTGATTAATGATTGAGCCACTTGGTAAAAATGCACCAACACCCCACCAGCACCATATTTTCTGATGATCTCCCAAATGAATTACCATGTGAGTGGGGGATGGGGTGGGGTGGGGGTGGAGAGAGAAACACATAGCACATTCACTGCAAGTTTTATTGTCATGATTTAATGACGATTTATATGACTTAGTCTCCTGCGTTTGATATTCAAAAGAACATCAAATATTAAATAGTTAACCTTGTAACAATAAACTCGGTAATAAATACTACTTAACTTGTTCATTTTTCTTTTCAGATGGATAGTAAATTGTACACCTGAAATTATGTACAATTTTGTAAGAAGATATATAACACATCAGTTCTTAATGCCTTTTTGCTTTTTTATGACTGTGTTATATCAACAATACTGAGCACCAAAGCACTTAATTTTATTATAATACGGCTTTTTCATGCAAAATATGGGAGCATGCCTAATTCAAAGTTCTAAATCACAATTTAAACTTGTATGATCAGACTGGGTTAGTGTTTTAATTTCTCATAATGTTGAAGTGATTTAATGTTTAAAAAATGGCACTGTGCGGTGTCCTTTGCATTAACAATGATTCCATAAATCAAGTGACAGAAACAAATAGTGGTTTTCATGCACGTCTCATTACAATTTTGAGAAAGTCTAAGTTCCATGTTAGCGTGACGGTAATCCAGAAAATTATAGAATTTTAAGAGATGCTATGTTACAGATGACTTTAATATATTTAGTGAAATATCCAATAAAATAAACGAAATATGTTTTATTTCTATAGCTTGGAGTGTATGCTGTTGTCTATAGAGGTAACTACATAGATGTCCTATATCATCCAATCCTATAATGATGTCATTAGATAATGATTAATACCTATCTGAAAATTATATTAGTCGGCAGTTCACAAAATGAAAAACTTAATTTATACTTATTCAAATGTTAAAAGGGTTAATCATGAATGATGAATTTATAGTATTAGCTAGTATTTTAATGAGAATTATTTATAACGAATTAATTTGATAATTTCCCCCTTGCAGGAATGTATAATACTCTTTGTCTGCCCATCCACCCTTTGTGTTACCACATCGCATTGTAAATGTCCAATTTTAATCCCTCTTGATTTATTTTATGCAACATTATGTAAATGAGTATATCTCAAATGCTAAATGTATTTTTTTTTATTTTGTGTACATTAACGTTATTACTAATTCATATCAAGTAAAAGTTCCGGATAAAAATGGCATAGTAAAATCTTTATAGCTATACAACATGAAAGGCGTTCTTGATTTTACTTTATACAAGTGGTAAAAAAGCTAGAATCATACCAACTAATTTTGCTTAATTTTGTGAAGCTTTCTTGGATTCATTGAAATTGTATATCGTGTAATTTTCCGCATGAAAAATGGATAATTGATTGTGTAACAGTTGGTTTGATTATTGCAACTTTTTTATTTAAGGAAGACGTTTAAATTCTTCCTGACTGTATCGAGTACTATACGACTTACTTTCTCTTTTATTTTGTTCAAAATCACGCAGACCAGCTAGTAGTTATTTGTATACATCTTCCACTATTTTAGTTGGACAAAGATTCATGCTTCTTCATTTTTTCCGTGATTATTTTATTCATATCACAGAACATTGCCTTGTATTCGTTTCATCGGGTTTTATTTTGTATCTTCTTATTCTTGACCTGATATGTTTTTGGATGTACTTTCTTGTTTATCAGTCTGTTTATATAATCAGCAGAATTTCATATGCCGTTCTTGTCTGAATTTCTTCGTGCTTTGTCCACATCTGACACATTATAAAAAATCCATATATTTTTTTTAAAGTCAACGTTTGCATGCTAATACTGCATTTTATGGATTTTTCTCTACTCATCTCAGATGAAAGTGTTGTCTCTCATGAATATGTCAGTCATCTCAGATGGATGTGTTTTGTCTTATGGATGTCTCAGTCATGTTAGACAGAGGTGTTGTCTCTCATGAATATGTCAGTCATCTCAAATAGAGGTGTTTTGTCTTATGGATGTCTCAGTCACTTAAGACAGAGGTGCTGTCTCTCATAATATGTCAGTCATCTCAGATGGATGTGTTTTGTCTCATGGATGTCTCAGTCATTTCAGACAGAGGTATTGTCTATCATGAATATGGCAGTCATCTCAGATCGATGTGTTTTATCTCATGGATGTCTCAATCATTTCAGACAGAGGTGTTGTCTCTCATGAATGCGTCAACTACGTAAAGACATCAGGTTTTCAGCTGTTTCCCAACTGTGCGAATATTTATCAAATTCTGTCCATTTCACAGGTGTATGCATTTCCCCATTCATCGTTTTATCTTATCAACCTCGTAAATGTCATCATGTTTGTAATACAGAGATAATTTTTGTTCCTACAATATTCTATATGTATTGTCTGCCTATTCTCCATTCTGTAAAAGACTAGCGCGCCTATAATTAATTGCCTGAATTTCACTGTTCCTTTGGTCAGTTATCAAGTTATTCATTTTTAAAAATTGTTTTCTACATCATCATCATCATCATCATCATCATCATCATCATCATCATCATCATCCGTCTCTTAATTTAGTGTGGTCGTCGAGGCGCTGTGCTACTAAACATCTGACCAGCTACCTCCACTTATCTCAGTCATGTGCCAATTCCTATGTCTCCGCAAAACTTTTCCTGGTCATACTGGTTCGAAACGTATCAGTTGTCAAATACCCCCAACAGACTCATCAATACCTTAATCTGCTTTCTGTCTTATCTACCAATTTCAACACGATTCGTGTGTATTGATCAATGAAGAGTAATAATGAAAAACATCAATTAATTTGATAAAATGACCTACACGAAAGTTATTTGTTTTCAATAAATTGTTGTAGACGAACGTTTAATGCAATATACAAATTGTATTGTATATTAATCGTTCACAAAATTTGTATATTTACTTACTTCTTATACGTAATGTATTCCTTCCGTAAACTGCACGGCATCAATAATATCTTCATGATTGTTGCTAGTTAACTCTGTCTTATCATTGTTACTAATAATCTGTTAATTCGTATCTGCAATGAAATAGTGATGCATATTTGTTTCAAGTTTGGAATCATTCAATATTTTTTGGTAGCGTACCTAGTTTAGATCACACCTCTATCCCGTCCAACCTTGTAAAAGTGTCACAATTTCTTGATACTATCATTGTTGGTTTCAAATTAAACATATTACATATTTGTTTCATCTTTCTGGAAACTTGTTCTTTCACTTGGTGCAACTTTTACTTTAGCCAAAATTTTATCGGGAATGTTGAGTGTTTCAATGAAGAAATATGTGGGACAAGATGGTAAAATAATTGTAGCGTGCCAACTCCTGAGTTTTGTCACGTACGAAGTCTATTCCAAGTCAGATTTACTTTGCATATTGATATTAATGCATAGGTATATGTGTGTGGGAAAGTAAAATATTTCTAATTTAAACCAAAAAATCTGACTGTGATGTACTATCAAAATGTGTCTGTGTTATATACAGAAAATGCCACATTTGCATTTTAATTTAATACTCAATAAACGTTACTTAAGATGAGAAGTCATATACATGTGCCAACTAGAGAACTCTTTGACATACAGTACCATTTAATAAGAAAAATATTTTTTTTTATCAGATAAGTTGGTATTTATAAATGTCGGTAAATAAGAAGCTCGAGGGACAGACAAGGAGAAAGACACAGAAAAAGATAAATATAAGGTCATCTGGTACCGTAGTATCTATTTTTTCATAAAGCGGTATGTTTTTTGTTGATTTTGTTTGTGTATATTCAGTAAGATAGTAAAAAATATTTGAAAGACAGGATGATGAAGTAATAAAGTTCGCCACTTTAATTATCCCAAAACTTGAACTAGTTTTTGATTTATTTTATGTATTCAATCTGTCCTATTGTTACGCAAAAGTTTGGCAAATGATAGATCACGCATGACTGGCTAATAAATAGAACTGGCTAATAAATAGAAACCCACCAGTTTAAAACTCAGCATCAGAATGTTATAATCTACGAGCCAGGAGTAACAAACCCCTGGCCCGTAGATTATAATATTCCGATGCTGATTTGTTGTAATAAATATAATTTGTAATTGTAATCACATCACAATTATTATTTCCAGTTCAGTCCCCTACGAATGTAGTCCTAGTCTATTTTTAGAACATTTTTTCCTTTCATTTTGGTGGTGATCGAAGAATTATATTGATGCATTTTTGGTAGGGATTTAAAGGTAATTGTTTATTCTTGAGACTATGAGCTGAGAGAGTGGTTGTCTGTGTGTATTTTGGCGACAGTGCACATGGAGTAGTAAGGCCTTGGTGATTATCCGGAAGTGAAATCTGGGTTCTGTGTACTTACTGTTTTGTTTACAGTGCAGCCCCTTAAAAAAATGCCGGTGAACCCCTGACAAGAACTTCACCGTGATGTCATCTTTGGATGTATTTTAGATTAACATATGCTTTGTATTGATTGTCACACAGTTGAAAGGTCAGTACTGAGAAATATATGTAACTCACATATAGTAACATTAATTGTGGTGTATGTCCAAGCAATTATTAGCCAGTCATGCGTAATCTATCGAGAGTACCGTCCCTTGTAATTGGTTACCACCAAATCTCAAGCCAAGCTTGAAGGTCAAAAGATTGGCTGCCCCAAGGCTAGAAGTCGCATGAGACATCACGGTAGAATGAAAGCGTCTAAGTTATACAAGTTTGATTGAAAAAGATTAAACAAATTGTATATGTATGTGTATTATGAAAAACAACAAAACTGATTAATTGCGACAGCTTTTGGAGACATTTCGATCCAAAAAAATTTCTGGCGCAAGTCCGCACAAGTAACAAACCATAATCCATCGAAGGGATAGAAGTCTACTGGCCAGAAAGAACAAAAGTAAAGTCCGTTTCTTCCTCTCCTGTTTTCTATTTTTAAATGCTGTGTACTGAATCCGTCTGAGATTTTCCTGTGAAACCTAGTAATCAAATTTGTTAAAAAATATTTTTATTTGAATATATTCACACACCAGGTTTGATTTTTTTTGTTTTTAAAAAAAATCATATATACTGCTTTCTACCATCATCCGCACAATCAATTACAGAAAAAAAACCTGTGTCACAAACTTTGACCATAAGATCATTGCTTGGTTGTGACTATCATTATGTTTGATGCATTGTAACTAAGTACTATGTATGTTTACAACTCCGTTTATGTGTGTACGGGTCCTTTAGTTGATACGTACAGACATCTAGGAAGAAACTTTTCGTCTTGACCCGAGGTTAACTATAGCAGGATATTAAACATATTCACACGGGTACTGAAATATACCACCGTATATAATATTACAAATGTATTCTAATATAGTTCTAATATTCACAAGCCACTCAGATTCACTGGGAAACCTATATGTCAATATGATTCATGCGGAGAAAGAACACGATTTTCAAGATGATAACCGTGGCAGCCTCGATGGATGCTGGGATAGTACTTGTTAAAAGTGTTATTCGTGAAAATCTTATGTCAGTATAAAACATTTCCTCAAGTGGAGCAGTGAAGAAACATTTCGAGATGTCCATCGTGAAGGCTATGTTTGAGGTCAGGCCATAGTTTTCATTTCGAACTATTACATTTTATAGCAATTTTATCTCAATGACATGCTGTTGCGAACGAGTTGAAATAAAAATTTGGTTAACTGTCCACCACTAGCTATTGTGGAAGCCCCCCTGCGACCGATTGCTCTAAAGCGCTCCTCTTTACCGATCACTGCCATTTCACCCATGTCGCATGGGTTCTAGTCTCGAGCTCGGCCAGTGTAGATATAAGAGAGAGTTGACACTAGATTCCCTTTGGTTAGTGGTCTTAAGTATAAACTACATGCGATATGAATTATTTATGTGACGATAATAAATCATCACCACCATCTGCTCAGAATATATAACAATAACTAGAAATTTAGATTCTCTGGGCTTCTGTTGGATGTTAGAGAGACGACATTAATTTAGGATCAACTGTGGTGGCCATATCTAATATATGGCAGAAATATTTTCGTTTAAAACAGATCTCAGTACGACACTGGGTTGCCAAGTTTATGACCGGCATCTATGTAACATGGAATGAGTGGAAACGATAAATGACTGCTAACGGGCGCAAGACAACGGAAGAGGTACGACGGACATATTACCATCACATACAATCTTGTTCGACGGACATATTACCATCACATACAATCTTGTACGACGGACGTATTACCATCACATATAATCTTGTACGACGGACGTATTATCATCACATACAATCTTCTGGTCCTTGACCAGTTGTGCCAAAACTTCAGTAATTAGTAGAAAAAGCCATTACCGTTTGATGGTCATATTTGGTGAATAGCGTACTATTACAGGGTAAACATACAACAGCAATACTGCAATATTTATATTTAAAAAAAACAAAGCTGTAATTTGAGTGATACTCTATGTTTAACTGTTATTGTCATAGTTTAGATAGATAAGTGTACTTATTGACTCAAAAATGAGCATGGAATTTATTTGTTCCTTTAAATGTTAACGATTGTGATATTAGACAAGGAACATAAAACTGTAATACCTGTGTACCTTTAACACTATTTTATATTTTAAAAATTCATCCATTGCATTCAAGTAATGTTTTATTCATTAATTATTTTACAGCCATTAAACTATACCAAGCAGCAAGTAAAACTGTTATTTTTAGATTAATATTTCTCAAGTATGAGAAGTTAGCTGTAGGTCTAAACGTGGGCGATTTTGCAACAGCTTAAATCAGCAATGAACATTATCACTATATAATAAGCAAAGTGAACATTATCTATATATAATAAGCAAAATGAACAGTAGCAATAGATAATAAGCAAAGTGAACATTAGCAATATATATTAAGCAAAATGAACATTAGCAATAGATAATAAGCAACGTGAACATTATCTATATATAATAAGCAAAATGAACATTAGCTGTAGATAATAAGGAAAGTGAACATTTACTATAGATAATAACCAAAGTGAACATTAGCAATAGATATTAAGCAAAGTGAACATTAACAATAGATAATAAACAAAGTGAGCATTAGCAATAGATAATAAGCAACGTAAACATTAGCAATAGATATTAAGCAACGTGAACATTAGCAATAGAGATAATAAGCAACGTGAACATTAGCAATAGATAATAAGCAAAGTGAACATTATCAATAGAGATAATAAGCAAAGTGAACATTAGCAATAGATAATAAGCAAAGTGAACATTAGCAATAGATAATAAGCAAAGTGAGCATTAGCAATAGATAATAAGCAAAGTGAACATTATCATTATGTATTAGGCAACGTGAGCATTAGCAATAGATAATAAGCAACGTGAACATTAGCAAAAGATAATAAGCAAAGTCAGCATTAGCAATAGATACTAAGCAACGTGAACATTATCATTATGTATTAAGCAACGTGAGCATTAGCAATAGATAATAAGCAACGTGAACATTAGCAACAGATAATAAGCAAAGTGAGCATTAGCAATAGATAATAAGCAACGTGAACATTAGCAATAGATAATAAGCAAAGTGAGCATTAGCAATAGATAATAAGCAAAGTTTTACTTGCGTTGCAGTGCGTAACATATAAGGTAACATATTAACAACTGGAATTTGGTTGCATGTGAATAAGTTGCGGATAATGCAATAATTTATATTAATGTAAATATGACACCGTTTGGCAATAACTTAGATAATTGCATTCCATACACTTGAGTAAAACAATAACCTGATGAGATCATCATACTGTTCGTTTACAGACTGTGAATTTGTGACAATAAAATGCAATAGTATCTGTGGTACAATAATTAATTTTCACTGTTAGAACAGCAACGTATTGAACGAAAATCAACTAATACTTCCTAATCCAGGTTCAATGAAACTTTTGAACTCGCACTTCTATTCCACTTTCCCTGCATCGTCTAGTAGCTCGTCTTAACACATATCAGATATGATAATTAACATAGCAAACGTCTGAAAACCATCCAGAGCTTCACTACCTGTTTGCTTCTTGCTCTCTTTTGGATTGTATTTCGTCATTATAAACAATTAAATGTTAAAGAATTAATGTGAAATACAATTTTTGTAAAATCAAAGATTAACCCCACTCGTTGTCGACCGTAATCCATACGTTTGAGTTAGACTACATATTCCAATCTACAACGATTAGAGCATGTTCTATTTCAGTGACTGATTGCAACTCTTTAAAAGCATAATTTAGTCTACCAGTAACCTATTCTACACCGGTGCATATTAACCTGATACCTGTTAGCGTTCTTCTTTTGTGTGACTATTCATTTTGCATTAATGTCGGTGACTTTATATCAAACAAACAAAAATCTTTAAATGTTGCAGACTCAAAAATATTATAGTTCCTCAATTTACATATGACTTAAAAATAAAACGTAGTTTTTCCAATTTCCATTTTAGTAGGCGCAAAACAGCCTCGCTATTCTATTTTAGATGTTTATTTTTATCACCCGATATTTCTTCTATATTTATTTTCATGACTAACACGAAGGCTCCATGGCGGCCTTGAACAAGGCGATTGTTATGCATTCACCCGTAATGTCCCTAAATTATTGTGTTTGAAATGTCAGTTATGTTAACATTCTTTAGTTGCACGCAACTCAGATTAGAATCAATGAATCCCATTACACCGTCTACCTAGTTTCTTTCGCTGCGGGTGATGCATTGAAATGATTGGATATAACATTAACCAATAAAATTGCTTACATTACTGCATGTATCACTCACTATGCATCTAAAACATAGATCAGCTGCACCTATTACACATGCACACAACCTTAATATCCCCCACCCGCCATTTAAATATGATTTATCTGCAGTCAGCTTAATTAAAACGTTACAGGATCTGTTTCTCACGAACTAAAAACATTTGCCAAATGTCTAATGGTTACCAAGTCTGAATTTTGTATTTCATGTTGCGATGGAAAGAATCATAAATAACAGGTATCATGGTAATTGGGTATACTGTTTCCATCTAATATCAATTATAGTTTGCCAGTGTAAGTCAATTAAAAATATTTCACTGAAAAGCAAAATACGTTGTAATAATAGTAATTGTTTTTCAATGCCAAACAAGATGTTAGGGACATGCCTTAAACTTTCTTGTCAAAAATCTATACAAAACTACCAAACCATATTTCATTCACAAATTGTGTGATAAAAATCTTTATTTATTATTTTTCCCGGGTTCTTATGAATCGTTTGACCAAAACTGCTAAAAGAAATTACACAGTAGATCCTCATCAAAATCGTGCAATCGAAGTATGACTTGCTTGATCAAAAACTTCTAATGGAAATCGTGTAATTGATGTGTCATTTGCATGATCAAAACTGCTAATGGAAATCGTGATATGGATTTGTGTGATTTGCATGATCAAAACTGCTAATGGAAATCGTGCAATGGATTTGTGTGATTTGCAGGATCAAAACAGCTAATGGAAACCGTGCAATGGATATGTGACTTGCCAAATAAAAACTGCTAATGGAAATCGTGCTATCGATGAATGACTTGCTTGATCAAAATCTGCTAATGGTAATCGTGCAATCAATGTGTGCCTTGCATGATCAAAACTGCTAATGGTAATCGTCCAATCGATGTGTGACTTGCATGATCAAAACTTCTAATGGAAATTGTGCAATCGATGTTTGACTTGCATGATCAAAACAGCTAATGGAAATCGTGCAATCGATGTGTGGTTTGCATGATCAAAACAGCTAATGAAAATCGTGCAATGGATGTGTGGTTTGCATGATCTTTATTCATTTGCATACAGACATATAAAGACATGTAGAGAGAGTATCGCTTGTTTTTCCGATCAATCGTTATAGCTATGTAACTATCCCACCTTTTTTATTTAGGTTTCATATTTTAATGAGCTATTTAAAACTATGTGCGATGAGTTAAACACAAATGATCACGACCCATTCCAGTCACATTATATTTCGAGGTAACGGTCAGTTCTTTCATGAATTAACATGCCTAATTTAACAGACGTAGAAAAATTCTAATGCAGGGATCGGTCTATGATATGAAAGGATTTTCCCCTCTCACAATCCACAATTGGTTCTACACGTGAAATACCGTAATGTCATTCATTACATAGCGCTATTGTCAAATTAGACTAACTACCAATATTTGAACAGAAGAGGCATCTCGTTAGAAAGCCGTCAGAACATTCTAACTCCATAACGTAATCACCTGAAATAGATTCATGTACTAGGAAAAAAGTTTATATTTACGTCTGCATGGCAGGGGAGCGCATACTTATAGTTCTAATGCACATGGTTTCATATTTTTGACATTCGCATAAATTATTATCACCGTCGACTGGGGTATTGCTTCGAGACAACCACAACCAACACAATGTTTTGCAAGAATTTTATCCGAAAAGCCCCTTCTGTCTTTTTACTTTTTTTGTTTTTTTTTATAGACTCTGAAAGATACGATGAAAACATCGAAATTCCACATCTTGAATCGGCACTTTCGGCTTGTTATTTACAACTTTCTCATTTATTTAAATAATCATTAAAATAGATATCAAATATGAAGCTGACGTCAACTCTAAAACGAGGATGGACCCTGGGCTAAAGCATTCCGAGTAGTCCTTGCTGTTGTTGAACAACGCCATCTAGATAGCAGTCAGTGTAGGCATTACCTTTGTAATCTGGATAGCAGTCTGTCTAGGCAGTACTGTTGTTCAACAACTCCATCCGGATAGCAGTCCGATGTAAACGAGGTTGCAATATAAAAAAATATAGGTCATTGTAACATGTAAAGATATGTGTTAAGTGCAAAATAGCTTTTACCGACAGATATTCATATCGGTAATAATTTTCCTATTTTGCAAAAATGTATTTTTATTGAGATCAATTCAGCCGTGTCTGTTAAAGATATCACTTGAAATGCAAGAAAAATCAAATACTGCATAATTTGGAAGACGAAGACACACTGCAAAGACAAGCGCATGGATCCAAAGAGTGCATAAATCATATATATTGTTCGATGTTTGATGTAAATGGTATTAACACATTTACTGAAACATAAAAAAATGGTTAAAACGCTTTAAATTTTTAAGGATGATAGTAATTATACATATAGCTTTATTCGTTTTACACCGGATTGAGTAGAGAGGATTTGTTTTACTTAATCCCTGCGGTATAATTTAAACTTTTGGACGCGGATTTTTGGCATTACAATACTGTTTTTTTTCTCCTTCTCTTTTTCCTGTCTTAGCTGTCTCATTTATGTTTTGACATAAAGTATGTACGGGACAAAATATAATCGACCTTCACCTACTCTGTTAACTTAAATTCTAATTTCATCACGAGTTTAATAGCACAACTTTAGTGAACATTACTGATTGGTTGAGGGTATGTTAGGGTATTCCCCTTAGCATATTTTACAATTATTTCTTCCTGTGACATAATGTCGACCCGTAAATAGTTAAAAAGATAACGTTCACTTCACATGTGAGCAAATACGTGGACAAAGCGGCGTTTGTGATTGAAGATATATGTATAAGGTGAGAACTGTCGCTTGTATAATAAATCAGATGTCTAATATATCATCAACTATACCTATATTTGTTTGCTAGTTGTATGTAAAGTTTTACTGAGAATGTCGACCGCTTTAATATATAATAATATGGACAAATATAGGCGTGTACAATAAAACAACCTCATGTACACAAGCTAACCCCTGAGCTTAAAATGCAGTGCCTTATTATCAATTCGCGGACTAGGCACCGGCCTACGGGCCCCTTACCTTATAGGGGCTCAGCGACAACGGATCAACATAATATTGATCGAAATAATTTGCGAAGGGGAGGGGGAGCATGATTTCGAATGCCCAAAAGCCTCCACAGGGTTTAATCCGGCACTGTTTATAGTCAGCTGAATTTATTCAACAAAAAGCTGTTCACGTGGGTATGTGCGTTTGTGTCCGTTTGTGTGTCTCTTTGTGATTTTCTTCGCCTTATCATGAGGCTCGTTTAAAGCTGGACTATTTTATCTCGTGTTTTTTAAAACAAATATTATTATAACT